>JANFCV010000194.1:0-600000 GCA_024500475.1 Phthorimaea operculella
AAACAAATTAGTTTATTTCAATTTTCAATATTAAATTGGCCTATAAGACAAACATACTACTATGTGTATATCAAACTAACTTCACATTTATTTCCGGTCTGATAAAATTTTTATTTGAAAGCTAATGAGATCTTAGGTAACTAGTAACAGTCTGATATCATTAATGTGTAATTATTGAACAGTACCTACATTTTAAATTTCAATATTATTCATTTCTGAATTCTATAAACTGAACGAAAACTTTGAGTATAAACGTAAAGTATACGCGTAACATATACTCTTTTACGTAACGTAAAGTATAGGTACGTAATAAATACGCAAGTATTTATTAAGCATATTTATTTACAAAAACAAATAATCGAGGAATCATGAGACAACAGTTCAATGAATAAAATGAATGAGTCAAACCACAACACTAGCCTGATGCTTGCAACATTTTAAAAACAAAAGGCCGATCTCAGCTGTCAGTTTAGTCTATCTGAATAAAAATCAGACTATAAGTACGTTATACAGTGTGAGTCCGGCTTAAACTGGCATCACACCATATCTTTCTTCTGGGCATGGCTCGTGTCGTTAGAAGCGACTAGTTGATGTGTACTGCAATTTTAGGCAACAGGCTGACAACCTGTCACTATGGTGATACCCTTTTTAGTAACTTTTACCTAACACACTGTATTTATCAATGCTGTATGCTATGTGATGAATAAAACACTATGTTATGTAATATAATAAATGAACAATGGTTAACGAAGTTCCTTATTGAAATAATAAACAATCTCCCTGTTTTATTGTAACTTTCTTCACGCTCAATCATGAATCATGAAATAGTGGAACAATGAATGGAATGTCAAGTCGTAAAGTTAATTTATTCTTATAAGAAGACAATACTTAATACTACCTATCCTTAAAAGGTCTTAGGATTGTGTGATTGTGAAATGTGACATTAATTGAAGCTTACTCAGTATTTTGGTAGGCTGTTTTTGTCTTGTAATCAATATATCCAACAGACTATCAAGTATTATCTCCTAGGAAGGAATCAATAGATATTTCAAAAGAAATTCAATCCGTAATACTACTACAGCGTGAAGCAACTGCCAAATCAGACTTTTTAATTCAAGTCAATGAGGAACAGTCTAGGACCACGCTGGACCACGTTATTGAAAGGAAATATAGATGTCGCGCTGGACAGTCGTTTAAACCAATGAAGCACGTCATCTATAGCTTATTTATTTTCAATTACATGGCCCTGGCTGGAAGTATGTATGTAGTTGTCTTTATGTTTCGTCAGTGTTCAGAAACTTCAATATCTTCAATACTTCTAAATAATCTCCCTATATCTACAATCTATCGTTTTTGTCTCAGACCCATCTTAAACTGATTGAGGAGAGGAAATGATAACCAAGAAGGAACTAAAAAAGTCTCACCTTAAAGTAGACTTCTACTCCGTAGATGAGGAAGAAGATGACCACGATAAAAAGCAGCACCGCGTAGCAGCCGTTGAAGACGTGTTGATAGAAATTCTGCAAAACACATTTAAAAGATTAGGATTTTTGCACCATATTTTAATGTCTATATTGGGTCAATAGTTATGCTTACATCTGTAATATTATTTATAATTATTTTTTGCTGTAAGGAAACGATTTAATATACGGGCTATAAGGGACAACGCTCCAAATACTAACATGACCATTTTATTTCTAGAAGAAAAAAACAACTTCCCATGTAAAATCACGATCAGCTTTACTAAGAGGAAAAATGATTTTGACGCTTCCTAAGGGAAAGTTGTTCAATTTCATGGCCTGAAATCACCCCATCAGTATTCGGAGGGCTGTCCTTATACTCTATATTTTATAATAATAGAAAAACATTAGTTAGAATCAATACATAGTATAAAACAGAAGTCGCTTTTCTCTGTCGTGAAATTCGCTTACTCCTAAACCACTCGGCGCATTCTGATGCAGTTTTTTGTAGAAGATAGAGTAGTTACAGAGGAAGGTTTAATGTATGACACATACCAGGAAGATGTCTTTTCCTACGAGAAAATGATATGTAGTGGTGAAGCCTGTGTTTTCTAGTGGGTTTTACTAAGAAAACACGAATAAGAAACCGCCTAGATAAATTGAGATTTTTATTATTTATTTACATTATATGCGCAGTTGTGGCAGACATTGCAGAGAGTGACATAGAAGAATTTCAAACAAGATTTGAAAAAGCGTCAAAAGTAAAAACATAAATGTGCAAAGTATCTAAGAAAAAGTATGCTAGTCGAACACCTCCCCGTAATTTGTACATTAATTACAATTTAAAATTTAAAACAACACACAAATAAAAATTAACACCCTGTATGAAAAAGACTCGTTATATAAAAATACAGGTACAAGTTGACATCACTGGTTTGATAAGTTTCGTTAGTAGGTACTAACAAGTAGTTAGATAGATAATTTTTTTTGAAAATGGAACCTATCAAAATAAATAAACCACAAAGAAAACACTATAGCAAACCTAACAGCGAGTTAAGTCTTGCGTGCCTAATCTTGGGCAGTGGTTTTGTAAGGATGTCAGCTAGTTGTGTGTTTGAGGATGTAGCTAACAGTTATTTCACCATTTAGTATCGCATCACGGATGAAATGGTGACGAGTGTCAATATGTTTGGTGCGGGCATGAAACGTGTTGTTTGAAGTGAGTTTAAGTGAGCTTTGATTGTCTGAGAATATTTCTACTGGTCGGTCTATTGCAAAAAGTTCTTTAATGAGTGATTTAAGATATATGGCTTCTTTACTTGCTTCGGATAGCGCCATATATTCTGCTTCTGTTGTAGAAAGTGCAATTGTTCGCTGTTTGCGAGATTCCCATGAGATGGGAGCGCCACTCAGTAAAAGGTGTACAGTATACGACCTTCGGTCAATAAGATTACTCCCGTAATCTGCATCTGCATAGCCGGTCAGTATAGGAGTCTGCTCGCTTAACTTACGGAACGTTAATTTTAAGTTTTTGGTAGCCTTAAGGTAGCGTAGCACACGCTTAGCGGCTTTCCAATGTGCCTCCCCGTGATGTGTATTGAATTGGCTAAGGTAAGACACAGTGTGAGATATATCAGGTCTTGTGCCAATGGAAATGTACATCAATGACCCGATAAGCTGCTGATAAGGCAAATCAAAACGTTCTTCACTTGGCTCTGGAACAGTCAATTTTTGACCAGGTTCCATTGGAGTGGATACAGGAATAGCATCCTTCATTCCAAATTTTTCGATAATTTTATCGATGTAATTTGTTTGGTCCAAACTGACGCTGTTTTGGACTGTGTAACGCGCATGCCCAAACAATCTTTTAATTGGCCGAGGTCTTTAATTGTAAAGGTTCGGCCCAGGTCTTGTTTGAACTGTTTTTTCATTTCATCACTGTTGGACAAGAGGAAAAAATCGTCAACAAAGACTGAGACAATTAGGAATTTGTCTTTTTCCTTTTTATAATACAAACAGTGTTCTTTCGAACATTGAGTGAGAGAAAGCTTATGCATGGCTTCGCACACTTTCTTGTTCCACTGACGGGGCTTGCTTTAAACCGTAGAGTGATTTTTAGGAGGCAAACCTTCTGTTTAGGATCTGAGGCAAAGCCTTCGGGTTGCTCCATATAAATCTCTTCCTCTAGGTCTCCGTTCAAGAAAGCGGTTTCCACATCTAAGTGTTCGAGCTGTAGACCATGGTGTGCAGCAAAGGCCATTAACATTCTAACTGTAGACAAGCGTGTCACAGGAGAGAATGTTTCATTGTAGTCTACACCGTAGACTTGGGTGAAACCTTTGGCTACTAGTCTAGCTTTAAACTTGACTATCTCTCCACTCGTGTTTCTTTTAATTTTGAAGACCCATTTGCTCTTGATGGTCTTCCGTTCGGGGGGTCTATCCACTATAGTCCAAGTCCCGTGTTTGGTTAGAGAGTTGTATTCTGCTCTCATAGCCTTTAACCATTCTTCCTTAAAGACATCTTCCACTGCTTGTTTATAGGTATCCGGTTCGCTACTGTTGGAAACCATAAATAGGCAGCAGGATCATACCGTATAGGGGATGTCTTTCCCTTTGAGGATATCTGGGTTCGGAAGTGGCTCCTTCAGGTATGCTAGCTTCTTCTACCGGCGATGCTGGTTCAGCGTCAATAGAAGTATCGACTGGATCAACTGACTCAGATTCGCAAGGTTCAGATGGTAAATCGATTTGCGGCTGCGGGGCTGCTGATACATTATCTGAGACTTCAGGTAGGCTAGCGGTGTCTGAAAAGTATGGACGAGAACATTATTTTGGACTTCTTGAGGTGGATTGGAAGTTGATTGTATGCCAGGTTGCGTATCATTGATACCTACTGTACAATCTGGGTCAAGAGGTTAATAGCAAGAGTCGGTTGCTGCTGAGAAGTGGTAGCTTGCTCATGTGTTGCAGTCACCTTGTTTTCGATGAAAACTACGTCTCTTGCGATGATGACCGCTCGTGGTTTGGAGGGGTCGATAAGGCGATAGCCTTTGGTCTCTGACGGATATCCAACGAAAATACATTTCTGAGTTTTTGCGTCTAGCTTAGTGCGTTTTTCCTTAGGAGTTAGCACGTGAGCTTCGCTGCCGAAAACTCTGAGGTGTGAAAAGTTGAGCTTTCTTTCAAACCATACCTCATCAGGTATTTTGAAATGTAGGGACTGAGTAGGCGTACAATTTTTTAAATAAATTGCTGTGTTCACAGCTTCGCCCCAGTACGCTTTCGGTAATTTTGCGTCGTGGAGCATTGCGCGTGCCTTCTCAATGATGGTACGGTTCACGCGCTCTGCAGCTCCGTTCTGTTGCGGCGTATAAGCTACAGTAGTTTGGTGGACTATACCATTTTCCCTTAGGAAAGCTGTCATGGTTTTATTCACAAATTCAGTGCCGTTATCCGTCCGAAACTTTTTAATTTTGAGACCGGTTTGATTTTCAACTAAGTGTTTAAATTCCAAAAACTTAGAGAAAACTTCACTTTTGGCTTTTAAAAGATATCCAAAAGTTTTTCGTGAAAAATCATCAGTAAACGTGAGCAAGTATAGTGCTCCGCCCCATGACTGCGTTTTCAAATGGTCTCTTTGCTAGTTTCCCTTGTAAGCAGGGAACGCATGTGTCAATTGACGTGACACTGTCAACAAACTTTATTCCCGCGTTTTTGCTTTTTAAAATATTTAGCACTTTGGCATGTGGGTGACCTAGGCGTCTATGCCATAGTAGTGCATCCTCTTTGGCGTAGTTTGCTGCCAAATGAGATTGCATTTCAGGTTGGTTGAGTTTATACATGCCTTTGTAATTAGAGGCAGTAGCGACTACAGTACCTGAAATCTTACACCCATCTCTAAGTAGAATATAGGCACCTACTTTAGAAAAGACTATTACAAATCCTTGCATCGCTAACTTGTAGACCGATAGCAAGTTTGCTGCCAGGTCGGGTACATATAGGACGTTAGGAATGGAATTAAAGTTTTCAGAAACATTCAGTAAAACTGTACCTTTGCCTTCGCTCGCAATCTTTTCGTTATTAGCAACAGTAATGTAGTGTGTATGAGGTGTGATTTCACTAAAGGGTTGTTTACTGTGGCACATGTGTGTTGAACAGCCAGAATCTAGAAGCCAAGGATCAGTGGATGAATTTTGGGGTAAATTTGTAGAAAAACATGATAAAAGTGTAAGGTCTGATGTGTAATTAGAAGTAGATGGTACACTTTTCTTCTTGTTCTTCATTTTCGCCCTGCATTCATTTCGCACATGTCCGAACTTCTTGCAGAATGAGCAATGAGGTGGTTTGGTGTGAAAGGCAGCATTCTCAGCACTCGATGTTGACGTGGCTCTTCGCTGGTCTTCCTTGAGGAGTATGGCTGATACGGAATCTGATGTAACTTCTACACCTGAGTTTTCAAATGCCATAACCAGTGGATTGTATGACTCTGGAAGTCCTGTCAGCATGATGGTGCCGATGAAACTGTCTTGAATGCTCTTTTCACCGATTTCTTGTAATTGCTGATGAATACCTCGTATTTTGCTTATGTATTCTTGCATGTTCTGATGTTGTTCAAGCTTAGAGTTGAAAAGACTTCGAAGTAGGTTTAGTTTCCGAAGTAGGCCGCTGTCAGCGTAGTTCTTCTTGAGATTCTCCCAGGTTTCTGAGGATGTCTCTGCGTTTACGACGATTGGGAAAACATGCTTTTCTAAGTTTAAGCATATTCTTGCTTTTGCCTTGGCGTCCAAGCGCTTAAAGTCTTGTTCTCCAAGCTCCGTCAATTTTTCTTCAGGCTGGTCCACTACGTCCCACAAATCACTCACGATCAGGATGTTCTTCATGGTGAAGCTCCATGACGCGTAGTTTAGAGAGCCGTTCAGCTTCTCCACGGCAGTTAATTGGTTGCTCGAGGATGTAGCTGCAGACGATGACGTCGTAGTCGGATCCATAGCTTGAGAAATTTTATATCTGCTTTGCACTGATTATTTATTCTAGGCAGGGCGCGGGCCCATAGCCTGTGTTTTCTAATGGGTTTTACTAGACAACACGAATAAGAAACCGCCTAGATAAATTGGTAAATATTATTTATTTACATAATATGCGCAGTTGTGGCAGACATTGCAGAGAGTGACATACAAGTAGAATTTCAAACAAGATTTGAAAAAGCGTCAAAAGTAAAAAAACATAGATGTACAAAGTATCTGACAAAAAAAGTATGCTAGTCGAACAAAACCGATAACGAGCCGCTGGTTACAACTAATCCTAAATATCATGCTAGTATTAAGTGCACGTGATACAGTTTATTTTGTAACGTGAGAAAGAACGTCACTAAGTAGCCAATGAGTGAGTAAACTGCTGACATTTCGTCCAATCATCACTATACCGGTTTATGCAAGCAGGCCTATAAATTGAGATCAATGAGCGATGAATTTGCATAAATCAATAACAAACAAAAACTTTATCTAAGATACCTAAAAATTTGGCGTAACGAATGTAAAGAGATACAGTGCTCCCTCTGAACTCTATCTCAATTTAAATTATTTTCTAACTTCTTGCTCCTTGTAAGAAGACTCAAGTTTCAAAATAAGCGAGTTAGATAAATAGCGAATGTCAAAAGTAGGAGGCCGTCGTGCAGCAGAGAACTAGCTATTGATTTAGGAAGACAATACTACCTTCTTCTCCAGCGAAGTGCCGGCGACGTTGGTGGTGAGGACCTCGGCTGCCAATAGTGAGTAGTTGATCAGGTTGAAGGTCACGAAGGCCAGGAACGATTTGGAGAGGAAACGCGGCCGCTCCCACCGTATGTCTCGAAGATGAAACACCTGGCGACAAAGAGATCAGTTATAGTTTCTGTCTCTTCAAGCTGTTATCTAAGAGGTAGTTGTCTGGAAGATATTGCTAGCATAGTAATAATTCCGCTATTTTTACATTACATTTAATTATTTTTGATTTTACGTTGTATCATTTTTTAACCAACGAAAATTCTCAGAGGAAAAGGTTTTCAATTCGCTTTTAAGATTCTTTTTCGTGCCTGTTTCCACTACCATACCACAATATACCAAGAAACAGCAGTTTTGCTCCATACAAACGTCCAGGCCCTTGCAAATGTGGGCAGTACAAAGCGGAGTATTGAGTTAAATTGATGTTCTCAAGTAATTGTGTCTCTACGCCGGACCGGCGACGGAAATCTTCATTTGTCGGAAGGAGTTCTACACATACACAGGTCATTGGAAACTAGTGTAAATAGGTAGAAGTCATCATTGTCCTCATACGTCTGTTGCAGACGATTCATCCAGTGTCTGATGGAAGACTTAGGTAGAAGTAGGTAGGTATAAAAACGGTACAAAAACCATAAAAGCGAACAAAATATAGATTTACGCATTTTGGGCTAACGTACATATTTTTATTGCTTTTTGATTCGAAATTATATCGAGCAAAAATGTATTAGATTAGATTAGATTAGATTGGCACCGTCCCAGCCAGGCCGAAGCCAGTCCCCAGCAAGCTGGATAAAACCGGGGGGTGCAGATTTTGTTCGGGAGGACACGCTCTGGGATAGGAGGAAGATCATCTAGCCACAACCGGATGACCACATTCACCCAGCTATGCAGCTTTTAGGCAAACTAGGATGTTGGGAAAGACGGGTAAATTCTAGAGGTAATGAGCGTTGATGCTGGGCGGTTGGGCCATCAGTGCCTTAGATGGGTGCAAAGTTGAGGGTTGAACTCCTTTATTAGAATTAATACTGGGTGTCACCTTGTTTCTTCGGTTCCTCTTCTTTTCATAGTAGATATAAATTTTAGTCGTATAGTAGTGTAAATAACTTCTTTTAATGTTGAGTGAGCTGCTTCGTTCGCGGTCCTCATCTGTTGACCCGCCGCGTCGTTTTTTTTCGAAGCCAGATGTTTGCTTCTATTCATTTGTACTTGGGACGGGCTATTGTCTTCATTCTGTCGTCCGGTATGTTGGTTTGGTTTCCCTGGAACTGACCTGAGTTGTCCGTTTTGCACTTTATGACGCTCTAACTGTAGCTTTATGATCCCAGATGACCAGATGTTTAGTAAATCCATTGACGTTGGGGTATAGTTAGAAAGTATGAACTGATCGTTATTATTACAAATTAGGAAAACGGCGCGCGGGGCGTTGCATTTGCGTTTTTTGATGGCATTACTCAACCATGGCGGCATTGTTTTAAAGGAGGCACTGAGGCACTATTACTAACTGAGAAGTTTGATATTTAGACACTTAATACGGCAAAAGATAATCATTTATAATCTCACAATACTCCATGCACTTATATAATACACTCTGCAATAGACACATAAACTAGGTATTTCACGACAAAAAAAAACACACTTTTAAAACACGTAGTAGATGTTAGTTAGGTAGATATCTATCATGTTTCTATCTCATTCAGTGTCAAGTTTTAGCTCTTCCGACGCCGGCGTTGACGCCTTGTTCTTCTGGCAGGACACTATTTTGTCTACACTAATATAATAAAGAGGAAAACTTTGTTTGTTTTTTTGTTTTTTTGTTTGTTTGTTTGTTTGTTTGTATGTAATCGATAAACTCCGAAACTACTGGACCGATTTCCAAAATTCTTTCACTATTAGAAAGCTACAACATCCCTGAGTAACATAGGCTACTTTTTACCACGGGGAAAATTCCTCATTCCTACGGGAAAACGTTTAGCAGCAGGAAAACGGGGAAATAAAGCAGATATTACCCAAATTAGCCAAACCGCTTTACCGATCCTCGCGAATTTTCACTGATATTACTATCATATAAAAGACGGACATGGTCAGTCCTCAAGGATCTGGAGTACCTGATGAAGACCACCAGCATCCCATATAAACTATAAGAGATACGGTCATGGCTTCATAGAAAAAGTTGTTCACCATGACGGGCCGCTTCTGCTGGCACATGGTCATCGAGGATCTGGAGTACCTGATGTAGACCACAAGCATCCCATCTAAACTATAAGAGATAGGGTAATGGTTTCAAAGTAAAAGTTATTCAGCACGACAGGCTGCTTCTGCTGGCACATAGTCACGAGGGTCTGAGTACCTGATGTAGACAACCAGCATCTCATCTAAACTATAAAAGATTCGGTAATGGCTTCAAAGTTAAAGTTATTTAGCATGACGGGCCGCTTCTGCTCGCACATGGTCACGAGGGTCTGGAGTACCTGATGCAGACCACCAGCACCCCATCTAAACTTTATTAGACTCGGTAATGGCTTCAAAGTTAAAGTTATTCAGCATGACGGGCCGCTTCTACTGGCACATGGTCACGAGGGTCTGGAGTGCCTGATGTAGACCACCAGCATCCCATCAAAACTATAAGAGATACGGTAATGGCTTCAAAGTTAAAGTTATTCGCCATGACAGGCCGCCTCTGCTGGCACATGGTCATGATGAGTAACTTCTGCTAGAATGGATTAATGGACTTTTACTACGGGCAAAGATCCCATTTCTCAGGAAAACAGGTAAGTAGCAGCGAGTGAAACCGCTGGGCGGGCCGCTAGTTTTTAATAAAGCTATATCTCTTTAGTAAGGCTTTTTTATAATACACATAATAACAGGTTTTTGCCAATAGTTTACCTATTAATGATTTCCTTCATAAGGTATACCAGTTGCCCACACCTACCACTTATAAATGTCTACATCATTACAGATTGGTCCGTGGAATAAAATTTTCCAGCCATAAAACTCAGTTGTTGTCTAGTTTATTTAATAAAACCATGCATTTCGCAGGACAGATCTCACCCATTCCCCGCGATACGATGCGCAGCGTAGCCCTTATTTTATGGGTTTTCATAACACGATGCTGACCCGACCACGTGATTTGACTAAACACACTCTCACACTTAATTTACACATTAGGTACCATACCACATACCACAATATACCAAGAAACAGCAGTTTTGCTCCATACAAACGTCCAGGGCCCCAATCGCGCTAATTTCCAACGATATTACCAAAACCAAACCAATACCAAAAACGGTACGTTACGCACTTTTCGTATCGCGCTAATTGCTTGAACGGAAACGTTTCAGCTTTTGTTCGGAAGTTCCGCTGTTTAACGAACGTTTCAACTTTTGGCGTGCAAGTCGTATTGCGCTATTTTTTGACAGCGTATTAAACCATAAACGTTACGTTCGGAACGTCTCGAACGCTGTCAAATGAACGTTTTTGTTAAAGCTCGCAGCGATCAACTTTTCTCAGTCGTTCTTCGGTCGTTGGAGGATTTTACTGCGTTTTTATCCCAAAAAAAGAGGAAAAGATGCTCGTGTTGTGTCTCCATACCCTTAAAAGTGCCTATGAGTTGGACATGGCTGGCAAGAGTGCCGTCACAAAGACGGAAAATGATTTTGTTAGAAGTCGGTTTCCGCAAAAGGTATCGCGGTTTTCCTCTGACTGTTTTTCGAATTGGTGGAGAAGTTAAGGGCATTCATGCCAAGGCCTTTCATGCCTAGGCCTCGTGGATGTGGAAACCACCAAGGTTAGTGTTTTTCAGCAACTTTTATTAAGAAGTAGATATAGGCAAGATATACCTAGCTAGGATCTAAGTGACTATTGTTTTTTTCCATGTTTTAGATAGATAGCTGTCATTTTGTGCGACTGGATACTGGGTATCTAATCGAAACCGCATCAGCTGGCCTTGGGCGACCTACAGCTACATATCAATGTTTGGGAAGCTGTATTGGAAAGACCCTGGTACAACCCTGCCTGATTTGTCAGCGGCATTCTCATTCAGAAAGATGACAGGGACAAAACAAGTAAAAATATGGTGAGATAACAATACCTACCTACTTAGATACCTATTTATCATGCCACCTTTATTATTAGTTAAAATTTCATTTGCTCCTAAAATTTGTATTATTTCATTTATCAATTCCCGTTATCCCCGGTGAGCGGGTACAACAGGAATCCATTAAAATAAACAAAAACGTTATGTCTGCTGTTGTCCCCGTACCTAAGCGTATTTCTGTTGAGGGTGGGGCTAGATGTAGCAGACTGATACAATGTCTTACTATGCCGCGCCTTGCTCTATCCTACCAAACCTTCCTTGCCCTATCCTACCAAATGACACGTGCAAATCCGTGAAAATAAGGTAACCGACTCCTCCTTTGGCCATGTTCTAATAACGGGAACAACGGGCAGTAAAACCATAAATGTCTTGTTGTCCCCGTGACGTGGTCACAAGTCACCGGGGACAACGGGAACACACGGGCTAGCCTGGCCCATATGCTATTAGAGTTTCTAATGTTAGGTACATGACCTCCTTATTAACAAGATTTTAACATTATTGTTCAGGCGCAAAATGTCTTCAGTCAATTATTAAGTATTTAATTTTCCTTTTAGGTGTCTCCTGCGTGACCAAAAACTGCATTATACGCAGACAATTGGAGCGAAAACCGCCAACGCCTGCTGCGTTCTCTCCACAATATTGGTCATCGGCATCGAATTGGACCACTCACATAGGAAGAACTTCGCCGCTCGAGCTTACCGAACGCGCTTTTTTGGACACTGCCCGCCGAAGAGTCAGCGCGGGCGTGCGCCACCTATGTGCCGGCCGCGTTCACCGAAACCTTGTGTTCCCGTTGTCCCCGGTGACCGTATCCCCGTCACGGAGACAATGAGACCATTGGTTTCACTTCCCGTTAACCCGTTATGATGATAGGGCCAAAGAGGAATCGGGTTGCTTAACTACACTCGTGTCATATTCGTCTTCAAAGCAAGGTTTGGTATGGCAGGGCAAGGCGTGGCATGGTAAGATTTTGCCTGTCCCCGTCAAGGGGACAACGGGAACACATGCCATGTCCTACTTTCAACAGCAATACGCTTATACTGGGGACAACGGGAACACATGCCATGTCCTACTGCCAACAGCAATACTCTTACCGGGGACAACGGGAACACACGCCTAGTCCCACTCTCTACAGGAACACCCTTACCGGGTACAATGGGAAGATTTTTGGTTTATTTTGGTAAATTCCCGTTGTTCCGCTCACTGGGGACAATAGGAAGCATTTTTGTTAATTTTAATTAATTCCTGTAGTCGCCGGGGATGCTTTCCCTATTTTGTTTCTGCCTAGCTGGGAGGTGCGGTGAAATAGTTTGTAAATAAAACAAATGTTTATTTTAATTGCCTTTCATAACTGAATTTATAATTTTAGAATACAATTTTTCATGCTTATATCATTACATTAGGTACATTTCATTTCAATAACTTATTTAGATTTAGTTTGTATTAATTAATTAAATAAATACATAATATTTTTCTTTTCCCATTTTCATTCTTTGTTTTATTTTATATGTTATTCAATCTGCCTGACCGGCATAGGCCTCTTCCAGTTTCCTTCATTTTCCCATATCGTGTGTCATGCTTATCTATTGTGGGCTTGCTACTTAATGTCGTTGTCCCATCTTATATTTGGTTGTCATCTTCCTCTGAAGCCATTCCGTGGGTACCATTCCATTTGGTCTTTCATCCATTTTCCAGCCTTTCTCTTGTCGGATGTCCTGCCCACTTCCATTTGAGATTTCTGGTGGAGACGGGGATATGTCCTTCAATTTAGTATGGCTCCGTATGTAGCTGAGCTTCTTTTTGTCTGTTCTTTATACCTAGAATGCTTCGTTCCATGTTCTGTTTATGAAGCGAAGACCGGACCATAGGCAATGCAAGGCAGAATGCAGGTTTTTGTTTTGCATTCCAAGCGACCAGTTGGCTCTCTAACCGTTGTTGGCCTCCTATCAATTTATTTTGTTGTTGCATCTAAGGGGTTGTTGTTGGCCCAAGTAAATATTTAAGTACTTATTTAGTTTATTTTTCTTAGTAAGTGTATGTTAGGCTCTCCTTAATAGATGAGGATACCTGAAACAAAACAATAGCCATACTTTTATTAAGTAGGTTCTCTATGAACTTAGATTGGTTGAGCTAGTAGTAGGCGGTTCAAACTGTGACACCACTATTTGTTGAGTCATTGGACGACTCGGTGTCCAGAATGCCACACAAAATAAATTCAAATGAGATTAATGGATAGATATAGCTTTATATATTTTTTAAATTAAATTAAGGCCTACTGAAGGCATGCTCATAATATTATAGCCATCATATATATGTATTACTCTGGAAGAAAAAAAGGCAACTATGTTTGAAAGAAAATGCTGAGACCAGTATGACTCCTTTACCTTTATAGCCACAACAGTCCACTGCTGGACATAAGTCCCCGTATTGGTGGGTATTGCCATACTCACCACGCTTGCAGGCGGATTGGCGAGTGCAGTGCAATATGTTTAATTCGCAGAGAACGCTGCGGCCCATGGATTATTATCCCTTAGCTATTTACTACATCTATGGGTATAATTGATGGTGATGCTATTCTAAGCTGGCATCACACTGTACCTAACACCAACAAAAAAAAATACCACACCTTAAGGGGGGATCTTGCCATCCTGTCTTTCAGCGCAGAGAGGGTGAGATTTGATGCAGGTCCACTATTGGTGCGAAATCAAAACAGGGTGAGGCTAGTTAATTTAGTCCTTCCTTCACCCTGCTCTTCATGTGGTTCTAGACCTGAAAAGTAATACCTTCATCAGTACATACCTAGTATAAAATGACGATGTCACTTTCTGCAGTTCTCAGTCTTTCATGGACAATTGGACACCGCTAACTTCACTTTAACTACACAATGGATTTTGATTTTGTATTTTTAAAAGGTAATTCATGAGGATTCTTTATAAGTAGAATAATATGCCAGGAAAATGCCTACTTCTCATGGGAAAATATGTTGCAGTAGGTGCACCCACTGACAGGCCACTAGTAACATATTATTAACTAAAAGGTTGTTGGCTTTCAGAAGTTACAGGCTTTTACAAGGTCATTTAGGTTATGTTGATTGACTAACCTTGATCCAGTTGAGGTGCACTAAGGAGGGCTAGCCACTGCACTCCAACAGTCAGCCGAGCGGGTCAGAGTATACTTTTTGGCCTCGGCAAACTCCACTTCCTTCCATTGTCCCTACAAAAACACAAATCGTAGGTATACGTAACACAAATAAATCAACCATTTAATCATTTTGATAGCGTTTGTTTATTCATGTATTTTATTGGGTACTTACAGAAAAGTATGGACAACTCGGTGTCCCACACAGTAGAGGAGGATATTTTCACGGAGAAAAACAATATTTATCGCGAAAAACAGCCTGTTTGTTGATAAACGAAACTTGACTTTTTACTTTTTTTCCTTGAAAACCAGGGTTGCCAGATGCCAGCGAGTCTCTAGCGCCCAATCGCGCAATCTGAAGTAGCCCAAATCGCCCAATTATTTTTTTCTTGGGCGATTTGTCGATTTTCTTCTGAAGTAGCCCAAATCGCCCAATTTTTTTATTGGGTTTCAAAACTAACCCACATTTTTACTGAAGAAACATTTTATTTGCTGGTAGGTAGGACGGTTCTCAGGACATCGTTCATTTTTTGCTTCGTAAAAATAATTCTGAAAAGTGTGTAAATACGTTTATTTCGGCTCAATTTATATACAAACACACATTTTGCTTACTCAAATTGTGTTCAGATTAGTATTTTTAAAGTCGCCCAACACAATTTAGAGATAGCCCAATCGGCGACAGGTCGCCGATCGGCATTTTCTTGTCGCCCAACGAGTCTCTCAAGTAGCCCAATCGGCGATAAATCGCCCAATCTGGCAACCCTGTTGAAAACTTCACTTTTTCATAGTGTTGCACCCTACGCGGCATGCATAATCGACAATCGATAATAGAAGTAACACTAGTATTTCAAAATACTCGTTGCAAGCTCTAAACGTTCTCAGTTCGGCTCTAGTTCGGTAACGTTTGGGTAACGTCAACGATTTATACGTTCATAAAAAATAGCGCGATAGCATTTTTGGCATTAACCAAAACCGAACCAAAACGTAAACGCAGACGTTACGTTCGAACGGTAAAATCGTTGAAAAATAGCGCGATTGGGGCCCAGGCCCTTGCAAATGTGGGCAGTACAAAGCGGAGTATTGAGTTAAATTGATGTTCTCAAGTAATTGTGTCTCTACGCCGGACCGGCGACGGAAATCTTCATTTGTCGGAAGGAGTTCTACACATACACAGGTCATTGGAAACTAGTGTAAATAGGTAGAAGTCATCATTGTCCTCATACGTCTGTTGCAGACGATTCATCCAGTGTCTGATGGAAGACTTAGGTAGAAGTAGGTAGGTATAAAAACGGTACAAAAGCCATAAAAGCGAACAAAATATAGATTTACGCATTTTGGGCTAACGTACATATTTTTATTGCTTTTTGATTCGAAATTATATCGAGCAAAAATGTATATAATAAAATATTACGATATTGTATGTCGTAAGACACTCTCGTACCTGATGATTTTAAACGAACACCTGGATCTTTTTCTTCGGTATTTCGGTACAGTAATCGTTGCAGCTAAAATGCTGACTAAGTAGTAAAGAAACATTTAAAAATAAGTAGTAGGTACCAGCCTCCACAATAATCAATACAACACACCAAAACTGATTCACTTTTTATATGTTACTACATAAAGTGAAGTGTATGAAATGAACAGCGATGTCTAACCAAGTCAAACCCTTTTCGATTAGTGACCAACTGTTAAATGCGAGAACAAAAGATATCTATCTAAATCAACAAAACAGTTTTTTATTAGCAGGCCTCTGTGAAAACAATATAAAATTCAGCCAAGTGCAACTCGGACTCGCGCATGAAGGGCTCCGTAGCATTGCATATAAAAACTATAAGTCACATTTTTTGTATGAGCTTTCAATTTTATTTTATTATTATTTCCCTAAACTTTTTGTCATAGCGGTAATAGTAATACAAGTATTGTGAGAATTGTCTTACTATTACCGTTTATGAGATACGTATTAGATAAAATCGAGAAAAAAGGCATGGCAGGCATGTACTTTTGTATAGGAACCCCCTTAGTTTTTTTTTGTATTTGTTGTTATATGTAGAGGCAACAGAAATGCTGTATCTGTGAGAATCTCAACTGTCTAACTATTACTGTTAAAAGCATGGTGACAGACGGACAGACAGACAGTGAAGTCTCAGTAAAATAGGAAAGAATACTCATATGAATATAGCGTCCCGTTTCGACGCTTTGGGTACGGCACCCTAAAAAGCATAATGGTACATAATATTCTTATTTACCTAAATTTTGAAATTTATGATTTAATTTACTAATGAGACCCAAAAACATGTTACAAGTGCCTATTTTGCTGAATGACTCTGAATCATGCTGTTTATCAAAACATTTTTATTACGTTGGTATCTACGAGTCTTCTGAGCAAGTAGGCGTAAATTATAATTTTATTTAAATCGTATTTTAGTGTGTTTGTCCTTGAATATCTCAAAAACTAGAAAACCGATTTTGCTGATTTATTTTCCTTATAATTTGTTCAGTTTTTAGTCCATATTGTAGTTTTAAGATACCAATGATATTGTATTTTATATTCAGAATATCACTTACAAACTCTATGAACTTGTTATACTTTGATATTACCACCATTCATGTATTTCAAGGTCGATCTTGCCATAAAATTGCCTAAATGTACTTAATATTTGTGTTTAATAATTTCTCCTACTTATCACATAAATTACACAGAAAAATTACTACGCACAACATATATCACGTCTTTATCCCTTGCAAGGTAGGCAGAGCTTAAGCGGCCTTAAAAATATGGGCGCTATCGCCACTTGTGAAGAGAATAATATGAGGACCGGTTCAGAAAATTCAAGCAACACGATAGTGTCAGGTTGTCAGCCTGTCGCCTAAAATGTGTACAACATGACACATGGAACCCTTAAGACCCTAATTTTGTGATGCTATTCTAAGCCGGCATCACACGCAATTTTATCCGGAAGTGGTTACTATGGTACTTCTTATGAATATCAATCAATACATAGTATAAAGTAAAGTCGCCTTTAGCGTTTCTCTGTCATGGACACTCTCTGTAAATCCTCCTGAACCACGCATTGGATTTTGATGCGTTTTTTAAGTAGATAGAGTGATGCAAGAGGAAATAATGTATCATACATGGCAGGAAAACTTATTATTTCCACGGGAAAACTTGTAACAGGAGGTTTAACCGGTAACGGGCCGCTAGTTTTGAGATTTTCTAGGTTGTTTACAACTTATATTATTGTTTTGCACGTGACCATGGAGCGTGCAACCGCTCCGAAATATCGAGGTAATCAAACCTTATCGCGGTAATCCCGTTCAAACCAATAATTCAGGGTGTTAATTAAAATGCGTGCCATAGCTTCAGGGTAGGTTTAGTATCGATAAAAGATGCCGTAAAAAATACAGAAAAAACCCCAGTCAAAAAAATTTTTTTTTTACTTGTCAGACATTTGATTAAAATGCCTATATCTCAGCCGAAATTCATTCAATCTCAAAAGTTGTTTAGACAAAAGTACTTGTATGGGCACTCTCTAAACAACAACAGTGTCAAAAATGGATTTTTCAAAAAAAAAAAGTTTGCGCTAAATCTGAAAAAAAAAATTTGTGACTGGGATTTATTTCAATATTTTTTACGGCATCCTTAATCGATACTTAACCTACCCTGAAGCTATGGCACGCATTTAAATTAACACCCTGTATAAGGGCCGCTAGTTGATTCATATGAGTATAACACGGTATTCATATAAAAAAAATATGCTATGACGCGTCTCATCGTATCGTGCGGTGACGTAGCGCGACCGTTCACAACAGTTACTATGTTAGTTAAAAAACAACTTTTGTTTACTAAAACTACAACCAGTCAAACCTGATCGGTGTCCGCATGTGATTAGAACCAATCCAGTTCGGGTGTGTCATTTGACCACTTATTTACTATAAGGTCAAATTGAACTTCGGGCACTGAACGCGACATACGCCGTCATGTGACAGCGTCGTGACACTAGGCACTCAAAGAAGGAATCAATAGATAATCTGGGTGACCTGAGGTAGGTATGCGTTTCGAATGAGTCAGCTCATCTGAACTTAAAATTATAACTGAAGAACGTCACTAGTGAAATTAAGTAGGTATCATTACTATGTCATTTTGGTGCATACGATTTGATTTATGCAATAAATACAATATGAATATGAATTTGATTTTGTAGTCCGCGAGCGATCAGGGGCCCAAGAATGCTGAATAAAAATCGTTTCCGTTGCGTGTCGATGGCATGTCAGTTGGATGGTTTTGGTAGTTTCATATTTTGCTTACAGTTTTTAGTATGAAATAAAATGATAGTTCAGTGTCGCTTGCATTACAATGGCTAAAAATTAGCTGACTTGGGGCCCAGGTATGTCATACAAGCCCATACGAATCGGTCAGATTGACAGCGGCGTGACGCGCGGCGCGCTCGAAGTTCAATCTCACCTTTGTGCTTTAGTCACGTTCACAAAACATTTTATAGTAATCAGAAACATATTAGGTCATGCAAAATTTTACGATACCAATAGACAAACACTTTTTTTTCTGTATGTTTATGTTTTTGTTTGTGCGGCAAACCGCAAAGCAAATAATTTTACTGCAAAATCTAAAAACCGCAAGAACAGAAATTGCTGAGATTAATCTCATTCTGTATCTTGAAAAGTTTACAGTCTTGTAAGTCATCGCACTACAACTGAAATGCAAAACTGTATAACCTACTTTTCTTAGTTTTTTTCGAAAACAGTCAAATAGATTGGAGCCGCCACCATAATGTTCAAAACATAAGTCAGTTCCATAATTTTGGTGTTTGTATGGGAGTTCCATATTCTTTTTCATATTTCGAAAAATAGAGTACTAAGTTTACAAGTACTGCACACCCTGAAAATATTTGCACTGAATTTAATAGGGCCTTAGGCATTTATTCCACAGGTGAGACGTAAGACGCGCCACGGAAACGTGACACGTGCCAACATCACGACGCTTGAAACCAATTCTATATAAAATGTATGAAACGGAAAAGACGCCGTCTACACACGTGAGACGCGCGTCGCATCGATTACGGATTACTTGTACTGACGATCATTTGTATGACAGATGTCATCTTATGTGAAGATAGCCACTTATATGCAAAACCACAAAACAACCATAAAAGTGATTCAATGTCTTATCTCAGTTTGTAGACAATAAAACAAAGGAAATTGATTCGGTTTTACAGAACTCTTATAATTAAAAAACAAATACCCGACTGCAGCGATTTCAATGTTATATTTTACGTGTAAAATCAGCTATTTTTAATTTGAGAAATTTTAACATAGCCAGTATCACTCGCGATGCTGAGACAAATCTAACGAAACCATTTAGGTATATCAGCATCCGTCAAGCCGTTTAGACTGTAACTGTAGTAAAAGAATTTACTAAAAGTATAAGAGATTTTAACAGATAGTATTTTAACTCACGACAGGGTTATTTTGAGCACCCAATACTTCGGCAATGTTGCAATCGCCATGATCGCGAGTAGACTCATGGCGATTGTAACATAATTCATCATTCATTTTGATTATAACCACGGAACCTTAAAAATCAAGAATGTACTAGTCCACATACATACCTACATATTACATACCCACCAACATACTCTTGAAATACATAACCCTCCTTGTGAAGCAGTCGGTAATGGAAAAGGTACAATCTTGCGTGCAGAATTGTCTCAAGTTTATTGCATTTTCATGATAATCTCGATGTTATGACAAAAGCTATGATTAATTAATTTGTACAAGTAGGTATTTCTTTCCGTTAATAGATAGATATAATACCTACTTACTTATTCAAGTAACAGTAATTGATGTGTAGTTACTAAGTTGGAATTTTTATTTACAAAACGATCTAAATGAATTACGGATCGAGTCGGAAAAAGTAAAAACTGCCTCGGAGCCAGGATAACTTCATGGCATACTATAACTTTGTTAATTTAAATTAGTTTTTGCCTCAGGAGGGTTATGTTTTTCGAGAGTATGTATGTATGTGGACAAGAAAATTCTTTTTCACGGGCTACAGCCCAAACGGATAGTTGAATTTTGACATATAGGGTATCGTTAGATTCGTCTCAGCAGCGCGAGTGGCACTGGCTATATTAAAATTCTAAGACGGCGGATTTTTATCGCAAAAGACAACTTTAAAATTACTGCAGTCGCTTTTTTGTTTTTTAATACTTCTGCTTGTTATTATTGACGCAACGTCGTCAATTAAGAGAACTCATTTACACGGCCAAAAGTAGACAAGGTTTTTTTTAACAAAATGGACAGAAAACCTCCCAAAATAGCTCCTGAATATATAAACAATCTATATAAAGAATTTAATAACTTAGTTATTTATAAACTGTTGTTATATTTTAATTGCGTAGTTATAAACTACGTTAAACCTAAAACTATACACAATTTGTTTGTAAAAGATCCTTCGTGTAAAATTATCGGATAGGTAATACAGAGTATTAGGGACGGTGTAACGAAAACTTTGCAGGCGTGCTCAGACCATGAAACTGAACAACTTTTGTTATGGAGCCAATGGTGGAAACGAAAAAATTCCGACCTCCCATACAAAGTCAATCAGCTGATCGTGAATTTTGTATGGGAGGTCAGAATTTTTTCGTTTCCCACCATTGGCTCCATAGTAAAAGTTGTTCAGTTTGATGGTCTGATCATGCCTGCAAAGCTTTCGTTACACCGTCCCTAACATCGTATACATTACGATTTAAGGTATAATGCAAATATCGTTTACTTAGTATGCTTAACGTGAGATGAGAGAGAGGTCAAAAGCTTGCCTAACAGACAGACATAAAAAACAAAATCAAATCCTTTTGCATATCCAAAATGTTATTGGCCCGCGGTTCTGAGTAAACTTTTAAAATAAATTTGGTTAACTTTTGTTTTGGGGTTTTGTTAAGATACAGTCAGGCTTGGGCTGAGGAAGAGAATTTGAACTTTGGGCCTTTTTTAAGCTCAATCGCTACAAACGGACTCAAAATAGGCAAAATAAAATTTATTGTCGAGAGTTTAAAAGACCATCTAAAATTGTACAGCGATACCGCGATACATGGGGACACATGCCCTTATCCCAAATCGGTTGGAGTCGGCGCAACATGTTTTGATAGAGCACAAAATTATGTAGCAAAGGATTCGGCAATGTCCTATGAATTGCCGCCTGCCTGACATCAACCCTTTGGGAATGCTATAGTAGGTGGTATTTCCGCCACCATGCGGTTGACCATAATCGACAGGTCGGCAGATACTCAGCAGAGGTAAAAATTCTACGTCGCCTTTACGTGACACCATGAGAGGACTAGGGTGGCAGAATTCGTCGCTACTACATCGCATCTTTAAAAAAGCGGCCAAGAGCGTGTCAGACACGCTCACAAATAGGGTTTCGTATTCAACGTTTAAATATCAGGTCTTTCGGCGTTACAAAGTTAATTTTGTTGCTGGTTTGTTTGCAGCTGTATGGTGACCAACCGCAAATTGAAAAACTTTTATTTCTCTTCAAACTTTAGTGATACAGTATCCGTTATAGTTTTCATGGTAGCTTCATATTAAGAACTATATTCCATATTTTTTTCAAACTTTTAGCATGCGTACTTTATAAGTTACAGCTGGAACAAATTATGGCACAAAAACGCCCCTTTTAAAAGCAAATATCTCGAGACAGAAACATTTTAGAGACTTTGTTTTAAAGAAACCTCCCCTTAGTTTTTAAAGACCTATTCAACGATATCCCACTCAATAATCCATAAGAAAAAAAAAATTTTGCCCCCCTTTCACATGTATAGGAAGGGGATCTAAAAAACAATTAAAATATTTTTTTCTCAACGTTTCTAAGTTTGGGTCAACACGATCTATCTTCATACCAAATTTGATGTCGATAGCTCCAAAACTGAGGGAGTTATGAGGGCGCGGCATACAGACAGACAGACAGACATGACGAAACTATAAGGGTTTCTAGTAGACTACGAAACCCTAACAATCAAAATTGTTTTAAAAGGAATCCCAAAAAGTTTAACAAAAGATGTATCTAACTTGCTAAAATCTCTTACCGCGTGTTAATAAGTAAATTTTTAGGTATGTACCTCATCGTTCCATCCAAAAAATCACAAAGCGAAAGAAACATTAATCAAACTTACTGAAAACTCTTATCACAATTTCAAAAACCAATTATTTTTTACTGTTTTCGCGATACGACTGTAGCGTCTTGTGCGCGCGGGCACGCATGTTTTGCGCGCGGCCGGTACAATCGCATTGAGATTATCTGAAACTAAGCATAGAAAAGTTGTTTTGTTATGATGATTGATGGATGATTGTATGAGCGCAGGGCGGCAGGACGAGATACAGGACGTTAAAAAAATGTTAGGCGTACTTATTTTGAGAAACCTGCCTACGCAAGTTTTCTTTAAAAAAAAAATTAAGTTTTCTTTAAAAAAAATTTTTGTCTCTGTGACATACCTAAATTATTAAAAAATAGATATCACATACAAAAAGCGCCATACGACTAGGTATCCCGAAAGTAAGATTCTGAATTTGATTTAGGTATTTAGGAGCAATTTTTAGATTTCCAAAACAATAAAAAAATACTTACTAAAATCTCTTATCACAATTTCAAACACCAATAATTTTTTTACTGTTTTCGCGATACGACTTCGTAAAACCCGTGCGCGCGGGCACGCATGCTTTGCGCGCGGCCGGTACAATCGCACTGAGATTATCCGAAACTAAGCATAGAAAAGTTGTTTTGTTATGATGATTGTATGAGCCCAGGACGAGATACAGGACACAAAATAGAGAATTTAGCCAATACTTACTTTGTGTACAGGACGTTAAAAAAATGTAGACGTACTTATTTTAAGAAACCTGCCTACGAAAGTAAAATTTATAAAAAAAAAGTTTTCGAGTGTGTGACATAAATTATTAAAAAATACCTCTAGATATCAGATAGAAAAAGCGACATGTGCTACTACCCTAAGCTATCCCGAAAGTAAGATTCTGAATTTGATGTAGGTATTTAGGACCAGTTTTTAGATTTTGGAAACAATAAAAAATTACTTACTAAAATCTTCTATCACAATTTCAAAAACCAATTATATTTTTACTGTTTTCGCGATACGACTGTAGGATTTTGAGCGCGCGGGCACGCATGTTTTGCGCGCGGCCGGTACAATCGCACTGATATTATCCGAAACTAAGCATAGAAAAGTTGTTTTGTTATGATGATTGTATGAGCGCAGGACGGCAGGACAAGATAAAGGACGTAAAAAAATGTTTAGGCGTACTTATTTTATAAAACCTGCCTACGACTGTAAAAAAAATCTTAAAGATTTTGACTCTGTGACATAAATTATAAAAAAAATAGATATCCCATACAAAAAGCGACATACGACTGAAAAAATTTAGACGTACTTATTTTAAGAAACCTACCTACGAGAGTAAAATATTTCTAAAAAAAAATTCGAGTCTGTGACATAAATTATTGAAAAATAGATATCACATACAAAAAGCGACATGTGCTACTACCCTAAGCTATCCCGAAAGTAAGATTCTGAATTTCATGTAGGTATTTAGGAGCAGTTTTGAGATTTCCAAAACAATAAAAAATTACTTACTAAAATCTCTTATCACAATTTCAAAAACCAATTGTTTTTCACAGTTTCCGCGATACGACTGTAGCGTTTTGTGCGCGCGGGCACGCATGTTTTGCGCGCGGCCGGTACAATCGCATTGAGATTATCCGAAACTAAGCATAGAAAAGTTGTTTTGTTTATTGTAGAGGTATGAGCGCAGGACGAGATACAGGACGATAAAAAAATGTTCGGCGTACTTATTTTATGAAACGCGCCTACGAAAGAAAAAAGTTTCTAAAGAAAAAGTTTTGGAGTGTGTTACATAAATTATAAAAAAATAGATATCCCATACGAAAAGCAACATACGACTGAAAAAATGTAGACGTACTTATTTTAAGAAACCTGCCTACGAAAGTGAAACCTTTTCAAAATAAGTTTTCGACTGTGTGACATAAATTATTAAAACTTAGACATCCCATACAAAAAGCGACATACGACTAGGTTAACCCGAAAGTAAGTTTCTGAATTTGATTTAGGTATTTAGGAGCTGTTTTTAGATTTCCAAAACAATAACATATTAAGTACTTACTAAAATCTCTTATCACAATTTCAAACACCAATTAATTTTTAACAGTTTTCGCGATACGACTGTAGGATTTTGAGCGCGCGGGCACGCATGTTTTGCGCGCGGCCGGTACAATTCACACTGAGATTATCCGAAACTAAGCATAGAAAAGTTGTTTTGTTATGATGATTGTATGAGTGCAGGACGAGATATAGAGCGTTGTTGTTAGATAGACGTATTTTACATTCCCATCAAAGCATTTCAAGGTAACTTACTTCTAAGCAAATCGAAGCTGAGACCTAGGTATGTTTAGACAAATCTTTTATCACAAAATCACAAGTTAAAAAAAAAAACAAATTGTTTTAATGACTACAATACCTTAGAATACCATAAAGAAAGCACTAAAATCTCTTAAAACCAATTAAATTTTCTACGGTTTCTGCGATACGACTTCGGCAAACTGATGCTAAGATACCTAGGGCGTTTTTAGACGTATTTACTCCCAAAGTGTAATCATTTTATTTTATAGAACTTACGTTTACGGCGACCCAGTATGTTTTGTCACAAAACTTAAAGACAGTTCAAATCTCTAAGTACTGTAAAGTAAATATTGTTTAATTGACTAGGATACCGAAAAGCTGTACAGTAAAAATTGTTGAAAACCGATTTCCATCAAGAAACCACAAAGTTTAAGAAAACATCAAACTTACTAAAATCTCTTATCCACACCTTATCTCTTACACCAATAAAGTTTTCTACTTATTTTGACTGTAGGTAGCGTTTTGTGCGCGCGGCCGGTACGGTCGCACTGAGACTATACGAAACTAAGCATGAGCAAAGTTGTTATGATTATTGATTGAGCACAAGACGAGATATAGGATAAAAAATTGTTAGTCGTTGACGACGCCCTACAACCAAATAGCGATTGGATGGCGAAAACGTTTACCCACGAAAAAGTTAACTTTCTCAGTTACGTGACGTATATGGGAGCACCTTAGGGAGCACCCACTTATGCGATACAGAGTTATAGGAGTTGTAAATTACCTAATACTAATGCCCTATAGTTAGTTTCAATACCGTATTTAAAATATCCAGTGTCTCACACGGAAATATTTGAAATCAGGGTGTCACGTACAGATATTTTTGTGGAATGCCCCCTATAGTTATATCAATGAATAATATGATACATATGTCGCTAATACTAAACTTCGTGTCTTTCTACTTAGAACATAATGAAACCATCACACATAGGATGAACACTTAGCGTGTTATTATGAGACTAAATTATAATTGTAGATGGATGTTACCTTCAAGAATTTCAACAATTATAATCGCCGGAAGATACTTGTTTTAGATCACGAATATGAAGAGTTGTTCTGATTGTTCAATCAATCTATCTACTATACTGATTGACCTTACATTAATAAGAAATTTCCGAGAGAATAAGATATTTCGCCGCCGTATTAAGAATGCATACTTTATGTTTTATTCCGAAGCTGATCTTAGCGCAGTGGAAGCAAATTAAAGTTATCTTAAAATCTAAAACTAAATGGTCGATCAGCCTCGGAACAACATTTGACTACGATTCGTAGTGCTCTTTACTATAGCTAAATAAAATAAATTTAATGAGAGAATTTTGTTCCGGAAAGTTTCCGGCCGAGAAATTCTTGTTTCCAAAATCTACTTAAACAGGGCCCAGCAACGAATTGCTTACCGTGCGAACCATGACGCCTTTTCTTTGTGAGTTTAAGTATGACAGGAATCAGGTATTCAGGATATTTTAGGAGCGCAGGAATAGGGAATAACCTAAACTCACAGCACTGGAACATCCGCTCGTTCTCGAACTCCTTTCCTCCAATTTGCACTATAGTTCACAGTTCGACATCACATAATGTTTTTTAACACAAAATAACTAAAAGATTTCTCTCCGAATGAGAAATCGGCCCCGTTGGCCTCCAATCATTTATAATTAAAATACGTAGCTATCGGCAGCCACGACGCGAGCCAACGAAAAGTGAGGTTATATTTTGCCGGCGGTCGCGTGACTCTCAATCAAAGCGCCGGAACCAAAATCACTTGGTTCACTTCCCACCGAACAGGAAAACCACACGAGAAAACCGAAAGCACTAAATTACACCATTTATAATTAAAGTTCGCATCCACGATGCGGGCGACGGCAGAGGACGTGACAATGACAGAGCAGTGTTGCCAGCACCGCGCGCCCATTTTATACGAAAACTAAACATTCACCCGCCCCGGACCGACCCATCGGTCCGCTCTATGCATGGCAGGCGTGATAATGTAGCTACTGCTCGCTTAAGGACTGAATCCCCCACCTGAACTTCTGCAACTCGAGGAGTGCCATCACTACCCGGAAACAGGTTGAGAATGCGCCCCCGGCGCCAACGCAGTGGCGGTAGGTTGGCATCCTTAACCAGAACGAGATCCCCAATGCAGGGGGGTTCAGTCCTGTCCGTCCACTTAAGGCGTTGCTGCAGAATGTGCAAGTACTCAAGCGACCAACGCTTCCAAAAGTTTTGAGTCATTTGCTGCAACAACTGATAACGCGACAAACGATTGCTATTCACCTCCGTATAGGGATATTCCGGCAAGGCGTTAAGTGGGCGGCCAATTAAGAAATGCCCTGGCGTCAGGGCCTCTAAATCATTTGGGTCTGAGCTGAGCGGACACAAAGGACGCGAATTGAGTACAGCCTCAATTTTACAAAACACGGTCGCCAGCTCCTCGAAAGTCAAAATTGTTAACCCTACAACGCGCAACAAATGCGTCTTAGCGGACTTTACAAACGCTTCAAAAATACCACCCCAGTGAGGGCACGCTGGTGGATCGAACACCCAGGTAATGCCCTGACGGGAGAGGCCCGTGCTGATGGCTTCTTCGTTCTCCCTTAAGAACGTTACAATTTCCTTCATACACCGATCAGCACCCTTAAAGTTGGTACCACAATCCGACCTGATCAGCGCTGGTCGCCCTCGTCGCGACGTAAATCTCTCCAGCGCTGCCAAAAGGCCTCCGTAGATAGGTCGGCCACGAGCTCCAAGTGGACGGCCTTGGTGGCTAGGCACACGAACACGCACAAGTACGCCTTGATAGACTTTGCGTTCCGTAGGCGTGATGCCTTTACCATGAAAGGGCCTGCAAAATCCGTTCCCACACCTGCAAACGTCCAGGCCTCCGTCACCCGGTCCGGTGGGAGATCTCCCATCTGTGGCTGCATTGTGGCTGCCTTCAAGCGGTAACAAGGCAAGCACCTAAACACAACGCTACGTACCGTTCGTCGTCCCGATAAGATCCAGAACTCGCGCTGTAGGATGGCCAATAGCGCATTACAGCCCGCGTGCGAGTTTTTCTCATGACGATCCCTGACTAAGAGCTCAACTAAGGGTCCCCTTTGGAAGTAACAGTGGATGCCGAGCCGAAAAGGGCAGGCTAGCGTTCCGAAGTCTGCCTCCAACCCTGAGCATACCTTGCTCATCCAGGAATGGGTTGAGGCGCACAATTCCTCCCTTCAGCTTTCCACGTCCATCCCTGAGCAGCCTGACCTCCTCTTCAAAATGTTCCGCCTGGACGACTCTAACCAATGAGCATAGAGCCGCATTCCGCTCCGCAGGCGAGAGGACAGGTGTAAAGTTCCGTTCTGCTTGAGGCTTCCTGCAGTTGTTCACGAACAGCTTGATCCAACCTGTCACCCCAAGAAGTTTGTCGAGGGAGCTATACCGTTCCAGCAAGAAATCTGGGTTAGGCTTCGGTACGAGTTGCCCCACGTTCACTCGCAAACCTCGATCAGGTGGCCCAAGCGGCGCCCTGCACTCGTTGAATGGCCATTCCTGCGGCGACTCAGTCAGCCATTGAGGTCCCCACCACAGTGGGTGACTCACCAAATCAGGTGCCCTGCACCCGCGCGAAGCGCAGTCCGCTGGGTTCCATTCTCCCGGTACGTGCCTCCACACTAACGGAGTTTCCGACCCCGTAATCTGTGACACCCGATTTGCCACGAAAACCTCAAGTGTATGTACCGACGTCTGCAACCAGCACAGAACTATCCGACTGTCAGTCCACGCGTACACCGTTTCATCCAAGTTGATGGTACCACGCAGATTGCAGGTTACATGATTTAGCAAGCGCGCTAGAAGAGCTGCCCTGCCAATTCCAATTTGGGGATGGTCCATCTAGTTCTGACTGGTGCCACCTTACTTTTGGCCATAACCAGACGCACGTGCACAGTTCCCGTTGAACTTGCTGTCCGAAGGTATACAGCTGCCGCGTACCCTCGCTCCGAGGCGTCACAAAACCCATGTAGGGTAGCCTTACATCCCACCGATGGGACTAACTTGCGGGGTATCGCGATGTGCACAATCCCTGGTAAGGTGGTCACAAACTTGAGCCAATCCTTCAACAACTCTCCGGAGAGTTGGTCGTCCCATCCTAAGTTGGCTAGCCACAACCTTTGTAAAAGCACTTCGCCATGAACGTAACCGGGGCGATCCATCCGCTAGGATCGAACGTTCTAGCGATTGTCGACAGTACCGACCGCTTAGTCCAAGTTTTCTCCAAAAGGTCGGGCTCGATCTTGTACGTGAATACGTCATGCGTTGGCCTATATTGCACCCCGAGGATGCCCAACGTATTTGGATTGTCCGGGTTCTCAAAGAGGTGCGGGTCCTGATGGAACTCGCCTGGCAAACCGGCCAGGAGCTCTGGGCAACTGGACAACCATTTCCGCAACTCGTAACCTCCTGAACCCATGATCGCGATCAACTCGTCTCGTAGAATTAGCGCCTGCTCCACGCTATCAGCACCCGTGCAGATATCGTCCACGTAGACGTCGCGATCCAGTACTGCTGCGGCTCGAGGATATCTTACCCTTTCCTGTGCGGCCAACTCTCGCAGCGTACGTACTGCCAAATACGGACTTGGCTTAAGTCCATACGTCACCGTGTTAAGTTCGTATGTGACCATCGGCTCATCTGGGCTCTCACGCCACAAAATCAGCTGATACCGACGGTCATCCGGATGTATCATGGTTTGGCGAAACATCATTTTGACGTCTGCGACGAACGCTACCTGGTGTAACCGAAAGTCTGTGAGAATGTCCACAATGTCCCGGTTCAATTTAGGACCCGCGTGCAAACATTGGTTCACAGACACACCATTCGAGGTAGGAGCAGAACCGTCAAACACCACCCGTATTTTCGCCTCAGGTGACTTCAAGACAGCCAGGTGTGGAATGTAATAATGCTCGACACACCTCCAATCCAGGCTGGACACCGACATGTGGCCCAATTGAATATATTCCCGCATGAATTCTATATACTTCTGCCGAAGTGCTGGGTCTCGCCTCATCTTCCGCTCCATTCCGAGTAGTCTCCGTTCCGCGAGCTGTCGCGAACTACCTAAAGCGGGGCGGTTTGGGAGAAAAGGTAGCCTGGTCACGAATCTGCCTGACGGGCATCTCGCAGTGTTGTATTGATAGAACAACTCGCACTCGTCATCCTCTGGCTTCCGTCTGTCCGCCGTGGGCGGCTCTTCAGACTCCCAAAACCTCTGCAGCACCTCTGACAGCACACTACCATAGAGGACCGGATCCCTTCTGGTAGGTCCTGAGGTCTCCAAACTGGGCCGAAAACAACATACCCCTGTGGTATCTACGGCCACCAAACCAGTTTCCTGGAGTACCTTCTTCCTACCGCACCATAATCTCCGAGGACGTCTGACCCGAGAAGTACGTCCACCGTACCAGGAGTATCAAAATCAGGATCAGCTAACTCCAACCCTGTGGTTAACCCTCGTACCGTTGGTGGTAACCTAACCTGAGGGAGTTTCCCAACCACTTCATCCAGCACCACGGCTGAGACTTGATAGCTGACCCTGTACATGTGCTACCTAATGCGAACTCAAAGTTCGTCTGACCCCGAATGTCAGGCACATTTAGGCCCCCGATGCCTACAGCTTCATCCTCACTTGGCCGTACATTTAGGCCTAGCCTACTCACCAGCTTACTCGATACAATACATCCCTGAGCCCCTGTATCCAGTAGGGCTCTTACTTGAATGGTCCGGCCACCGTATCCCCATACCCAAATCTTAGCCGTTGGCAAAAGTACCGTGATTGGACGGGGAGCCGAAGCTGATGAGTAGGCGGCGATTACCTAGCGGGAATCTAAACGCGGTGAGGCCGCGTCCCGCGGGGTATCCTCGCTACCCAAACCCGTGTATGGGTCCCACTCCTGCTGGTAGGGAGGTCTGCCCATAAAGGCCATGGCTGGAGTTCTATAGTACCCCGACGGCAAACGTCCGTACCGAGGTTGCGCCTGTAGCCGCGGGTACTCAGGCATAGGCGGGGCATGCGTGGGTCTTGAGACCCAACCAGGTGGCTCAAGCCCGCAGAATACTGCATGTACCCTGGTGGCTGCCTAGTGCTCCCTGACACCCGCCCGTTGAATCCCGTACCTGGGATGGGTGTCCTTGGCCACGTTCCTGTGCCGCTCTTCCCAATCCGGCACCTGCTGCCGTGGTGGGGATCGTCCCCACGTCCTTGGGTAAGTGGGCTCCGTCTGTTGACGTCCCCTGCCTGTCCCTGTGACCGATGCGGAGGTGGGCTCCTCCTTGGGGGTGGGAGCGTTGCTCCCTCCCTTGGTGGGCAGGCTCCTTCGCTGATCCGATCCAGCGCTGCCCCGGCGCCTCCGGAGCGATTCATGCAGAGCAGCGGATGGTGTGCACCCTGGCAGTACCTACAGTTGGTGCTTGAAGGGCACTCGCACCTGATGCGGCCCCAGGCACCGAAAACACCAACGCCTTTGCTGTGCCACACCCCGTCTCCTCTGAACCCGCTGCGCAGCAAACTCCTGACACGCTGCCACCCCGTGGCCTGTCTCCCTGCAGTAGGCACACCCTGATTCCAATGCGGTGTTGTACCGCCTGGGTTGCCTACTGTTGCCTCCTCGCGCCGGTGCACCCGGCCGTTCCGGGTGGCGAGGGGCAGAGGTCTCCTTGCGTGGGGCTTCACCAGCCTGGACGTCCACTCGCCTGCTTTCGGCCTCGAGGAACGACTTCAGATCCTCGTAGGTCGGGAGGTGGTCCGAGGACTTGCCCCATGGAGCTGCTCGAATCGAGCGACCATTTCGCTCGGCAGGCGGCGAAGCACTGTGTGGACCAAGATATAACCGTAGCCCGACACTGGCAAACCCTGTCGCTCCAGTGCGCTGACCGCGACGCTGACTGGGTGGAAGATTTTCTCGCGGAGGTCCGTACTCGCGTTATGGTTGGTATTGACAGCCACTGGTCTAACAGCCTGTCTACAATCAGGCGCTTGTTCCGATACCGGTCGGTAAGGATCTTCCACGCAACCTCATAATTGCTATCCGAGACAGCCAAATGCGTCAGCAATTCATGAGGCTCTCCATGTAGCCTGGACATCAGCTGAGCCATCTTGTACGCCGGCGTTATGTCCGTCCGTGTGTGGACCACACTGCTATACAGGTCCTCAAACGCCGGCCAGTCGGCGTAATCGCCTGCAAAGACTGGAACCGTAACAGGCGGAAGAGGCACCTGTAATCCTTGTCCCACTTTACCACGGAATGGCTTTTCCTTTCCGTCACGTCGCCTAGATATGTCCGCAGCTGCCTGCGCAATGTCCTGTGCCAGCTCCAAGCACTGGCTTACATCGCGCTCAACCAGCTCCTTATCTTCAGGGTTAGGAGCTTCCTCAAGGAGCATGAGGCACTCTGTGAGGTGTTCCGACACAACCCGAACCCGTTCATCTGCCTGTAGTGCACTTTTCAAGAGCGCGTCCTCCCGGTCCTCGCGGCCGATCATTGCCGCTGTGGTAGTAAACCACCTTAATTCTGTCTTTATAGCAGCCTTATACCTGGCGATCGAGGAGCCATGGTACCAACTTTTACACACTCGACTTAATAAAACGAAAACCAATAAACAAATACCACAAAATAAATGTTAGTTGACTGGCCTAGACCTTACCGATAAGGTACCGTTCACTAGGCAAACAATACAGTCACAAAAACCGAAACAATATTTTCCAAAATTAATAAAATATGTGGGTAATATAAAAACACGCTTAATACTAAATTACGGCTAACTATGTTGCAATAAAGGAACCACGCTCTGCTACCAAAAATGTTTGATTCCGAAGCTGATCTTAGCGCAGTGGAAGCAAATTAAAGTTATCTTAAAATCTAAAACTAAATGGTCGATCAGCCTCGAACAACATTTGACTACGATTCGTAGTGCTCTTTACTATAGCTAAATAAAATAAATTTAATGAGAGAATTTTGTTCCGGAAAGTTTCCGGCCGAGAAATTCTTGTTTCCAAAATCTACTTAAACAGGGCCCAGCAACGAATTGCTTACCGTGCGAACCATGACGCCTTTTCTTTGTGAGTTTAAGTATGACAGGAATCAGGTATTCAGGATATTTTAGGAGCGCAGGAATAGGAATAACCTAAACTCACAGCACTGGAACATCCGCTCGTTCTCGAACTCCTTTCCTCCAATTTGCACTATAGTTCACAGTTCGACATCACATAATGTTTTTTAACACAAAATAACTAAAAGATTTCTCTCCGAATGAGAAATCGGCCCCGTTGGCCTCCAATCATTTATAATTAAAATACGTAGCTATCGGCAGCCACGACGCGAGCCAACGAAAAGTGAGGTTATATTTTGCCGGCGGTCGCGTGACTCTCAATCAAAGCGCCGGAACCAAAATCACTTGGTTCACTTCCCACCGAACAGGAAAACCACACGAGAAAACCGAAAGCACTAAATTACACCATTTATAATTAAAGTTCGCATCCACGATGCGGGCGACGGCAGAGGACGTGACAATGACAGAGCAGTGTTGCCAGCACCGCGCGCCCATTTTATACGAAAACTAAACACTTTAGTCAGGATAATAGAAGAGTAATATAAAAGAGTGAAGAGTATAAGAGATCTTGTACCGTAAACGTGTTAAGCATGACCATGAAACTTATTACCTTCTATGGAGGTTGTTTCGGTAAGTGAGAAAATAATTCCTAATCAGCTGACTAACTTTCTATGGAAACTCGAAAAATTAAATAATGAGGAAATTGAAAAATTCACTAGGGGCCGCCAGGACTTGAATCCGGGACTGTGGATCAACGTTCCACCGCTCTACCCGGCGGCCGCTAGTGAATTTTAATTATTTAATTTATGATAATAATATAGCGTTGTGAGTGCATTAAAAATTCCAATACACTCGCAAAATTGTTTTCGTTTCCCAACTAAGGCTCCATAGAAAAAAATGTTTCAGTTTCATGGTCTGATCATGCCTGCAAAGTTTTCGGTACCAGTTCGATTTTATGTGAAGTTGTTTCTTCGTTGCTTTACCCCGATATTCTGGGGGTCGTTTTCTTGAAAATCTGAATAACCAGTAGGTAGGTAGGGTATTCATTTAAATGCGTGCTAAAGCTTAAGCATCGATAACGGATGCCTTGCGGATGCCGTTAAAAATATTTTAAAAATAACCGGAAATATTTATTTATTTTTTACACTTAGCCGAAATTTTATTCATATTGTAGTCGAAATGATTGTAGAGTTAACTTTTCCAACTGTAATAGAAAACGTTAAACGACCAAAAACGGATAGAAAAACCAAACAATCAACGGCTGTTATACTTTTTGTCAGCGTTGCCAACCAGGTACATTTTACACATTTGACGTACTATTTTAGGCTCCCATGTGTAATGTGTAATCCTGGCCTCTCATGTGTAATTTCGTAAGCTCGAAGCCAAGTTAATACCTCAAACATTAATAGGAGTCAGCGCTGCTTGCTATTCATTTATCAGAACGTAAAATTGATTATAAAAAAAACATACAAACGTCAGACAGATAGCTATTTTACATCTCTCTTGCTATAGATGAACTTAAAAGCATCCTTTTCCACACCACAGACAGATGGATCAGCTAACTAGTCGTTTTGGTGTAGTGTCACACTACCCATCCAGTTCGAAAGTGTGTTACCAGTGCTTCTACCTACCCTCGGTCGTCACGTAGGGTTCTGTTGAGCACCCGTAACCTCGGCCTCCCACCAGCGGGGGTGCACTCCAGGGTCTTGCGTAGAGGGTAGGCTACGCTTTACGCGGACCAGGCAAATAAGAAGATGCCCTTCAAGGGCTAATAGCGCTCCGCGCTCAAAAGTCGCGATTGTCCCACGGGTTCTAGACGCCCACGTCCATCGTGGACGCCACCCATGCCGGGTTCGACGGACCCGCCTCTCGTCACCTCTCGCCGCCTGCTGCCGCAGTGATAACCGCTGCCTGCTTCTCCCTCGCCATCTCCGCTGTCCCAGTGTAGGCAGAGGTACAAGAAACAATAGTACCTGCTCGCCCTTTGGCCCACGGAACATCTTCCACCTCACCGACAACGCCTAGGACCCGCACGGTGCCGGCTACGAGGGTCACGTCGCCGCTGTCCATGCACCTGCTGAACAGCTCAGGTACTGGAGACAGTCCAGCGGCGACATCTGCCCAGACATCCTATGCGTCCGTCCACGCTGATGATGCTGAAGCCTACGTCGCGCTAACCCAGGGAAGACGCCGACACCTGCACCCACGACGTCCATGAAGATGACGGGGTGTAAGAAGCCGCCGCTGATAGTGGTCGATCTGCTCCCGAACTGGAGCTACCACTTCGGCGAGCTAAATATGGAGCTCGGTCATGCGCCAAATGTGCGGCCCTACATGTCCACAGAGTTCTGATTCCTGGCGCAAGGCGAACAGAAATTCCGCGTTTACCAGCGCTACTTTACCGCGCTGGAGGGCTCCAGAACCAGAATATCCTGTTGTTTAAAAGGTGAAAGAGCGGCCAGTCAAGGATTAGAGACCTCCTCGTGGACACAGACCCGAAGGACATCCAGGAAGAGCTGACCACCCTGGGCTACAAGGTGGTCTACGTGCGCCCCATCAAGGCTACCCAGCCACATGTGCCATCTGTGGCGGCTCGCAGCCGGCCAACAGTCTCAATTGCCCCGTACGGGCACAGCACCTCTTACAAAGCCCGTCGATCTGAAGAGGGCGGAGGCGGCACCGAAGAGGATACCAAAACGTGGCTGGATCCCTTATGGCGGCTGCCATCGGCCCTCCGGAACTACGACGACGAAGAAGCGGAAGCCTAGGAGGCGAAGGAGGCAAACATCGCCCTCACCCCAGGATGTGGAAGCCCCGGGCCAGCCATGTCAAGAGCCACCAAGGGTTCGTTGGACGCGGTCGGTACTCCAAAGAGTACATCTCAGGGGAGAAGACGAAGCACCAACCGACCCCAAGACAAGTGAGTTCACGAACAGCCATCCTAGAAGAGAACAGAAAGGTCCTGATCAGTGCAATCAGGACCCTCACTGAGGTCCAGATCGCGCTCCGCACGGGAGCGGCCGCGACCTTTATCGACGCCTCCAGCGCCTGATCCCATCATACGGCGGGGTCATGGCCACCAGGACGAACTGGAGGCTCTAGGACCCAGATAGGCTGCTCAGGTGGTGCTGTCCAGCACAGCCTGACTTGGCTTTCACCTGTCCATATCCACTACTCTACGTCGAGTAGTTAGGATCGTGGACACACTCCCAGAGATGCCCGGCTACCGCCGCTTACTGGATATGACCGCTGCTTCGGGAGCCATACACCAGATATGACCCACCAGATGTAACCAGCCACCGCTGGCAATGGGAATCACCCGGCTTGTAAGACCTCTTCGTGGCGTTTCGTTTTGCCTGGACTCCAGGAAAACCACGCTACTTACCAGAGCGACCACCCATCGCCCTTGTAGTCCCAGGTGGCGTGTGATACCACGTTAGAGTGGCTCAGCCACGTGAACGTCTCTCTACTAGCCACAAGCGGCCGTCGAGTAGACCTCCACGTTCGACCATTCCGTTCAGAAGTTTTATTGATAAAGCACGGGTGAACGACCCCCAGGTAAGTTTTCTCAAGAAAAATAATAATTAGGAAAAAAAATGCGCATGTGTAATTTTACTTCCAAATGTGTAATTTTGGCGGCGGAAATGTGTACTTTGGAAAGTCGGTTGTGGCAACACTGCTTTTTGTATGTTGGACATTTTCGTAATTTTTTTTTATGTACGGTGAAATTTTACTAGTGACCGTTAGCGAAAACTCAGAACCGGCTGGTGATAAGGTACAACTTTCCCCAAGAAATATAGGTCGAAATACGTAAAAATTTTTGCACCTTCCATACAAAATTGCCGATCAGCTGAATTGAGTTACTAGGGGAGGTCCTAAATATTTTACACATTTCGACCTATGTTCCTTAGGAAAGTTGTTTCTCATCACTAGCCGGTTGTGAGTTTTTGCTATCGGTCACTAGTAAAATTTCACCCAGTATTTATTGCTTCCGTAAATGATGAAAACATCATATCACAGAATTAGAGTCAACTCTGCTGTCTTATAAAAATGTTGTTTTTTAATACCTAGCGGAACAATACAATTATAAAACAATTGTCCCAGAATTATACGAATTGTGCAGTAATTAGCCGCTAAATGATGAGGTGTCGCGACAAACATACTGTTTTATTGTAATCATGTTATCAAATTCTATAATCTGAGTGTAAACAAGGTAGACACTGGTCAAGGTGGTCGTGTGGTGCCGGCAGAGAATAGCATCACCCCATATCTTCCCCGTGGGTGTCGTGAGCGACTAAGGGATTTGAGAGTTAATGTGTATTGCAATTTTTGGCGACAGGTTGGCAACCTGTCACTAATTGGCGATACACAGTTTTCTGAATGACTCTCCAACTTTTGTCAGACGTGGCGTAAATGGTCGTTTTTAGGGTTTCGTAGTCTACTAGAAACCCTTATCATTTCGGTAAGTCTGTCTGTCTGTCTGTATGCCGCGCCCTCATAACTTCGCCAGTTTTGGAGCTATCGACATTAAATTTGGTGTGAAGATAGATCGTGTTGCTCCAAATTTATATACGTTGAGAAAAAAATATTTTAAATGTTTTTGGACCCTTCCCATACATGTGAAAGAGGGGCAAAAAATATTTTTTTCTTCTTTAATATTGAATAAGGTATCGTTAAATAGGCCTTTTAAAACTAAGAGGAGTTTTTTTGGAACATAGTCACTAAAATGTTTCTGTCTCGAGATATTTGCTTTTAAAAGGGGCGTTTTAGAGCCACAATTTGTTCCAGCTGTAACTCATAAAGTATAAACGCTAAAAATTTGAAAAAAATATGGAATATACTTCTTAATCTGAAGTTACCATGAAAACTATAACGGATACTGTATCACTAAAGTTTTAAGAGAAATAAAAGTTTTTCAATTTGCAGTTGGTAACCATACAGCTGCTAACAAACCAGCAACACAATTATGTTTGTAACTCTGAAAAACCTGATATTTAAACGTTAACTACGAAACCCTATTTGTGGGCGTGTCTGACACGCTCTTGGTCGTTTACACTCTGTCTACGCCGCAATATAGGCGTGATATACAGGGTTATTTTTTAGTCAGTGCGCAAACTTTGCAGGATGTTTCTACTCGTGATTCTGAACAACTTTTATTATGGGGCCACCTGCAAAATCTAAAAAAAAAAATTAGTTTTTCCATACATTTTTGCCGAGCAGGTATGAAATTTTCTATGGAACATCCAATTTTTTTTTTGCGAATTCCAGGTGGTCCCAAAGTAAAAGTTGTTCAGAATCACGAGTAGAAATACCCTGTATGTATGTATGTAAACAAGAAAGGAATCACGTGGCACCACGTGGTCATAAATGGTGCAGGTGGCAGGTGTACGTAGTTCATAACAGTTTACGAATGAACACTATAAAGAGAAAATATTAACTTTTTTTGTGTTTATGTAACTGATTAACTCCGCAACTACAGGACCTCAGGCTTTTGAAAACTTTTTTACTGATATTCCAGTTTCGACTACCAAATCGTTAAACTCTTGTCCCGATCTCGCTGAATCAGTACTGAAGGAAAATGTAAGCCATTGTGATAAATATTTTAGATTTCGTCACATTAGTGACGTTGAAATTATAAAAATATTTAAAACTTTACAAATGAAAAGACTTCAGATCTTCACGGCCTCTCTGTCAAAATTATAAGTTCTATAATCGATTGTATTGCTCCATGTCTAGCATTTATTTTTAATCAATGTGTTGACAGTGGCGTGTTTCCTGACTTGATGAAGCATAGCAAAGTTATCCCGCTGTTCAAAGCCGGTAGTACAACTGACCCCACAAATTTTAGACCTATATCAATATTACCCACACTCAGTAAAATTTTTGAAAAATTATCCTAATTCAATTGCAAGGTCATTTTTATCGTAATAACCTAATGCACTTACAGCAATTTGGTTTCACACGGGGTCGTTCTACTACTCATGCAGGTCTTGACCTCATCAACCATATAATGGATGCCTGGGAGGAATCTCATGACGCCATAGGTGTATTTTGTGATTTGTCCAAGGCATTTGATTGTGTCCATCATGAAACTCTAGTCAGAAAGCTATGTCATTACGGCGTAAAGGACCAGGCTCTTAGCCTTTGGAATCATATCTGATTAATAGAATCCAAAAGGTTGATATCAATGGTGAAAGATCATCTGGATCTAATTTAACCATGGGCGTTCCACAAGGTTCGATTCTTGGTCCTTTCCTGTTTCTTGTATACATTAATGATCTACCGTATCTTGTTAAAGACAAACATGATATAGTATTGTTCGCCGACGATACCTCATTGCTTTTAAAGTAAAGAGGCATCAACTCGACTATGACGACGTGAACAATACTATAATCGATGTAGTAAAATGGTTTACAGTAAATAATCTCCTATTAAATGAAAAGAAAACTAAATGTATAAAATTTGCATTGCCAAATGTTAAACCGAGCACTACAATTATTAAGGTAAAGGATGAACAGTTGAACCTTGCAGATTCAACAGTATTTTTAGGTATAACTTTGGACGCCACGCTCCGATGGGGGCCACATATTGAGAAATTGTCGAAGAGACTGAGTTCAGCAGCATACGCAGTTAAAAAAATAAGATATCTCACGGATGTAGATACTGCTAGACTAGTTTACTTTAGTTACTTCCATAGCTTAATGTCTTATGGCTTATTATTGTGGGGCCACGCTGCGGATGTAAAGAACATTTTGTTCTGCAGAAACGGGCTGTTCGTGCAATTTATAAATTAGGGCCTCGTGTCTCCTTAAGGGAAAAATTTAAAGAAATCAATATATTAACATTTGTGTCACAATATATATACGAAAATTTGATTTACGTCAAATCTAATATTAATACTTTTGAGAAAAATTGTGATATACATAATTTCAACACTAGAAATAAGGACAAACTTGTAGCACACAAGAGCAGGCTTAGTAAAGTAAGCAAATCCTTTAAGAGAAATTGTATACGCTTTTATAATAAGCTTCCAAAATATCCAAGATTTACCCTTAAATAAATTTAAAGAAGTAATAAAACATAAATTGTGCAAGAAAGGCTAATATGAAATATCCGATTATATGCAAGATAACAATTCATGCGAGTAGTTTTACATGTTTATATACATATAACGTATTTTCTAAGACGAAACAGTAAAAATATTCTATTGTTTTTTTACTTATTTCTAATTTTGTGCTGTGCCGTTTTTGGCAATTTATTCAAACTTAGCTTAGGGCCTACAAAAATTGTAATCTTTAGAATAGGAGCACTTCTGGGCAGGTTTTTGGGGGGTTTTCCTGTCCAGGAGGTCCGACTAACTATACACATGTAACACCTTTTTAAAATCTTGATCGAATTTAGTTTCGCTTACTGGTCGTTAAGGTATAAAGTTACATGCCGTGTGGTTAGCCTGGCCAGCCCCGAGGCAGTGCCTTTATTTTTATTTTTTTATCCCGCCCGAGCCGCGTTTATAGTAGGAATAAAAAATTGTTATAAAAAAGAGAAAATTGTGCTTTGCAAATTTCTCTTTTTTACAATGTCTAATCCATTTCTGCGTAATGTAATGACTATCAATAAGTGATATTTTAATGTCCTATTTTGAATAGGTAAACATTTTCACTTCACTTCACCGATACCAAAAATTCTTTTAAATTTTATTAGACAGCTACAACATCCCTAAGTAATATAGGGTTACATTTAATTTACAGGTTACAGGGTGTTTTCACAAAAACTGAACAACTTTTGTCTGAAACTTTTCTTCGAAATATAAAAAAATTTTGGATCTCCTATACTAAGTGACAAACTTTTTCAACATGTTTGTACGAGGTCTAATTTCTTTTTCATATTTCGAAGGAAAGTTTCAAACAGAAGTTGTTTAGTTTTGTGAGTAGATTACGCCTCAAGAGATTTGTACTTAATTAAATGTAACCGTATATAGGCTACTTTTATCACGTGTATGTTAATGCAAAACACGTTCATAAACGCCTTATACAATAGTTATTGCAAAAATAGCAGTGATGGATGAGGCACCGTTGCTAATATTTCTATCCAGGCGTTTCTTAGTATCACGATGCGGTGCCTTATTTATCCTAAATCAGTTAGGGTCGGCGCTACATGTTTTGTTAGAATAGAACACAAATTCATGTTCCAAAAGGATTTGGCTATGTTTATGACCGGCCGCCTGCCTGAAGTCAACCCACTTTAGGAATGCTGTAGGTGGTATCACCGCCACCATGCCGTTGACCATAGTCGACAGATATTCAGTCGAGGTCAAAAACTCTACGACACCTTTTACGAAACATTCTGAGTGGACTAGGGGTAGCAAGCAGTATTCTTAGCCGCTAATACACGGTTTCACGTTGCGGCGCGTCCTTCAAAATTAATTTTTCTTTAAAAAGATAAGAAAAAAACAAAGAAAATCTTTGTCTCTATTATAAGGGATATGTAAGTTGAAATAATTCTTGTAAATAATAATAATGAAATCGAAAAGTTCACTTATATAAAACATTCAATACGATACAGACGTAATAATCAATAACGCGTGTCGTTTACGCTCTACCAACACCGCAAGTGCTAAAAGCGTGATATATTTATGTATGTATTAAGTCAATGACTTACCTCTGCCCAAAAGCAGACTATGAGTGAAGACCCCGACATGAGCAGGGGGTAGTATGCAGAGAGGAGACTCGTCGCCCAGGTGCCCTCTTGGAATGCAGACTGCGAACGACCCGATGAACCCACGACCCGATGAACCCTTGATAACTTACCTCTGCCCAAAAGCAGACTATGAGCGAAGACCCTGACATGAGCAGGGGGTAGTATGCAGACTGCGAACGACCCGATGAACCCACGACCCGATGAACCCTTGGTGACTTACCTCTGCCCAAAAGCAGACTATGAGCGAAGACCTCGACATGAGCAGGGGGTAGTATGCAGACTGCGAACGACCCGATGAACCCACGACCCGATGAACCCTTGACTTACCTCCGCCCAAAAGCAGACTATGAGTGAAGACCCCGACATGAGAAGGGGGTAGTATGCAGAGAGGAGACTCGTCGCCCAGGTGCCCTCTTGGAATGCAGACTGCGAACGACCCGATGAACCCTCGACCCGATGAACCCATGACTTACCTCCGCCCAAAAGCAGACTATGAGTGAAGACCCCGACATGAGCAGGGGGTAGTACGCAGACAGGAGACTCGTCGCCCAGGTGCCCTCTTGGAATGCAGACTGCGAACAAAATTGTTACGATTAGAACTAAACTAGTAGGTATTTTGAATCATCATCTTCCTATCCCATTACCGACGGTGTAACGAAAACTTTGCAGGCGTGCTCAGACCATGAAACTGAAAAACTTTCCCTATTATTCCCTATGGAACATATGGTGGCAAACGAAAAAAAATTTTTTGGATTTCCATACAAAGTCAGTTAGCTGATCGTGAATTTTGTATGGGGGGGGTCCGGTTTTTTTTTCGTTTACCAAAATATGTTCCATGGGGAAAGGAGACAGGGCGGCGGCGGTAGTATGGGACTTGGGCTAGGCCGATATTTGGACGATATATCGAGAATGTCACGATATCTTATCGAAATCACAGTAAGGAACCTTAGACTTGGCACGACTTTGGCTAGATTTCATTACTTTTTAGAAATAAACAAGCAGCTCCATCGAGACTAGGGAATGCAATCTCGATCTCGCGAGATCTCGAAATCACCGAGATCTCGAGCTATTTTTCGAGATCGAGATCTCGAAATAGGAAATCTCGTTTCAGAAAAATCCTTCGAGATCTCGACAGTATCCGCCGAGATTTTGAACGAGATTTCGAGATTGAACTTGATGGCAATTATTTATATGCGTAGCTTAGTTTCCGGGGTCGGCCGATCTACCCGAGCGCATTATTTATATTTATAGGGAAAACGAATGGAATGAACAAGATCTTACAGAACAGGGCCTTAAGTCTGCAATTTTTTTGCCATTGCGAGCGACACTAATCTCTCATTATATAGCCAATGTGATTTTCCGTACAAAAACTGTTGTAAGCAGAATAAGAAACTACCAAAATGATCCAGCCATCGGCATTCAACTGAAAAAAATAATATTTAGCAGACTTCGGGCCCAGATATAAGTTATAAGAGATGGGATATACTACTGACTGGAGGTAGTGAGGCAAAGTCAGTCGGAACTCTGGGAGCCGGGATCGCGTACCCCGGTAACACACCGCAACTTTCGGCCTAAAAGCTGAGATAGATCCCCCGACATAATTAATATTTCAACAGAATCATGGCATGGAAAGAAAGTTTAATTTTGATGATTTTTATATGAGATAAGCAAAATCTCGATCTCGATCTCGAAATTCCGAGATCTCGACCAATAATCCAACGAGATCTCGAGTAGGTCAATCTCGAAACCTAAGATCTCGACCGAGATCTCGAGTCCTCAATCTCGGCTCGAGATTACATTCCCTAATCGAGACTTGGCTAGTTTTTTACAGAATGTTTTTGATGGGATTTAGTATGCGTTTAACTTATTTCGTTACAGCGCCATCTCTCGGATAACACCAAAACTTTCTCATAAATTTATGAGGTTTTTTTCTTACCGGTGACACGAAGTATGCACCGCGTATGAGGGACGCCAAGAACGCTACTAGATACAGCATCTTCTGTGTGGTGACTTTGCAAGCGCGAAAGAACGTAGGCTCCTTAAGCCGTCGGTATTCTAATACTAGAGTGAAGCCATCTCAATAAGGCTTATTTGACAGCTGCCAGTAACATCTTATTGGTGGCAAGAAGTATGCACTGTAAGGCGTACTACAAAGGTATCTTAGAGAAAACTCTGATAGCGCGTTACGGGTCCTCGCATTTAGTATGCATTTAACTTATTTCGTTACAGCGCCATCTCTCGGACAACACCAAAACTTTCTCATAGATTTTTGAGGTATTTTTCTTACCGGTGACACGAAGTATGCCCCGCGTATGAGGGAAGCCAGGAATGCCACTAGATACAACATCTTCTGTGTGGTGACTTTGCAAGCGCGAAGGAATGTGGGCGCCTTCAGCCGTCGGTATTCTAACACTAGAGTGTAGCCATCTCAATAAGGCCGATATGACAGCTGCGAATAATATCTTACTGGTGGCAAGAAGTATGCACTGCAAGGCGTCCTACAAAGGTATCTTAGAGAAAACTCTAATAGCGCGTTTCAGGTCCTCGCATTTAGTATGCGTCTAACTTATTTCGTTACAGCGCCATCTCTCGGATAACACCAAAACTTTCTTATAGATTTTTGAGGTTTTTTCTTACCGGTGACACGAAGTATGCCCCGCGAATGAGGGAAGCCAGGAACGCCACTAAATACAGCATCTTTTGTGTGGTGACTTTGCAAGCGCGAAGAAACGTGGGCGTCTTTAGCCTTCGGTATTCTAACACTAGAGTAAAGCCATCACAATAAGGCTGATTTGACAGCTGCCAGTAACAACTTACTGGTGGCAAGAAGTATGCACTGTAAGGCGTACTACAAAGGTATCTTAGAGAAAACTCTAATAGCGCGTTACAAGTCCTCGCATTTAGTATGCGTCTAACTTTTTTCGTTACAGCGCCATCTCTCGGATAACACCAAAACTTTCTCATAAATTTTTGAGGCTTTTTCTTACCGGTGACACGAAGTATGCCCCGCGTATGAGGGAAGCCAGGAATGCCACCAAATACAGCATCTTTTGTGTGGTGACTTTGCAAGCGCGAAGAAACGTTGGCGCCTTCAGTCGTCGGTACTCTGACACTATGCATATTGTGAGTTGTACTGCGCACACGAATGCTACGAGTAGGAATACGCCGCCGATACCTGGAACAGAGAAATATTGGATTTAGTATGTTGTCAAGAGTATACCGGAAGTAACAGAAAGGGTATAACAAGCCGAAAGGAGGTCAAGGTTCTTATGAAACTGAACAACTTTCCCCATGGAACATGGGTCGAAATATGAAAAAAAAGTTTGGACCTCCCATAGTAAATCAATTAGCTGATCGGCGATTTTGTATGGGAGGTCCAAATTTTTTTTTCACGTTTCGACCCATGTTCCATGGGGAAAGTTGCTCAGTTTCATACCTTGACCTCTTTTCGGCTTGTTATCCCTTTCTGTTACTCCCGGTAGAGAAACGTTTGATTTAGTGTGTTGTCAATATGTAGGAAGTAGCGGAAGATGTATCGAGTTTTGTTTGATTTTTCTGTATGGTGAACTTAAGAGATACGTTTCTGAAACTGCACTGGAAAATTGATGGTAAGCTCCTAATGCTATCCGTGTAAGTAAAATTGACATGGAGGTGTTGTCTTTTGCCAAGCTCGTAACATGGGAACATTTGGCGCAGACTCCAAAAGTCCATGTGTAAGTCTGCCTGCTCTTTGTCCTACAATAGATATGGTGAGACTCTTCTTCTTCTTATCGTATCATTGGGATACGCCCAATGAAGATAGTAAAAAAAATTAAAACAGCGATTGCCAATGATCGGCAACAGGTCTTGTGGGTTGACCTCATTGTGCTGTACATAGGGAGGCTCTGGCAAACAAGCAGATGAGACATGGTTTGTATTTCTCCACAGGCACATTTGTCGGTACTTGTTAATCCCAACAATTTGCGGTTTTCCCCACTCCTACCGACACCAGCGCGGATTCTATTCAGGAACTTCCATGTTCCGCAGGGCATCTGATATCCTATCTAACGGCCGTCGTGAAGAACACTTGATTCGGCACTAGAGAGACATTAGAGTATAAAGCAAGCTAAGAGTGCGTCTAATAAGTTAGAAAGGTGGCACTAGTCAGAACAAAAACTCTCTGTCCATCAGTAGCAAAACTCCAGTGACAACACTATTGAACGTCTATTTCTTCTCATACATTTAACGTGTGTATTTAGTAGCAACTGCTTACGTTTTGGCTGCACGGCGCGCGGCGATATGCGCACTTTATGGGGCACCGCACACACACGGCCGTTTTTCGCTCGAAGTTCGCCGGCAACCAAGCGCCATTTGCCGCCGCCGGCGATTATCGCCCTTACTTCTCTTGCGTACAGTTCATTCTCCGATTTCTCTGTTAAAATCGCACGGCATCGCGCGGAAAAACGACCGTCTATGTGCGGCGGCCCTATAGCTTGCTCATGGTATAATAAGATACTACGCCTGGTATTTCATTCCGAGACTCGTGAACCACGTGACTAACTAACACAAGCCTACGTCATCATGCTTGTGGGTTACCAGAATTACCCACTCTTATGATGTTTTTTGTAAATCATATATGATACTGTTAACTAATAAATACAATTTAAGTGTTGTTGTAAAGTTCAAGTTAATACACACGTAAATCTAAATTATAAAATTATTCAGAAATATTTTAACTCATTTTTCTGAGATTGAATTTACTCGATATAAAGAGGCAATACTAGTGACGTAGGCAAGTGTTTCTCTGGGAATGTAAGACCATGTTTTATTAGACTATGATTTAAGAGAGTGACTTACACGCGTGGTAGGGCATGTTGGGGCCAGCGCACTCCTTGCCCGCGTACCGGATCTCGCAGAGACACGTTCTGTTCATGCAGTCGCCCCGGCCGCTGCAGACGAGCGCGCAGCCTGCTCCGCGGGCGGCAGCCCTATAGCTTGCTATAAGACAGGGACTTACACGCGTGGTAGGGCATGTTGGGGCCAGCGCACTCCTCGCCCGCGTACCGGATCTCGCACAGACACGTTCCGTTCATGCAGTCGCCCCGGCCGCTGCAGCCGAGCGCGCAGCCTGCTCCGCGGGCGGCAGCCGCCATCACTGCGTCCGCGTAGTACGCTAGCAGAGAAAGCTAGCTTATTTAAGAGAGGAACTTACACGCGTGGTAGGGCATGTTGGGGCCAGCGCACTCCTCGCCCGCGTACCGGATCTCGCAGAGGCACGTTCCGTTCATGCAGTCGCCCCGGCCGCTGCAGCCGAGCGCGCAGCCTGCTCCGCGGGCGGCAGCCACCATCACAGCGTCCGCGTAGTACGCTAGCAGAGAAAGCTAGCTTATTTAAGAGAGGGACTTACACGCGTGGTAGGGCATGTTGGGGCCGGCGCACTCCTCGCCCGCGTACCGGATCTCGCAGAGGCACGTTCCGTTCATGCAGTCGCCCCGGCCGCTGCAGCCGAGCGCGCAGCCTGCTCCGCGGGCGGCAGCCCTATAGCTTGCTTATAAAAGAGGGACTTACACGCGTGGTAGGGCATGTTGGGGCCAGCGCACTCCTCGCCCGCGTACCGGATCTCGTAGAGGCACGTTCCGTTCATGCAGTCGCCCCGGCCGCTGCAGCCGAGCGCGCATCCTGCTCCGCGGGCGGCAGCCCTATAGCTTGCTTATTTAAGAGAGGGACTTACACGCGTGGTAGGGCATGTTGGGGCCAGCGCACTCCTCGCCCGCGTACCGGATCTCGTAGAGGCACGTTCCGTTCATGCAGTCGCCCCGGCCGCTGCAGCCGAGCGCGCAGCCTGCTCCGCGGGCGGCAGCCGCCATCACTGCGTCCGCGTAGTACGTCGCCATTTGCCGCCGCCGGCCATTATGGTCCTTACTTCTGTTGCGTACGGTTCATTTTCCGATTTCTCTGTTAAAGTCGCACGGCGGCGCGCGGAAAAACGACCGTCTATCTGCGGCGGCCCTATAGCTTGCCATGGTATAATAAGATACTCCGCCTGGTATTCCATTCCGAGACTCGTGAACCACGTGACTAACACAAGCCTACGTCATCACGCTTGTGGGTTACCAAAATTACCCACTCTTATGATTATTTTAGTAAATCATATAAGATACTGTTAACTAATAAATACAATTTAAGTGTTGTTGTAAAGTTCAAGTTAATACACACGTAAACCTAAATCATAAAATTATTAAGAAATATTTTAAGTAATTTTTCTGAGGTTGAATTTACCCCTTATCGTATTTTATTGATATAAAGTGGCAATACTAGTGACGTAGGCAAGTGTTTCTCTGGGAATGTAAGACCATGTTTTATTAGACTATGTAGCTTGCTTATTTAAGAGAGGGACTTACACGCGTGGTAGGGCATGTTGGAGCCAGCGCACTCCTCGCCCGCGTACCGGATCTCGCAGAGACACGTTCCGTTCATGCAGTCACCCCGGCCGCTGCAGCCGAGCGCGCAGCCTGCTCCGCGGGCGGCAGCCGCCATCACAGCGTCCGCGTAGTACGTCGCCATTTGCCGCCGCCGGCCATTATCGCCCTTCCTTCTGTTGCGTACGGTTCATTTTCCGATATCTCTGTTAAAGTCGCACGACGGCACGTGGAAAAACGACCGTCTATGTGCGGCGGCCCTATAGCTCGCTTATTTAAGACATGGTATAACAAGATACTCCGCCTAGTATTCCATTCCGAGACTCGTGAACCACGTGACTAACACTTGCCTACGTCATCATGCTTGTGGGTTACCAGAATTACCCACTCTTATTATGTTTTTTGTAAATCACATAAGATACTGTTAACTAAGTAACAATTTAAGTGTTGTTGTAAAGTTCAAGTTAATACACACGTAAATCTAAATTATAAAATTATTAAGAAATATTTTAGCTCATTTTTCTGAGATTGAATTTACCCATAACGTATTTTATTGAAATAAAGTGGCAATACTAGTGACGTAGGCAAGTGTTTCTCTAGGAATGTAAGACCATGTTTTATTAGACTATGTAGCTTGCTTATTTAAGATAACTTACACGCGTGGTAAGGCATGTTGGGGCCAGCGCACTCCTCGCCCGCGTACCGGATCTCGCAGAGGCACGTTCCGTTCATGCAGTCGCCCCGGCCGCTGCAGCCGAGCGCGCAGCCTGCTCCGCGGGCGGCAGCCGCCATAACTGCGTCCGCGTAGTACGCTAGCAGAGAACGCATCTCGCCAGCGACGGCGAGCGTCGCGTGCTTATACTGGAAAGAAAGAAAGTAGACAGTTAGTTACGGCAGGTAATGCAGACATTTAGCGGCTAAGAATAAGAATACTTTTTTTTTTTCGTGTGGGACACCGAGTCGTTCAACGACCCGATGAACCCTGGTGTCAGAGTTTTTCAACCGCCTACTGCAAGTAGCAGGCCTCTGACATGGTTGTGTAAAGACCGCCATCATAGACAGCAACCGGGACCGACGGCTTAGCGTGCCCATCCAAAGCACGGAACCATCTTACTTGCGGACAATCAGGTGGTTCAGCCTGCAATGTCCTAACCAGACTGGGAACAAATTCACAAAGTGATAAATATCAACTTTGTGAGTGACCCCACCAGGAATTGAACCCGGAATCTTTGCGTGGCAGGCAGACATACTAACCACTGCGCCACATCGGCTGTCACCCCTATTCTACTTAGGGTTTTTCGTAAATGGCGACGTAGAGTTTTTGACCTCGGCTATAATATCTGCCAGCCACGGTAAACCGTATGGTGGCTGTAATACCGCCTACGATAGCATTCCCAAAAGGGTTGTCAGGCAGGCGGCCGGTCGCAAAATTAAGCCAAATCCTTCTGCAACATGATTTTGTGTTCAAACAAAACATGTGGCGCCGACACCGAGTTTATGGCGTTTCCCACATTTCCTTGATGCACTTGAAATTGCATAAATATATAGCAATTTTAAACCATCTCTTTTCCGAAACAAAATTGGGTAGAATTTTGTATCTGAAAGGGTCCGACTAGTATTTAAAGTTTTATTTTCAATCTTGTAACTGTCTTCTTCTTTTCGTGTGGTACACCGAGTCGTTCAACGACCCGATGAACCCTGGTGTCAGAGTTTTTCAACCGCCTACTGCAAGTAGCAGGCCTCTGACATGGTTGTGTAACGACCGCCATCATAGACAGCAACCGGGACCGACGGCTTAACGTGCCCATCCGAAGCACGGAACCATCTTACTTGCGGACAATCAGGTGGTTCAGCCTGCAATGTCCTAACCAGACTGGGAACAAATTCACAAAGTGATAAATATCAACTTTGTGAGTGACCCCACCGGGAATTGAACCCGGAACCTTTGCGTGGCAGGCAGGCATCTAACCACTGCGCCACATCGGCTGTCACTGTCACTTGTAACTGTAAACTGACTCGATCTCAAATGAGAAAAATGAAGATTTTCGGAACTTCAACATTGTACACTTCACTCACATGCCACATGTGATATAATACATATAACAAAATATGGTCATATTATCTGCCTGCCTACGTAAAAATAAGTACCGATCCCAAACGATTTGGGATACGTACCTAATAAATTTTTATCACAAACTCTTCACTTTAGTGCCGCAGTTTTAATTAGAAAACACCTGCGATTCCTGCGAAATATTTCACACGTGTACACAAATTGCTGATAACATGATAAGAAAGAATGATAGCAATGTTTATCATGTGATTTACATTGTTTCTACTGATATTTGGAATAGCATCCACCCACCCACAACAGCATTCCTAGAAGAGTTTTGACGTCGTGCAGGTGGCCGGACGTAAAACTAAGCCAAATTCTATTACTTATCTCTTTCTTAGTAACCCATTTTAGTATATATATTTATATTATGTATATTTATATTTAGTATATGTAGGTCTATGTAGTTATACATATACTAGCTGCCCGTCAGCAGTTTCACCCGCTGCAACCTATTATTTCGCGGGAAAAAAGCATTACTCGCCAAGAGATGTCGCTGTTAGTTTTCGGCGAAACGTTTAAAACGCGAATCGGCTCAGCCACGCCACCTTTGCAAAAATATTGGAATATGCGTGATCCCATAGGAATAAGACATTTTCCCGTGGTAAAAAGTAGCCTATGTGTTATTCTAGATACTCTTCTATATTTGTGCAAAATTTCATGTCAATCTAATCAGCCGTTTTAGCGTGATGTCGTAACAAACACACACACAAACATCCGCCTTTATAATATTATTATTATTATTATTATATATTATATTATTATTAGCAGGATATTATTGATAGGTATTGTATGTAGGTATGTAGTTTATATTAAGGTAAATTTTATTTGATTGTGCACGCCTTATCTCACTACCCTAGGTCTACTGGAAGAGATTTCTTTTTAGAAATAAGTAGACCTAATGTAAATTGTTCTTTATGTATTTGTCCTATGTGTTTTTCGTGTGTACAATAAACGGTTGAATGAGCCAAATCCTATTACGATTTTGTGAACAATATGAGGTATGTGACGACAAAGTACCCCAAATGAATTTGGTTAAGGGCAGTAGTATGCAAGATCGCTTAAGTGAGACTTCCCGTTTTTTCCCGAGTTTGGCCCCGCCTTGGAAACGAATCTTTAGGCTATTCTTTAGCTATTCCGAGCCGGGGCCTTGCTAGCATACTTACAAAAAAAAATGGCAGCCATTTCAAACTTTTTTTATTGGCCAAAATTTTGTTATTATGTAATAACTCGAAACCGGTAAGTGCTATAAATGAACATTATATAGAAGAAATGTTACGCGTAAATGATCCCGGACCTAAAGTATGGAAAAAGTGGTTTCAGTTAAATCGGATGAAATTTTGGTATGTTATAGGTTTCGATCATCTGAACAAAAGATTATATGGGACCAAACTCCTAGGTTTAATGGTTTTCGAAATAATAGCGTTATATCGTTTTAATCATTACTTACGCGGTTGCACCACTCCACCCCGCGCGGAGTGTTATACGAAGTGCGACGGTACTCTAGACCGACGCACTGATGTGCGACAGTACTTTAGCCCGACGGATTGAAGTGCGAAAGTACTCTTGCTCTACGCACGCTAGTGCAAATGTTCTCTAGCCCGACGAACACTGGTGCGATATTGCTAAAGTGCGAATAATCTTGACTGTGACAGGGTGGGGCATTGTGGAAAAGGGTGGAGCAAGGTCAGACAGGGTGGGGTAAGGTCAGACAGAAGTTGGGACAGGGTGGGGCAACGTTGGATAAGATGGGGCATAGTGGGACAATGTGGGGCAGGATGGGTCAATGTAGGAGATGGTGGGGCAAGGTGCCGCGTTGTTGATCTTGCCTCACCCTGACCCACCTTGCCTCACCATGCCCCACCTTGCCCCACTATGCCCCACCTTGCACTACCTTGTCCCACCTTGCCTCACCCTTCCCACCTTGCCCCAACATGCCCCACCTTGTCCCACCTAGCCCCGCCATTGTCCCTCCGTACTCCATCCGGCCCCGCCTTGTCCCACCTTGCCCCATCCTGTCAAACCTTGGCGCACCATGGCCCACCTTACCTCACTCTACTCCACCTTGCCGCACCTATTACTTGCAACTTGGGCCACCACTTTTTGCTGCGAATTAGTTTATCTGACACACTGGACAGTTTGCGAATTAGTCACAATACGCCCAAATGAAGAACTGAACTTTTTACTTTTTGCAACACTATGCAACAGGCCCTTTGCGTTGCGTACGCAGCTGATATCCGTAGCCCGGCCTGACAGGGGTGCACGAACGTGATCACGTGCGTGATTACGTGCACTAGCTATACAGCATACTCTGGCGGTCTGTCCTGCCCTAATGAAATAATTAAACGTAATTATTTCGAAAACCATTATACTTACGAGTTTGGCATGATAGTACAGGGTGGGGCAAGGTGGAAAAAAATGGGGCAGGGTGGGACAAGGTGGGGCAAGTTGGGGCAAGGTGGGTCAAGGTAAGGCAAGATCAACAACGCGGCACCTTGTCCTATCCTGTCACACGTTGACCCATCCTGCCCCACCTTTCTCAACCATGCCTCACCCTGTCCCACCTTGCCCTACCATGCCCCACCTTGCCAACACTCCGCGCGTCGTGGAGTGGTGCAACCGCGTACATAATGATTAAAACGAAATATCGCGATTATTTCGAAAACCATTAAACCTAGGAGTTTGGTCCCATATAATCTTTTGTTCAGATGATCAAAACCTATAACATACCAAAATTTCATCCGATTTAACTGAAACCACTTTTTCCATACTTTAGGTCCGGGATCAAAATTTCTGCACAACCTTGCTCTAATAACTTTTTTGATAATCTAATAGTTTGCGAAAAAAACGCTTTAATACATGGCAGTTTTTTCTAAAAACTCACCAAATCTAAAATATGAATTAAGTAGTGAAGTTGGGGATTAAGAATTACTTACTGTGTGGGTAGACCTTGCTACGGTATCCTGACTGATACTTAGTAACAAGCTTTCTGCCCAGAGGTTTTACCCGCTAATATATTTTCAAGTAAACAAGCAAATTTTTTGCCAATTTACACCCTGAGTTTTACCACCTTATGAGATGATTTTCTTAAATTCCATTCCTGGTGTTAATTCACCCAACCAAAATAACCTCTGCGCAAAATTTCAAGAACCTAGGTCTAGTGGTATTGCCTGTGCATAGATTTACAATTTGTAAAAAAAAAAAAATTTGTTCGTAGTTGCCACATTTTTATTTTCTTGCAATCCCTTGAGGCTGTTCTTTAATAGTTCTGACCCAAGGTCCTGTTAGGATAGCAAAAAAGAACAAAATGTGGCAACGCAACAACGAACAAACTCTACTTTTTTCATACAAATTGTATACCACGCACAGGCAATACTACTGGACCTAGGACCCTGAAATTTTGCACAGAGGTTATTTGAATAATCTTAATTAATGTCAAGAAAGGATTCCAAAAAATTCATCACCTAAGGTGGTAAAACAGAGGACGAAAATTTGTATAAAATTAACTTGTTTACTTCAAAATATATCAGCGGGTAAAACCGCTGGGCGGAAAGCTTGTTACTAAATATCAGGCAGGATATTGTAGCATGGTCTACCCACACAGCGAGTGACTCTTAATCCCCAACTTCACTACTTACTTTATACTTTCGAATTTGTGAGTTTTCAGCAAAAACTGCCATGTTGTGCTACGTTTTTCTCGCAAACTATTGGATTATGAAAAAGTTATTGATAACATTCATATGCAGAAATTTACGCTTAACATATCTTCCATACAATAGTTATTTGTAGCTCTTACCATTTTTGAATTATTACAAAATAACAAAATTTTGCCCAGTGAAAAAATTTTGAAACGGTGCCATTTTTTTTTTTGTAAGTAGGCCAGCAAAGCCCCGGTTCGGCATAGGTAAAGAAAAGCCTAAAGATTAGTTTCCAAAGCGGAACGGACCTGGAACACGCACGGGAACTCCCAAAATATTTTTGTATAGAAATTCTAACCTACTACAGATAGATAATGATGATTGGAATATTATCACCTGAAATATTACATTATTTGTCCGAAAAGAAAGAAGAAAGATTCAGTGCTTCGGTCCCGATTGCTGTCAATGATAACTCAGACGCCGGTCGTTATACGAGTATAACCATGTCAGTGGCCTATAGGCAGTTAAAGATTGGTTTGACTCTGTATCCCTAACGTAGAAGAAGAAGAAGATTTTCTTAAATATGTCAAGCAGTTCTTGTAAGATTGTCTAGCTAGAGGAGACAAAAATCATAATTCAAAGCATTTATTTCTTAGTAGGAATTTACAGGATTCTCTTTTCGGGGTACATCTATTCCAGTGACCAACACTCTTCAACTCCTTGGCATGGAGCTGTCCTCTGACCTCAACTTCGGCACCACCATCGAGTTCAAGGCTCAAATTGCAGCTAGAAAGTTGGGCGTCCTGAATAAAGTCAAGCGGTACTTCACGCCTGAACAGCTTCTAACTCTTTATAAAGCTCAAGTCCGATCTTGCATGGAGTACTGCTGTCACCTTTGGGATGGCTCGGCTAAATACCAACTTGCTGCACTGGATTCAGTGGAACGCAGAGCCAAGAGATTAATAGGCGATAAAAAACTGGTGGCGACCAAGCTTCACAGCCTGGCTCACCGCCGCAAGGTTGCTTGCCTATCGGTCTTCTACAGATTGTACTTCGGAGAGTGTGCGCGTGAGCTGCATGAGCTCATACCACCGTCTCCTTTCTTCCATCGGACATCCAGACGCACGGCCGGCTACCATCCGTTCTTAGTTGATATACCCACATTACGCACTAAGTGCTTCAAATCATCTTTAATTATGCGCACGGCTAAAGAATGGAATTCCCTGCCTGCGTCTGTATTTCCGAGTGCATATAACCTGAATCTCTTTAAGTCTAGAGTGAATAGGCATCTTCTGGGCAAGCTCGCTCCACCGTAGATCCCATCTCTGCTCTAGGGTAAGATTGGGGTCAAGAGTAAGCCCATCATAGATAAAAAAAAAAAAAGTCACATTCTAATTCATTTGAGACGACTCATGACTTCAATGACCGTTCCCATCACGTGACTTGTCTGCTCGCTTCATAATAAAGAAGCCTACGTTACACCATGCTCCACACACGCGTCACGCAAAGGTTGTACAACTGTACACGTGGTAGCCTATGGCAGGTCGTTGGCCCATACATGCAGTTTTTCTCGTGAATAGGCAAATTGAAATTATGGAGCTTAAAGCTTAAGTATGCCTGCAGTAGGTAGCTTTGATAACAGCTTTTAATCTTTTCGATGGATTGGCTGTTTTCTTTAGACAAATGTACAGCCCCTCACGCTAACTCATGAACAATTTATGTTTGTAAGGACTAGATTTTCTAGTGAATGATACCGACAAGCCGGACAAAATCTATGTTGTACGATTCAGTAAATGTTGCTGCATCTAGAAAAGTGATAATTATTTCTGTAAAATGTAACAGCCTAAAAAAATAGAAACCTTAAAATTTGGATTGTTTATGAGTGAGCGAGAGACTGTAAAAAGAAAGATAGACGGCTAACTTCTTTATTAGGCTTCTTCCCGAAACTGTCACGGCCGGTGGAGTTTAATTCTTACTGGGAAACTTTTGAAAGAGTTGTGCAACGCAACGGGTCTTTACAAACCTTTGACCCCCTCTACATATTCGTTGTATGGAAGTAACGCTATTTTAGTATTAAAGATTCTGGTCAGACCGTGATACGTAATTTGTAGACGACCCTCAATTCTAGGCAACAGGCGGTCAACCTGTCACTATAGTTGATATACAGTTATACATTCTTCTGAATGACTCTCAAACTTTTGTCAGATGTGGTGTAAATGTCCGTTTTAGAGCCGTTTACGCTCTACCTACCCAAGCAAGGGATACAGGCGTGATACATAAATGTATTTTTAGGTACGTATACAGCTAGGAAGGTTCCATAAATAAACTAGACATGGACTTGCCAAGATTTTAGGGAAGTGAGAACAATGACATTAATGACTAACTATAGGTTGTGACTAAAATAGTACTACAGGAAATTAGGTATGATTTGTACTTGTCTTGTATGGGAAAAGATTTCTATTATTTTACAATTACCAAATTTTAACCTGTTACTAAAATACAAGTACCTATCTGCAATTCTGCATATGCAAATAAATCATTATTACACGTATATATCACGCCTGTATTTCTTGCGGGGTAGGCAAAGTGTAAACGGCTGTAGAAAATGGCCATTTACACCGCGTCTGACAAAAGTTTGAGAGTCATCAAGAAGACAGTGTATGACCATAGAGACAAATTTTCGCCATAAAATTGCAATACTCATAAACTCTCAAATCCCTTAGTTAATTCTTACGACATCCACAGGAAAGATATGGTGTGATGCAGTGGCGAAGGGTGACATTTAAGTTAAGCCGGAGCCGAAAAATTTGCAAAATCAAAGTAGATTGATGTGAGAGCACGGATTTGTTTTCTGAAAGGGAAGCCGGTAGGAATCGGCATTTGTGAGCCCTTCGTCACTGGTGTGATGCGATTCTAAGCCGGCACCACACGGCATAAACACTACTAAACGAATGAAATAGGTAATTATGATATAGTGTTTCCTCAACTAATTGACCAATAACGATGCCAAAAATAATCTCAATGACGGTCAGATTAGTATAATCGGTCACGGACATTTAAAGACTGCAAAGGTTAAAAAACAAACGTAGTGTCGTATTTAGTAACAAATAGAAAACCAGGCGACGCAGAAGGTTCCAGGTTCGATTCCCGAGTTGATGATTATCACTTTGTGAATTTGTTCTGGTTAGGACATTGCACGCTGAACCACCTGATGGTCCGACAGCACGAATGAAGGGCACGGTCTTTCCTGATTGCTGTCTATGATTACTTAGACGGCGGTCTTTGCCCAAACATGTCAGAGGGATGCTACTTGTAGTAGGCGGTTGAAAAACTCTGACAACAGGATCCATCGGGTCGTTGGACAACTCGGTGCCCCACTCGAAACGAAGAAGACTTCATACTACTGTCTATTCTGTGACACGGCTTCATCGATTAGCCAAATATCGAATTTATTTCAATCGCAACAAATATAGGTAGATTTTATTTTCCACTGAATGAAAACTGCTTGCGTCAAGTATCTCTACATGTATGCCAGTCCTAACGAACTAGTCCAACAAACATCAATCCTCAGATATTAGATTGACCGCATAACCGACTTTACTCATTAGCATCAAAATGGGATAAGTTTTGTGAGTTATCCGCAAAAGCCGCGTCATTCCGGCTTAAAATAGCATCGCCCTATTTCCTTACTGCGGGTTTCTTAAGCGGCAACTAGGAAATTCGAGGGTTCAAGTTTATTTTTAGATGAAGGACTGACATCTCTACCTGGAGAGTTTAAATGTCCGAGAATTATAATGTTGCGTATGTGGCTGGCTTAGAATAGCTTCACTCCATAATATATTTCTCGTGGGTGTCTTAAGAAACGACTAAGGGTTTTGAGAGTTGATGTGTATTGCAATTTTAGGCGACAGGCACCTGTCACTATGGTGGTACACAGTTTTTCTGAATGACTCTCAAACTTAGGTCAGTTTTTTACAGAGCAGTTTTCACAGCCGTTTATGTTCTGCCTACTCCGCAAGGAATATATTGTGTGATATATGTACAAGAACGTTGATTGGTTTATCCTATGAAAATGCTTCGTAATGACTCAATTTACTTTTTACAGTAAGATGTAAGTATTTGACAACGCATAAGCTTGATTTTCATTGATTATGATTATACATGAGACAATAAACAAATGTAACCTCCATACCACAGGCGTACCAAATTTACCAGAATCTTGTGCAAGCGTCGAATATACCGGCGTACAAAGTTTACAAAAAACTTGCGCAAGAGCGGAATATACCAGCACATGGTTTAATTTAATGCAGCCAATGACATTAAATTACGCAATGGGGATCTACTAACGTCCAGCTTCATAAAGTTTATGATGGCTGGACTTTAATTGTTATTAACGCCCAGTACCTACTTAGAATACTAGTGTTAATGAATGGAAAAATACTCATGTAAACACTTTCTTACATTCAAACATTGACTTGTCTGTCTGGTCTGTCCGAAAGAGTTACACGCAAAATAAAACTACGTTTAGGTACTTCCCAAAAGACTTTTCACAGAGCTTTATCCTATAGATACCTACATAAAACTGTGACTAGTTCATGTTATCCACTATTTTTCCCACAATGACGTGTCATAACATAATGATACCCCAATAAATTGATAGGTAGATACGTATGATTCTTACCTATCCTTTGTTATTACGATTGTTAGCGCAGTAATTTTCATCATTATGATTACAGTTATTTTCGTAAAACTTGCCCTGAATTTTTGATATAAATTACATACTAATATACTAATGTTCACTACGTAGTCGAAACTTTTTACGCGTAAGTTTAACCTCTTAAATATAGGTTTATTTTTTGCTAAGAATTTTAGTTTCTTGCCATACGTTTTTTTAACCTATAATCTACTAACTAATAACGAGAACATTTTTTTATGGAGTATGTTGAAAAGTACTTTGTTTAGATTCTATTACTTTGAACGCCAATTTGGTAATTTAAATAGTAACTAACGAACACAAAGAATAAACATCAGTACATAATATAAAATGATGTAGCTTTTTGCGTCTTGGAATTCGCTAACTCCTCCTAAACCACGCAACGGATTTCGATGCGGTTTTTAATAGTATATAGAGTAATTCAGGGAGAAGGTTTTTAAGTATAACACATGCCAGGAAAACGTATTTTCCCCCCCGGGATAATGAGTTGCAGCGGGTGAAACCGCTGACGGACCGCTAAACAATATAAACAACTACACCAAAGTAACTCTGCTGACTCAGTGACCCAAAAAAACTAAAAAAAACTACCGAAACGAGCTATACTTCTACTGGACCAGTGCGATCTGTATATCGATTTGGAAATCGAGGAGACTAAAACTAACATAACATAACAAACATAACAAAATTCTTTATTGCACTAAATACAATGAAAATACAGAAGCAGAAAAACACAAACAAAAGAAACAGTACAACAAGGCGGCCTTAATGCTAGGTAGCATTCTCTACCAGGCAACCTTTAGGTGAAAAAGAAAGTGCGGCAAGGGAACTAACTGAAAATACTTTTAACAAACAATTTTAAAAATGCTACTTCAATTCTGTCGTTTATATTATGAGCAACAAAGAGTTTCTCATTATTCTACAAAAGGCCAGCCATATGGCCAATGAATAGGCCGGATCAATGTTTCCAAACAGACCGGGGGAATGTAGGTTAATTGGCAGTAGGATGTAGGACCGGCAGTCATGGTTAAACAAACTAGCAGATTCAGCAGAATATTGTCACAAATAAATGAAAAACAATGAGTTTATCTGTTATTCTACAAAAGGCCAATGAATAGGCCGGATCAATGTTTACAAATACAACGGGGGAATGTAGGTTAATTGGCAGTAGGATGTGATGCGTGCACGCCCCACTGTGTGGGATCGGGACCGACAGTCACGGTTCGAAGACTAAAAGTAACTGAAAATACTGAAAAAATATTTTTAAATATCTATAACGAGCAACAAAACGTTCATCTGTTATTCTACAAAAGGCCAATGAATAGACCGGATCAATGTTTACAAACACACCGGGGGAATGTAGGTTAATTGGCAGTAGGATGTGATGCGTGCACGCCCCACTGTGTGGGATCGGGACATGACTAACAGTCATTCATGGTTCAACAAACTAGCAGAGTCAGCAGATTATTTTCACAAATATATGAGCAAGAGTTTATCTGTTATTCTATAGGGCCAGCCATATGGCCAATGAATAGACCGGATCAATGTTTACAAACACACCGGGGGAATGTAGGTTAATTGGCAGTAGGATGTAATGCGTGCACGCCCCACTGTGTGGGATCGGGAGGGACGGACTGTCATACATAGTTCATCAAACTAGCAGTGACAGAATCAATGATATGCTCGTATTGTCACAAAATTATACTAACTATGAAATTAGCACGGTCGTTCACAACACTTATATTATTGTTTTGAACGGGACTGTTGTCTAGGCTGTTGTTTTGACTGAGTACCTAGTCTAACCGTGACTATGTAGCGTGCAAACGCTCCGAAATATCGAGGTAAACAAAAACCTTACTGCGGCATGTAAGATTTGCTCTATCTAAATGCCGTAGGTAGTGCAGCAAAGAATGAGGATTAAATATGGATACAAGATACTTAAAGACATATCTATATAACCGCGGTAGCCCAGTTGGTAGTTGTGTCGGCAGTACAGATGCCAAAGGTCGCAGGTTCGAATCCTGTCTGTGTTAGAAAATTTTACAAGTTTTCCTATACTTGTTTACCTAACACGGAAAGTGTTTTACAAAACTTGGTAATATAACCTTATAAGGATAGTTAGTCTGGTTAGTCATTTTATGCGTTACGTACATTTATTCGCACTGCTATACCTACTCTTATATTAAACCATTTAAAGAATGTTACGTTATTTTTCGTTACACGTTAGCGCAGTGTTCATTCAATAGGGTGCTGGTGTATGGCGCAGTAACCTTGACTTAAACGCATGGCTCTCTGTTTTGTTTTTGACGCAGTTAGCTGTAAACTGAATCTATCGTTTATGAAAATATCAATTTCACGCGAGTATTTTTGCATCCTCGAAATTTGTTTCGTGCCATAACTCTAAATACTAGATGTTGATGAAGTTTTATTTTGTACTTTCTGAAAAAGTAGGTACAAGACCGTCATGCACTGTGAAAATAAATGTTTTGTTACAAAATGTTACTCTATTTACCCAACTGCCTCAGAAGGAGGGTTATATTTTTCGAGAGTATGTATGTATGTGGACAAGAAATTCGTTTTTACGGGCTACAGCCCAAACGGCTGGGCAGATCTTGATATTGACATGTGAGGTGTCGTTATATATTCGTTTTAGCAGCAGTGTGAGTGGCATTTCATAAATTCAAAATGGCGGAGTTTTAAAGCGAAATACTTACGACTTTAAACTTACACAGTCGGGTTTTGTTTTTAATAATTAGGCTTGTTTCAGTTCTATTTGTACTTTCCGAAAAAGTAGGTTCATTCAAGTCATGCATCGTAAACATAAACATTTTGTTTTGATTTTCTATTTGTTTCAAAAGGTGACTCTCTTGTACTTGAATATGTAATTCTACTTATCTACGCTGAATCAAGTAGGAAATTCAACTATTTTTGGTTAATACTCTCAGTACAGTAAGTGTTACCTACATGAACGGTACACCCGTTTCGCAGTGTATGGCTAAATATCAGTACCGTTAAGTAAACTGGCTGCACGGGTATTTCTTGTAGCATTAAGGCGAAACCTCACGTCATACAAACGAAAAACAGAACTTCAATCGACTTAACAACCATGCAGCTGCACGAAATTTTTTTTCAAAAAAACTTCACTTGAAATGTCCAGGTGTGCACATAAAGGCACACGTATGTCGCAAATCTACTTTTGGTAAATGATTGTGTGTATTTTCTCCACAATAAAACCAAAAGAGTTTATGCAGCAGAAGTTCCATCTATTTTCATGGAGTAGCGAATCGGTTTTTACAGAGAAATCTGATGGTTCAAAAATTATTTATATTATTTAGCGAAAATATTTTATAAACACAAGACTTCCCATCGAGTGTTGTAATGAGGACTTTTGTCTCCTTTACAGACGTCCATTGAACTTTTGTATGGGAAACTGATCGCCTTAACAAGTAACTTCAAAATATGCTGGTCATTACTGCTGATGGGGCATGGAATCAAAATACACCTACCTCAATCAGGCCTGCATCCTGTTGTGCAGTATTATTGTATTTTTTAAATCTCTGATAAGTAATTCGAGAGTTACAAGGCATCTGCATGGAGCACCCTTTTTTTACTGTAGTGACGGGTTATGATGTGAGCAGTCTAGTTAGTCGCCTCTTATCATACCTACAAAATTTTAAGAAATGGGACATTCTGAGAATTGGACATTTTGTTAACTGGGCATTCTGGGTGAGTCTGGTAATTCGACATTCTGGGAATTAGACATTGTGGACATTGGACAGTTTTAAAGGGGAAAAGACCGTTATACCATACTAATTGTAAGAAAATCCACTTACACATTTAAGTTATTCTAGTTCTTCTTACAATTTGTATGAAAAACCAGTGGAAGTAAAAGTTGGTCCTTTCATAAATGGGAAAGTGGATTTGCTGGCGATAGTATTTCTTCGTTACAGATGATAGTACCACATAGCAGTGTTGGGCGTAATTAATTACTTTTGTAATTTAATTAATAATTGAACTACTTTTAATTCAATTACATGTAATTAAATTACATGTAATTGAAATTAACAGTAATTGCAATTACTTTTCCAATTATGTAATTAAGTAATTATAATTCGTAATTCAATTACTCAATTACATTTTGTAGTATGATACATTGCAGTATTGGCATAATCACAAATTTTGACGATTAAAACTTATAATTTTGTCACTAAATTAGTGATGATTGAAAATCTAGTTTTTGTGGTGATTATTAAGTATTCAATCGCTAATTTTTGAGTCAAAACTTAAACTAATTTGTAGGTATAAGGTAGGTATAAGTACATAACGACTCGGCCGGCTCGGCCTTTCGAATTGCTTGTCAATGGGTCTTTAGAGGTCAGCCATCGGGTCGTAAGGGTTGTTAGGTTTGTAATGGTTCAACGGGTTCAGCTGGTCGCAAGGATTCTTCGGGTCGTAAGGGTTCATCGGGTCGTAAGGATTCAACGGGTCGTAAGTGTTCAACGGGTCCTATGAGTTCACGAAGAACCCTTACGACCAGAAGAACACTTACGACACAAAGAACCGTTACGACCCGATGAACTCTTACGACCCAATGAACTCTTACGACCCGACGAACCGTGACGACTCGAAGAACCATTACGACCATAAGAACCCTTTCGACCAAAACAATGAAACCTTACGACCCGATAAACTTTAACAACCCGATGAACTCTTACGACCCGATGAACCCGTACGACCTAATGAACTCTTACAACGCGATGATCTCTTACAACCCGATATACTTACACTAAAAAAACGAAAGGTTCAAGGAGTGCAAAAGGCCAAGCAATTCTATGTATTGATTCATGTACTATCAGCAGCACATCAACCTATCCTTGATACATTACTGTTTTTGTTTTTGAATAGAGATGATAAAAACACCTTTTTATTTCATCATATTGTTTTGTATGGGTCATTATTTAGAAATAAACACATAGTTAAAAATCCTTATAGCTGTTATTTATATGGCCCTTGTTCATATGTAATTGAGTAATTTAGTAATTCTAATTACAATTACATCAAAGTAATTGGTAATTGAAATTACTTTTTAAAATTATTAATTCGTAATTGGTAATTGCAATTACATACAGTAATTGTAATTTTGTAATTAGTAGTTAATTACAATTTGCCCAACACTGCCACATAGTAAGTATTGGCGGATGGATGCCCAACAATAGTACCTTTAAGTACGTAATTGCATTAAAATAAACGTATCTGTTGCTAGGTAATATAACAGCGTATACTATGTTTGCATAACTACGATGGTTGTACGTTTGGCCTCACGCAAGGTTGTAGGGTTCATTGGGTCGTTCGTCGATTCGGTGTCCCACACGGAACTGACGAGAGCTGATGATAATCATAGTACCTGTAGGTACGTTATTGCATTAAAGTATTTGTTGCTAGGTAAAATAACAGCTGTATACTATGTTTGCATAACTACGATGGTTGTACGTTTGGCCTCACGCAAGGTTGTGTACTGCGTTACTTGACTAGACAATGCCGCGGTGGACTTTGATCCCCGTGTTTTATGTACCGAAGTAAGTACTTGTAAGTTATTATTTATGTAGGTATTCATCCTTATCCGGTCGTATGTAAAAATATTTTGATGTGGTCCTTATTAATCTTACCGCCCTGCTTATGTAATCGAATAATTTGGCACCGTACCTTGGACCAGGGTTTCAAACTGATGTAAACTGTTACTACAGAGATACACTAAAAACCAGGGCCCCAAGTCTGCTATTTTTACCCGAGTGCCTCAGAAGGAGGGTTATGTTTTTCGAGAGTATGTATGTATGTTTGTATGTACGTTATGTGTATGTGGACAAGAAAATTCTTTTTCACGGGCTACAGCCCAAACGGACTGTCGGATTTTGACATTTGAGGTGTCGCTAGATTCGTCTCAGCAGCGCGAGTGACTACATTAGAGGCTACATTTTAGACTGACATAAATTGAAAATGGCGCATTTTAACGCAAAATACCACTTCCAAATTACCACAGTCGGGTTTTTGTTTTCAATACTTCTGCTTGTTACCCATTGCATGTAATGTCAGCGACACTCTTGCTCTCTACCTTCCTCTTGAATCACTCTATCTATTTAAATAAACGCATTAAAATGTGGTTTAGGAGAAGTTAGCGAATTCCACGACAGACAGAGACAAAAAGCGACTTCATTTTATACTATGTATTTAGTATATTTATTTAAACATGGTTCCAACAGTATACGAGAAAAACACTCGTATCATGCTCACATTTTACATAATATCTTTTCTCTCGTTTAGTTTGTGTTATGCAACTTTACAAAGATTAGTCAATATTATGATATGATAGAAGATTGTGTTGTGTTACGGTTTTGCAATGTATGTAGGTACATAAATGAAGTGGTACTTTAGTTTCGTAACCATTGATATTAGATTTTGAGAACTAAGGACACTTATCAAGCCTAGATCTCTAGGGTGGGTAAAGCTTATCGCTAAGTATTTCATTACGTGCTTTATTCCTAATACTTTCACACTAGTAATATTATAAGAAGGTAAGATTTAACTTATTGTTTGTGAGAATATAATCGATAAACTCCTTAACAACTGACGTCAATTTCAAAAAGTATTTTCACAAGCTCAAAACTACTGATAACACACAAAAATATATTATTCCCACGGGAAAACGGGTAACAGCCAGTGAAATTGCTGGGCTGGCGCCTAGGAGGACCCCACAAAAAGTTTAATATAATATACTCTAAACACATTTAAAAATACGTCTAACTTTTTTGTGTTAAAAGGCTCTATATTCCTAATACTTACTTTATAATTTGCATAACAAAGCAAACTTAGTGATTGCGATATGTTTATGCCCATCAGTGTTTGACGACCTTCCTGCGTGTTTACTGATCACAGCTGATACTATAGCTATAGCTGTTAAATGCTGTTAATATAGCTAGTGTGTTGTACACTGGCCTTTGGTCAAACGTGTATTTACACTAGTCTACTTACATTGTCAAAGTACCGAGAGACAAGTTCTACTGAACTGATTTTGATGAACTTTTCTGGGACTCTCCAGAAACGAAACCCTAAAACAGAAAAGATTCTCAAATACCCGTGAAATTGATGTTGCTTTGCGAAAATAGACATAGGTAATACTTGGACCTGCCAGCCGATAATATTTATTTAGTGCAAAATTTTGTACAAGTGGCTTAGAAGGACCAAAATTTAAATGTTTTTTTTTATCAATTTAATGAACGGGAAACTCACGCGTTCGATCCCTAATCTTTTTGGTGTTGTACCACTTTCGAGGCCGCGGCCCTTCTGCTACATCCCAAGTAGTTTATAATTTGCATAACAAAGCAAGCGTAGTGATTACGATATGTTTATACCGTATGCTATGTCCATCAGTGTTTGACGACCTTCCTGCGTGTTTACTGATCACAGCTGATACGCTAGTGTGTTGTACACTGGCCTTTGGTCAAACGTGTATTTACACTAGTCTACTTACATTGTCAAAGTACCGAGAGTCAAGTTCTACGGAACTGATTTTGATGAACTTTTTTGGGTCTCACCCGAAACGAAACCCTAAAACAGAAAAGATTCTCAAATACACGTGAAATTGATGTTGCTTTGCGAAAACAGACATAGGTAATAATACTTGGACCTGCCAGCCGATAATATTTATTTAGTGCAAAATTTTGTACAAGCGGCTTAGAAGGACCAAAATTTAAATGTTTTTTTTTATCAATTTAATGAACGGGAAACTCACGCGTTCGATCCCTAATCTTTTTGGTGTTGTACCACTTTCGAGGCCGCGGCCCTTCTGCTACATCCCAAGTAGTTTATAATTTGCATAACAAAGCAAGCGTAGTGATTACGATATGTTTATACCGTATGCTATGTCCATCAGTGTTTGACGACCTTCCTGCGTGTTTACTGATCACAGCTGATACGCTAGTGTGTTGTACACTGGCCTTTGGTCAAACGTGTATTTACACTAGTCTACTTACATTGTCAAAGTACCGAGAGTCAAGTTCTACGGAACTGATTTTGATGAACTTTTTTGGGTCTCACCCGAAACGAAACCCTAAAACAGAAAAGATTCTCAAATACACGTGAAATTGATGTTGCTTTGCGAAAACAGACATAGGTAATAATACTTGGACCTGCCAGCCGATAATATTTATTTAGTGCAAAATTTTGTACAAGCGGCTTAGAAGGACCAAAATTTAAATGACTTTTTTATCAATTTAATAAATGGGGAACTCACGCGTTCGATTCCTATTTTTTTGTGGCGTACCACTTTTGAAGCCGTAGCTCTTCTGGTACATCCCAAGTAGTTTATAATTTGCATAACAAAGCAAACGTAGTGATTACGATATGTTTATACCGTATGCTATGTCCATCAGTGTTTGACGACCTTCCTGCGTGTTTACTGATCACAGCTGATACGCTAGTGTGTTACACTGGCCTTTGGTCAAACGTGTATTGACTCTAGTCCCTTTACTTAACATTATTAAAATACCTACGTGCACACATAAGCCCAAAGCATTGATGGCGTAGGTCTCTATAACTAGCATGCGACCCGCGACATAGATTTTCTCTACACCCTTCTGTCAAAAGTCTTCACTTGTTTTGATAAATTCCATACGATTTTTTGTGACGTACCACTTTCGAGGGCGCAGCCCTTCTGGTACAGCCCTAGTAGTTTAGATATAATTTGCATAACAAAGCAAACGTAGTGATTACGATATGTTTATACCGTATGCTATGTCCATCAGTGTTTGCCGACCTTCCTGCGTGTTTACTGATCACAGCTGATACGCTAGTGTGTTGTACAATGGCCTTTGGTCAAACGTGTATTTACACTAGTCTACTTACATTGTCAAAATACCTTCGTGCACACATCAGCCCAAAGCATTGATGGCGTAGGTCTGTCAAGTCTCTATATAGGGTTACATTTAATTAAGTACAAATCTCTTGAGGGTGTGGTCTACTCACGAAACTGAACAACTTTTGTCAGAAACTTTTCTCCGAAGTATGAAAAAATATTTGGACCTCCCATACAAAAATGTTGAAAAAGTTTGTCACTTAGTTGAGATAAGTCTACAACCAAACCACTATAACCGAATCCAAAAAATATGGATTTCAAAATATGTAGAACTCCTAAAATAAGTATTTCATATTTTGAAACTAACTGCGAAGTCGGGTATTTTTTTTTTTTATTGCGACCTAACATACCTCCTTTTTAAAGTCTATTCTTCGTAGGGTCGTATTATAAGTAGCAAAATGTTATTTTATCCTTGTCCTCGGCAGGGCCTTGACACAATTAACTCATGGAAACTATGTCATATCTAGGAGCGTCCTTTACGTCCTTTGCTCAATGAATAAAGGATGAATAGGACCTCTAAAAAGCAGTTTTGCCGTGTGATGCCTTAGAATAGTATCACCCCATGATATATTTTTACCCGACTGCCTCAGAAGGAGGGTTATGTTTTTCGAGAGTATTTATGTATGTATGTATGAGGACAAGAAAAATCTTTTTCACGGGCTACAGCCCAAACGGATTGTTGGATTTTGACATAAAATATGTATGAGGTGTCGTTAGATTCGTCTTAGCAGCGCGTGTGACACGACACTGGATATATTAAAAAATTATAGATTCAAGATGGCGAATTTTTACAGCAAAATACAACTTCAAAATTACCGCAGTCGGGCTTTTCTGTTTTTTAACACATCTACTTGTTCAAGGCGGTCATAGGAAGCGACTCAGGCGACTAAGAGACAAGAGGATTTCAAGTGCAGTATAATTTTAAGCAACAGGTTGACAACCTGTCGCTATAGTGATACACAATATTTCAAATATTTATCAGATGTGGCGATAACAACCTTACTTTTAAGGTCGTTGATGCTCTACCTACCCCGTTAGGGAAAAGGCATGATGTGTATTTGTGTGTTTTTAGGTAGGTACGCAGTTTTTACAATTGACACGACGGAACGGAACGAGGGTACCTATATTCTGAGACCTATATGCGTTTGGGCTGAGATAATTTTTGGTCTGGTCTGATTTTGATGCGGTTTCACTTATGGCTTTGGACGTGATTGGTGCATGTTTAAGCTCACCAGGGTCATTTTATTCCTGTCCTCAGCAGAGCCTTGACACAATTAACTCATGGAAACTGTGTCATATCTAGGAGTGCCCTTTACCCTTTACGTCCTTTAGTGAATTATCCTTTCGTTGACCTTCCTTAACCAACGTCACAGAAAATCTTACATACATACGTATAACAAATATGTACATTACAATTGATTAGATTAATTTATTTCATATTATCAAATTCACAGTGATAGTGCTGAAATTCAAAATGTCAGAACATAATGTACCTACATAAATAATCGTCAAAATGAATCATGTTATTGTAATTTTTAATTTACCAAAATCAAAATTTATATTCTACATTATTATTATAAACAGAAATGGTTTGTTTCTATGTTATTAATAAACTCCGAAACTACTAGCAACAACAACTTTGAAATTACCGCAGCCGAGTTTTTCTTTTTTAATACATTTGCTTGTACCTGTAGCGTTAAACCTTTATTACTTTTTCATGGGGTACTATGCCGTATGCTTGTATGTATTGGCCTCATATTAAGTACATGAGAATGTTTTTGATGGGACCATGTTTTGTAGATAATAAGACAATAATAATAAAATGTACAGGAAACAGGAGTCAAGTTTATAAAACATAAATATTGTAAAAGTTGGCAGGCAGATCAAAAGGAATATTTAGGAAGAGGTATAGTATAAAAATATAAATACTTTACATAATTTTTTAATTCTTACGGTAGCTATTTTTCATAACATCACGCGGAAATGGAATCCACAGAAATTATTTTATTTTGTGAAGTTTATATGAAGTAGAGAAAGAAAATATGAATGAATTAGTATACTATAGCAACCCGTTAGCGGTTTCACTCGCTCCAAACTTATTTTATTTTCCCGCGGGAAAAAGACATTTTCGTGGTATGTGTTATGCATATAAATCTTCCTTTTGAATCACCCTATCTATTACAAAAGCCGCATCAAAATCCGTTGCGTTCCTTCATGCCGATTTTCAGCTTTCTTTAAACTGCCCGCTAAGTGGGAAGCGGTACAAACACTATTTCCTCATTTCGTAGATTGACAGGTCCCGGCCGGGGCGCAGCGCAGCAGTAAACACTTAGTAGGTATGTGGCTGTCATATCTTTATGTATTACCATTAAATGTGGTCATGAAACCGTTATGCAAGTACCGCGACACGTGGAGTGAGTCAGTTTATTAAACTGTTTGTTTGTGTACATGCATGCGTCGTCTGCGCTTGCGCACACGTGTCAAACGCAAGTACAACTTTTGGTTGGGTTGGGACAAGGATAAGCGTACATACGAGAGGTTTCGCGCTTAAGGGGGTCAAGTCAAGTAGTAGGTACGAATTTTTGGAAAACTTCTAAAATTTCACCGCAGGCAGGATTTGAACCTTCGGCATCAGTACTGCCGACGCCCTAACCAACTGGGCTACCGCGGTTCTAATCGAGCCCACGAAATTAAGGAAGTGTATCTTGTCCACTATCGCGTGGATGGGCTCCATCTACCGGGATAGTTTTGCAACTAATTCCCAGCGACTAATTCATTCTTTACAGATTGAATGTAGTCAAAGCGATGAAAACCCGCGATAAATTGAATACCAAATTTTATAACACTTCTCGTGTTAGGTAAACAATTTTTGGAAAACTTCCAAAATTTCACCGCAGGCAGGATTTGAACCTGCGACCTTCGGCATCAGTACTATACTTCACGTCTTAGGGAAATAATCAAAAATTGTTTACCTAACACGAGAAGTGTTTTAAAATTTGGTATTCAATTTAGTAGGTACTACTACGAAGTTTACAAGAGTCACTCTATTATATACTTCTTCTTTTTGCCCTTAATCCGAATCAAATGAGGGATTCGGCAATGTTTTATTACCGGGCGCCTGCCTGAAGTTAACACTCTTTGGGAATGCTATTGTAGGTGATATTTTATGAAACACCCTGGGTGTATATTTCACACTTTTAACTCGCAGATAACCCGCTACGTTACTGTTTGTAAAAGTCATTTAAAAACAGAAATATTGATATAAATAGAAAACATGGAACTACGCCTTTTTTTGGGCATGATTCACCATAAAAATTTAAAATGCTTTATGTGCGAGTTGAAAAATCGTTCGGCTGGTCGTATTTTTTGTCCAAAGCAAATTACTTCCGAGGAATTGAGGCTGGTTAAGGTTTTACGCGAGTCATTCTTTAACGCATTTTGTACGAAATGTGGAATATAACAAGTAAAATGTTCAGAGTTAGACGGACCTCCTTCAGTTGTGACTTAAATGAACATTTTCTTACTTTCTTTCTTTCATAATTTTCTTCTTCATCGAGTCGATGATTACCTTTCGGGTATAGAAAAAGCTCTGGCTTTCAATATCTACTAGTACTATTTTCATTACCTTTTGTGGATAGAAATACCCCTGGATTTTGTTATCTACTACTCCTATTTTCATTGCGTGCTATGTCTGTCTAGGTCTACGTATGTGACAATTTGTGAATGGAACTGCAACAATGTTATAATCTCAGTTATAACTGCGCACTTGTCGTCTAGTATTTTCAAAACAGAAAATAAGTAGGTTAGGTTGATAACTAGAGTAGGTACCTAGTTATTGAAAGGAAATTGGATTATTTTTCGAATTAAATTGGTCAGAAAAAAAAACGAAAGTTACTAAATACAATAGAAAAGGGGAAAAAGAAAGGATACCTGTTACGACATGATCAGTTATTTAAGTCAATTCTTGAAGGCAAGTTTGAGGAAGAAGTGGAAGAGGAAGACTAAGGAAAAACTATCTAGATCAAATAAAGGAGAAAATAACGCCCATGTCGTATAATATACAACGTATATAGTAATCAAGGCGAAGGCAGAAGACGGAAAAAGCTGACGAATACTACACCGACACGCGTAATTCCAATTTAGAAGATACAAATGTTGTACAAAGTTCGCCATGTGATGCCGGCTTAGAATAGCATCACCCCAATTCTACCCGTGGGTGTCGTAAAAGCGACTAAAGGATAATCATCTAGAGATTGGGCAGCAGCGTTCCCTGTAAATGCAACATCTTAAACTGCGCACGTCAATCCGCCTGCCAAGCGTGGTGAGTATGGCAATACCCCCCGATAGGGGGAGGCCCATGTCCAGCAGTGGACTCTTGTGGCTGTTATAGATTGACAAACAGGAAAATCGCAATCGTAAAAAAATAAATAGGTACAATAGTTATTTACACTTGCACTTATCAAATTCTTTAGAATTTTAAGAATGTGACATACTCATTTACACATTTTAAAGTCGATCAAAAATACTACATACCTCTTAGTGCTTCGACAAACTACGACCGAAATTCGGCGGCTGGATTCCGTTCCGTCAGTTTTCGGCGTTTTCGGTTGGGGATGACACACTATAAGCGCCGAAATTACGTACAAATCACGCCGAATTACTTCGAGCCGAAATTCGGCGACGTAATTCAAATAACATTGCTGGCGTAATAAATAATTCCGTCACGTAATTTCGGTCGTAGTGTGACGAGGTACTTAGGTATTTGTATTACGTTGTTTGGAATCAATACGTCAGAGGGCAGTAGTATAGCGAACCCACGAAAATGGCACCCAGCCAAACTGTCACGTTGACAACGTAAATTCTTATCATATTGCAGCTGCGTCAACTTTATTTATCGATTAAATATCTTTAGATCCCTAAAGGCCAATCCGGCGGTTTCACCCGCTAACAATTTTCCCGTAGGAATAAGATACCTACTTATTTTCCCGTGGTAAAAAGTAGCCCATACTAAGGGATGATGTACGGTCACGTGCAGTGTTACCTGGGGCCCGTTTAATAAAGCTGACAATTGTAATTCACGATGACAATTCAATGTTCATTGCGCCGTCAACGAGCCAATTCGCTACCAAGAACTAAAACAATTCCTGTGACAATTCTTACAAGCTTCGCAATGTAAATCGAACTGTCATTGTAAATGACAATTCGCTACTTGACAGGGTCATAAATAAAATACAAAAGATGCATGCTTGAAAAAGTGTCCAAAATACTACAGACTTCATTCATCGTTTGCCAAAATAATAAAAGTTAGAATTTTTAAACAACAAAATTTTATAAAAGTTTTTGTTTTGGCTCCATTCAAAATATTGAATTATGACGTCATATTTCTATAATTCCATACAAAATATCGTTTTCGGACGTCTAAGGCGCAAACTCCACCAAAAAGACGAGGGCATAGGACGTAAGAATGACAGTTGACAGACAAGTGATCGTCAAATATTCTTCTTAGTTTTTGACGCTAGCTGTCATAGATGCGACGCTTTGGCGACGCTTGTGTGTGCCTTTGTCAATACTTTTTCGTACATTTTGTATGGAAACGTCGCGATGTCAAACGTCAAGCGTCATGCCCTACGCCCTATGTCCTTTCCTTGTCCTCTCTGTGGAGCTTGGGGCTTAAAAAGTAGCTCATTTGACCTGTCAGTCAAGTAGCGGATTGTCAGCTTTATCAAATGGGCCCCTGACCTCTTGTTGTCAGCTACGGGGAGAGTTGCAGGTGACTACTAATGGCGAAAGAATTTTCTTATTCGTACTGTAGTTGTTTTGAAGCTTATCGAAACAAATAAACAAATATTTTTGTCTTTATGATATTTGTGTAAAAACTACATGTTTATCGAATAATGACACGAGAATTTCTTCGAGTGCAAATGCGCAATAAATAGGTGATAAAATTTAGCAAGTACTAACTGGTTCAATAAAGAATAGGATTATAAATGGCGGGGGTTCCGTCAGTAGTAAGGGGAAAGCATGACCGCCTGGTGTATGCAAAAGCCAAATCGGTCAACCAGGTACGATTTATAAAGTTTCGTATTTATCGACATTCTAAAAAAGGAATTACTGTACGTTTTTCTGATCGTACGTAGCCTGATAACAAGTTCAGTGGAGACTGAAAAGGACGTTACGAAGGAAAAACATCATGAGATCAGCCTGATTTGACTTCCATGAACCAACAACTCGTTTGTTGACTACAGACTACTACTACTATGCGCATAACAAGTCATAATATAAAATACACGCAATAGAACTGAAAAAGTGCTGAATTCAATTTGATGTAATTTGTTGCGACCCGTAAGTCAACCAATTCCTAAACCAATCAAAAAGAATAATTGAAACATATTGAAACCGGCAAGTAGTTTTTGAAATTAGGTATAAGTATAAGTGAACATAAACATACCTACAAAAAATATTACTTTTGGGAAGCATTTTTTAGGACTATGATAAGGATAATTTTAAACCTTCCATCAAACATCTTATCGTACACATATGTACTTCCCTCTAAAATATTATTCTAAAACACTTTTAATTATTTTGCCACAATTAAACTGATTCGTTATCAAAATATGTTGCGCAAAAATTATCAAAATTTCCACCAATATGTAACACATTTTTATTCTCACGCGCAGCAAATATTCTTTTCTTACAGTAGATAAATTATTCTTGCCCAAAATATACTAATGTTACACATTTTTTCCAAATTGATACACAAAATATCTAATAGGAATCTTATAATGGTTTGTATGATACATACATAATACAATTTTAAACCTTCTTGTTTAAAGTCGGTTAAATAATTAGGTACCTATGCACCGCTGACTAAAACGTCAGTTACCTTACAACTATGTAGATATCTATTCCTTCCGATGAACTTTGAAACAATTATGTACCTACAGTATAAACGAAGTATGTTAGTAAGTATGTATGCTCATTGAGCATTTATTGCTTAGTTTAAATTATCAAACTACGCGCTTACGAAAACATTTTATCAGCATATAAATTGCCAGTAATATAAACAACTTACACTAGAATATTCCTTTGTGAATCCAACATTCCTATATTTTTACAACTGCTGCCAAGGGGAAAGTCAAAATTCCACTACAACACTTTATTTACCACCTTTCCACCACTTTCCACAGAATCACTTTCAAACACAACAATTTCACTGAAAACTTTGCATTGTAAATTCCTTAAAGTTTTATTTTAATAGCGGAAGACACGTGCTATCTTCACGTCGCGATTCATGTAAATAAATAGCACTGGCCGAATGTTATCAAATGGGCGTTCCAAATTCAAACCACAAAAAATATGACATTGGCTCTAATATTATTTTTTTGTGCGATACTGGCTGGTGCTACGTTCCGTATAACGCAAGGAACTCGCAGATAAACAAAGAAACTAAAAATATAAAACTCCAATATTATTTTTTTGTATGTGATACTGGCTGATTTCACGTTCCGTTCCGAATAACGCTAGGAAGTAACAGATAAACAAAGAAAGAACACGGTATTCTATTGGCTGAACGCGCGATAGGTCCGCAGCGCGTCAGCGACTTTATCGAATGGAGGCATGAACTCTATAATATTATGCAGGAGTTCCCAAACTATGTGCAGCGACACTCCGAGGTGTCAAAACAGTGTCTGACTGTCTGGTATATTGAATAACATCAAATGAATATGTCGGATTGTCGGTGTTCCAAATAAGAACGGTAACAACAGATTTAAATTGTATTTATTTTGTGTGCGATATTGGCAGCTTTTGCGTTTTGTTTAATGCTAGGAAAAAGTTACAGATTAGCAAAGAATCACGGTAATAAAATAATTATGCATTAACTAACCGCGTGACAGTTCGGCAAAAATTTCTGGATGAGACGCACACTTTCATTGTTACTAGAAGATTTTCTTTTAATTTAATTTGTTAAGGTTTTTTTCAACAAAGGTGCGCAGAAAAGTAACATCTTTAAAGATAATGTTTTGCGGTATGAAAAAGTTGTTTTCAAGGTATTGTTGCTTTCTACAAGCGTAATTACCCCAACATCCCGTACGTAGTAAACATACAAAATGTAATAAAAGTTCGCAGCGAATTGAGAACCTCTTCCTCTTTGGTTTTTCGTCGGTTAAGAAAGCTGTTTGTTAAAGTTTGGGAGCCGCTGGCATAATGTATTCACGCGGGAAACACTCTTGTCTTTGTTCAGATAATATTTTTAGAACTGCGTTGACTTTTGACATCGTTTAGTGGCGCGCGAGCACAAACATTCACGATTTTGGTGTAAATGATCTGTTTAAGTTACAAGTACAAGAAAACGATGATAATATTGTTTTTACAAAACTTAGGTAGGTACAAAAGTATCGATAGGTGAGTTATTATTATGTTTTAATAGTCTAGAACATTTGCCGTGTGTTGCCGGCAGAGTAGAATAGCACCACCCCCTCTCTTCCCGTGGGGGTCGTAAGAGGCGACCGAGGGATAAACCCGACCCAAACAGCCAGGGCCAACCGTATGATAACGGTTCATCCACCACAAAAGCATTCCCAAGGAGGGTTGACGTATGGTAGGCGGCCGGTCGTAAAATTAAGCCAAATCCTTTGCAGCACGATTTTGTGTTCAACAAAACGTGTTGCGCCGACACCAAGTAATTGGGATAAGGGCAGGAAGATCATGAGTCTAGAACTTTTGGACTAGGCTAGCAAAATGTTCAGGCTACAACTATACGCTACGAGGCATATCTATCTACGTGCCTACGTCATTTCAAAATAGCTGAGAGGATGTGCCGAGTGTGTGATGCCGGCTTAGAATAGCATCCAAAACCATAACATCCACAACAATCCACTGCTGGACATGGGCCTTCCCCTATCGGGGGTATTGTCATAACGCTCTGCCCACCCCGTAAGAGGTAAATGCATGATGTATCTATGTATGCCTCTAACTGTAAATTACATGGGCAAATCTAGCTACTGCTGATAGTACATCCTTCTCGAAGGTCTTAAGGTTATCTTTATCATAGGTAATAACTTTTCCTTTAGACAGCTATTTATCGCATAATATTATCGTCATAAACGGCAGTTATTATCTACCCCTTAATGACACTTTTGCACTACGTAATAGACCTTTCTAATGTCATATTTAGTGGGTGTGCTAGCAAGAAAAAAATCCAAAAACCGTAAAAGTCGGAGGTACCAACTTTCCTTCACAGGGTAGCTAGACAGACATGCTTAGAAGGATGCCTGTACAGCCGCCATCTTCGAATAGCCACCATTTCTAAAAGCTACTACTCTGAGATATCCACCCGAGTTTTCTTACATCCGTGTAAGCTTGTCTAGCTACCCTGTGAAGGAAAATTGGTACCTCCGATTTTTACGGAAAATGAGATAGCACACCCACTAATTATCTTGACTACCTACTTAGCTACATAATATACGGAGGTACAACAGTCCTCAGCTAAAAGCCGAAAAGAGTTCAAGGTACTAACTAATGAAACTGAAGAACTTTACCCACGGAACATGGGTCGAAATATGAAAAAAATTGGGCCTCTCATACAAAATCGCCGATCAGCTGTTTGATTTACTTACTATAGGAGGTTGAAACATTTTTTCATATTTCGATCCATTTTTAGGGTTTCGTAGTCTACTAGAAACCCTTATAGTTTCGACAAGTCTGTCTGTCTGTCTGTCTGTCTGTATGCCGCGTCCTCACATCTTAGTCAGTTTTAAAGCTATCGACATGAAATTTGGTGAGAAGATAGATCGTGTTGACCCAAATATAGAAATGTTAAGAAAAAATTATATTAAATGTTTTTTGGACCCCCTCCCATACAAGTGAAAGGGGGGCAAAAAAAAATTTTTTCTTCTGTAATATTGAGTAGGGTATCGTTGAATAGGTCTTTAAAACTAAGGTGAGGTTTCTTTGAAACAAAGTCACTTAAATGTTTCTGTCACGAGATATTTGCTTTTAAAAAGGGCGTTTTTGACCCATAATTTGTTCCAGCTGTAACTTTTAAAGTATAAACGCTAAAAATTTGAAATAAATATGGAATATAGCTTACAATCTGAAGTTACAATGAAAACTATAACGGATATTTTACCCTTAAAGGTTTCAGAAAAAATTGAGTTTTTCTATTTGCGGTTGGTCATCATACTGCTGCTAACAAACCAGCAACAAAATTACGTTTGTAATGCTGAAAAACCTGATATTTAAACGTTGACTACGAAACCCTATTTGTGGGCGTGTCTGACACGCTCTTGGCCGGTTTTTTCATAGGGAAAGTTGTTCATTTACATGAGTACCTTGACCTCCTTTAGGCTTGTTAAACCCTTTCTGTTCCGGTATTTTTATTCGAATGTTCCATTTAAAAGCTTACAAAGTTTTATTTTATTGATCTCTAAAGTATGCAAAATTTGCCGTGGCGTAGCTTAGAATAGCATCACACTATAAGCAAAAGGAAAATACGTATCAAGTAATAAAAAAAACTGTTTATTATGTACAGCCATCAGTAGTTCAAAGGCCATTTTATCTTGGAATGTTTACACCCGTGGGAGTAAGACGTTTTCCCGGTATTATTCACACAAACCTTCCTCTAAATTCTATAACTAACTAACTCTATATATAACTCATAAAAACACATCAAAATCCGTTGCGTGGATTAGGAGGACTTAGCGGTGGCCATGACCGACAGACAAAGAAACGCAAAAAGCTACTTCATTTTATACTTATTGAGCTCTCTTTCTCTCTCTCTCTTCGTGTGGGACTCCGAGTCGTTCAACAACCCGATGAACCCTGGTAGCAGAGTTTTTCAACCGCCTACTACAAGTAGCAGGCCTCTGACATGGTTGACATGGTAACGACCGCCATCATAGACAGCAACCGGGACCGACGGCTTAACGTGCCCATCCGAAGCACGGAACCATCTCGCATTTCGGACAATCAGGTGGTTCAGCCTGCAATGTCCTAACCAGACTGGGAACAAATTCACAAATTGATAAATATCAACTTTGTTACTGACCCCACCGGGAATTGAACCCGGAACCTTCTGCGTGGCAGGCAGTCATACTAACCCCTGCGCCACATCGGCTGTTATTGAGCTAAAGCTTAGCTATTCCTCAAATTAGGGAGAGTGCGTGGGTATTTCTCCGAATTATCCATAGATATGTTAACTATCTGTTGTTTTTACATACATACATATATCACGTCAATATCCCAAGCGGGGTAGGCAGAGCGTAAGCTGCTTTAACAACGGCCAGTTACACCACGTCTGAAAAAGTTTGAGAGGCATTCAAAAGACTGTGTATCACCATTGTGACAAGTTGTCTGTCTGTCGCTTAAAAAAGCAATACACGTTAACTCTCAAATCCCTTAGCCGCTTTTTACGACACCCACGTGAAGATAGGGGGTGATGCTATTCTAAGCCGGCACCACACGGATTACAATATTTCCACAAATTAGGAGAGGGGTGAGTATTTCTACGAATTATCAATATGTTATCTCTCAGGTGTTGTTTTTGACACCGATAAGATAAGTGTTCTGTTATCGAAGTTTTTTTCCGGTACTTGTACGGATTTATGTCTATCATCTGTAGGCATGGTCACTGCAATACATGTTTTCTTTTCATCATCATAACATAACCATTAAGGTAAACGTTCTAATTAGGGTTTCGTAACCAAAGACTTCAAACGGTACCCTTAGATTATTTCTCTAGTGATGATAATGGATAATTGATAGATAAGATAGTAAACTAAGGATGTAAAAAAAAGTAGTTGATTATATTTCAAGGTTTAAACTAGTATACTCGTATGAATCTCTAACTTTTGTCAGACGTGACGTGATGTACCTAAATGGCCGTTTTTACAGCTGTTTACGCTCCGCCTACCCCACATGGGATATAGGCGTGATATATGTATGTATATTGTCTGTACTCGTATAAAACTGAACAACTTCTTCAAAGAAACAAAGGTTTAATGTGTTTGCCAATAGAGTCATTTTTATGAATCGAATAGCACACAAATATGCTTTATTTTTTATATATTTGATCCATGGGACTTATTTAATACGACAGTCGCATATTATTTTTAAATTGGCAACATTTATCTCTATCAGAAGTGACAAACCGTAACGGCACGTGAAAACTTCATAAGACGATTCAGATGCCAATATTTTTCAGAACAAAATGATACACGCCAAGACTGCAATGGGCTTAGAGACAGAAATAGATTCTTTCACCTTTGAAAAGATTGACGAATTACACAAGATAGATGCTAGTGCACCTGTACTAGGGTAAACCTATTCTATTGTAATACATAGGTATCATCTTCTGCCTGCCTAATCCCAAATCAGTTGGGGTCGGCGCAACATATTTTGTTAGAGCACAAAATCATGTAGCAAATGGATTTGGCTATGTTTCATTACCGGCCGCCTGCTTGACGTCAAACATCTTTGGGAATGCTATTGTAGGTGGCATCACCACCACTATACGGTTGACACAGTCGACAGATATTCAGCAGAGGTCGAAAATTCTACGTCGCTTTTTACGAAACACACTGAGTAGACCAGGGGTAGCAGTATTCTTAGCCGCTACCACACGGCGTTGTTATATACGTATATGTATGTAAGTATACTTTTTACCCCCTGACTGAACTAGAACGATCTTACTTGCCAAACTTAGAACAATTGTACAAATTGTTAAGTTCTGTTTTCCAGGAATCTAACCTAAAGTATTTAGGTCATTTTCCTTCGGAGGACGTCTTTGGAGCCGCAGACTATATCACTCCAAGTCAGCCAGCCAGGCGCCTGGTCGTCTCGAGATTGCAAGTTCGCGAGCCAAACCAAACAAAACTTGACGCCGTCACAGAATATAGTTGTAAAGCAGTAAGGAAACTGGACCCGTTTCTGTTGAATTGCAAGGATTGCCACTTGCAGTTACAATCATATTAAATTATTCGGGGAACATTTCGCTCGGGTGAGACTGGGTCAGTTTGCTCGTAAGCGGCGACGCGCGTCTGTTTCGAGCGTTTGTATGGAGTTTCCACACTGCTGCGCGCAAGCGAGGCCATTTTTTCGCTGTTACACCGTCTTGGCACGGGCGCTTTGAAGGTTAAACCGTAGGCGGTTGAGTAATAGTGCAAGGGGGTGAGTTACCCCCCCCCCCTCTTATTGCAGTAGTTGCAAGGTTTACTCCCACCTATGCTATGAACAATATGCAGTAGGTATTTGACTTGGAAAAGGTTAAAGAGATTAACCTTGCTTTGACGCTGACGAAATGAACAAAACTTTAATTGATTTTTTTTTAGAGGCTTAACGTGCCCTCTGAAGCCCTGAAACAACATTCTTACAGATGATCGGGATGATCAACTTGCAATGTCCCTCCCAACTGGTAACAACGTCAATAAGTGATAAATTAATTGACAATACTGGATGAAATTTTATTAGTGACCGATAGCGAAAACTTAGAACCCAACTTCTTCCATGGAAAATAGGTAGAAACACCTATTTAAAAAAAATTTGATCCTCCCTTACAAATTTCAGTAACTATGGGAGCATATTTTTTTTTATTCCGGCCTGGTTATCTAGGGGAAAGTTGTTTAGTATCACCAGCATGCTCTGAGTTTTCGCTATCGGTCACTAGTTAAATTTCATCCTATACCTATAGGTATTATATCAATCTTGTGTGTCCCTGAACTTCAAACCAGGATCCAAAAATCGGACCTCTAGATCATGATGAGATGGATGACCGATTAAACTCTCACATGTTAGTGCTTTCAGTACGCATGCACTAAGTCTAGAGAGGACATAGATGTCTATATTTTACCATAACAATGACTGTCTGTTGAATTACTGTTGTTATGTTATGATACATACATTCATATATATCACGCCTATATCCCTTGCCGGGTAGGCAGAGCATAAACGGTTGTATAAAACGGCCATATGCACCACGTCTCACAAAAGTTTGAGAGTCATTCAGAAGACTGTGTATCACCATAGTGAAAGGTTGTCAGCGTGTTGTGGGGTAGGCAGGACGTAAACGGCTGTATAAAAACGGCTATTTACACTACGTCTGACAAAAGTGTAAAAGTGTGAGAGTCATTCAGAAGACTGTGTATCACCATAGTGACAGATAGACAGCGTGTCTCCTAAAATTGCAATACACAGCAACTCTCATATCCCTTAGTTCCTTATTACGACCCCCACGTGAATGATATGGGGTGATGCTATTCTTAGCCGGCACCACACGGCTCCCAGTACACATGCACTAAGTCTCGTGAGGAAGGCTCGCTATGTTTGACCATAACATCAATTGCTGAATGACTGTTATGATACATCGCATCAATTGATCCCGTCCATGACGTGTGGACAGTATAAACACGTGCGGCACGTCACGTGAATTTGATCCAAAGACATATTTCCTGACTCGAAGACATTGACTCTACTTCTACACTATTATAAGTCATTAACAAAACAAGTATATAGGGATGGCGAAAGTAAATTAGAGAAGATTAACGAAACAAGTATATATATGGTAAGTGTGGATGGGAACGTTGGAAGGGGCAGAACTAAACGAACGTACCAGGATTAAATCGAGGACGTTTTAAAGAAAGGCCAGGTCAAAAGTACCCTAACCGACGAGCGTGCATGAAAAGATTGATGAATGTTGAAGAAGCGAAAATGGTGTGTCAGGCAGGATCGTAGCTAGTGGAAGGATGTTGTCTCTGCCTACCCCATCGGAAAAGAGGCATAATTTATATATATACAGGGTGTAAGGGACAGCCCTCCGAATATTGAAAGGGTGCATTCAGACCATGAAACTGAACAACTACCCATAGAAATAAATTTCAGGAAACGTAAAAACAAATTTGACTTCCCATAGTAAATGCAATCAGTTGATCGATATTTTGTATGGGAACTCGATTTTTTTTTCATTTCCTAAAATTTATTTCTATGGCAAGTTGTTCAATTGCATGGTCTGAGTGCACCCAAGGTGGTATTCCGAACACTGCAGCCAACAGCCGACAGCCAACAGCATATGCTGCAACGGCAGTTGCAGCCGTTGCAGCACTACTGGTTTGTATGGAGTTCTATGGAACGCTATCCGAAGGCTGCAGCCGACAGCACATGCTGTCGGCCGCTGCAGCATATGCCGCAACTGCCGTGACTGCAGATCAGTATTGCTGCAACGGCAGTGCGATACGCACGTATCTATTTTTGCTATTTTGCTATAAAACGTAAAATGTGTGGTTCATAAATAATTATGAAGTAATTAACTATCATAATTATTAAAAAACGGTAAAAAACCTGTTATACCTACCTAGGTTCGAGTTGCGGTACACTGAATTGTACCAACTAAGTACTTGCAGTTCGTGCGTGAGTTACCTGTAGGTATAAGCTACCTATGTACCTACCTGCTATTCTGCCGTCTGATGCTAGCTTAGAATAACATCACCCCGTTTTTTCCTGTGGGTGTCGTAAGCAGCGACTATGGGTCTCGAAGGTGACATGGATATTGCAATTTTAGGCGACAAGCTGACAACCTGTCACTATAGTGATACACGACAATAGCTAAAACGGCCCTCAAATAATTTGTTAGACGTTGTGATAACGAACGTATTTTTACGGCCGTTGAAGCCCTGCCTAACCCGCAAGGGTTTAAGGCGTGATTTATGTATGTAGGTACCTATTAACCTGTAGGTACCTATAAAATCTACCTAAGTCTACATGCAACTATCGGCAGTCACGGCATGTGCTGTCGGCTGTCGGCTGTCGGCCGGTGCCTTCGGAATCGCATGTGCTGCAACTGCCAACAGCATGTGCTGCAACTGCCAACAGCATGTGCTGCAACTGCCAATAGCTGCAGCCGTTGCAGCATATGCTGTCGGCTGTCGGCTGTTGGCTGCAGTGTTCGGAATAGCAGCTTTAAACTGCTATAAAGACCTGTATATACACCCCCTTACACCCCGTATATGTATGTATGAAAGATATTGATCTGAATTTAAGAAATTACTTACTACTTTCTACGCTTGGCTTCGAAATAACCTCTCCCAGTTTCGTGAATAGTTTTGTTTTGTAGTGTATTTCCGCAATAACAAGCAATTCTTGACTGGAGGCCACGGCTCAGCAAGCGTAGCGTTAGTCGCCCTCCGGCCAGATCGACCGATGACTTAGAGCTGGTGGTGACTGGATGGCGAAAATTGGAGATCGTGCCTTGTGGTGGCGTACCCTAGGGGAGGCCCATGTCCAGCAGTGGACTGCAATGGGCTGATGTGATGGATGACAAAAGTCAAAAGTCAAAGCATTTATTTTCTCAGTACTGTAGGAATTACAAGATTCGCTTTAAGAAAGTCACATTCTAAATTCAAATAGTGCAATATTTTCTCTTTTTTATGATGAACAAGCAAGAGATGCCTAGGTCCCGTTAAAAATAGTAATCAACATAAAAAAAAACGATCACTCAGTTTCCTACCTGTAGGAGTGGGCATACGGCTGATACGGGGTAGGCTACCTTATGGGGGGTTCTGGAGGACATACCTACTATACATTGGCAGGCTAATCGGCGAGTGCAGTATAAGGTGTTGTAGTCACAGGAATTTCCGGACGGTGTACCGAAAACTTTGCAGGCATGATCAGACCATCAAACTGAACAACTTTTACTATGGAGCCAATGGTGGGAAACGAAAAAAAATTCCGACCTCCCATACAAAATTTACGATCAGCTGACTGACTGACACCCCGTATTGGGCAGGACCGCAAAGCAGAGACGTTTCTTACAGAATCTTCGACAGCTGCGAAATGTCTCAAGGTTTCGCTTGATTATTAAAATATCGATCGAAGATTAAAATGAAATGCAAAAGCAATATGTACAATGTATAATTTGCTCATGGCTTATAATCGGAAAATTGTGAAATTTCTCTTTAATTTAAAATATTCTGATTGCCGGGTATTAGTGTTGCCGCTCGGAAGTCCACTATAGATAATCGATAGTTTTCACTATCGTTCAAGTATCGATAGTTTTGAACTATCGATAGTCCAAAACTATCGAGGTGCGATTCTATCAATAGTATCGATACTATCGGATTATCGGACTATCGATTGCCCAAAACTATCTACCAACGACCCATGCTCCATACAGCGTACAGGTAACACAGTCTACCAACGACCCAAGCTCCATACAGCGTCAATAGTATCGATACTATCGATAGTTTTTGAACTATTATCGATAGTATCGATACTATCGATAGTATTACATCTTATGGATAGTGTTGCTTCATTTTTAACTATCGATACTATCGATAGTACCTATCGATTGTATAGGCTTTAATGAATGAAAACTATCAATAATAAAACTATCGATAGTTCGGCAACACTACCGGGTATCAAGTTCGCAAGGCTGCATGTTGCCTTGGCCTTTTGCACGTGTGGGGGCGAATTAAACGAAAGATAACACATGCAAAAATGTTACACTAACATTTTGCGCCTGCCTAGACTATTTATTTTTATACTATCTATTAGGGTTTTCTACCCGGGTACCCGGGTCCGGGTATACCCGGGTATTTCAGACTTTTGGTACCCGGGTATAAACGACGCGCGTACCCGGGTACTCGAGAAAGAGATATATAGACTGATGTTATACAAATAAAAGAGTAAAAAGATTCAAAGTGACTTCATATTATACAGGGTGGACCATAAAATGACGTAAATAAAAATAAATTTGATTCCTCACATCTTGGGGTATTCGAAAATACCCCATGTATGTTCCGCGATTATTTTTAGTTTCCGAGTTATTCAACTTTTAAAGTTGTATGGGAAAAACTCGAATGGCAGCATATTTTCTTTTTTTGTACGCTATAAAGTATAAATCATAAAAATTATGCTATGAAATCAACCGCGCAAAATGCTTTTATACGAAAGTAAAAACAGGAAAGGAAAAAATTACCATTTTATTTTATTTTCCCATACAACTTTACAAGTTGAATAACTCGGAAACTAATAATAATCGCGGAACATACATGGGGTAGTATCGAATACCCCAAGATGTGAGGAATCTAATTTCTTTTTATTGACATCACTCTATGGTCAACCCTGTATAAATTTCTACACAAATTGACTTTATACTGGGAGTAACAGAAAGGGTATAACAAGCCGAAAGGAGGTCAAGGTACTCATGAAACTGAACAACTTTCCCTATGAAACATGGGTCGAAATATAAAAAAAATTTGGACCTCCCATACAAAATTGCCGATCAGCTGATTGATTTACTATGGGAGTTACAATTTTTTTTTTCATATTTCTACCCATGTTCCATAGGGAAAGTTGTTCAATTTCATGAGTACCTTGAAATCCTTTCGGCTTGTAATACCCTTTCTGTTACTCCCTGTATATCTAGTTTTCTATAGTATATTTTTAAGAGAAAATATTTGTATTATTTTCTGGGAGTATTTTTGTAGGTTTGTAACGAATTTTCTCAAAACCTGCGCGTACGATTTTAAGATTTCTTTTACCTTTAGAATGCTAGGTTACTCATCCTGGAATTGTTTAAGATAGATGCTTTTTACCATGGAGAAATATCTTACTCCCACGTGAAAACTGTTAGAAGCGAGTGGAAACGAAAGTAATAAAAAGTGAGACTGACTAAAGTATTTTTATAACTGTTTTGTTTGTCTAATTTTACTAAATTATTCCCACTTTGTGAACTTGAATGATAGGTATTATAATTAAGTATAAATAGAGTTAACTTTTAAACCTTTGTTTCTCAATTTCGAACCCATTTTTACTTAAAAAGGTAATACCCGGGTACCCGGGTATACCCGGGTATTTAAAAAATTCGTACCCGATACCCGGGTATCTAAATTGGTCGGGTATTCGAAAACCCTACTATCTATACAAAGCAGTCAGGTAGAGTAGAGCTGCTTTTAAACCCGGCAACATATCCTACTGGCCGTGTAGTGCTGGCTTAGAATAGCATCACCCCATACCTTACCCGTGGGTGCCGTAAGAAGCGACAAAGTTATTTGAGAGTTGTTGTATTGCAATTTTTTGGCTTCAGGCTGACAACCTGACCTCTTAATTAAATGTGTTGATATAACTCTTAAAACCTGGGCTAGTCAAGTCTCTGTAGGTAGTATATTGAGTTAAAAAAAATGCAAGCCTAGGCTAGCCAAGTCACACTAGGCTAAATCAGCAAAGACATTCTAAAGAGACAATATTCACTCTAGAAAAAGACAAATAGTTATTTTGTTGAAACAGCTGCATGGTGTCTACTGCTGATCAATAACCCCCCTTTCATCTTTTGGCAGGTAGATTAAGTAGTGTTAAGTGCCAAATTACATATTTGGTGAGATACATACATACATACATATATCACGCCCATAATCACGCCTATATCCCTTGAGGAGTAGGCAGAGCGTAAACGGCTGTAAAATTGCCATTCACACGTCTGACAATATTTTGAGAGTCATTCAGAAGATGGAGTAACTAACATCCACTATAGTAGCCCGAGCGGCGACTGGTCTCATCCATACCTCACAAAAGAATAGAATAATTTAGCTATGTACGGGTAGAGGAGCTCGAGTACTTCGGATTGGTCGTGGTCTGCCGCGGCGCAGCTTGGCACGTTTGCGGAGTAGCTAAAGTTTGCCCTCTGAAAAAGTTAAAAATATCTCATCGAAGAATAGAATGAGACATGGCTGTAGCGATAGGAGCAGTTTAGTAAAGCTTATAAATCTTGGTCTGCCAGCTGCTATCTTGGCACGTTTGGCGGAGTAGCTAAAGTATGCCCTCTTAAAAAGTATATCTCATCGAAGAATAGAATGAAAATATATCGTACCGATAGCTTGCTTGAGTCTGCCTACATATATACTGGTCTGCCTGGCCACAGCCTGGCAGTTTTCCCATCCGACCACTTTTACTTTTTAGTAAAAATTTTATCTCTTCGAATAAAAGAATAAAAATATGTCGTACCGATAGCTTGCTTAAGTCTGCCTAGAAAAATACTGGTCTGCCTGACCACAGCCTGGCAGTTTTCAGATATGACCACTTTTACTTTTTTGAGAAATTTTATTTCTTCGAATAACAGAATGAAACTAAGTTGTAATAATAGTTTATTTAAAGCTGAACACATATCCTTGGTCTGCCTGAGCTCAGTCCGGTAGTTTCTCCGATGCGATCACTTTTCACTCTCAGTAAATTTAAATTTTAAAGGACCTGACTTTGTTTATTAGGAGTGGGCCCGTCAATAAAATGAAAATTTGTCGGTGTATAGAAGTGAGATTTACAGAGCTGTAATCTCTCAATGTCTAGATGAAGAAAAGTATGTTAATTTCAAGAATCTACAACTTCAGATGTATTCGTAGTAATTATTTCAAAATACAATACTTGGGAAAACATTTTCTTCATCTGGACATTGAGAGATTACAGCTCTGTAAATCTCACTTCTATACACTGACAAATTTTCATTTTATTGGCCAGGCCCACTCCTAATAAACAAAGTCAGGTCCTTTAAATTGAAATTTACTGAGAGTGAAAAGTGATCGCATCGGAGAAACTACCGGACTGAGATATGTGTTCAGCTTTAAATAAACTATTATTACAACTTAGTTTCATTCTGTTATTCGAAGAAATAAAAATTTCTCAAAAAAGTAAAAGTGGTCGTATCTGAAAACTGCCAGGCTGTATTTTCTAGGCAGACAAGCAAGCTATCGGTACGACATATTTTATTCTTTTAAGAGATAAAATTTTACTAAAAAGTAAAAGTGGTCGGACAAAACTGCCAGGCTGTGGCAGACCAGTATATAGTAGGCTCAAGCAAGCTATCGGTACGATATATTTTCATTCTATTCTTCGATGAGATATTTTACTTTTTAAGGGCATACTAGCTACTCCGCCAATCGTGCCAAGATAGCAGCCGGCAGACCAAGATTTATACGCTTTACTAAACTGCTCCTATCGCTACAGACCACGACCAATCCGAAGTACTCGAGCTCCTCTACCCGTACATAGCTAAATTATTCTATTCTTTTGTGAGGTATGGATGAGACCAGTCGCCGCTCGGGCTATAGTGACAGGTTGTCGCCTAAAATTGCAATACATATCAACTCTCAAATCCCTTACTCACTTCTTTTCTTACGAGACCTACGGGAAAGATAATTCAAGCCGGCACCACACGACACATAGCTTAATATTATTTCATCGAAATAAAAAACTACTTAGGTAAAACAAGAAACCTAAAACACAGGTATAAAGTCTGTAATTCAATATGCTTAAGGTCATTGCAGTGTCAACAGAGACCTAAGTAGATATGTTAAGTAAATAATTAGCATAAAAGAGATAGCTTACTGAAGGATCACGAAAATCGTAAAAAGGGTTTTACGATTTTCGCGATTGTCACTTGTTACATAGCCAGGGATGCTAGATTCAATAAGAGGACGAAATACAGTTCTAAATCTAATACAAAAAAGTCATATGATTCAGATCCGATTTCTGTTACCTTGAGTTTCTCTGAGATTCCAGTTCATTCCAGTAAAAATCAATAAGCGTAAAATCGACGCTAGTACTGAGTGAGCCATCTGTAAAGGCACCCCGCGCGCCGTCTTCCTAATGTGTTGTACTTAACAATAAAAAAAAAATCTAAGAAGGTAACATATGAAAACAACTTTTACACAGTAGTTTCCTTCAAAATAATATCTAAGCAGGTACCTACTTTACCATTAATAAGATAAGATAAGATAAGATAAGAATATACTTTATTGCACAGAAATGTTACAAAAACAGAAACGGATTACAAAAAATTCAAAGACATGTACAAATAGGCGGCCTTATTGCTCAGAAGCAATTTCTTCCAGGCAACCATAGGGCATAGGAGAGTGATCCAATATAATAGCGGGGAGGCTTTTCTGGCAACTACTACCTACTTTTTAAAACTAAACCTAATATATAAGAATAAATAAATATGTACCTACTATCTATAAATATACACTAAAATACATTAATATATACCTATAATATAACGTATAATACATATACATATATTTAAAAATATATATACCTACATATTATGTATAAAATAAAATAATGACGATGAAAGTGGCAAAGTTACAACCAAAGATAGTAATAGCAAAAATTATGATGGTGGAAGAGAGAAGAGATGGGCTTTCAGACGGGATTTAAAAGTCTCCAGTGATGGTGCCTGTCTCAAAGAAGCAGGTAACAAGTTCCAAAGCCTTACTGCGCGAACAGTGAAAGAATTGGAATAGAAATTAGTAGAGTGAGTAGGGATAGAAAGTGAGAGGCATCGCGAAGGACGAAGTGCGCGGTTCAGAGTATCGGAATGGAAATTGAATCTTTCTTTAAGATAGTGAGGAGACAAAGGATTAAAAAGAATAGAGTAAAGAAAAGATAGTAGATGATAGTCCCTTCGCAAGCGAATCGGGAGCCACTTAAGGCGCGCCCGGTAAAAAGATACGTGGTCAAACTTGCGAAGATTAAATACAAAACGTATACAGACGTTCTGTAATCGTTCCAGCTTATTGAGCATCTCCTCTGTCAGATCCGGGTAGGCGATGTCAGCGTAATCGAGGATAGGTAAGAGTAGGGACTCAGCTATAGCAATTTTTGTAATTAATTTGCCTTTCAAGTGCAGGACCAAAGATTGAAATTCTTTTTAGATTTTCGTAAAGGTTATAGGATATTATTGTAAAATTTATTGCAGTAGTGACAGACAACATTTAGTACAATACCACAAGAATATTTTCATCATACGAAAATGTGGTTAGACAAGGTTACACCAGAAGTGAAAATACCACTAAACTGCTGTTATTTTCCCCTTATTCCCTCAACTATATTTACAATCCAATAACACAAAAATTTGCTTGGCGACTGGCTATAATCATTTACGTACATTGAAATAAACCTTACGTCTGTAATTCTGTATCCCACCCAAAACATAAATGTGAAAGGGTGCCAAGTTCGATAATATTGGAATGCTTCGCCTATAAAAGAAGTGAGATCTAAATAAGTACCAAGTTCCATACACAGACCTCAGTTAAAAATAGTTACGTGTGGAATGCACACTTGATTTTCCGCAGTTTGGAAAGTAGATTCTTATTTTACATCACATTTAACTTGGTACTTATTTAGATCTCACTTCTTTTATAGGCGAAGCATTCCAATATTATCGAACTTGGCAGCCTTTCACATTTATGTTTTGGGTGGGATTTCATTTATTTTTGTAAGGTTTTCTTATGATTTCTTTTTTTCTTATGATTAAGTTAGGTAAGGAAATATCTAATTTATACTTTACTTTGACTAAATACAAACCTTCGTAACGAATTTTAGGTCGGTACGACGATTGGAAGATATAGATAAATTTTTTGTTTTAGTTCCTTAGGGGTATGAATTTACACCTTCATTATTTTTAAAACCGACTCACACTTGGCCATTTTCAGATTTTTTCCTTTACCTTGACCTAAAGACCTACCTCCATGCCAAATTTCAAGTCAATACGACCATTGGAAGTGGTCTAGGTTTTTGATGAGTGAGTCAGTGAGTGTATAGTAAAAATAGCGATTTTCTGACGTCAATATCTCAAGACCTACAATAGGTACATTAATGAAATTTTGTATTTTAGATAAGTAAGTAGATCTCGACAGATACTAGAAATTTCATATGCGTAGATAAAATAGATTTTGAGTTATAGGTGGGTCGAACTTGGCCCGAAATGGTTCGTGTAATATAACCCACGGCCGGTGTGTCGCTTTTTTTGCTCGAACTTGGCGGACACACTGCCGTGTGTCTAGATTTTGCAACAGATTGGCACAACTGCATATTCAATCTAATAACAACATTATATCTTGATGTACTAGGTAGTAATTTGCAAGCAAATTATATGCCTCTTTAAAAAACTAGTACAGGTATATTGGACTTTGTCCATAGGATATTAAGAGCCTTATCATTATCTATCACACAAGCGGTTAGCGAGCGGATTCGTTTTGGTACAATCAAGGGCTGTACACACCGCCTCCGTATGCAGGACGTATGCGTGCGCGTCATCACGCCCGTACTGTATGTATGAAATTTTATGAGAGGAGACACACTGCTTGCGTTTGCTTGCACGTCATCTCATAACGCGCGTACCGCGGAATGCCGTGTCTCATACCGTCCAATGCATTCCAACGTCATAGTTACGCGCGTGACGTGCACGTCATGCATACGGAGGCGGTGTGCTCTGCCCTTTACCGCCGGTATCCGCAAAGCGTCCGACGCGCGCCCGCGGCGAATTCGCTTCGCATCCGCCGAGCATTCGCTATGTTCCGCATCTACTCGCAAATCGCTTGTGTGATAAGGCTCTAAGTGTGAGAATAGCATTGTAAATGTGTAGGTTTTCAGTGCATGTGTACTGAGTTTGCACTCAAGTTTATTTGATATTCAGCATTTCTTGCTGCAAGACAAAACATATGTGGTAGACTATTTAAATAACTTTTTGTTCTAGTTTTGTCTCTACATACATACATAGGTACATTGTCTGTAGACTCAGTAGATTGAATTTATAGATGTCTTCTCTAAAACGATTTGAAAATGAATGATAATCCGAAATTAATGAGTACTTAAATACTTCATGAAATAATTGGAAATGTGTTTATTTTTGTTTTTCCTTCTCTCTCTCTTTCAGCAGTGATTTATGTTAAGAGCTTTTAAATGTAGTTAGTTGAGAGGAAAAAATAGAACAGTTTACCACAGGAAAACATCTCATTGTCAAGGGAAAAACAGCCTCGGTAAAAATGCAGGGTGGAATACTAATAAAGACCTTTGGGTTCATCAGGTTGTTGGAAGACTTGGCATCCCACACAAAGGAAAAGATACATACTTATTTACTACTATGTGGTGCCGGGTTAGAATAGTAGCACCCCATATCTTTTCCGTGGCTGTTGTAAGAAATGACTAAGGGAAAAGGATTTGAGAGTTGAAATGTATTGCAATTTTAGGCAGGCTGACAACCTGTCACTAAAGCAATACATATGCTCTTCTAATGACTCCCAAACCAGATGTGGTGAAATGGCCGTTATTTTAGCCATTACGGCCTACCCCACAAGGGATTTAGGTGTGATATAGGTAAGTATGTATGCTTTATTTACTAAGCAATGGCATTAAGTAATCAATTTCTTACACAAATTAATAACATAAAATAGAACTAGTAGAAAACCATTTATAAACTTCTCAAGACATTTTTATATGGGTAATTCCATGTAACGGGTGTTACAGTTCGTACACCTTTATTTAACAAAAAGTCATAAAATTATAAAGAAAACCTATCAATGTTATTGTATTAATGCACTCCACCTGAGTTAAATTTTCGGAAAAAGTATTAATATAATGATGTCTATGTATCAGTACGAATATATGAAGCATTTTATGCGCGGAACGGGCGTTACACGATTTGCGCTCTTACTTTCAGGTAGTCTGACAAAATCGCAAAACTCTGCGAATCTTGTAAAAATTATCAACAAAGAGTGAATTGATGTGAAAGTTTATTAAGTAGTTAGTATGCCTGTGTGGGTAAATAAGTAATTAGGGAATTTATTTAATTTTTACTGAGTCTGTAATGTGTAACGGGTGTTACATGCCATTGTAACGGGAGTTACATGTACGAAATCAGTACAACAAATCTAAGATAACTAAATATTGATTAAAAATATGGAAATAAAACTAGGTAAATACTATTTTGGGAATATTCTCGATGTTTATTAGGACAATTATTTATCAAAATGTTTATGAGGAGTATTTAAAAAATTGCTTTGAAAACATGCACTATCAAAAGTTGTATTTTTGTATTCTTTTGTTATTTCTCTTTTTTTCCACTTGTAACAGGCATCATAGTAATAGAAAAAATGAAATAAATCTTAAAAGTCACAGAAATTAAATATCAAAATTTTATGAAATTACTGTTATATGCCAACAATCAAATTTTTGAAAATTTGTACTTTTTGGACTGAAAATAATACTTAAAACTAGTTATTTGACCAAATAAACCTCAATGACGTCCATATAAACATATAAATAAACCTAATTGTCTTTAAAAAACATTAGAAAATATTCAGGAACCCCATTCCGTAACAGGGGTTACACCCATTTCTCTGCAAAAATTGAGATATTGGTGAAGACAATTTTTGAAAATAAGATGAAAATAATGACAAAATCATCAGAACTCTTTGCTCCCAAAACCAATTAACTGTAAATTGAATATTTAAGCTGAGAAATAAACTTTTAGCTTATTTTCGTAACGGGCGTTACATCACATATCCCCATAGATAAGTGCTTATTTTTCGAAAATACAGAATTTACCTGTAATCTCCATTGAATCCCTTACAAAATGATGGTAAAAATATCCTTAAAACAACCGTATTTTCTTCAATTTAGCCTTTGGAATTATGGCATTTAAATACTACTAACAGGGGTTCCATTTTGACCTCACTTCATGTCAGAAAAAAGCAGTAAATTCGTATAAAATAAGTATTTATATTTTAAGATTCGAATGATTCGATGTCTTTCGAAGGATTAAAACTATAATTTGAGTTAAAACAAGTAACTTTATTTATTTTTGCTGAAGTACTGTTTTCCATGGAATTACCCATATGTTCTAGCAATTGTTATGAAAAAGAAAAATCTTAGTGCATATGCACTCGTCTAACAAACACCAGATAAGGTTTATTTGAACATTATACTTTCATGTAACAAAGGAAAAGGATTTGAAATGCAAAATAGTATTGAATAGTGATATTATGTTAATTATGCTGTATGTTTGTGAAACTACATACAGAATTTTATATCAGTCCATCAAAAAACTGATTGATATGAGAAGGGTTAGTAAAGGTTTTAATAATTGTAAACTGGTACTTATTATGATTGGGGCACCAAATAGGACGAAAGATTCTTCCATTCTCTGGTCCTCCTTGATGATATTTTCATCGACTTGAATAGAGTCCTGGAAAAGCATTCCTTCATCCCATACAATAAAATATTGGAGGGATAAAGTCCTTGGTTCCATAAAAACGACGATATCACCTATCAAACCTAATAACCAATATAATATCCGTAGAATCATGGCTATCACCGCTGAATTGAGGTACTAAAATTGTAATAATCAAGTTCTCTACGACGTAGCAGCTGAATAAACCAAATTATGTACTTACGAAACCTTCCTGTCTGTGTTGAGGGCTGAAACTATTACGACAATTTCCAATAAGAACGCACTGCACAAATCGTCTTTTGCACTGTAGTCTTGTGTAAAATGTTCGATAAAAACTGGTAAAAAACAAAATCTCAAATAGAAATGAAATCTAAATACAATTTATTGCAAATCAACTCATTTCGTTGTTACGTGACGACACATCGAAAACTACTAAAAATTAAAAACACTACATTAGGGTAGTAATAGTATAGCAACACTGTTCTAATTATTTCTGAATCATTCGTAGATTTGGATGTTAGACTAAAGAAAATCTTTGTGCAGCTTAATGTTTTGCTGTTAGTGATATATTCATATATTTGATGCATGAAATATTCAAACAGCAACAAATTTTTGAAGAAATAACTATTTCCATTTTGGTATAACAATACTACCAAATATGGATTCATTTTTGTGTGCAGGTCACACTTATGTCAACATGCGTTCAAAAAGTTTTACCACGCATTTTATTTACATTTCAAACTATGTTGAAATCTAGTGAACTACATTTCAAAAATAAACCAATGCGTTTATCATATGTGAAATCGTTAATAAACGTAAATTGAGGGCTACAAATTGTGAGTAAAAGGATGTTACTTTCATAAAAATAATGTTAAAAGATAGAGCATGTTTATATTTCTTAGTGAAAGTATATTCTAAACGCACTGCTAGTGTTGTACCATACGTAGCTTTATGAAAACCGGTTTTAAACCAGAACGGTTTTGATGGAGCATTTTTATTGTTTTTCTTTTGATTTTTCTTGACTTGAAGAGTGAACTTGAAGTTTGTATTGTTTGTTGCTATTATTTCTAACATTAAAAAAAGACGTGTAATAATATTTATTATTTCGTAATGCCGGTTGCTGAGATACGAAAATATTAGGAAATTAACTAATGCGCATGTGCCTCGTTCAGTCCAGTGCAACAAGTGGTGTTACTTTTATTGATTTTTCCTGCTTATCTTACTGAAAAACATACGTACTGCTACTGAGGAAACCAAAATGTACCGATTATCTGTTTTATTCGGATGGTACTTAATTTTAGCATTATACGGTGCATGCAAGAGTGCTGCAGATCAGACCCCTGTGACTTATAGTTTCAAGGAATACCAATATAAAGACTCGCCGAAAAACGTAAGCACCTACATATTAATTAAATTAATTAAAATAAAAAATGAATGAAGAAGATATCACTTCTTCCAGACCTTTTAATGGCGTTATTTAACTATATTCCAGGAAATGACTTTTCGTGAGTTTGAAACCGCTTGCGAGCAGAGTAGCGCTTGCAGTCATATGACTGGTTTAACTCGAGCGCGCTGCATAAGAGAGTGCGTTTCTCCATCTTGCTATAGAGAACTTTATCAAGCGGATCCGGTAAAGTACAAAACTAGAGAAATTTTTAATAAAATATATTTTTTGTCATAATTAACGATAGTACAGGATATTTTAATATGCATAGACTTTAACTGGTGTGCAAAAGTCATTTAATATTTTTTACGGACCTAGTTATAATTTAGTCTTATTTATAAAACCATATACAAACTTTTTTATCTATTTTCAGCTTGAGGAAGGTGAAATCGACGTGAGACTAAATTCTTTCAAGGGTTGTTTCATACAAAGAACTGGTAGGACGAGGAACTGATTTCACACAAGGCCGAGCATTGTCTCTTCTATGATTTTATGCAGCAATAAGATCAGGAAAATTCACAAAAAAGTTCGTTTTGTTATAAGAGTGAGTCCGTGCATAATATTTTTTATCTACACTTCATACATAATGTTCCTATTACAAATTCGAAAGCAAATGTATAAGCAACTGCTTTATAGCCATTCAGCCTTTAAAAATAAAATGTCGATATCATAAAGTAAAATTTCGATGTCATAAAGTACTTTTTTCTGACTTTATGATATCGACATTTAGCAGTAAGATAATAAAAAAAAAATGTCACGGCACAATCAAAGAATGGGACGACACTTGAAATTATGAGGACTTATTTATTATTAAATCTTTGCTTCAAATCATTTTCCGAATTAAAATTTACCGATTAATGCTTTTTAATTTTAAAAGTTGTTCCGTTATTATGAGCTTCCATTTTAACGTTTAGTTAAAAAGTTACTTATGTATAAAAGTCGTTCAGTTGTTGGTTCAGTAGATAGACTTGCAATCGCCATAGTGAAGTGCGGAGGTATGAATGAATTCTTTTTCATAGGTTTTCTTGTAAAGTGTAGATAAAATAGTGTATGCAATTGCAATATAATTAGGCTTTAGAATGCTCGTGTCAAACTATTATCACACTCGGCTGCGCCTCGTGTGATAAACAGACACTCACATCCTAAAGCCTCTTATTATAAGGCAATTGCATAAACTACTATTAACTTATAGTTAGAGAGCCCAGGGGGTAAGTGGCTATCTCATAAGGTACCACAATAGGCTAGGTTTGGATCGTTAACCAAGACTTAAACAAGTCGTATGACCCAGGTCTGCCAGAGCCAATCCTGCCGAAACATAAAAATAATCGATATTTTTCAGAGTCATTTTTTCGTAAAAAATATGTCATAACGTACCACAATGAAAGTGCTGGCATCAGTTAACCATTGAAAAATTATGTAAAAAAAGCTTGGTCTGCCACTGCGCACCCTGCCGGAAGTGCTTGCCAGACCTCTCCAAAGATGCCCTTCCGACACCCCTAAACTATCTCATCGGGTACCACGACGCGACCACCACAACATAATAGCCAAGATCACTCTGACAATAGATCACAAGGTCTGCCAGGCCTAAACTTGCCGCATCCTAGTGTTTCAGACATTTGAAGTTGTAGGTCCAGTGTATGAAAAATGACCTATATCTTTTTCCCCCCGTGTTTGATTTTGATGGTGCCTTAATACGAAATGCTCTCCATAATGAGGAGCTTCGAGTCATATAGTACAGTTGGGTGGAGGGTTTCAGTATTGAACGCACTCCTGTCAAAAAGTTTGAATTGGAGGTTTTGTATATGAAAACTGGCCGATATCTTATTCCCGGGTTTGATTTTGATGGCGCCTTAATATGAAATGCTCTCCATAACTAGGAGCTTTGAGTCATATAGGTCAGTGTGGAGGAGGGTCTCTGTATTGTACACAATCCTGTCAAAAAGTGTGAAATTGTAGGTAAAATGTATGAAAACTGGCCTATATCTTTTCCCCCGCTGGTTTGATTTTGATGGTGCCTTGGTATGAAATGCTCGTAATGATTAGGAGATTCGATTTGTATAGGTCAATTGGATAGAAGGTCTCTGTTCTGTGCACAATCCTCCTAAATATGAAAATATTCGATAACTTCTGCAGATTTTATCAGTTGAAATTGTCATATCATAAGGAACTCGAATAAAAGTGCTTGTACCTATTACGATTTATACTCGTTCTGCAGAGTAACAGTGGAATGATATTCGGGTTCAAAGAGCACTAACAAATTTTATTTACGATTTAGATAATTTTACAATGTTTACACCTAGACACTTTCAATGACAGTATTTTTTCACATCACTGTGACACGACAACACTCACTTGACACAGTCAAAGTCATACACAGATGAGCTCTATGCACAGGCCAGTATTTTGTCCAAAAAGGTCTGCGCCTAACACTTTCCCTTGCACTTTAGGTATTTCTGCTGCAAACACCTAATAGGGCACACATTCCGGCTTGCTTCTCCTTCGGAACTGCCTTGGTTAAGAAGTTAGCCAGTCGCTCATCTGAGCTCACTTTCTTCATCACCAAACCGCCTTCTTCTACATGTAGTATTGGCACTTCTCCAGCGTCAATAAAGCATTTAAGTAACGCGCTCTTCTGGTGAGCCTTGTACTTCACTCCATCGGAGCAGGTGCCCTTGATATAGCGCATGATACGCTTTACTAAAAGCCAGTCTTCTTTAGTTCGAGACTCTAGCTTACAAGATGCAACTCCAACGGCATAAGCGATATCTAGGCGCGTTCCCGCCATCAAGTAATCAATTGACTCAACGGCTCCACGGTAGGGGAAGTGTGCTTCTTTTGCATCCACTTTCCCTGATTGAGTGCTCTCAAATTATAGCGAGGTTCCGCTATCTCTAGCTCTTCCTCATTTGATTCTATGATCACATCATTTGAAGCTTCTGGATCTTCAATGCTGTGTTCGTCTTCATGAACTTGATCTAATACTCTATCTCCCTCTAGAGCTAGTTCATGGTCTTCAGTTTTCACGTTAGGCTCTGTTTCGGAGATGTTTCAATCTCCGCTCTCAGCTCCCTCTGATTGTAGGGGCATACCTACTAGTGGAGATTTTGAACACTTCGTAGCCTATGAGCATGCCCTTGAGGCTTTCTTGCTCATCTTCTTACGTTTCTTTTAGGTACGTTAACCTCTATGGTTCGCTTGACTGACGTGACTGTCTTCATTTCTAGCTCATACAGTCCACCAAACGCCGATCTTTTGCCGACAATTCTTGTCGTGCCTTCTACGTCAAACTTGCACTCTCTAATCTTTGACGTAAATTCACTATTCTGCATTCTGTCATGTGCAGCGAGCGGCGAGAAAAGGTTCTTCGTCAAGTTTGGTACTAGCCACACATCTCGGAGCATTATGTTCTCCCTCCTGCCATCGACCTTCGCTTCGACCTCTACAGAGCCTTTTCCTACGGCAGGAATTATGGTTCCGTCAGCTGTTGTAACAGTGTGGTCTTTGTCGAATTCATGGAACTCTTTGAAGAAGTCTCTCCTTACAGCTATGTGTGTAGTTGCTCCGTTGTCGACAAACCAATTGTCTCTATTTTGAGTTTGTCCTTTCGCACTGGAGCAAGCGTTCACCATCAGTGAGATCTGTTGCACTTGCTTGGATTCTGAGCTTTTGCCTGACGTGCCTTGTACTGGTTTGGGTGGCCTCCATCTCCAATCCACTTCTTACACTTGCGAACTCTATGTCCTTTTGCATGACAATAGTTGCAAATCAGGTGCTCGTCCTTGCATTTGCGATATCCACTCGGTGCAGTTACTAGGGCTTCCATTCTAGTGGTCTCTTGACTGCCTAAGTCTCTTTCAAAGGTGCAGAGGTGACTCGTCAGACTGTCAATTGTCTTTTCAGACTGCTTTAGCATGAGCCAGCTTGATTTAAAATTGACGAACCGGTCATCTAGAGTATCAAGAACCTTGCATATTAGGAACATCTCAGGTAATTTAGCAGTTGCGTCTGTTTTGGATACTTCAGCTTTCAAATCGTTCCACAAGTTTTTCAGTTTTGACATATGTGTCGCGATGTCATCTGCCTTGTCATGTTTTGTGCTGAAGAATTCCATGCACAGCGTGTATGCCCTGTCACCCGTGTTCCCGTCAAATAATCTGTGCAGCTCCTGCCATACCTCTGATGCCTTCCTGTACCTCATTACTTTGGTTAAGGTGTCTTCTGACATATTTGTGGTCAGCATCAGAAGAGCGCCAGTTTCAGTTTTCTTAAATTTGGCCAAAGCCGCATTATAAGCTGTTACGGCGGCGTCACCTTCTGGGCCTTCTACAGGAGTTGGTGGAGTCAATTTGCCCTCGACGGCTGCCATTGCATTCTCCGTCCCTTCCAGCATTATTGACATTTTGTATTTCCACGTCGTCCAGTTTGATTTACCGGCCAGCTTCCCAATATCAATTTTCGTCGTAAAATCCATCTTCGAAAAAATTATTCGCGACTCTTCGCCCAAATGTTAGGCGCAGTGGAAGCGTGCTGGGCCCATAACCTATTACGATTTATACTCGTTCTGCAGAGTAACAGTGGAATGATATTCGGGTTCAAAGAGCACTAACAAATTTTATTTACGATTAAATAATTTTACAATGTTTACACCTAGACACTTTCAATGACAGTATTTTTTCACATCACTGTGACACGACAACACTCACTTGACACAGTCAAAGTCATACACAGATGAGCTCTATGCACAGGCCAGTATTTTGTCCAAAAAGGTCTGCGCCTAACAGTACCAGCTTACCATTGACAAATTATGTTAAAAAAACTTGGTCTGCCACTGCGCACTCAGCCGGAAGTCCTTAGATGAGATAGGTTAGGGGTGTCGGAAGGGTATATTTGGAGGGGTCTCCCAAGGACTTCCGGCAGAGTGCGCAATGGCAGACCAAGTTTTCTTAACTCAATTTATCAATGGTAAGCTGATGCCGGCACTTTTATTCGGGTACCTTATGATATGACAATATTAACGGCAAAAATGTGCAGAACATATCGAATATTTTCATGTTTAGCAGGATTGAGATTTTTTCCGTTAACATTGTCATTTCAGTATACAGTATTCTTCGATAAAAGTCTTAAAAATGCGGTATTTTATAAATATTTCAGTCAAATACCCAATGTTCAGCCGCGATTTTATTATGCCAGTTTTGCATGCAAGTATGTCGTCCGTCACGCTTGCATACAAGTGACTTTTTCACCCGCATGCAATATGCAACTTGCATGCATGTTTACCTTTCCATTAGTGAAGTGGCATGCAACTTGCACCTTGCACACAAGCTACTTGCATAATGGAATTACGCACGAACTTCACCTTACGAGCTTCGAAGAAAGTAATCGGAAAAGTGGCACTGTACGCAAATAATTTGTCAAAATTTGACAACTTATCTGAATCTGACGATAGTCTGTGGTGGCATGTAGCACCATTTTGCTGGTCATTACTCAAAAAAACGACCAGTGTGTTGATCTCGTTTTTTTTATAATATATTAATTCATTTTCTTTTTTTCAGTTACTGATGAGTATAAACAAATCTACTAGTGATGATGGATTACTTACTAATATTATTAAGAAGAAACTTTGATTTTTTTACGTGCACCTATTAATTAAACAGACGCTCGTGCCCGATAATGTTGAGTTTACTCTACGAATTCAAACTGTGGAATTTTAAAGCAGTAGTTAAATTAGTTAACTTAAGGGTTAAGGTAATAAAAATATTAAAACATTATTCGTGTTTGTAATAATTATTACTTACCCACTTGTTAATCAGTTAAGTTAAATGTAGTTAAGCAAAAAAGTTACCGAGTGCTTCGCGATAACGAGGGGCAAATCACGAAATAAAATGGTGGCGTTGAATGTACCAGACAGACACCTACAATCTACATATTGCCAAATCTTAATCGCCACTATTTTGTTTCGGATACATCCGACAAAAAACATGTATCTGATACAAAAATCTTGTCTCTCGTTGTATCTGTTTCGGTAACTTAACTTGAATAGACCGTTACACAAAAAAAAAATAAGGAACATTAAACCTATTAAAAAAAACAGAGTGTATGTATGTATGTGATATATGCTGTTTTATTGACTTGGATTCTTATATTTGAAAATCCTTGTAACTCAAAGGTACAAATTGAATTTTAAGTCCATTTAGAAAAAGTTTCACCGGAAGGTTTTTTTTATATTTTGTATCTTTGAAACATTATATATATGTAAGTCTATGCTTTGAAACCCTGTATACTTTTGCTACAGATTTTATTTTGATTATTTATAGGAAAGTTGTCAGATATTTGACTATACCGGTTTTCGGTAAATACCGGTTTTTGGTCGCACTATTTATCCTGAAAAGTGAATAGCAGCGTTGCCAGAACGTAACTTTTGTTACGTTTTTCGTAACTTTTTACCTTTAGGCGTAACCATGGCGTAACCTAGCCATGGGCGTAACTTTTACGTAACATTTCGTGACAAAAATATTTTTCGTAAAACGAAACGAAAAAATTCGTAAAACGGAACTTCATAAGACTGAAACACTATAAATAGTATTGAAGATAGAATAGAAAACTTGTATTCAATTTTCTATTTTAGATTTACGGTTCTCAGTGGCATGAACAGAAACATTGGCTGTTAATGAAAGATTCACAACAATGAAAAAAATCATGAAAACCATTGTATCTATACTTAACACGCGAAAAAACGCCTAAACAACAATGAAAAAAAACCATTGTATCTATACGAAACACGCGAAAAAATATATTTTTATGAAAAACAAATGTGGCGTAACTTTTTCCTTAAAAACGTAACTTTTTCGAAGAGTTTTAGTAACTTTTGAACATACGGCGCTGGCAACACTGGTGAATAGTCTTGTCGCACTTGCTATCGTAAGAAACGGTCTAGTGCTAAAATAACCAAGAATGGCCGCGTTGTGTAGACAAATTCTTCGCGGAAATGCATTTAGGGGTGTTGTTTCAAACGCCGCTAAGCGGGGATACTCCGACAAAAGTAAGAATTACATAAATATTCGTCTCCGTATTTATCACCTCTGTCAAAGTTTTGTTACGTAATGTCAAAAGTGGATTTCTGACGACGAAAAATTGGTCATAAAATTCATATTTCTTGCTTCGTGTGTAAACAATCGATTTATAACTTATTCTTGTTCCATAAAATATCCAAGTTATAGCTGTTACAATTTTCACTGCCTGAGAAATATCACTGTGTTACCGGGCACGTTTCTACGATCGATTTTTGAACCCAATTTCTCCTAAAAACCTCATAGCTTCTTACTGTTCCCTTAAAAATATCCAATACTTCACTGATAATCCAGTTGCAATAAAGAAACAATGCTAATACCCATAAAACATGAATGCTTGCAGGTTAGAATAGGCTTATCTAATCTATACCTTGTATCATAGTAATATCCAGGTTACAGCTAATAGAGTATGAAATTATGTGTGAAAATCAGTGAAAATCGTTTATTATATTGTTCGTTTCTTTTTCTAAGCAGTTTATATGTACAGAAAATATGTTAGCATAATAAAACTTTGTAGGGATGATGACACAAAATATGTATGTATGAGATCATACACAAAAGTGGAATGGTACTGCTAATAATAATGAATGATTTATTTCCAGGCCAAGCAGTGTCTCTAATCTGTTAGTACTGTAGCTCTTAATAGTAACTTGAAATTACATCTGTTTACATAATATTTTGTTGTAGATTATACCTATTGTTTTTTGTTGGCAATCTTTAGAGTAGCAACAATGAATCACAAATATTTAAGTTTAATAATATTTGTATTGAATTCAATTTAAACTAAGTTATTTTCTTTTTTCTTTATTAGTCCAATGACTCAATTCTATGTTACTATCAAGTCACTTACTTACTCAAATGTATCTCTCACTTTTAATTCATTAGGGTTAAAGCAGGATACAAAATAGTTGAGACATTTTTTTTATAAAATTGTTTATCTTTTGTGAAATTCAAGTGGAAGGTTCATGGGCAAAAACATGCAAAACTCTTTTGTAAGCCTAGAAATGTAATTGAACTGAAAGAGACAGCCCTGTTCCTAGATATAGAAATTGAGTCTGATTCTAGGTCAAAGATAGTACAATCAGTAGATTGATACTAGAAGTAGCTAGTATTAGTAATTTAATTTAGGCAATAAATATACAATTGATTTGTTAGTTGTATGTAACTATGTTTGTATTTAACAGTGTAGTGGTATTCACTAGAATGTTAGCCTGAATTATAGGTATTCTTAGAGGTTTTCAAATCAATTATAATTTTTGCCCACTATTGCCCTAGAAGAAACCACCAGTTTGAAGTGCAAAGAACTCCTCCTTAAACACATACACATACCTGTCATACATCCTTGTGGGGTAGGCAGAAGTAGTCACTATACCCCTCCACATCTAAGGAAAAATTCTTATAAAAAATACTAATTTATTAAAATTCTGTTTAGTGATGCCCGATCCCCTCGAGCACGCCACCGGTCTGGAGCGCAAGGAGCTGCTTGCCTTCCAACGGGGCGACGACGACCCCTTCAACATGAAAGTGCTGAAGAAAGCCGCTGGTACCCGTGAGAACCCCACCCTAGTGCCGTCTTGCTTCGATGCCCGTATTGTTGGGTGCATATGTAAGTAACTTTTAAAACCCCTGCAAACATAATACCTCTATATGTAGTGAAAGCTGAAAAAATCAGGTGTTACTCTGAAAAACCCTACCGTATGCCTTCTTACATCGATGCGCGTATTGTTGGATGCATATGTAAGTCACTTTTGTAACCCCTGCAAGTGTACAACTTCTTTATCTTTGGAGTAGTAATAAATGCTGAAGAAAGTCGCTGGTACCCGCGAGATCCCCACCCAAGTGTCGTCTTGCTTCGACGTACGTATTGTTGGATGCATATGTAAGTAACTTTGAAACCCCCGCAATTCAAGCTTGCAACCTTTATATCCGGAGTAATAGTGAAAGCTGAAAAAAGCAGGTGTTACTCTGAAAAACCCCACCGTATGCCTTTTTACATCGGCGCGCGTATTGTTGGATGCATATGTGAGTAACTTTTGAATCACCTACAAGCTCCATACAACCTCTATTTCTTTAGAGTTATTATAGTGAATACTGATAAAAACAGCTGGTACTCTCAAAAACCCTGCCTTAGTGCCATCTTGCTTATGTGAGTAACTTTTGAAACAATTAAAACCTCTGCAAGCATACAACCTCTATATGGAGTAATAATAAAAGCTGAAAATATCAGCTGGTACCCGTGAAAACCTCACTTTAGTGCCGTCTTGCTTTGACGTGCGTATTGTTGGATGCACATTGCTGAACATATGCCTCAGCCACTTTAATTCATTTGTCATCTCATTCATCTTGCCATTATTTACCCCTTAGTCGGTTTTTTCGGGATGATGCTGGTAAGCCGGCATCACATGGCATAAACTGTTAAAAAATATTGGTGGCTTTCAATTCATTTACTGTTGTTTTCCTTATTTAGTTTAGGGCAAATGACATTGAAACCAATTAATTTACTTATAATCAAATCATTAAACAATGAATTGTTTTTATTCATAGAATCATATAGACATTCTTAAACTACATTTTCCTGACTTATGCAATCTAAGCCGGCATCACACGGCCAATAAAATCTATATTGTAGTAAATTTTATACTGTTCAGTACATAAAGTTTGATGGTTTATTGTTCATTGTTTACAGGTGAGGAGCACGCCACGTCCGTGTCTTGGTTCTGGATACACAAGGTATGCTGTTCAAAGATATGATCAATTGCATTACTTTACATCATCATCATCATGTCGTGTGGTGCCGGCAGAGTAGAATAGCACCACCCCCTCTCTGCCCGTTGGGGTCGTAAGAGGCGACCGAGCGATAAACCCGACCCAAACAGCCAGGGCCAACCTTATGGTGGCGGTTAATCCACCACAAAAGCATTCCCAAGGAGGGTTGACGTCTGGTAGGCGGCCGGTCGTAAAATTAAGCCAAATCCTTTGCAACACGATTTTGTGTTCAACAAAACTTGTTGCGCCGACCCCAAGTAATTGGGTTAAGGGCAGGAAGATGATGACATCATCATCATTGTTGGCCTCGCTCCGTCTATTCCACACGAATTAAACAATGTCAATGTCAGAAAGGTTTGCACTATCTGGTTCAATAAAGAATGGGATTATAAAGTAGAAGAGGGGCAGCATGAACGCCTGGTGGCGTAAGACCTTAGTGCGAGTGAGAGAGCATGACCTTCGGCCGCCATTTATAATCCCATTCTTTATTGAACCAGGTAGTAGATGCCAACAGAAAAGTATAGTATACTCGCAGCGTCGTATTACGTAGACAATAAGTGTAACTACCTACTCAGTTTTTGCATACCGCTACTGATTTGCGGTTATCCGACACTCGAATCCGTACAAGCATCACATTCGCTGAATGTCAAATTTTCAAACAATTCCTGTGTCAGGTAGGTATGCAATTTTTGGAAAATTTTTAGGAAATTTTTAGAAATAGGTAATTTTTTTGCTAGATTTGCTAGACTGGTAGGTTAGGATTTCCAGACGAACCATTTAAAGAGAAACGTCTAAAGTACAGCCGCTCGAACAAGTCCTATTTAACAGCCGTGAAAATCATGTTAAAATATGCCATAAGGCCCGTTTTTCTTTGTTGACATGTCTTCTAGTATAAGGTAGACAGCCGCCAAATAGGACTTATTCGAGCGGCCGCACTTGAGTGTTTTTTTTGTCAGTGTTGCCATACTTATGTTTCGTTTTCTCATTCCAGGGCCACCCCCGCCGCTGCGAATGCGGTCACTGGTACGCGCTCACCGAGAAACAGCCACTCTAAACACTTCTTATATTAGTTGAATACGTAGTCACTTATAAAATATCGCAATATCGCCGCATCTGTAACACGCATCTCCGCGCAAAGGCGACGCTACGCTACACGGGTTGCCATACGTAAAAATAAAACTCAATTTATTACAAAGATGCGATAGTTTTCAATTACGAAAATCAATGAATCAATATTAAAGTAATTGTAAGCATATTTAACAGTGTTTTATTAAGACCGGTTCCTTACAAGTCATCCGTAATTGTTACAATAAGTAGTATTATTTATGTAGCTTCTACAATAAATGGCTGTTACAGATTTCTAGCTATTTTATTTACAAACAGCTGAACAACTTTACAAAGAAAAACAAGATAGTATCTACCACACCTTCCGAATGCACCCACATTTGTACCCTTGTACAGTCGCTCACTCATGAACAATCCAAAATTTAAGGTTTATTTTCTTTTCAGACTGTAACATTTTACAGCAATAATTTTTACTTTTCTAGATGTAGCAACCTTTATTGAATCTTGCAACATAGTTTTTGTCCGGCTTAGGTATTTTATTTTATAAAACTTTATTGCACAAACGTACAAATGGCGGGCCTAATGCCACGCAGCATTCTCTACCGGCCAACCATAGGGAAAACAGAGAGCTCAAAGATGAAAAGTTATCGGTATTGGTCACAAAAAAATTAAACTTTAAAAAATAGAATTGTTCATGAGTGCGTGAGATACGTACCACGGCAGAGGCATTCAAGGAACATAATACTAGAGGCATTCCACGAAAAGACGAATAGGTCAACTTTGTCGGGTACGTGACGTGTATGGGAGCACCCAAATTACAGGAGTTGTAGTTAGTTTAGTTACTTTCAATACCATATCAAAATATCCATGTGTCTCACACGGAAATATTAGAAAACAGCGTGTCAGGTAGGTACTCCCCATTTTTGTGGAATCTGGTTGAATAAAGAAAGGGATTATAAATAGAGGCCGAAGGTTATGTTGGTCACACCCGCACTATGCTTCATGTTCATGCTTTGCCCCTCCTACTTATGGAACCGCCGCCATTTACAGGGTGTTAATTTAAATGCGTGCCATAGCTTCAGGGTAGGTTTAGTTTAGTATCGATAAAGGATGCCGTAAAAAATATTGAAAAAAATCTTAGGCAATTTTTTTTTATTTCACTTGGCTGTCATTTGATTCAAATGCCTATAATATCTCAGCCGAAATTCGTTCAATCTCAAAGTTGTTCAGACGAAAGTACTTGTATGGGCACTCTCCTTGGAGGAACGGGCCGGAAGATGCGTTGATCGACAGTGTCAAGAATAGATTTTCAAAAGAAAAGTTTTCACTAATAAAAAGAAAAATCCTTTTTTGACGGGGTTTTAAACAATTTTTTTACGGCCTCCTTTATTGATACTTAACCTACCCTGAAACTATGGCACGCATTTAAATTAACACCCTGTATAATCCCTTCATTCAATGAGCATCATTCATTAGCACTGGTGGGGTTTGTTCAAGTTTTGTTACATCCAAGACCAAAGAATACTATACTCTCACTGGCGTGTCCAAGACACTCGTGCGTGTTGCAGACTGACAGCTTCTACTAGTAGGTCTGTGGCTTCTACCTACTGATGAGATGACACGAATGTTAGTTACGGACGTTACGGTGGACGCCCAGTTTTTTTTACACTAGCATCAGCACGCTTCAAGAAGCAAATACTAGAGGCATTTCCGTGGCCACGTACTGGTTAAAAGTGATTTAAACCGTTACCGTCGGTAGGTATCAGATAATCGGTCGACTCGATAAAGAAGAAGCCCTGAGCAAATACGCGTCAATGCGCGTCAAGACGTCAAGATCACGCACAAACGATGTCTGCTGGGCTCCGTTCGTAGTGTGAACATTCTCTGTTAACTTGGCAGTCTATAAAGCAAGTAGGCTGGGATCTTGCTGGGATACACTGGATGAGTATGCGAAGATTTTATTAAAATAAAGGCGCATATTCACTTGGCAACGGCAACATTTGTTTTTGACATGTCGAGCAACATTGTTTCGGAAGAAGTTATCAAGTGCAGTGCAACGAAAATGGTTGCCGATGCATTTTCTTATCAGACATGTGGTCGATACAAAAATCTTCGCCATTTTGTCTCAAAACCGCATGATTGTAAAACGGTACTTACTTTCTAGTGTACTTCGAGCCGCGCGCCTGAGGCGTGTCGCTGTGAAACCAGCCTTAAAGTACGGTCATTAAAATAGGCCATATTTGACAGTTGTCAAGCCCTTAATAGAAGACATGTCAACAAAGAAAAGACCTTATGTCATAGCATTAACGTGATTTTGACAGCTGTCAAATTTGGCCTATTCAAACGCCTGTACTGTAGTGGTTGAATGCTTGGGTAACTGGACGCTGTATCTATACCTATTCTTAAATAGGTTCAACAAATAAGACATTAAAATATTTTTGTAATACATTTATTTTCATTAATTTAAATTACGTAGATGTACATAGATTCAAATACAATATTCTATACAGTTAATATCGTCGCTATATTAGTGTAGGACACTTGTCAATTTGAACTTTATTTGTTAGGCCATTTAACATAATAAACACAGGTATAGGCCCTTTTCCATGTCGCGGTCTTTAAAAAATAGGCTGGGACTTTCCATCGTTCGTTACTGTACCTACTGGCAGTTTTGCCGTGAGTTAAAACATGACGGCCAAAAAAACTAGGTATGTACCAAATGGCGTTTTGAAATTTTCATCAAGCCTGTGGTGAAAATTTTGCAAGTTTTCCTTAAAAGTCTTTATTTGATCATTATTACATAAAGATCCATTTAAGGCTCACACAGACCGGATGCGCGCACGCCACTTACGCTACTTTATTAAGTGTAGAGTGAAGGTATGATAAACAAAGATGAAAGGCCAAATCCACTTGCCCCCATACATTACATCTGGTCTGTGCTAGCCTTTACCAGGGGCACAAAACTCTGACCACAAAAATGTTAAATAATTGAAGGTTTTTTGAAATACCTAAAAAAGTTAAATACCTAATGGACACTCTATTATATACTTAAAATACAAAATGGCATGTTCTAGTTTTAGTCAGTATAAAATTAATAGCAAATATGTACCTAATTCGAATAATAAAAAAATAAATACCTAACCTATTAAAGAGTAAATGCCAATTATACACAAGCGAATATTATAAACAAGAAAAGCTAAATCATGTATCTATCTTTGATTTACAAAGTGCTTAAACCTCAATTCATAATTTTGATAAATGCAACAATAATTATAAAAAATATTTTTAAATACAATTATTTATGTTACTTACACAAAATTTACAATAATTGTGAAACACTTTGAAATTTGGTTTTGTAGACCTTAAAATAGGTTTATTAAAAATAAAGTTTAAAGAAAATTGTTTAAATATGTTAGAAATTCGTCGAATTAACATTAATAATTAAGGTAAATGATAATTAAATAAGATGGCAGGGCTTGTAGCTTTACCTACCTACGTAGAACGAAATTTCTAACTAATTTTCATAACTAAAATTATAATGTTCTTCAAACTTTACTGGGCAAGAAATATTCAAACTAAAAAATGCACAATGTAATGAAAAATGTGTGCTGAACTCATATATTTTAGAAAGGTCAATTACTTAACCTTAACATCTAATAATTGGCATCTTGAACAGGAATAATATATCATTTGGTGTTTTGTAATTACTAATATTTTACCTTATAAATAACACTCTAATTTAAAACTTTTACTTGTCGAAAGTCGTTTTTTACTAATGTTTCTCAGTTTTATTAATTTTTAAGACTTAATTAAAATAGTAAGCAGAGAGCACGACTGTTTTAAAGGGAATGATTTTTCCTATTGTACCAGAAATTAAGTTCAGAAAATAAGGGTTCCTTTAACTATGTATAACATATTATTTTCCAGAATCTAGTTCAATAAAGTGGCTATTATACTTACCTTGCCGCAGAGCACGATTCGGCATTAAGGGCAGAAGGGCAGAACAGACCGCCGCCGTATGCGTGACATGCACGTCATCACGCGCGTAACTATGACGTTGTAATGCATGGGATGAAGTGCACGCATACGCAGGCAGTGTGCCGCCTCTCATACAATCCCATATATTACAGTACGTGCGTCATGACGCGCACGCATACGTCCTGCTTACGGAGGCGGTGTGCAATGTTCTTTATAATAAAATACCTAATCAGCAATGTATGCCAAATCGGGCAGTGTCGGCAGAGTAGTGTAAAAACTGCCTAAAACCTGATTATATTATTAATCCAGATACTGCATCTTATTTTTTTTTTAATTTACTATTATTCAGGTTTGTTTAATACATAGGTAATATATTAAGACGTGTATTAATTTGAAAGCATTTGTTTTACGACATTGTTTCCCAAAGAGGGTTGACATCAGGCAGGCGGCCGGTCTTTAAATTAAGCCAAATCCTTTTGCAACATGATTTTGTGTTCATACAAAACATGTTGCGCCGACCCCATGTAATTGGGATAAGCGCAAGAAGATGATGATGATTGTTTCGATGACAACGTAACGTGGAATTGCAGCGATTTTCATATGAGAAACATGTTTCCGAAACAAAAATCGATGCATTTTGTCACGTGACTTGTTTCACGTTGCAGCAAAACAGTTGCTGCGGAACAATGTCGCGCAACAATTTTTTTCAAATGACTACGTACCTTTATTTATAAGCAGGCAAGCAACTTTCAGAATATAACTGAATCTAATTATAGTATTATTGTGGTTTCAACCTCTGATTACGTGATCTGTTCTTTTCTTACAAAACTAAACTATCACAATCATCAACAATCACTAACATTTATATTGCAATATTTACTACTTTAGTTTACATACAGTATGTTTTTTAAGGGGTGAACCAAACCTGTCAATGAAACTGAACAACTTTCCCTGTGAAACATAAGTCGAAATCTGAAAAAAATTACTTCTTCCATACAAACTGACTCTGGCGGTCGGCATTTGTACTTTTTTCATTTATCGGCCTATGTTCCTTATGGAAAAGTTATTCAGTTTATGGACTGGTTCACCACTTTTATTAATTTTAATCTTAATTTTATTACACCTTATATTTTTACAATTTTATGTGCAAGTGCGTCTGAAATATTAAATTATGCAGTACTTTTCAAATCTATAACTAGTGAAGAAAACAGTGCTCAGACTAGCGTAAAAATATTTAAATTAAATAATAGAAGTAATACACTGATTCAAACTACAAAACGATTTTAAGAGGTTTAAATTTTTTAACAAGCCTCGGTTATTTCCACTATTTCTAACGGTTTTTTTTTTGAGTGAAATAATTTCAAAAATGGAGCTGATCAGATCACCCGTCTGCGAGCTTTGCAGGCGTCCCACCCCGAGGAAGAAGATTTCTAACAGGACATTTTTTAGCAGTTTTAGCCACTCTCATAATTTTACAAATAAGAGTTAGATAATTTTGATTTTTGAAGTGACTGACTCAAAAAATCAATTAGTTAAGTAAATGTACCTACCGACAGATCCATTAAAAACCGAAAATACTTACCTACACTAACATTCTTTACTAACTGGGCAATATTATTAGCAAAGTTCTACATTATATTGGTGTCATCAAATTCGATAAATATCTAGTTACAACCTTTAGTGGGCTTGTTCAGAACTTTTATAGGGGTCTGATGACTGGGTCTGACTATAGTATAGTATTTATGGCTTAGCACCTTTATAAATGTTGACAAGTGAATAGTAAGTGCCCAATAGGGTCGTTCTTCGACTTGATATCCCACACAACATAGGAGAAGAAGATTGTATATCTTGCTGGAATTTATTGTTAAATGCAAAATTTGTATGAATTCGTGAATTAGTGGAATGCATTTTGTGTAAATGTATTGCTTTTTTGTATTGCTAAAGTTTTCTCAAAAGTTTATTTATAGATCAATTTCTTCCAATTGAAGCAAAACTTTCCCGAGGACACTTCTTTTGGACATAAAGAATAGACAATTCTGTTTCACTTCTGTCAGGAAAATTTCGTTGTCAGAATTATCAGCATTTCAAGAAAAAAATCGTAGCCAAATCGAGATTACAGTAAAATAAAGGCCTTTGGAACAGCGAAACAAATAAAAGTGAGTAGGTATTAAAAAAGGACTTATGCCTCGTTTGTTTCGACTATCGCTAATTCGTCATCTTCCGAGGTCGTTGCCTTGTCGATACCCATGTTGGCTTCAGAAGAAGCATTGCTGGGATTGCTGGAGTCTTGAGATCTAGGGCTTACGCTAGTCTTTCTCACGTATAGGACATTCGAGTCCAACCTGTCGTTCAAATACGAACTACTATCAGATATCCTGTTCAATTTGTGTATCTGCTCTCTCAGTTCGCAAACCTGACCGTATAGCTTCTTGTTTTCTCTCAATATCGCTATGTTTTCGGTTTCTAATAACTCCCGCTTGCTCCATTGTACTGTGTTTTCAGATTTGAGCCTCTCTATTTCCATTTTGTATTCGGCTAGTTTTTCTTCCAACACTTGTTTGGCAGCTATTTCGTCTTGCAGTTCGTTTTGCAGTCTTTCAACTTCGCTATGACTAGAATCGGTCGATCCCATTGTTCGATCGCTGTGCGTGAGTTCCATTTTGGTGTTGTGCAGCTCGGCAGTGAGCGTTTCGATTTTGGCAAGCAGGAACGCTTTTTGGTCTTTCTCGCTTTGCAAACTCTTGCAAGTTTCGTCTAATCGTATTCTCATTTCGCCAAGTTTGTTGGCTAACGCGTTGTCTACGTTGGAGAACTTGTGGGAATCGAGCGAAGCGCGCTGTCGTATCGACGGTTCGTTGGGCGAGACGTAACCGACATTCTTCCGCCTCAGTTCCACTCCATCTTCCACTAGATCGCCTGAAACTATCCGGCTCTCTCCAATGCTTAGTAGTTTCTCGTTATCGTTTTTCAACTCATGTATTTGTTGCTCCAGATCAGTTTTATCGGACTTGATGGTGTTGAATTCTTTAGTGATGAGATCGAGTTTAGCTTTGAGTTGTTTCGCTTCTTCTCTGGCCTTATTGCGTTCGTTACGTACCTTGCTCCACTTCTCTCGCCAGTTGGCGGTGCAGTCTGACCACCAGCGCATGGTCTTCTCCATCTGGGTGGCCCGGGCGCGCGCCTCGTCGAGCTCCCGTTGGCAAAGCGCCATCTTCGCCTCCCAGTCGGTGTTGGTGTAGCTGCTGCCATCCTCTCTGTGCCGTCTGCGCCCAGCGTGGGAGCCTTGCGCCATTTTTCATTGATGTTGTGGCTCCTGAAATGGAGAATTATAATTTTGAAGGTAAATCACGACACAAGGATCCATCAGCCAGTATGTTACACAGCTAAGTCTGAAGACAAGAGTTAGATGACTGTTTTATTTTGTGTGACGCCTATTCCTGTGGACTCTATTTAACAATGCATAATTTTAAGAAAGGCGCGTTTAGGTAGGTTGGTATAGAATTCCCTAGCTAGGTGGACCGACGCTATTACCAGGATGGCTGGATATAGCTGAATTCTGGCGTAGGTACACTACGATATGATATGACTATATTCCCATCTAGACTTCTAACCAAGGCGGATATTTTTTTCAGGTCTACCGCCATGAGTTGCGGTCCACCATGTCCGCCCTGCGCGCCCCCGCCCCCGGAGCCCTGCCCGCAAGTGTGCACCCCTCCACCGCCCATGCCGCCTTGTCGCCATAAGCCGATCATGCGCGGGTTGCACTGGGCACAAACCAGGCAGAATCTGTTTGTAGCAATGGCGCTGGCTACCTTTGGGGGGCTGAGCTATTACTTCTTAGTTGGCAGGCCACGCATCGCGCGCTACAAGGACTTTTATGAGTGAGCGTCTATAGCTATCATCTAAAGGAGAATTGGTCCCATAGATCGTAGATATCAGAAGGCCGACCATGGCTACTTTAGGCCAATCATGTGCCTTTTGCACTGGGCGCAAACCAGGCAGAATCTGTTTGTAGCAATGGCGCTTGCTACCTTTGGGGGGCTGAGCTATTACTTCTTAGTTGGCAGACCTCGCATCGCGCGCTACAAGGACTATTATGAGTGAGTGTCTATAGCTACAGTAGGGATCAGAAATGAGTCCCATATATCGTAGGGATCAGAAGGACGACCGTGGCTACCAAGGGCCGATCATGCGCGGGTTGCACTGGGCACAAACCAGGCAGAATCTGTTTGTAGCAATGGCGCTTGCTACCTTTGGGGGGCTGAGCTATTACTTCTTAGTTGGCAGACCTCGCATCGCGCGCTACAAGGACTTTTATGAGTGAGTGTCTATAGCTACCATCTATAGTAGGCATGAGAAATCGGTCTCATAGATTGTAGATATCGGAAGGATGACCATTTTTCCAGCCCTGAACCTAAATCTCCTTTTTTTTAATGAGACGAACTAGCTCATCTACAAGGTCAGGTCATTCATGATGATGAATGAGGACATACATACATAGATTTATCACACCTAAATCCCTTGCGGGGTAAGCAGAGCTTAAACGACTGTAAAAAAACTTTGAATTTTGAGAAAATAAAATCTTGAGACTCATTCAGAACACTGTATTACCATAAGGACAGGTTGTCAGCTTGTAACCTAAAATTACAATACACATCAACTCTCAAATCCCTTTCGGCCGCATATGTAACTGTGTTTTGTAACCGGTTACAAATAAAGATTTTTTCATATTTGCTTGTAACCTGGTTACAAACTAGTAAAAACATTAATGAACTTCGGATTATTTTTTAAAAGTTACTATGGAAGAATTTCTGTTCCTAACAGAACTCAAAAAAATCCGTTCTCGTCCTGTGGTCATCCTTTTCAAATATGTACCTAGCTGCCTTGCTTACGTCAAGAGCCATCATCAGCGCTCATGCAAAACAGTTTTTTTTGAGTTGTAGGCCTTCCTGAGATCTACATTTTAACTGACAGCTGTCAAACTTAAAACTAATTTATCTGGTCAACTGTACATGCTCAATTAAACTACTAGTTAATTTGAGGAAGTTGTAAGCCTTGACGGGATCTATATTTTAAGTGACAGCTGGTCAACTGTACATGCTCAACCATAGGTACTACTAGTTTCTTTGAAGAAGTTGTAAGCCTTTTTTAACTCTAGAGTGGGCGCGCTATGAGCATTTTGCCGCCGACGGTTGTTTTTTTAGAATATTTTCTGAACTAAACACTTGCCAAGCTTTAACTCTTGAGTAGCTGCCCCTCTGCATTTGCCCTTCCTGTGTCACAAAAATCCACAGGATCCGTACGCAGGCGGCCGCAGGACGAAGCATTTGTCAACAAGCCCTATGGTCTTAAACGAGGAACTCAATTTGCATGAGTATTATTATTTTTTTAAAGTTTAAAGTCTATTTTAATTAAATAATGCATATGAAATAAAAAATATTCAACATTTTCTGAAAAAATTATCAATTTAGTACGGGCGGCAAAATGCTCACACGCGCCTACTCGCGTTATACGGAATAACGCGCCCACTCTAGGGTTAAGTGACAGCTGTCAAACTTAAACCTAATTTAACTCTGAAACTATGCATGATAGACAATGTACATACAAGTGGCAGAATGAAAAGGCAAAAAATCTCTAAGAGGCAGAATGTCAATGTAGCAAAAGTTAAATTCGCAAAATGTCATAGTAGCAGAATGGTTCGAAGTATGTCCAAATGTCAATGGTGACAAAAAATTTATCAAAAAGAATGTCTATATGGCCAGTACAGTACTAACATGTAACGAGAAAACAAATCTTTCTTCTTTTGTAGTTTTGCAGCGGTTACGAATCATAGTTACATAGGCCGAGTAAAAAGTTTTAGTTTGTAACCAGGTTACGAACAAATAAGAAAAAATCTTTATTTGTAACTGGTAACTAAACTCAGTTACATACGCGGCCGAAAGGCTCAAATCTCTTACTTGCTTCTTAGTACACCCACAGGAAAGATATGTGGTGATGCTATTCTGAGCCGGCACCACACAGCATGATGAGGACAATAAGGGTAAAACACCCTTTCATTTGTGGGACTGTGGTACACTTAGGAAAGCTGGCCATATCATTTATTCTTCATTATTTTGTAAACAAAATAAACTTATCTACTAAATTATTTAGAACAAGGTTTCTCAATTCCTTTTCTGCCAACTAGTCAGTGGCCAGCAGCACTACAGATTCAACTTTCTAATTATTTAGCAATTACATTCGAATTAGCCAAGGGATATAACTGATATAAGTTAATAAGGATGCTAACTGTCATATAATTTACCAAACAGGGCAGTGCAATGAAAGACCTACATACAAAAACAAGTTTTTCTTCTGGTCCTCACTAGTCACCTGGTGATATTTACATTTTTTTTTACACTTACTTGATAGATTTGTTAGTAACTACACCATATCTCGACAGTATTATAAACTGGTTTACTGATTGAAGAATTGGTGTTCCTCTGGTTAGCCTTTTTTGCAAGAAATATTGAGAAATTGGGAACAATAAAAATCTCTACACATCGAAATAGCGGTAGCGTGTTTTGTTTGTATGACTATTAGCTTGTATGATAATGAAAAGAGAGAAATAGAACTAGATTGTCTGTGTATCGTCTTTCTCTTTCGCAAAAACTGATTGTGTCAGTAAATTCTACAAAAGAAGCGTGTGACAACGGTACTATTCTGGCAATACATTTCGCGGTACTATTCTATTTCGAACGAACAAAAACGTCAAAGGGCAACACAGACCAGATGCGTGTATGCATGCATGCGTGACATGACGAGTAAACGCACTAGTAGTAAAGGGTGCCTCACACACACCTGGCTCGTATGCGTGATGTGCACGTCATGTAATATGTGGCCTCTCATACAATCCCATACGTACGATACAACGTCATCTCCACGCGTGATGACGTGTACGTCACGCATACGGGCAGTGCATGTAATAATAATGAAAGTGTATGAAATATGCAAGAATAAAATGCGTGATGTGGATGCCACGTAACTGAATCAGTATAACTTGCTTGACGTACGATGCAATGCGGATATACCGGGAGTAACGGAAAGAGTATAACAAGCCGAAAGAAGATCAAGGTACTCTTGAAACTGAACAACTTTCTCTATGGAACATGGGTCGAAATATGAAAAAAAAATTTGGACCTCCCATAGTAAATCAATTAGCTGATCGGCGATTTTATATGGGAGGTCCAATTTTTTTTTCATATTTCGACCCATTTTACAAATGTGAATAACCCACAATAATGCAAAATATATCGACGTTTTCTGTTTGAACACATGAGCAGGAGATACGACTCAAGAGTCGAAATATAGGGTTACATTTACTTATGTACAAATCTCTTGGGAGTGAGGTCTACTCACAAAACTGAACAACTCTTGTTAGAAACTTTTCTTCGAAAAATTAAAAAAATATTTGGATCTCCCATACTAAGTGACACACCTTTTCAACATTTTTGTATGGGAGGTCCAAACATTTTTTTCATATTTCGAAGAAAAGTTTCTAACAAAAGTTGTTCAGTTTTGTGAGTAGACCTCACCCTCAAGAGATTTGTACTTAATTAAATGTAACCCTATATTTCGACTCTTGAGTCGTATCTCCTGCTCATGTGTTCAAACAGAAAACGTCGATATATTTTGCATTATTGTGGGTTATTCACATTTGTAAAATGACGCCGCAATTTATATAGATGTTTGTGTTTTAATTTATCATTTGTTTAAAAAACACGTGATCAGAAGACACGGCCTTAAGTTCTCGTTCATTTATTGACCAAACGTTTCATTTACTTAAAGTCCAATATTGATTCTTGATTTCACTGACTTTATGCCTTTTGTTTCAGAAAAGCTGAATTTGAGCAGTGGGCCGACGAAATGGCTCGAAAGGGCTTATTTCAATCAGTTCCTAAAGAATCGTTGAGAGAGTGATTAATGGAACTTCAATAAAACAGTTGAATGTTTCCTATTTGTTATTTTACACATCAATCCATCACAATATTTTATTCCAAGAAATAAAATTAGTATATATAACTAATTTAGAGTCATGTGACTCCAACGCGTGAACTTTTCGTGACTTAATGCACACAAAAACAATGTTTTCCGTCAGTTCCGATTCCGATCGGTGCCAGAGTACGAAAATCTAGTACCTATGGAAATGGGTTTGGCCCGGAAACATAATGGGCAGCATAATGTTTTAATGCTTTTATTTAATATTTGGAAAAATAATATGACCATGAGACACTTCTTTAGAAGAACAACGTTCCGTGTAGTAAAGTAAACAGACAAGTAAAATGCGATTTTGAAACTTATTTAACCAACAAAGAGATACCGACATGGTTGGCATAGTGAATGACCTTGAAACAAAAAAAAAACTCTTTTTCATGGCCAGAGTTGAAACACATCGCAATCGATTAAGCATTAAAATACAAACCAAAAGTGTACTTAGATAAAAAGTTGTAAAGCGTATAGTTTCGGAGATATATGGTTATAAAACTTTACAGAACGCGCTTGCGCATATGCGCACGGGCCGATTTGTGAATGAGTGCAATGAGTGCATAATTCATGATTTCCATTCATTGCAACTAGTGCGTGTGCACTGTGCACGACACGCACGTCATGCCTTTGGTGTGAGCTGCCCTTAAGTTTTGATGGGAGTAGGTGTAAGGTAAGGTGTAAGGCTTGTTCTGCCACTTTCAAGCAGTGCAAATATAGTCAGTTGTGCTCGTGAAACTGAACTTCTTTTCTTGGTAGTATATTTTCGTGAGTGAGACTGAACAAATTCTTACAAAATATTTGTCGACTATAAAAAAAAATTTATTAGGCCTCCCATACAGAGTGACACATTTTGAATATGTTTGTATAGAAAGCACTGAGAAAAGTTAGAAAGAGTGTAGAAAGAACCCACCATACGACGCGTGCATGTCGTGTGTAGTCGTTTGTGCATGCATCGCGTAGATCGATTTATAAACATAGATCTCGGATGAAAGAAACCCTATGGATCTGAAATACCTACGAAAAAAACGTGCCTACCTAATTTTGATGGTAATTTGTAATGGCGGATTGAACTAGGGATGTACTAGAGTATCAGAAGAAAATTATCGATATCGATATTATCAATGTATAGTCAAGCTGTAGGCAGCATGACTCTGTAAATTGAATATATTTAAGAAAAAATTACGAGGTGGTGAACAATAATCGAAATAGATTACCAAACATGTGTGGTGGCCATACCACATATCATTTACATATATACACATATAGATAATATATTTACATATATATTATTTTATTTATTACATACAAATATATTTAGAATATTAATACTTAATACACCATACTTAACCTACTACTTACATCCATACATACTAGTACAAAATCACTGATCCGATATCGTTTCTATTATAATATTAACGGATGTGTAATGGAGACGCGCAAAATATTAGAATCCTTTGTCCGCCATGACTGTGCGCATCCCCCGCGCCAACCCCGCGGTCGCCCTGCGCCCGCGCGACTCGCCGGCGGCCAGTCTGCCTTCCACACTCAGACGACAAGCCTGTGTCGCTCGCTTGCAATTCTTACGTACGCCGCGTGCGCTTGTATATTGTATCGCTATAAGCTATCTTACCTGTCGCTTACTCCTTCTGAACTATTATGCTTGGTTCTGCTTGTGCAAGTTAATAAACTGTTGGTGTTGAATCGTGAAAAGGACTTCTTATTGTAACATCCACCTGTGAGTACCTACCTTACACCTACTATCAACATGGAAACGGCACAAGGATCTACAACTGGTGACCCTACCAAGAAACCTAAAACGAAAAATACTGAGGAAGATAGCTCAAGCTCAAGCGCCGACACGGTCAAATCCGATAACGTGAACAAAAACCCACGCCGCAAGAAGAGAAAATCGCGCGTGCCCATTGTTCCGTCGGACGACGAACATAGTGCGACACATCGGATGCAACTTAAAGTACCACCGTTTTCACCTGATGAGCCTGAAATCTGGTTTGCTCTTTTAGAAAGCCAATTTACTTTATTGGGCATTGATGATGATGCTATAAAATTCACCTATGTGATCAACAACTTAGACATGAACCACGCTAAGGCAGTGAAAGACATCATCACGAATCCACCAACTACAGGCCGTTATAAGAAAATTAAGAGCAAGCTCATTCAGCGACTTTCGGCTTCAAAAGAAAAGAAGATCAAGCAACTGCTCAGCAATGAGGTACTTGGTGATCGCAAACCTTCCGAATTCTTACGCCATCTACAGGATCTGGCAGGACCTGATGTACCTGAGGACTTCATACTCACCTTATGGCGCAACCGACTGCCTAATACCATCCAGGCGGTTTTGGTGTCTCAGCGTTCTCAAGACCTGGAGCACTTGTCGGACCTCGCAGACCAACTTCAAGACATCGCTTTACCTCACAACGTAGCGTCGACGTCAGCTGTCCCGCCACCTATCAAGGATATCACAAGCGAAATCGCCGAACTAAGAAACATGGTTGAGAAGATGTCAATGCAACTTCAAGATCGTAGCAGGCCCAGCGCCCGTCAAGGTCGTCAGCATCGTCGTACGAGATCATCTTCACGCCCTAGGTCCCGTTCGCACTCCAGCTATCGCAAGTATCCAGTTTGCTGGTATCATTCCAAGTTTGGACCCAGGGCCAACCAATGCATCCAGCCATGCGACTACAAGAAGGCGGAAAACATGAAGGGCAGTCGCTTATGGCGGCTGACGATTGCCCCACCTGCAAAGGTCGCCTCTTCGTTCACGACCGCAGCTCGAAGACCCAGTTCCTGGTGGACACCGGTAGCGATCTCTGCGTCTACCCTCGTTCTGCGTTACGTGAGCGACGTGCCAAAACGGACTTCCAATTGTGTGCAGCCAACGGAACCGCAATAGAAACTTATGGTTATATCGAGCTTAATTTAAATTTAGGCTTAAGACGCAACTTTCCATGGCGTTTCACTGTAGCTAATGTCACTAAAGCCATCATTGGCGTTGACTTTCTCTCTTTTTATAACCTGATGGTAGACTGTCGTAACCAAAAATTAGTTGATAATACCACTACCTTAACTGCTAATGCTTCCGTTGCTAATAATGATGTATGCTCTGTAAAAATTTTAACAGGCGGCGACACAAGGTTTCATCAACTTTTGAGTAAGTTCCCCGAAATCACACGCCCCTCAGGCATTTTGCGTACTCCAATGCACAACACCGTTCACCACATTAGAACGACCCCTGGACCACCCATATATTGCACTCCCCGCCGTCTTGCACCCGATAAGCTAAAAATCGCGAAAGCTGAATTTGACCTGATGCTCGCCAATGGCACAGCGCGCCCGTCAGAGAGTCCTTGGGCTTCACCTTTACATTTGGCTCCCAAAAAGGACAATGGCTGGCGCCCTTGCGGCGATTATAGGATGTTAAATGCACGGACTATACCAGACCGCTATCCCATCCGCCACATCCACGATTTCGCGCATAGCATATCTGGTTGCAAAATATTCAGCACGATTGATCTTGTAAAGGCCTATAATCAAATCCCTGTCCACACCGACGATATTCAGAAAACAGCCATCAGCACCCCATTCGGATTATTCGAATTCCCCTACATGACGTTTGGGTTAAGAAACGCAGGGCAAACCTTTCAAAGATTCGTCGATGAGATGACTAGGGGCTTTGATTTTGTTTATTGCTACCTAGACGATTTTCTGGTGTTCTCACAAGATGAGGAGCAGCACGAACAGCACCTTCAACTTCTTTTCAGCCGCATGAAGGACTATGGCATCCTCATCAACACTTCTAAATGTGTGTTCGGAGTGAGTGAAGTTACCTTTCTAGGGTACAGAATCTCAGAAGCTGGCACTGAACCTCTTGATACCAAAGTGCAGGCGATCAAGGAATTCCCGATCCCTAAAACAGTCAGGCAATTAAGGCGCTTCCTGGGCATGATTAACTTTTATAGGCGTTTTTTGCCAAACGCTGCTATAACACAAGCCCCGCTTAATGCCTTACTGACTGGTTCGGTCAAAGCATCCCATCCCGTCGATATCAAGGGTGATGCTCTCACTGCCTTTGAGCAGTGTAAGGAGAGCTTATCTAATGCTGCACTACTCGCACACCCAGATTGCACAGCAAAGCTAGCGCTGGTAACAGACGCGTCCGACCTTGCTATGGGTGCAGTTTTGCAGCAATTTAAAGACGGACAATGGCAACCACTTGCCTTCTTTTCAAGGAAGTTCAGTCCCACACAGCAAAAGTACTCGCCCTATGATCGAGAATTATTAGCTATATATGAAGGCATCAAATACTTCAAACACATGCTCGAAGCTCGTCATTTTGTAGTTTACACCGATCATAGGCCGATTACTTTTGCTTTCACAGAACGAAAGGTCAGCTGCTCACCACGCCAACACCGACATCTCGACTACATCTCGCAGTTCACCACCGACATAAGGCACATTTCGGGTAAAAACAACGTTGTTGCCGATACACTTTCGCGAGTGGATGAACTGCAGATGCCAATCGACTTGGGACAACTCGCTACGTCACAATTATCAGATCCGGAGATCAGTAAGTTCCTAAATGGTGAATCATCACTCCGTTTAGAGAAGCTCAAACTACCCGGCAGTAACACTGAACTTTACTGTGACGTGAGTACCCCGTCCCCTAGACCCTTTGTGACGCCACCCTTCAGAAAGCAAGTTTTCGACAGCCTCCACAGCCTAAGCCATCCAGGAGCCAAGGCAACCACTCAGTTGGTAGCCGAGAGGTTTGTTTGGCCTGGCATGAGGAAAAACTGTCGTGAATGGGCAAGGAAGTGCCTAAGTTGCCAACGTGCCAAGGTTAACCGCCACATATCAGCTCCATTGGGCACCTTCGACTTACCTCGCGCAAGGTTTGCCTTCATCCACGTGGATATCGTTGGCCCCCTTCCTCCATCTCAAGGCTTTCGTTATTGCCTGACGGTGGTGGATCGCTTCACTCGCTGGCCTGAGGTTACACCGATGGCAGATATCACAGCGGAAACGGTCGGCAAAGCATTAATATCATGGATCTCCAGATTTGGATGCCCAAAAGATATCGTCACCGACCGTGGACGGCAATTTGAATCATCACTTTTTCAATATTTAGGAAAAATGATTGGATTTAAACACCGTCGCACAACCGCTTACCATCCAGCGTGTAATGGGCTAGTGGAGCGATTCCACCGCCAGTTAAAGGCGGCAATTATGTGTCACGCGGACTACAATTGGGTTGAGACATTACCCCTTGTAATGTTGGGTATAAGATCAGCTTTTAAAGACGACCTACAGGCGTCTTCAGCCGAGTTGGTTTACGGCGAACCATTACGTCTCCCGGGTGAATTCTTTGATGAGACTCCTATCCACTCCACGGACATTACGGAGCTTATCACCCGATTGAGACTATTTGCAGCACGCATTCGCCCAGCACCAGCTTCTCGTCACCGAAATAATAATACATCTTTCATATTTCGGGACCTCTTAACCTCGAGTCACGTATTTCTACGGGACGACTCAGTGCGAGGCTCATTACAGCCACCATATACTGGCCCGTTTCAAGTGATCGAGCGCAATGACAAAACTTATAAAATCATGGCAAAGGGTAAAACTGTCACAGTTTCAATAGACCGCTTAAAGCCGGCCTATCTGCTTGCTGACCCGAACCCTAACCCTAGCCCTCAACCACCTATAAACTTACCCAAAGACACAGCTACCCCTTCCAGAACACCACAGACTACCGGCGAACCCGATAGTCCAACTCCAATCACCGTCACTCGATCAGGTCGCAGAGTCCGGTTTCCAAATTATTTTAAACCCTAGCAAAGCTCTGGGGGGGAGTGATGTGGTGGCCACACCACATATCATTTACATATATACACATATAGATAATATATTTACATATATATTATTTTATTTATTACATACAAATATATTTAGAATATTAATACTTAATACACCATACTTAACCTATTACTTACATCCATACATACTAGTACAAAATCACTGATCCGATATCGTTTCTATTATAATATTAACGGATGTGTAATGGAGACGCGCAAAATATTAGAATCCTTTGTCCGCCATGACTGTGCGCATCCCCCGCGCCAACCCCGCGGTCGCCCTGCGCCCGCGCGACTCGCCGGCGGCCAGTCTGCCTTCCACACTCAGACGACAAGCCTGTGTCGCTCGCTTGCAATTCTTACGTACGCCGCGTGCGCTTGTATATTGTATCGCTATAAGCTATCTTACCTGTCGCTTACTCCTTCTGAACTATTATGCTTGGTTCTGCTTGTGCAAGTTAATAAACTGTTGGTGTTGAATCGTGAAAAGGACTTCTTATTGTAACATCCACCTGTGAGTACCTACCTTACACCTACTATCAACATGGAAACGGCACAAGGATCTACACATGTATTGGCGGATTGGTATGGTAGTAACTGAATAATATCCTGCTAATAATTTTAGATAACTGTTATCGGCGCTCGTGGATCTGGTCTGGAATACCTGGCGCTGAACACCAGTCTAATAGAACTTGAAATAGCTTGAAATTTTACTAGTGACCGCCAGCAAAAACCCAGAACCGGCTGGTTATTATGTGGTGTGTGTGCGACGCCTCTTTCCCCACTTAGGTTAGCAATAAGGAATAACTACTTTCCACTAGGAACATAGACCGAAAAAAATAAATATCCTCCCGTACTAACTAAATCAGCTGAACGGCAATTTCGTATGTAAGATCCATTTTTTTAAATTTTGATCCATGTCCCTTGTGGAAAGTTGTTGTTCGTTATCACCAGCCGGTTCTGGGTTTTCGCTATCGGTCACTAGTAAAATAACATGCTACATAAGAGGTATGGTTTTATGGCAATGATTGTTCAGCATAATGGTGAGTTTCTGTTGGCGATGCAGCTAAGGCACTCACAGAACTAGTTAGTTGATAAGACAACCTGACTACTAGGGCGTAATACCTGCGTTTTTATGCAAGCAGCTACCTACAAAATAGGTTGATTTAAAAAAAAAAGGGCCTAACCTATCAACCCACTAGGTAAGACAGTTTGTATAGCAACATGGCGATATCATGACATTATTTCAAAATAATAATTTTAAGAATGTTATAGAAGAAAACTAAATGACCAAACATAATTATACTATTTATTTCATTTAACCAAAAGTATTTACAATTCAAAATATTTACAAATTTATTACAATATTTATAAATCACTTACAATTTGTTACAAAAATTCACAATATTTACAAATTATTTACAACAAATTGCAATTTTTATTATTTTTTTGCCAATAAAAAGTTAAACAATAACAGTTTTCATAGTAAAAAGTGAGAAAACCCGACTTATTTGAGAACAGACGAATTTTTCTATTTGAATCAGAAACAATAAATTTAATGAAAGCGGATTAATTAATAAATTGAAATATCATTTACCAATAAAGTATGGGCTCCATCTCGTAGTTTTACTATAATTATTCATTGTTCGGTTAAAACAGGAATTTTCAAAATGTTGTGAACATTCAAAGATATGCTTTCTTGCAGTGTTTATGTTCTCCACACAAAGTATTTTCAGCCATGCACTTCGCTTTTCTTCCATCTTACCTTAGGTAAACTGAAAAGAATAGGAATGTCTGTAAGTATGTGCCTGGTTCTTGTGGGTTGCAGAATTATGCGGGATTATTGCGAGATGCAATGTTACCGCAAGATTTCGGTATCAAGAGTTGAGGTGCATTTAGCGGCTACAGCAGTTATCAAAATTTCAAAATGTTCACTTTTAAACCTTCTCGGTTAGAGTGCAACTAGGGGCTCTACCTAGAAAAAAAAATCCTCCCTAGGGCTCCCAGGGATTTCTGTCTTCAAAGTTTTGTCTGGGGGCCCTTGGCGGTCGGTTTTTATTCAGTTAAAGGGTCTGCGGGGCCCTTAAAGCTAACTTAAAGGCCCCAGACCAAAACTTTGTAATAAAATAATATACTCTTTCCACTTTTGACGGAACGTCGAAAAATCGGGAGGCCCATATTACCCCCAGAGGCCTCTGGGGCCTCCCATCGATTTTGGGGCCAACGAGAAAAGAAGCCTACTTTCGTACACCTCAACCATCGGAACACACTTAGAAAATTTAGTAAAAAGATCATTTGTATAGCAGCCCCCCTAAGTGCAGTCTAACCGAATCATCGATAGTCGATACGGGAACAAACCCTACATCACTAAATCCCATACAAAACATTGGTACAAATTTTAACCACTTTTCATCAAATCTAAATAAAAATATGGACTGTATTTGTATGAATAGTAAAGCAATAGGTCTATTTTCAGCAAGTGCACTTGAGAAAATGAAAAATACTGAGATATTTCAATGGAATACGCAGTACTTATTGGTGTAATGTTATATCCGGCGGCATTTTTCTACTATCGGTGCCGCAGCCAATTACGCTGCACCGGGGCTTTTTATACACGTTTTTCTTCACTTTTGATTAGTATTTTTCACACAAATGATTACGTACTTATTTATATTCAACAACAAAAATTTATTTCAACGCTTGTTGACAGATGAGCTACCACAGACACGTGTTTTTTGTAATGACGGATTTGCCACGAAGAATGGTTACGGTGACGTCACAGAAAATAATTTCCGGAATGCGAATTGTCAAAATTTGTGTCGTCTCTTTCGGCTTACCAAGAAAACCATAAATAAGAAAGAAATCGCATTAGGTATATAAGTTTACCGTCAAAACGCAACATATATGTATAACATTTTTTCCTATAGACAACTATTTCAGATCCATAGGGTTTCTTTCATCCGACATAGATAAATATAATTTACTTTCAAAATGAAAAAAAAAACATTAAGTTAATAATGCATGCAGGTCACGTGACGCATACGCATCCAGTCGGAGCTAGCCTTTATAATTCTTGCTGTTTATTTAAGTTTTGATTGATTCTTCAGTACTTTTCAGCATTTAGCATTTAATTTTGAACATTATTATGCTTTTTCTTCGAAATAATCATTTGTAATAATTATTGTAAAAATACAGGAAGTGAATCGTGTAATCACATTTCAGGCGGCAACAAGAAGGTTGTAGGGGCGGCAACCAATCAGAATATTAAAAAAAATAGACACCACCAATCACAGACAACCTTCAGCGGGGCATAAAGTTTACAGTGACTTTGTCTAAGCGCAATCTTATCAAAAGTTTGTAGAAAAATATTACTACGATAAGTTTTGTGATTATTATTTTTTAATAATAATTATTATTTTTGCATTAATCACCTCAATTTTGTGACAACAAAATTATTAATCTAGTAGAAAAATATTTTTTACATGAAATAAAACAAGAAACTTTTGAACGCCATGCCAAAGACAAGTCACGTTTGTTTTTCTGCTCGAGTCAGTGCGCATGTCAAGTTGAAAATTGCAAATGGCGGCCGTTGTTATTGTTCGTACCGAATTATCTATTTGTAAATTATATACCAGTCTTTTTAGCGATTTTTGTACTGGACTATTACATTGATGCGATGCTTGAACTTCTTTTCATTCGGTGCGATACGTTTTATGGACGTTTTTAAGTGTTTTTAGTGGTTTTTTGGTATTTTATGTGTGTCATGCAAATGGGGTAAGCTGGAGTTATCGGATGTCGTTTAGGTTGTTTTGGACTGATTCAATGGAGAAATGGAGTGATATTCCGTGACCTAAAGTGTTGAAATGGAGACTGCATAAATTTTATTAACTATTTCGGTACGTTTCGAGTGTAAAGATCGTCTGGAACGGCTGTATTTCACTAATGTTCCATGCCGTGACTGCACTCCCCGTACATTTCAAAATGGCTGCTGCTCTTCTCGATATATGAGCTTTGCGTCACTGGAACATAAATCAGTGGATTTGCTTCGTGATGATATTCTAGTGTTTCTAGTCGAGTGATTCCGTGTGAAAAAACGGAAATAAATAGTGGACAGAGCCCCAGTTATGCATGGGGCAAGACAATAGTGGTGTATCATATGTTTTTGGTAGTGGACGTATAGTGACCATAGGACCGATATTGCCTTGCGTCCGAGCCCGCCTGCTATGCGCTTGATATTCCACGATGATTTTGGACACAAGAGAATAGAACTCGTGAGGAATTGAGCGGAATGTGACATTGCATGAGAGGTACGTAGTGTTTTTTTACTTTATTTACATTCTTTAGAAGAAGGGTGGTTGTGTGCCTTCTGACAAAATGGACACATTGGTGTGTGACAGAACGGTGGTCGGTGGCGGTGGCGGCGGCGGCGAACGTGCCCCGCGCTCGGCCACCCATAATTCACTACTATTTTTGCGTTGATACAGTATCTTATAAGTTGTGTAACACGCCGTAATGTTGTTAAAACTCCCGACTGTTGGCGTATTTCTTTTCTACACTCCATACAAGATTTTGCGCCGCTGAATATTCGCAAACCCAGCTCTTGCTCCTTATCTATTACGATAATTAGGTTCTAAAAACCCTAGGCATGACATGTTTTACTATTGGAAAATGCCCTGTTGTTTACCAATGAAATTATGTAAATATGTGTTCATACTAGGTTAGGCAACCACCAAGTGTACACAAAAACGATTATTGCTACTAGATGAAATTAGATGAGTCATTTTTTAACAGTTTTGCTTGATTATGAAACGCAAATTACATGAAAAATAATCTTAATTTAGGCTTAGAGTAGACTGCTAGTCCATAACTACTTGTATGGGTGAACATGTTGACTTAGAAGTATTATTATAAAATCTTCACATTGCTGTAAAGTTAAATCTCTTTTTAATGTAATCATCCTCATAATTCTTGATCATTCCATCAACCGCTGGATGGATCTATGGGGTGAATTCTTGGAAACATGTCTAACCTGTCACCCTAAGCTACTTCTAGTATCCAGCCAAGCTCAGGGTGAATTCTTGGACATACTTGGGCTTTTTCTGATCTATCCCCCAACCTCAGGGTGGCAGTTTGATCTTAACCTCTAATTCCAATATGAAGGGCATTGACCTTATTGACCTAATTTTGCATAATAAGACCTCATGAGACAATTATTTATTTTTCAGAAGCCCAGATGTTTATTTGTACATAATATTTAAATAAGAAACAGCTGGTTTTTGATAGCAGTAAAACACTGAAAAGATACCACTAAATATAAACTTTTGGTGTTATTGGAATAGTAAAAACCCATGAAATTTTCTGTGATAATGATATGGCTGATTACAATTTTTTATTTTATTGTTTTCCTCTTGATTAAAGGTTTTGCATAGATAAAAGAATATGGTAAACATAAAGATGGGCATTCATTGGGGCCAAAATACCTGCAAATCTCTTGCCAATAAAGACGCACCCTCTCAATATAAATGCTTTGTTGGGAACATTTATTGGAGAACTTTATGCAATATCACAGGACTTTGTCCCTGAATGTTCCCAATAATTACCCACCTTTAAAAATTGGTAAAAGCTTTGTAAACATGAAACTGCAAAGGTAGAAATAATCCTAACTATGCTATGCACTCATGACTAAAGGATGAATCCAGGGATTATTGAGCAGCATTCTATGTGAATACAACACCAGACACACCCACATCATGTATTATTCTCTTGCAGGGTAGACAGAGCATTAACGGCTGTAAAATATGGTCATTATCATCATGTCAAATATTCGAGGACCGTTTCAGAGAAACCTGTACCAACCTGTCGCCTAAGATTGTGATACACGTGAAACCCCCAAGTCCCTCTGTCGCATTTTGCGACCCTCGCAGGATAGAAGTAGGGTGATGCTATTCTAAGCTGGCATCACCTTACAACACTGTTGTGCTCTCAAATCCATTTGCCATGTGTGTTACATGATTATGGCAAATACCTTCCATCCAATAGAGGGAGGAAATGTTGAGCAATGGACTGCTGTGACTGTAAGCCAAATACCTGGACGAGGGCCCCAATCGGTCGGAGGCCCTGGGGAAGTGCCCATTGTGCCCACTGGTTAAAATGAGCCTGCAAATACCCTCCAATAGGGTAGGGTAGGCTGTGGGCCAAATACCCTCCAATAGGGGGAGACCCATGTTCAGCAGTAGACTGTTGGGACTGTAGGCCAAATACCCTCCAATAGGGGGAGGCCCATGTCCAGCAGTAAACTATTGTGATGGTAGGCCAAATATCCTCCAATAGGGGTCGGCCCATGTCCAGCAGTAGACTGTTGTGATTGTAGGCCAAATGCCCTCCAATAGGGGGAGGCCCATGTCCAGCAGTAAACTGTTGTGGCTGTGGGCCAAATACCCTCCAATAGGGGGAGGCCCATGTCCAGCAGTAGACTGGTGGGACTGTAGGCCAAACACCCCCCAATAGGGGGAGGCCCATGTCCAGCAGTAGGTTGTTGTGATTGTAGGCCAAATACCCTCCAATAGGGGGAGGCCCATGTCCTGCAGTAGACTGTTGATGGTAGGCCAAATAGCCTCCAACAGGGGGAGGCCCATGTCCAGCAGTAAACTATTGTGATGGTAGGCCAAATATCCTCCAACAGGGGGAGGCCCATGTCCAACAGTAGACTGTTGTGACTGTAGGCCAAATACCCTCCAATAGGGGGAGGCCCATGTCCAGCAGTAGACTGTTGTGACTGTAGGCCAAATACCCTCCAATAGTGGGAGGCCCATGTCCAGCAGTAGACTGTTGTGACTGTAGGCCAAATACCCTCCAATAGGGGGAGGCCCATGTCCAGCAGTAGACTGTTGTGACTGTAGGCCAAATACCCTCCAATAGGGGGAGGCCCATGTCCAGCAGTAGACTGTTGTGACTGTAGGCCAAATACCCTCCAATAGGGGGAGGCCCATGTCTAATAGTCAACTGTTGACTGTAGGCCACATACCCTCCAATAGGGGGAGGCCCATGTCCAGCAGTAGACTGTTGATTGTAAGCCAAATACCCTCCAATAGGGGGATGCCCATGTCCAGCAGTAGACTGGTTGTGACTGTAGGGCAAATACCCTCCAATAGGGGGAGGCCCATGTCCAGCAGTAGACTGTTGTGACTGTAGGCCAAATACCCTCCAATAGGGGGAGGCCCATGTCCAGCAGTAGACTGGTGGGACTGTAGGCCAAACACCCCCCAATAGGGGGAGGCCCATGTCCAGCAGTAGGTTGTTGTGATTGTAGGCCAAATACCCTCCAATAGGGGGAGGCCCATGTCCTGCAGTAGACTGTTGATGGTAGGCCAAATAGCCTCCAACAGGGGGAGGCCCATGTCCAGCAGTAAACTATTGTGATGGTAGGCCAAATATCCTCCAATAGGGGTCGGCCCATGTCCAGCAGTAGACTGTTGTGATTGTAGGCCAAATGCCCTCCAATAGGGGGAGGCCCATGTCCAGCAGTAAACTGTTGTGGCTGTGGGCCAAATACCCTCCAATAGGGGGAGGCCCATTTCCAACAGTAGACTGTAAGTTAATGATTGATAATGATTCTATATACTCATGACCTGACCTTTGACCCTGTAGTACTTCATTCACGAAATTAAATGGTTTGATTTTGTAATCATGATTATTAAACATGTTTTTAGTGAAATAATGGATAGACATGAAATAAGCAATTCTAGCTATGATTAAATTTTATTTAAAAAAGTATAAATTAAAATTGATTTAGTGGTTTTTGAGATAGGTTCAGAAGCCTAAATATCCCAGCAATTTTTTTATGCAATTTGAAGTATGATATCTGATATTAATTTTGCCCAATAAATTCACTGCTCCCTTTTTGGGACCCTATTACCTATTACTAAAACATTGCCATGTGGTGCCGGCTTAGAACAGCATCACTTCATAATCTTTTTCATGGGTGTCGCAAGTAGTGACTAAGGGATTTGAGAGTTGATGTGTATTGCAATTTTAGGCTGTAGGCTGAAAACCTGTCAATTTGGTGATACACAGTCTTCTGAGTGACTCAAATTATTGTCATACCATGTGTAAGTGGCTGTTTTCTACAGTCGTTTAAGCTCTGCCTACTCTGATAGGCATGATACACATATGTATGTATGTATGTATTTCATTCTAAACTCAAGAATCAGATGTAGCAATTGTATGAATTAGTCCACATCAACAACGCCCACAATAGTCCACTGCTGGACATTAGTTCTATTCGGGGGTTATTTGCCAAACTCACCATGGTTTGCAGGTGGATTAGTGCAGTAAGAAAGTTGAATTCACAGGAAAGACGGTTGCCCATTCCCTAGATTTACACTATTAGCCACTTTTTATGACACCCACATAGAGCAAAGAAAAAGAGATGATGCTATTCTTGGCTGGCACAACAAGGCCACAAAAATAAAATACCAAGAAAGGAGTCCCTTTTCTGTAGAAAGTTCTCACCTACTTATGGGCGCCACACACCGGGCCCGTATGCGTGACGTGCTCGTAGTTGCGACGTCATTACGCGCGTAGAGATTACGTTGTATCGTATGGGATTGTATGAGTGGCCACACACTGCCTGTGTATGCGTGCGCGTAATCACGCGCGTAGCGCGGTGTGCGATGTCTTATACAATTCCATACGATACAACGTCATCTCTACGTGCGTGATGATGACGTGACTACGTGCACGTCACGCATGCGGGTCCTATGTATAGTGCCCTTAAACCTATCTGTGCCTAAAGTTTGTGTTGTTAAACAGTTATCCTTGAATGATCAAATAGATTTTGAAATTCTCCTTTAATTTCTAGTTTATTTTTGTGTAAGTTGAAGTATTAACATATTTGGTAGATGGCCAAAGAATGGCTAGTGAGAAATCATACCATATTCATAACATAACAAATTATTTCCATAATAAAAGTTCTAGGCAAAACATTGTAAGATAAAGGAACTGATTTACTGATCTAATTGTCAGTAAATTAACTGAACCTTGCCAGTATTATCAACACAGATATGTTAAAAAAAAAATTCACATGATAGTAAAATTAATAAAAAAAAAATGGCTAATAGCGTGTCAGACATGCGCACAAATAGGATTTTTCTTAGTCAATGTTTAAATATTATCAGGTTTTTCAGTGTGACAAAGTTAATTTTGTTACTGGTTTGGTTTGTTTGCAGCTGTATGGATATCAACCGCAAATTAAAAATCTATTTTATTTTTTAAAACTTGAGTGTTACAGTATCCGGTACTGTTTTCATGGTAACTTCAGACAGTATAAATATTTTACGTTTATACTTTTGGAGTTACAGCTCTGGAACAAATTATGAGTTTATGACTCAAAAACACCAATTTTAAAAGCAAATGCCTCGAGGCAGAAATATTTTAGTAACTTTGTTTCAAAGAAACTCTACTTAGTTTTAAAAGACTTATAAAACAATACCCTACTCAATATAGCAGGAGAAATAAAAAAAAAATTGCCCCCCCCTTTCACTTGCATCAAGTATAATTTTTTCTCAACATTTCTATGTTTGGATCAACACAATCTATCTTCACACCAAATATGATGTTGATTAAAAAACTAACGAAGTTATGAGGGCGCAGCATACAGACAGACAGACCTGAAGAAATGATAAGGGTTTGTAGTAGACTATGGAACCCTAAACAATCCTTGATTGGCACCCAACTGGTGAATAGCTTCTTCTTATACTGGGTGTTACAAAACAACCAATAAAGCTGAAAGGAGGTCAAGGTACTCGTAAAACTGAACAACTTTCCCCATGGAACATGGGTCGAAATATGAAAAAAAAATTTGGACCTCCCATACAAAATGAACTCAATTTGTATGGGAGTTTTTATGGGTTGTTTTGTAACACGTTGTATTTAACAGCTCAGCTCTTGTTGGTGTAAAAATTATCATGCCATATTAGGTGCCCCATCATCATCCCTCTTCTGTACTCTATGGTGCATAGCGCCATCATAAAATGTCACTATTTCCCCTTGATTCCCTGATAAAGCCTGTTCCACACCTTTCTTGTTGTTGTTAAAGCTATGGTTTTTCTAATGATTAACAGTTCAGATTTATCCTCAACCACTTCATTCCACAACACCATTATATGGGTAATATTTTATATAACGAGAGCTTACCAGTAAGACTTGTGAATACTTAAATCTGGGTGCTTGCCTTTTTCCACCAGAAACACCAAGTCTAGGGACCCGAGTAGCCCCAGGGTCAAGCCTGAAGTCTTATTTAATTCATAATGCCTCTGAAAAAGCCTCTTGTATCTATTACTAATTAGGTTTCCACCAGGCTTCTCTTTTCTGTCATCTAAATTAGTATTTTATGGCCCTGCGCTGCGTTACACGGATTATCTGCGCGGCTCAGAAACGTCAAAATACAAGAGCAGCGCTACGTCACCGGTTCGGTGAATCCGCGGCGCGGATGTAACCCAATTTTTCTAAAATCCGTACTCATTGCACCATCTAGGCACGAAACGCCTTTTTAATTCGGCCATGATAATCCGCGTGGCCGGACCGCGTCACGCAGCGCACGGCGGCCTAATACCAGTATGTGATATGTGTATGTGATGCTACATTATACTAATCTACCCTACCTCCACAGCATGGCAGCGGACAGCGACGGGCTTGGCTCGGCCGGCAGGGCGCTGCCACGTGCGCGGGCGCGGGCGGCGGGGCTCGACCGTCGTGGTGACGTGCGAGGGCGACCTCCGCGACCCGCGCTTCCCCGCGCGCCTGCGCCGCCTGCTGCGCGAGCTGCGCACGCTGCTCGCCGAGCCGCACCCGCACACGCTCAAAGTTAACAAGGTACAGTCACTGCCGCGCTCAAAGTTAACAAGGTGCAGTCACTGCCGCGCTCAAAGTTAACAAGGTACAGTCACAGCACACGCTCAAAGTTAACAAGGTACAGTCACTGCCACGCTCAAAGTTAACAAGGTACAGTCACTGCCGCGCTCAAAGTTAACAAGGTACAGTCACTGCCGCGCTCACAGTTAACAAGGTACAGTCACTGCCACGCTCAAAGTTAACAAGGTACAGTCACAGCACACGCTCAAAGTTAACAAGGTACAGTCACTGCCGCGCTCAAAGTTAACAAGGTGCAGTCACTGCCGCGCTCAAAGTTAACAAGGTACAGTCACAGCACACGCTCAAAGTTAACAAGGTACAGTCACTGCCGCGCTCAAAGTTAACAAGGTGCAGTCACTGCCGCGCTCAAAGTTAACAAGGTACAGTCACAGCACACGCTCAAAGTTAACAAGGTACAGTCACTGCCACGCTCAAAGTTAACAAGGTACAGTCACTGCCGCGCTCAAAGTTAACAAGGTACAGTCACTGCCGCGCTCACAGTTAACAAGGTACAGTCACTGCCACGCTCAAAGTTAACAAGGTACAGTCACTGCCACGCTCAAAGTTAACAAGGTACAGTCACTGCCACGCTCAAAGTTAACAAGGTACAGTCACTGCCACGCTCAAAGTTAACAAGGTACAGTCACTGCCACGCTCAAAGTTAACAAGGTACAGTCACTGCCACGCTCAAAGTTAACAAGGTACAGTCACTGCCACGCTCAAAGTTAACAAGGTACAGTCACTGCCACGCTCAAAGTTAACAAGGTACAGTCACTGCCACGCTCAAAGTAACAAGGTACAGTCACTGCCGCGCTCAAAGTTAACAAGGTACAGTCACTGCCACGCTCACAGTTAACAAGGTACAGTCACACCCGCGACCCGCGCTTCCCCGCGCGCCTGCGCCGCCTGCTGCGCGAGCTGCGCACGCTGCTCGCCGAGCCGCACCCGCACACGCTCAAAGTTAACAAGGTACAGGCACTGCCACGCTCAGAGTTAACAAGTACAGTCACTGCCACGCTCAAAGTTAACAAGGTACAGTCACTGCCGCGCTCCAAGTTAACAAGGTACAGTCACACCCGCGACCCGCGCTTCCCCGCGCGCCTGCGCCGCCTGCTGCGCGAGCTGCGCACGCTGCTCGCCGAGCCGCACCCGCACACGCTCAAAGTTAACAAGGTACAGGCACTGCCACGCTCAAAGTTAACAAGGTACAGTAACACCCGCGACCCGCGCTTCCCCGCGCCTGCGCCGCCTGCTGCGCGAGCTGCGCACGCTGCTCGCCGAGCCGCACCCGCACACGCTCAAAGTTAACAAGGTACAGTCACTGCCGCGCTCAAAGTTAACAAGGTACAGTCACTGCCACGCTCAAAGTTAACAAGGTACAGTCACCTCCGCGACCCGCGCTTCCCCGCGCGCCTGCGCCGCCTGCTGCGCGAGCTGCGCACGCTGCTCGCCGAGCCGCACCCGCACACGCTCAAAGTTAACAAGGTACAGTCACTGCCACGCTCAAAGTTAACAAGGTACAGTCACCTCCGCGACCCGCGCTTCCCCGCGCGCCTGCGCCGCCTGCTGCGCGAGTTGCGCACGCTGCTCGCCGAGCCGCACCCGCACACGCTCAAAGTTAACAAGGTACAGTCACTGCCGCGCTCAAAGTTAACAAGGTACAGTCACTGCCACGCTCAAAGTTAACAAGGTACAGTCACCTCCGCGACCCGCGCTTCCCGCGCGCCTGCGCCGCCTGCTGCGCGAGTTGCGCACGCTGCTCGCCGAGCCGCACCCGCACACGCTCAAAGTTAACAAGGTACAGTCACTGCCACGCTCAAAGTTAACAAGGTACAGTCACTGCCACGCTCCAAGTTAACAAGGTACAGTCACACCCGCGACCCGCGCTTCCCGCGCGCCTGCGCCGCCTGCTGCGCGAGGTGCGCACGCTGCTCGCCGAGCCGCACCCGCACACGCTCAAAGTTAACAAGGTACAGGCACTGCCACGCTCACAGTTAACAAGGTACAGGCACTGCCACGCTCAAAGTTAACAAGGTACAGTCACACCCGCGACCCGCGCTTCCCCGCGCGCCTGCGCCGCCTGCTGCGCGAGCTGCGCACGCTGCTCGCCGAGCCGCACCCGCACACGCTCAAAGTTAACAAGGTACAGTCACTGCCACGCTCAAAGTTAACAAGGTACAGTCACACCCGCGACCCGCGCTTCCCGCGCGCCTGCGCCGCCTGCTGCGCGAGCTGCGCACGCTGCTCGCCGAGCCGCACCCGCACACGCTCAAAGTTAGCAAGGTACAGTCACTGCCACGCTCAAAGTTAACAAGGTACAGTCACACCCGCGACCCGCGCTTCCCGCGCGCCTGCGCCGCCTGCTGCGCGAGCTGCGCACGCTGCTCGCCGAGCCGCACCCGCACACGCTCAAAGTTAACAAGGTACAGTCACTGCCACGCTCAAAGTTAACAAGGTACAGTCACACCCGCGACCCGCGCTTCCCGCGCGCCTGCGCCGCCTGCTGCGCGAGCTGCGCACGCTGCTCGCCGAGCCGCACCCGCACACGCTCAAAGTTAACAAGGTACAGTCACTGCCACGCTCAAAGTTAACAAGGTACAGTCACACCCGCGACCCGCGCTTCCCGCGCGCCTGCGCCGCCTGCTGCGCGAGCTGCGCACGCTGCTCGCCGAGCCGCACCCGCACACGCTCAAAGTTAACAAGGTACAGTCACTGCCACGCTCAAAGTTAACAAGGTACAGTCACACCCGCGACCCGCGCTTCCCCGCGCGCCTGCGCCGCCTGCTGCGCGAGCTGCGCACGCTGCTCGCCGAGCCGCACCCGCACACGCTCAAAGTTAACAAGGTACAGTCACTGCCACGCTCAAAGTTAACAAGGTACAGTCACCTCCGCGACCCGCGCTTCCCCGCGCGCCTGCGCCGCCTGCTGCGCGAGTTGCGCACGCTGCTCGCCGAGCCGCACCCGCACACGCTCAAAGTTAACAAGGTATAGTCACTGCCACGCTCAAAGTTAACAAGGTACAGTCACTGCCACGCTCAAAGTTGACAAGGTACAGTCACTGCCACGCTCAAAGTTGACAAGGTACAGTCACTGCCGCGCTCAAAGTTAACAAGGTACAGTCACTGCCACGCTCAAAGTTAACAAGGTACAGTCACACCCGCGACCCGCGCTTCCCCGCGCGCCTGCGCCGCCTGCTGCGCGAGCTGCGCACGCTGCTCGCCGAGCCGCACCCGCACACGCTCAAAGTTAACAAGGTACAGTCACTGCCGCGCTCAAAGTTAACAAGGTACAGTCACTGCCACGCTCAAAGTTAACAAGGTACAGTCACCTCCGCGACCCGCGCTTCCCCGCGCGCCTGCGCCGCCTGCTGCGCGAGTTGCGCACGCTGCTCGCCGAGCCGCACCCGCACACGCTCAAAGTTAACAAGGTACAGTCACTGCCACGCTCAAAGTTAACAAGGTACAGTCACTGCCACGCTCCAAGTTAACAAGGTACAGTCACTGCCACGCTCCAAGTTAACAAGGTACAGTCACACCCGCGACCCGCGCTTCCCCGCGCGCCTGCGCCGCCTGCTGCGCGAGCTGCGCACGCTGCTCGCCGAGCCGCACCCGCACACGCTCAAAGTTAACAAGGTACAGTCACTGCCACGCTCCAAGTTAACAAGGTACAGTCACACCCGCGACCCGCGCTTCCCGCGCGCCTGCGCCGCCTGCTGCGCGAGCTGCGCACGCTGCTCGCCGAGCCGCACCCGCACACGCTCAAAGTTAACAAGGTACAGTCACTGCCACGCTCAAAGTTAACAAGGTACAGTCACACCGCGACCCGCGCTTCCCGCGCGCCTGCGCCGCCTGCTGCGCGAGCTGCGCACGCTGCTCGCCGAGCCGCACCCGCACACGCTCAAAGTTAACAAGGTACAGTCACTGCCGCGCTCAAAGTTAACAAGGTACAGTCACTGCCACGCTCAAAGTTAACAAGGTACAGTCACACCCGCGACCCGCGCTTCCCCGCGCGCCTGCGCCGCCTGCTGCGCGAGTTGCGCACGCTGCTCGCCGAGCCGCACCCGCACACGCTCAAAGTTAACAAGGTACAGTCACTGCCGCGCTCAAAGTTAACAAGGTACAGTCACTGCCACGCTCAAAGTTAACAAGGTACAGTCACTGCCACGCTCAAAGTTAACAAGGTACAGTCACTGCCACGCTCAAAGTTAACAAGGTACAGTCACTGCCACGCTCAAAGTTAACAAGGTACAGTCACTGCCACGCTCAAAGTTAGCAAGGTACAGTCACTGCCGCGCTCAAAGTTAACAAGGTACAGTCACTGCCACGCTCAAAGTTAACAAGGTACAGTCACTGCCACGCTCAAAGTTAACAAGGTACAGTCACTGCCACGCTCAAAGTTAACAAGGTACAGTCACTGCCACGCTCAAAGTTAACAAGGTACAGTCACTGCCACGCTCAAAGTTAACAAGGTACAGTCACTGCCACGCTCAAAGTTAACAAGGTACAGTCACTGCCACGCTCAAAGTTAACAAGGTACAGTCACTGCCACGCTCAAAGTTAACAAGGTACAGTCACTGCCGCGCTCAAAGTTAACAAGTACAGTCACTGGCACGCTCAAAGTTAACAAGGTACAGTCACTGCCACGCTCAAAGTTAACAAGGTACAGTCACTGCCACGCTCAAAGTTAACAAGGTACAGTCACTGCCACGCTCAAAGTTAACAAGGTACAGTCACTGCCACGCTCAAAGTTAACAAGGTACAGTCACTGCCACGCTCAAAGTTAACAAGGTACAGTCACTGCCACGCTCAAAGTTAACAAGGTACAGTCACACCCGCGACCCGCGCTTCCCCGCACACGCTCAAAGTTAACAAGGTACGATCCCTTTTTAAGCTTCGATTTTGCGAGGAGCTTAAACAATTCCCGAAGGCATTAAACAGCTCGCGACTAACACGAATCGCTAGCAAAGCGAGGTCGACATGTCATGCTAGAAATGGTTGTGCGTTCATCCTAAGCTGGACACTAGCTAAGTAGGAGCGTAAATCAGCTCGACTTCGACACATATCGCGAGCGAAGCGAGCTCGACATTCTATGTTGCACACAGACTTAGAGCCCTAAACAGTAGCTGCAAGTTACTGGTTCAACAGTGGCTCTAGCAGTAGCTTGCAGCTTCACTAATTTATCTTCTTTCTATTTCAATTTTATTTGTCCGATTTTGTGTATTTCGTTAATCATGTTTCCCAATAATCACAACAATCTTTCCCGGCAGGTGGAGCCATGGAACAGCGTGCGCGTGACGCTGTCGGTGCCGCGCGCGGCGGCCGCCCGGCTGCGCGCACTGGCAGCGGCAGGGGCGCCGCAGCTGCGCGCGCTCGGCATCCTCTCCGTGCAGTTGGACGGCGACGCGGCCGTCAGCCTGCGGTTACAGCACGGGGCCGAGCTGCGGATCAATACGGAAGCGGATAGCAGTAGTGGGATGCAAGCCGCGCAACCACAGCCCACCTCACAAGGTAGGGTTCTTTCTTTGCGTGTGTGACAAAGAGTCGTTTAACAACCCGATAAACCAAGTAGTTTTTCAGCTGCCTTTATACGCGCTTACGAATTTTTCGTCTTCGCTCTTGAGACTTTTTTTTCGAGTTGCCTTTCTTCAAGTTCTTACATTCCTTATACCTAAATAACGTCATAATACGTAATGATGACAAAACAAGTTCGAACAATGTACCTTTCAACATGTAAAGTAACCACTAAACTCCTTTTACAGAAGCGAGCACATCGCGATCGCAAGCCTCGGAACTGTTAGCCGGGCTTGGAGGCCTAGGGCGCCTCATCAGCGACGCGGCGGCCTCCGCAGCCGCCCCGCCGCAAGACAGCTTCAAGTCACCCAATACAGGTGAGTAGAAACTCGGTACCCCCCAATATAGGGGAGGCCCATGTCCAGCAGTGGACTGTTGTGTCTGTAAAGGTAAGGTAAAAAGAAACTCGGAGGTAACCTCTGAACTCCACTGAGTCACAAAATAGATAGTATACAGAAGGTTCACTCGACCCTATTTAAGATTTTCGCGACTGTCAATTGTGACGTAGCCAGGGTTGCTACTGTCAAGAATCTCAAAGTAAAAGAGTAACGAAATCTGATACAAGAACGTCATAATGATGCTGAGCCACTTTTAATCCAAGAAATATGACTTTTGCGGCAACCATCTTCTTAGTTGCCTTGAGTTCCCCTGAGATTCCAGTTAAAGCCAGTAAGCTCCAAAAATCGCACCAAGTACTGTAGTAGTTCCATGATGATACTACATACAGCGATTTTTTTCGCTCTAGTTCCTTTGGGACAAGCAATGGAACTGGAACTATCGCGATCCTAGTTGAGGAGCTTAGGAACAAAAGGTGACATTTTACTTTTTTGCAACATTGTGAAATGAACCTTGCGTTAGAAACAATTAGGTATTATTTCCTAGTCGTACCACTGAAAAAATGTCACCTTTTTTCCTAAGCTCCTCAGTTGTCGCAGCACGCATGAGAGGTTAGATCTTGGAATAAATAAGAGAGTAAATAATTAATTTATAGTTTTATCGTCCACAGTGTGTCCCAGAGACGGGAAGATCCCCTCGAATATTCCAACCCCCGCGGACAGATGCGAATACCCGTTCGGAAGCATGACGCAGGCGCGGGTTATACATCGCAAGGAGAATACGTTAGGTAAGTCCAACTATAGTCCGACAAGTTCGCGCGTGACCTTCCCTAGGGTGACAGACGAAGGGGACGGGAGGCATCCAAGACGTCAGCGGGTACCGAGAGGTGTAGCGAGGAAGGGACGGTCATATTAGGAGGTCTTGCTTCCTCCCCCCCACCGTCTACCCCGCTGGAAGGTCGGGCACGAAGTTGTCTAACAATAATAAACCTCGAATATTCCAACCCCCGCGGACAGATGCGAATACCCATTCGGCAGCATGACGCAGGCGCGGGTTATACATCGCAAGGAGAATACGTTAGGTAAGTCCAACTATAGTCCGACAAGTTCGCGCGTGACCTTCCCTAGGGGTGACTGACGAAGGGAGAGGAGAGGTATCCAAGACGTCAGCGGGTAGCAGAAGGTGTAGCGAAGAAGGGACGGTCATATTAGAATGTCGTGCTTCCTCGCCCTCCCCACCGTCTGTATCCCTCAGGATGGTCGCGCGCAAAGTTGTCGACCTATATTACCCTCGAATATTCCAACCCCCGCGGACAGATGCGAATACCCATTCGGAAGCATGACGCAGGCGCGGGTTATACATCGCAAGGAGAATACGTTAGGTAAGTCCAACTATAGTCCGACAAGTTCGCGCGTGACCTTCCCTAGGGGTGACTGACGAAGGGAGAGGAGAGGTATCCAAGACGTCAGCGGGTAGCAGAAGGTGTAGCGAAGAAGGGACGGTCATATTAGAATGTCGTGCTTCCTCGCCCTCCCCACCGTCTGTATCCTCAGGATGGTCGCGCGCAAAGTTGTCGACCTATATTACCCTCGAATATTCCAACCCCCGCGGACAGATGCGAATACCCATTCGGAAGCATGACGCAGGCGCGGGTTATACATCGCAAGGAGAATACGTTAGGTAAGTCTAACTATAGTCCGACAAGTTCGCGCGTGACCTTCCCTAGGGATGACAGACGAAGGGGGGAAAAGTATCCAAGATGTCAGCAGCGGGAGGCGTAGCGGGGAAGGGACACGCGTGCATCCGCGCCACACGTCATATTAGAATGTCGTGCTTCCTATAGAAAGTTGTCGAACTACAATACCCTCGAATATTCCAACCCCCGCGGACAGATGCGAGTACCCATTCGGAAGCATGACGCAGGCGAGGGTGATACATCGCAAGGAGAATACGTTAGGTAAGTGTAACTATAGTCCGACAAGTTCGCAAGTGACCTTTGCTAGGAGTGACAAACGAAACGGGAGGGGAGGTATCCAAGATGTCAGCGGGTAGCGGGAGTTGTAGCGGAGAAGGGAGGGTCATATAAGAATGTCGAGCTTCCTCGCCTCCCCCCACCATCTGTATCCCGCAGGAAGGTCGCGCACGAAGTTGTCGAATTATAATCCCCTCGAATATTCCAACCTCCGCAGACAGATGCGAATACCCATTCGGCAGCATGACGCAGGCGAGGGTTATACATCGCAAGGAGAATACGTTAGGTAAGTCTAACTGACAGCCGATGTGGCGCAGTGGTTAGTATGCCTGCCTGCCACGTAAAGGTTCCGGGTTCAATTCCCGGTGGGGTCACTCACAAAGTTGATATTTATCACTTTGTGAATTTGTTCCCAGTCTGGTTAGGACATTGCAGGCTGAACCACCTGAGTCCGCAAGTAAGATGGTTCCGTGCTTCGGATGGGCACGTTAAGCCGTCGGTCCCGGTCGCTGTCTATGATGGCGGTCGTTACACAACCATGTCAGAGGCCTGCTACTTGCAGTAGGCGGTTGAAAAACTCTGACACCAGGGTTCATCGGGTCGCTGAACGACTCGGTGTCCCACACGAAAAAGAAAGAGTAACTAATCTAACTAGCATAAGTAAGGCCGCTTGCGGCTGGCGAGGAGGCGTTTACGTGGCTGAGCGACTAACGTTGTATCAATCGCCGCCTGCGACGACAGCAAACTCAAAAGTATTTATTCAAAATGGGATACTAAAAATATCACTAATTGATAGTCATTATTACAAAAGTATGGATAAGTCATTGTAAAAAAAGAATGACACAATTATCTTTTTCTTACAACAATTTTGCGGTCCAAGTATAGACGCGGCTCGAGCTGGATATTTTTTTTTTTTTATTTACTGCCTCGGGTCTGGCCAGGCTAACCACACGGCATGTAAATAGATTCAAATTCAGATAACATAAAAAAAATGTTCATGCATAGCATATAATTAGCTGGACCCCCTGGACAGGAAACGCGGTTGTCCAGAAATCCAGGAAAAACTTCACGCCGCGGTGAGGTCGAACCAGCCGCGTGCTTATCTATTGGGGTAGGCCTAGCTAGTGCCCGTCAGCCAGCGGCGGCTCGTTACATCTGGTGGGTCAATCCGACGGCTGGCTGCCCCATCTAGTCAGTTAAGAGGCGGTAGTCGGACATCTCATCTCTGGGAAGATGACCTAAAAGAAACGGCTGGCTCCATGTGGCGGAGATAGACAAATGTATAAAGGTCTGGAGGAGGCCTATGTCAAGGGACAAGTTGGAAAGAAGACTAAATAGAAAAGAAAACAATACTCTACAAATATATACCCAAAGACAAGGCTATAAAAGAAAGAAAGAAAGTCGGACATCTCTGAGAATGTGCTCACGACCCTATCTACTTGACAAGAACTAGTGTATAATGGACAGCTGATGGCCATGTCAGACTGTGCTGGACAGCACCACCCTGAGCAGCCTATCTGGGTCCCAGAGCCTCCAGTTCCACCATGGCGGAGATATCCAGATCGCCATAGGACGAGATCAACTGCCTGAGGCTTGTGTTGACGATGTGGGTCGCGTCCGCCCCCGCTAGTAAGAAAACGTTTCCCGGAAGAAAGTAATATCCATGTTAATGATTTCGTACCAAATAGCCCCCTGAGTCCGATCACTGGTCATGAGTCATGATCATGACTTAGGCTAGGCGGGATGAAAAGTTACCTTGGTCGCGTAGTATCTAAGTATTGCGTCCATCCTCCCGCTTAGGCTGGTCATGACACTGGACCTTAAGAATGTAGGAAGGGAATGGACAGGTCGCTGATGATGTCAGCGTTTTTTTCATTTAATAACATTGGACTTTTTTCCCGCAGGTCTAAACGCAGCAACGGCCGGCCCGTCGGGCAGCATCAGGCCGCCGACGGAGCCCGCGTTCGCCAGGCCTTCGACGTCGTTCCCCGCGCCGCCGCCCCCCTACCCCGCGGGCGCGCCGGCCCCCTCCCAAGCCGGCAACGCCCCGGTCGCACTGTCGTCGCCGCTACTGGTTAATTTATTACAGGTGAGTAGCTATACAACCAACGTAGGGCAGTGTATCAGAGAGTAGCTATACAACCAACATAGGGCAGTGTATCGAGTGTAGCTATACAACCAACATAGAGCAGTGTATCAGAGCCAGGCCTTCGACGTCCTTCCCCGCGCCGCCGCCCCCCTACCCCGCGGGCGCGCCGGCCCCCTCCCAAGCGGGCAACGCCCCGGTCGCACTGTCTTCGCCGTTGCTGGTTAATTTATTACAGGTGAGTAGCTATACAACCAACATAGGGCAGTGTATCAGAGCCACGCCTTCAACGTCGTTCCCCGCGCCGCCGCCCCCCTACCCCGCGGGCGCGCCGGCCCTCCCAAGCCGGCAACGCCCCGGTCGCACTGTCTTCGCCGTTGCTGGTTAATTTATTACAGGTGAGTAGCTATACAACCAACATAGGGCAGTGTATCAGAGCCACGCCTTCAACGTCGTTCCCGCGCCGCCGCCCCCTACCCGCGGGCGCGCTCGGCCCCTCCCAAGCCGGCAACGCCCCGGTCGCACTGTCGTCACCTTTACTGGTCAACCTACTGCAGGTGAGTAGCTATACAACCAACATAGGGCAGTGTGTCAGAGCCAGGCCTTCGACGTCCTTCCCCGCGCCGCCGGCCCCCTCCCAAGCGGGCAACGCCCCGGTCGCACTGTCTTCGCCGTTGCTGGTTAATTTATTACAGGTGAGTAGCTATACAACCAACATAGGGCAGTGTGTCAGAGCCAGGCCTTCGACGTCGTTCCCCGCGCCGCCGCCCCTACCCCGCGGGCGCGGCCCTCCCAAGCGGGCAACGCCCCGGTCGCACTGTCTTCGCCGTTGCTGGTTAATTTATTACAGGTGAGTAGCTATACAACCAACATAGGGCAGTGTATCAGAGCCAGGCCTTCGACGTCGTTCCCGCGCCGCCGCCCCTACCCCGCGGGCGCCGGCCCTCCCAAGCGGGCAACGCCCCGGTCGCACTGTCCTCACCGCTACTGGTCAACCTACTGCAGGTGAGTAGCTATACAACCAACATAGGGCAGTGTAGGTATCAGACGAGCAGTGTATCAGAGCCAGGCCTTCCACGTAGTTCCCCGCGCCGCCGCCCCTACCCCGCGGGCGCCCGGCCCTCCCAAGCGGGCAACGCCCCGGTCGCACTGTCTTCGCCGCTACTGGTCAACCTACTGCAGGTGAGTAGCTATACAACCAACATAGGGCAGTGTATCAGAGCCAGGCCTTCGACGTCGTTCCCGCGCCGCCGCCCCCTACCCCGCGGGCGCCCGGCCCTCCCAAGCGGGCAACGCCCCGGTCGCACTGTCTTCGCCGCTACTGGTCAACCTACTGCAGGTGAGTAGCTATACAACCAACATAGGGCAGTGTATCAGAGCCAGGCCTTCGACGTCGTTCCCCGCGCCGCCGCCTACCCCGCGGGCGCGCGGCCCTCCCAAGCGGGCAACGCCCCGGTCGCACTGTCCTCACCTTTACTGGTCAATCTATTACAGGTAAGAAACTAGGCAACAGGAATATAATGCAGATTTTTCGGTTCACAATTTTCAAATTTGTAAATGTCTTACAAATTTGTCTTAAAAATACCTACCAAAAAGATCAATTGTCATTATTTGTAAATCGCAGATCAAATAGAAAGCAAAATGGCATAAAACATGGAACTCGGAATGTTAGTGCTTTCATCAGCAAAGTTATCAACAGCACAAGTTGAGGGCGTTTTCTAAGTTGAAATGTCACTATTATCACAGTTTTTAACTATGTCATTCATCTCCCCCCTGCTCACAAACGTTTAGCTATTGTGACATTTCATAACTTTGACATTTTGCCACTATATTTTGTAACTTGATCGCGTGTGTCCGTGTCATTTTGTTACTTTGTGCTATTCTTTGATACATTGCTAATTTGGACACACTGTTTCCCAAGACATATTCCCACCTTTTTCTCTATCTATTAGTTATTATTGTAATTCAACGCATGTTTTCTTGCAGAACGATGCTGTGGCGCCGTCGCCGCGAATGAAGCCGCCGCCGCACCCCGCCAAGCTGGACAGACTGGATGACGGACAGGTAAGCTTTTTATATCACTCTTGTAGCGGCGCGGAGTGCATTGAAATATGAAGCCCGCACCGCACACAGAATGCTGACTTTGCTGAACGCGTCTACTGCTGACGAGGTGATTACGACTACGCTGCCTGCACAATGTAAAACACGCTACGTCACACTCGTCACAGAAGAATAACCAATCAGAAGCTCAGGCCTAAAACGCGGTTACGAAGTTTTTTAAGACTTAGCTTAAATAGAAAATTCGCGACTTACCAGTTGGGCGGCGGTCCCCGAACTAACACCTCGCTCGGAGGGAATTCCACCTTTCCATCAAGCTGATTTGAACCAACTGGTTTCCACCTTCACTCTTCTCAACACTCGTCCAAATAGATAGTAGATGCGTCCAGCGAAGTCAGCATTCTGTGTGCGGTGCGGGCTTCATATTTGATTGCAGTCCGCGCCGCTACACTCTTTTAAGAACCCTAACACTAAGCATAATTTGTACAGGATGCCCGCAACAGCAAAATTATGTCGCTCGGCTAAGAATCCTGCCACCCCTTGTCCACTCAGGGTGCTTCGTAAAAGGCGACGTAGAGTTTTGGACCTCGGCTGAATATCGGTCGGCTATGGTCAACCGCATGGTGGCGGTGATACCATCTACAATAATAGCATTCCCACAGAGGGCTGACGTCAGGCAGGCGGCCGGTCATAAAACACAGCCAAATCTTTTTGCTACATGATATTGTGTTCTGACAAAACATGTTGCGCCGGCCCCGAATGATTGGGGATAAGAGCAGGAAGATGATGTTCCATTATAAATTTCCTATTGCGGTATCGTGAGTTATAACGACACATACATAGCACCCACTTATACACTTTTACATAGGTACACAGAATCAGGTACAATGGATATTTTAATTCAGCATTAATATCTGTTGTGATCATTATAAGTTATAAATAAAGTTTGCAACGAATCAAGTTGAGAAAATAATGTTCTTATTTCGTTAGGCTTTTTTGTCACAAGCAAACACTTGGCTATTTTTATCCTTTTGTTAATATCGAGTACCTCAATTACGAAGAGGTTTATTTTCCATATTCAACTATAAACGGCACTTGTTAAAAGTGACAGAAATTGCTAAAATTACCTCGGAAATATCCTCGCGAAATTGAGGCCTTTATGTAGGTTACATAATTCATTTCAGCGGTAATTTGATTGATGATGGCGTTGAACTGAGAACTTTGTAACAACTAATGTATCCCATGCGTCATACCTACTAGTAGGGATGCAAAGTATGTCCAGCTATCCATATATCGATATCGACATTATTCGACATATATCGAGTTCAGTCGATATATAAGCCAATATGGCTTAAGACTGCGAGATGTCGATACTTCATTAAACTTAAATAAATCATTTAAATGCAGTCGGGTCGTTGGACGTCTTGGTGTCCCACTCGAAGAAGAAGAATACCCAGCCATCGCATCTTTCGTAGCTTTTGTACACAATACGATCAGTGTTGCCAGTTTGCCAGTAATGTAAATGTTGCCTGTAACATAATTTTACCTATTTTTATAGGCTTCGGCATTTGATTTCGATGTATTGAGTTTTTTTATATCGATGTGTAGACATTTAGGCGTCGATATATCGATATTTTTAATTTCGTTATGTCGTTGCATCCCCACATACTAGTTTACAATGTGTGCGTCTATACATAGATAACATGAATTACGTAAATATTGAAAGCTTAAACGAAAACATAACTTCGATAGTTGTCTATGAAATCTCACTAGAAACCAAACAATCGAAATCCCAAGATTGCTTGACTCTCTACTGTATTATTTTTAAAGTATAACTGAAATCGGCGTTTCGATGTTCATTCCACTGCAGACAGATTTCAAGATTATTCTTCATTACAGGTGGAGCTAGCGGTAGGGCGCGCGCCGTTCGAGTACCGCGCCCCCCGCGCGCCGGCGCCCCGCGCCACCCCGCCCTCCCCCTCGCCCTCCCTGCCCCCGCCGAGGCAGCCCTTCGTGCGGCGCGCCATGCCCGTCAGACAGCCGCAGGACGTGCAGTATAGAGCGCCCAACGCTACTGTAGTCGGTAAGTAACTTGCAATGGAAGACGTAGTATGTATTGCTGAGCATTGGTTCAAAGTAGAATCGAGTCGCTATAGTTAGTACCCTGCCCGTCAGGCAGCCGCAGGACGTGCAGTATAGAGCGCCCAACGCTACTGTAGTCGGTAAGTAACTTGCAATGGAAGACGTAGTATGTATTGCTGAGCATTGGTTCAAAGTAGAATCGAGTCGCTATAGTTAGTACCCTGCCCGTCAGGCAGCCGCAGGACGTGCAGTATAGAGCGCCCAACGCTACTGTAGTCGGTAAGTAACTTGCAATGGAAGACGTAGTATGCATAGCTGAGCATTGGTTCAAAGTAGAATCGAGTCGCTATAGTTAGTACCCTGCCCGTCAGACAGCCGCAGGACGTGCAGTATAGAGCGCCCAACGCTACTGTAGTCGGTAAGTAACTTGCAATGGAAGACGTAGTATGTATTGCTGAGCATTGGCTAAAAGTAGAATCGAGTGGCTCTTATAAGTGACCTGCCTAGTCAGACAGCCGCAGGACGTGCAGTATAGAGCGCCCAACGCTACTGTAGTCGGTAAGTCACTAAAGAAGACGTAGTTTGCATAGCTGAGCATTGGCTCAAAGTTGAATCAAGTCGTTATAGTTAGTACCCTAAGTTAGTACCCTGCCGTCAGACAGCCGCAGGACGTGCAGTATAGAGCGCCCAACGCTACTGTAGTCGGTAAGTACCACTGCTGGACATAGGTATCCCACACGCGCCTCCGCAGACTGTGATTGTGAGCCGACTGTACAACGGCTGCCTGCAATCCTTGTGGTAGTGAATGCATATAGCACCGCTCATTCAATTTGCCGATCTTTCAGTCTGTGTTGGTCTTTTAGTTTGTTTTAGTTCGTTTACTGATAATTTTAACTATTTAGTAAAACACCCGTTTTATTTGGATTAGCCCTAAATATAGCCGAGAGAAATCCCATTGTACATATTCGAATGTATATTGATTTTGACCAAAATACATAATCGATGAATAAATCAATATTGATTTACAGGAGACGTTCGATTCTGAATTTCAAAAGGATAACTTTCGGTTTCTAAATTCCATTATTCAGTTGTAGTTATAGTTACTAAGGGAGCGCTTTTAAACGAATTTAAGTTGTGATCATTTCCATTATTGGATTTTGCAGTACAGATGTCGAAGGTAGCAGGTTTAAATCCGGCCTGCGCTGGAAAGTATTCCTAGAAAATAAATAATTAAAACTGAAAAAAAATATATACGTTGAATGTTTGTATCACTTTAACATGTTGTATTATCTTCCAGGCCGGAGGTTCCCAGAATACGGCACGCAGCCTACGTTCCCAGCGCCGCCGCCGCCGTACAGACAGCAGGGTCCGGCGCCGCGGCCCAGGCCTCCTCTCGCCGCGCCCCCCCGGCGCCTCCGCCCCCGCCCGCGCCCCGCGTCACCCCCGAGGACCTGCAGGCGCTGCTGCCGCCCTCCACCACCATGGACCAGAAGACGCAGTCCAGCTTCCAGGTACGTTATCAACTATTTGCACCTATAGTCGAGAATTCCATCCATTCGGTGTGGCACTCCCTTTCTCACATCGACCACTTGTCATTATCAATTTTGTGATCATAGTTTAAACGCGGTTTGGGCCTTCCCACTAGGTGGTAAACTCAAGTAAGACAGGGAGTGCCATACTGCAGCGAAAGGTCTTCTTCTCGACTATAGGTGTATGTTCACTCGCTTCATTTGTACCGCTTGGAGTAAGTGAACTTCGCACGCGGATGGGCCGTGCGTACAACACGTGCCAGGCAGCGAAGACACTAAGCAGGTCAGTTGGGCCTCTGACCACAACGTCCAATTTGGTTGGTCGAGCGTTGTGGTCTACCTTCAGACGTATTAGCCATAACTGCACTTGGCAGAGGGATTGTGGATTGCAGCGTAAAATGCTGGATATCTAATTTGTATGAAACAAATCCAAAATGTTTACAAATCTGTTTGTTTCCAGGAGTTCCAACGTTACCAGCAGCAATACAATGCGAGGCAGCGCGCCGCCTCGAGGGCAGCGTCCAGTAGTAGCACCCAGGGAGAGTGGGGTGATGCTTACCGAGACATAGGGCTACTGCCAGATTTACCAGGTAACAATTTTATGACATACAAAATTTTATTTTCTTTTATCAGTCTAGATTCACTTACAATCATAAAATTACTTTTCCATGTAATTCTACAATTTTTCACTTAAAATTAACCGTTTTAAAGCACTATAATAATTTACCCTATTAGGACCCATAGAGATAGGAAAAACGTTCAGTTCTTGGACGTTCAACTTGTGAAATATTTGTTGGTCAGTTTTTAACACCTTGTATTGTTTTCTTTATCAGATACGTGCGACCTAGACCAGCTGCTGCCGACGCTCCCAGCCGACTTGAACCTGGACGACACGGCATTATCCGCGATATCGGAACTAGAGTCGACGCCAGACTCCATATTGCAGGAGATTACTGGCTTGAGTAACACGCTGAACGGGCCCTACGAGTCCACCAGCCGAGAAGTGCCTTCCAAAGACTTCGAGTCTACCGACATGATGCCCCCGCCGCCCGCGCCCGCGCCGCCTCCTCCACCCCGCAGCCGTCTCCAACCCCCGCGCCGCATAGACCCAATTCCAGCCCTAACAGGAGCCCCCAAAGCGTGCAATGCGGGAGCAACTCACCACACAACGTGGGGTTCCGATCCCCGCCCGCGAACTACGCGCAACAATCACCCAGTCAAGACAAACCCACACCCACCACTTCCAATAGCAACCCTAGTACGAGTAGCAGTAGCAACCCTATGCCGCCGCCGCTGAGGCTGCCGATCAGAACGAACGCCGTACATACGGCGACCGTCGGCTCGCAAGCCACGGCTAGCGAAATAGAGGAGCAAAGCAAACAGTATCTCATAAAAACCCTCATGAGAGATGACGACCCACCTCCACCCCCGCCAGAAAGAAAGGAAGAGGTCACAGTCGCACAAGTCAAGGTCGAAGATAACGTGCCTTCCATAGCAGCGATACCGTCCACGCCAGAAGTGTTCGGAATCGCCAAGTCGACCATCGACGAGGACGACAGAAAATCAGACGATGATAAGAAAAAAGCAATCAAAAAGGATGACAAAACCGCGGGCAAAAGCGGGAAACCGCGGAACACTGGTGCTAAAGAAAAACCTGCGACGTTACGGGAAAAGATCATCAAAGACGGGAAAATAAAGCCCCTGCCCAGACCGAATACTTCCCCCGCGACGACAGATGAAGCTAAATCGCCCGGGGAAAAGGAGTCGATAAAACTAAGGTTGAAACTAGACAAAAACGAACCTATCGTCCAACCGGTGTACAAAGCTGACGTCAGTTTTGCAGCCAGCCCATCAAATACGCCTAATACAGGCCCTCTAAACCAGGCCCGAACTGATAAACCACAGGATTCAGAACTACGCGTCCCGCCTCTACACATCAGTTTACGCGGACGAAATTCCGCCATAATCAAAAACTCCAAAAAGGAAAAGCGAAAATTCGGCTCTGGTGACATACACAAGAAAATCAAAATCAGAAAACCGAGCGAATCGGACGACAAAACGCATCGGCACGATGAAGCGACAAAATCAACGGATGACCCCAAATCTGATGATTATATCGTGAAAAGCATAAAACTGAACAACCATTACGAAGGCGAAACTATCAAATCAGAAATCACAGGAGACAATAATGTCGTCTACAGAATGAAAACGATATCGAAAAACGCTCACATAGTCACCAAGTCCGAATACAAACCTAACAACAAAATATCAACGTTAGACAAACTAAAAAAGAAAAAGCTTCTGAGCGATATCAAGCCAGAGAAGGACAAAGAATGGCGGAACGACGTGATAGACAAGGAGGGCAAGTACGCGCATAACGAGGGCTACAGAGAGACAAACAACCACGACAAAAAGAAACCCGTAGTGAAAAGTGATACTCCTAGTGAAAAGCCAGAAGCGACTGGCTATTTAGAAGACAGGGTAACCAAGGACCGGACAATAAGTGCGGACACAGAGGTCGCTTTAGAGGGGGGCGTGGTCGAGGTGCGCCGCGCGAGTGAGGGAGACAGCAAGCTGTTTGCGCGCGCGAGCGAGGGAGACAACAAGTTGAAGAGGACGGCCGAAGCGGCTTCGCCCAACGGGCTGCTCGTCACGGAGAAGAAGAGGAAGACCAGCCATAGTTCCTGTCCTGGTAAGTACTTTAAGTTTTGATTTTCGGAATAAGATTAGTTACGCCTGTAAGTAGCGCAGATAAAGAACATGTCCCGAATTGGCAACATTATTGTTCAAATCCTGCTCAAATGGCATTTAATATGATAGAGATAGAGAAGCAAACAATAATGTTTAATAAATATCAAATCTTACAAGATTCATATAGGATTTCATAATGCGGCATAAATTTTATTATATTTTGTAAATTTACAGTTATCAGAAAGAACAATAAAAAGAAACAAAGATTATAAAACGAGATATTTTAGAATATGTGTTTTTTTCCATGTTTCCGTGATATCAATAGGTAGTTTATGTTATTCCAGAACCGCCCGGCTCTACCAACGTAGGCACGATCGGCGCGCGGATAGATTCACCCCCTCCCGCGCCCCGCCCCGCCGCCGCAACCCCCGCGCCCGCCACCACCGCCCCCGCCCCGGGCTCCGTGTCGCCGCGACGCAAGGAGCGCCCAAGGACAAGTCCTACTGCAAGCTGATGGCGGAGCGGGCTGCCAGACCCGACGCTGACAAGTTTACCCACAGGTACGATCATCATCATCATATCTGCTATACTATAACAGCCAACCAACGTGGGCACGATCGGCGCGCGGATAGATTCCCCCCCGCCCGCGCCCCGCCCTACCCCCGCAACCCCCGCGCCCGCCACCACCGCCCCCGCCCCGGGCTCCGTGTCGCCGCGACGCAAGGAGCGCCCCAAGGACAAGTCCTACTGCAAGCTGATGGCGGAGCGGGCTGCCAGACCCGACGCTGACAAGTTCACACACAGGTACGATCATCATTATCATCATCTGCCTGCCCTTATCCCAAGTCTATATGGATCGGCGCGCGGATAGACTCACCCCCGCCCGCGCCCCGCCACGCCCCGACCCCACGCCCGCCCCCACCGCCCCGCCCGGGCTCCGTGTCGCCGCGACGCAAGGAGCGCCCCAAGGACAAGTCCTACTGCAAGCTGATGGCGGAGCGAGCTGCCAGACCCGACGCTGACAAGTTCACCAACAGGTAGGATCATCATCATCATATCTGCTATACTATAACAGCCAACCAACGTGGGTACCATCGGCGCGCGGATAGATTCCCCCCCGCCCGCGTCCCGCCCTGCCGCCGCTACCCCCGCGCCCGCCACCACCGCCCCCGCCTCGGGCTCCGTGTCGCCGCGACGCAAGGAGCGTCCTAAAGACAAGTCCTACTGCAAGCTGATGGCGGAGCGAGCTGCCAGACCCGACGCTGACAAGTTCACCCACAGGTAAGATCATCATCTGCCTGCCCTTGTTCCAAATCAGTTGAGGTCTGCGCAACATGTCTTGTCTTAGCACAGCAGAGCAGTGGACGTGTAAAAAAATTGATTATTAAAAAATCGATGATTTTCCGCATTTAGTAGTATTTTTTACATTCGATTATGTTTATTTAACTTCTGTCAAAAATGATATAAAAATCAAACATAGAGAAATCGTTTATTTTAGAATTCTATTTTTTCTTTGGATGCCGATTGATTTAATTTTATTCGTTTTGTTGGCTGACTTGAATAATTGATTATCCAGCTTTCCTTACCATGTATACCAGCTATATTTATGTTATTTTATAGGTTTTGAACTTGAGAGTAGTAAGGTTCAAAATCACTAATACATACATACGCTTTACCACCGGTAGATGAGTGTTGATTTTTATTTTTATTTTTTGTTACTAAATTCGCATCCCTGCCAACAGGTCGCCCAACTCCCAAGCGCAGGGCGAAGACTCTGGCATCGAATCCATGGACGCCTTATCAGAGAAGTCGCCCAACCAAGCGAGCCAGTCCCCGCCCGGACCCGTCAGGAAAGAGCGCCTCGACATGCCCCGCTCCACCAGCCCCACGTCGGTCCAGAGGATAATAGGCGTCATAGAACAGCCCCCACCTTCCGACGAACTCCTAGAGAGACTCTGCGGCTCCGGAACGACCCAGCACTACGACCCGGGCCCTCCAGATATAGACGACATGGGCGACATAGAAGCGGAGCTCGCCAAGATGCACGCCGACCACGTGAACGGGGACGACGCGCCGAGACGACCGCCCTCAGATACCAAAGATAGAGAACCCACGCCCATACTACGCACCGACAACGCCATAGACCGGCTCGAGGACAGTGAACCCACGAAAGAAGAAAAGAAAGAGAAAGAAGAACCTATCTCGCCTAAGAAGGAAAAGGACGACTTTGAACTACCGAGCAGAGGGACGCCCCCGCTATATACGTACTCGAATCAAGAAAAAGTCGCCCCGACAGAAAGCACTGAAACTACGGAAAAACCCGTCGCGGAAAACGGTGACTCCGTCAAAGAAGAGGAATTGAAAACCGATAGAATATCGCTCAAAGCGGAATTTCCGGACAAAAGTTTACTAGAGCAACTGTTGATAGAGATACCGACGCCGGATTACGCGTCTAAAAGACCGGAATCGCCGTCGCCGTCCGCGCTAGAACGAGTCGCGCGCAGCTCCGTGCGGACGAGGTCTAGCAGCAAAATGAACAGCCCCGCCGACCAACCGAAGACCCCGCGACTCAGTCCCGGGCTGTCCAAACTGGAAACCAGGTCGGACTCACCGCTACAACCGCGCAACTGCCTAAGGCAGGGTTCCGTCGATAAAACCAGCCCGAAAAACGCGGCCAACACAACCAATGCAACCACACCCGCCACGAAAACACCAGCGGCCGCGCCAGTAGCAACAGCGAAACGCAAACGACGGGAATCGGAAAGCTCTTGCGCGTCAACCATCAGCTGCGAAGAGGGTCTGTCCCCGGCCGGCAGACCGAAGAAAAAACCTCGTCGCTTAGACGGAAAACCCGTGCAGAATCCCACGCTGATGAAAGTGAAAAAGGACTCGGACAGTGACAGTGACGAGCCGTTGATATGCAAAGTGCGGGGCAAGGGGAAGGGGGTGAAAGTGGCCGCTAAAGTGGTGAAGACTCCAGTAGTTACAGGGGCTGAGGGGGTAGGGACGAGGCGGTCCGTGAGACAAGGCCTGGGCACGCCCGCGCCGCCCGCGCCCGCTGCTACCCCCGCGCCGCCGAATAATACTCCAGTCAGGCGGAAAACTAGGAGTGCCGGTAAGTGGATTCACTTCAACTAAACTTTTCGCTAGCCCATTTTCCATTTCCTTGAGGTCGCTAGACCATTTTCCAAATCCATAATTTTTCAGTTTTTTTAATTACACTCCCAATTATACTTTCACCACATTCAAGAGATTCAAGACATTATGAAGATATTTTCTTGATTCTATGAGGTAAAAGAAAAGTCACCTGAACTACCCCAAATGAACCTTTGGGGAAAGATTAACACTGTTTTTATAAGGCAATTTTCTATCGAGACACAAATAAACGTATCATTTTGGGTCCTTTTTAAATTTGACTTATACAAGCACAGTAATGCGGCAGTGTGATCCCGGCTTAGAATGTCGTCACCCCATATCTTTCCTGTGTGTGTCGTAAGAAGCGACTAAAGGATAAATTCATCCAGGGGTTCAATCCCTTTATGAATTTCGCAATCGCATTGCAACATCTTGCTTTGCGCTCACCAACCCGCCTGCCAAGCGTGGTGAGTATGGCAAATAGCCCCATGTTCAGCAGTGGATTTTATCGTAGCTGTTATAGTAGTAGTAGTAAGCACAGGAACTCACTCCAGTCAAAATACACGTTTTACAACACCACGTCACCTCTACACCTAGATAGTGACGTCGCGCCATTCGTTTGCAGTGGGTGACGGGTCCGGTCCGGCGGCCGGCGCGGTGCGGCGGCGCCGCGTGTCGCGCGACGGCAAGTGACGGCGGCGTCGCGCGGAGCCCCGCCCCGCGCCTTCCTCGCCCCCCTCGCCCCCCGCCCTGGCCCAGCCAATGCAGCATCCGCTACTCATCTACCCGCTGCTCGACTGACCGACGAGGCTGCTACACGCTGCCATCTCCAGCCAGCATCGAGCGGTAAAACTGTCTATAGGCTGTACTGTACCTTTAGTCAAAGATTCGCGGTTTATCGATATAATCGTATACAAATCTCGAGCGGAATTGGTATGTAATTAAAATATATAAATTCGATTTTTTGTGAATCTCAAGCGGTAATATTATAAAGAAATTACATAAAAATCGTGCAATAATAATTAAAATGCGGGAGTTTGTTTAGTGAATTCGTAACGTTAGGCGTGTGTGTGAGTATGTTGTAATCGATGGCGCTTGGTTCACATTGGATATAGCAACGTAAAGTGTTCAGACTTTGATATCTACGACGGACGGACTACCGTCGCTATTATTTACATTTTTTTATTTAGTGAACAAATCATGTTACCATTCACTATAAAGCACTCGACTTTTTTAAGTGTTAAGTTAATTTCTTGCGAGTAATTTTAAGAGCGTCCTGTCTTTGTATCATTGCCACATGCCCTTGGCTTGACCTTCGACAAGGTCACTTCGTTCATGGGAGCCTTAGCTTAGTAAATAGAAGTGTATCAATATTGTACAAACGCACTCGATTTGTAGGCACGTTGTTATAATAGGATAAATAGCCGAGATATATAAAAGAGTAATGCATAAAGTTTTAAATAAATATTTTCATACGTTTTTGCACGTAAACTCGTAACGCGCGTAGTTTTTTAAACAGTTTTTGGCGGGGAAACATTCATAGTTATTATGTAATAGTGTAGTTTTATTGTAGGAAAAATCGCAATACGTACCTACAGTTCACAGATTTTCCCAAAAGTTAAATAATTCAATTCAAAACTAAAATGCAGTTTTCCCGCACAAAAAAGACCGCTATTACGACGTAACGTTATTAGCGTTTTATAAAGTAAGAATTCACGACCAATAATTGTAATATTATAAATGTGAAACTTGGATTATTCCTTAGTAAAAATGATAATAATTGTGACTGAGTGTTTCAACTGTTGTCTGACGGGCTTCCAGTATACTAAACTATATTTATTTGACGCCCCTCTTTTTATTTAACCTCCCAAGTTGACCGCGAATTTTGAACCAGAATAAAATGAATCAATACCAGTGAATGACGCTAGTTCTGGCGGTATTTTTAAGTGTTTTATTTCTACGCACTGTAAATATGATATCGATTTTACTAAAGAATACTTTTCTTCTATAGATCTAGTACTTATTTATTATCACTTTTCTTGATCATGATCAATCACTCAGTGAAATGTAGTTTGTACGGATTTTACACGAAATTTCGTGTTCATGTTTTTTTATTAGATTTTAGCTAAATTTGACAACCATTTTGTAGTAAGAAAATCAAGTTATTTCTTAAGAGCAGTTTTTCGGGTTCCGTAGTCGACTAGGAACCCATACAATTTCGGCAACTCCGAAAGGCATGACATTTAATGTATAAGTATAGTTTCACTAAATCAGAACCCTACAATATTCCGTATTGTGCAAAACTTTTGTTTGCAGCTACAAAAAATCTAAAATATTAAAAGTAAAAACGTATAAAGGGAAGTAATAATGAATTGATCATACTCTTGTAAAATTCTTACAGGATTGTAAAATCTAATCAGATTTTAAAATATTTAAAGTAATATTATTTATCGAATTAGATTTTCTTGTAAGCTGCAAACTCTACTCAATATTAAAATAGACTCTGGTATTTGAAACGAGGCGTGGTTCATTCGTTTGCGGTTCCTAACTCGTGGAATTATAAGATCCAAAGCAATAATTAGTGGATGTGACGTTTACTTTAAAAGAAATACTTTTTTACAGCTTTTATAATGTTCAATGTTAGATATTAGTGTCGCAGTCGGTGCAGATGATGAGATGACGTAGATTTTAACAGTAGTAAAACATAGCTTACCTAAAAGTGAAGTAGTGACAGAAATACAATCGAGAATACAGATCTTTAAACAGTTTCAAAAACAGTTTTGTTTGCATTGTGAACACACCATCACAATTTGACAATTGATAAAATTGTGTCCTTTTTGTCTGCATTCGGAACAAAGTTTCGTAATATAAGAACTTATTTTCTACTTTCATTTTTATACTATTTTTATTTGTCAATCCGCATTAAACTCTTTAACATCAATCTTTTTATCGTGCAATAATCAATCGAGACTTTAGATCATCATCTGCACCAACATTGGCTGTCTTTGATACATTTGTTCGCCTCCATTACGATGTTCAGTGTTAAATAAGTCGGACAGTGATAGAACGCTACTATACAAGTTGTAGTTCGTACGTAGTATTTATTAGTACTAATCTGTACTCAAAGTTGGTTTACACAAGTTATCTGTCATTCAGAAAAAACTTATTTTTCCATTGTCTAATAAATCTTTTACCCCTTGCATAAAACTACTCAAGCAAAATGTCACTATATCGCGTTATGCCACTTGACATTATAAACCTGTAATCGGATTCCAATTTGAAAATGAAACTGATAAACAGTACAGTTTTAAGAGTCACAGCAATATTTCACTGGCTCATTTGATACTTGTGTAAACTAGCTATTTGAACAGATTACATATATTTTGTAATTGATAATATGGATAAGTCGGAACGGATAGCAAACAGGTATAATATTAGATTAATTGTAGACGAATGGATTAAATTGTTGTGACTTTTGAAAGTTATTATTCGAAACACCATAATATTATGAATTAATTGGTGCACACCTCTTGTCTTAAGTCAGCAGTAAATAATCCTTCAGGAGCATATTTTCGTCATATAATTGACATAAAAATTTCCAATTTTCAAAGGTCACAAGGTAAAGCGTAGGGGATATTTTGCTATCGGTTCCGACTGGCCCTGTATACATTTGCCTGATAAATTGTGCCCTATATCGTGTGCCGTTGATAGGAGCTGTGTCTGCATTACGTGTTAAACTAGGATAGCGGGCGACGGGGGCTGGCCTGGGCGGTCACTTCTTTAAATTATTAGTTAAAATCGGTCCGGCCGATGTACAATCTCTTTGTAAATTTTTATGTATAGATGGGGAAATTTAATATATGTTATGTTTTAAGCGATTGTTTTCTTTTTTAATTTTCGATTTGGGAGCTCCGGTTAGAGCGTTGTACATAGTTAGAATGGCGCCAGCTACCGCGGAACCGTCTCCTGAGGAATGCAAAGCCTTATACTGTAATATAAAAATTGACGCAAGCTTGTAATATATAATTATAGCGAATGGACTCTCAAACTAGCTCTGTATATTGGGTGTATAGTTATTTAGTTGTTTTGTTTTTTTTTTCGACTAATGATAGTAATTTATGCCGATAAATATCTATATTATACATTATTGAAAGAGAAATACAAATAGTTTTTAACACTATAAATATAGGTTAGGGGTACACCACACATGAGATAGCATATAGTTTTGGTATGTAAACAATATAAACTTGTAAATAGATTGCAGAAATAGTGAATAAAAGAATTGATACAATAAAATTAACTTTATGTTATTTGTAATATTTTTTCTAGGATGTGTTGTTGGATGCTGATGGCATCTCGCGAACCATTAGGACAAAGATAGGAATGCCTACAATTTTTTTGTTGCTGGCAATTTTATCAAGTTACTGAACTATTCTTTTTTATTGTGCATTATATTTTCTGTAAGTTTTGCTTTCACTGTCGTTTCTACATTATTTTTAAATCATATAATTATATTCATAAAGTACGATGAGTCATGGTGAATTATTATCATATTATTATGAATGAAAAAAAGAAATAAGGAATATTATTGTTCTGCTATTATTAAATTTGTAAAGTTAGTTTATTATAATAAATGAGTAAAAAATATGCTGTTGTTTTACTTCTTGGGGTTTCTACCAGAACCATTAATTAATTAAGATATTGTAAACTCAAACACGGGTTCAAAGGATTTATGAAACTTAACTTTCCCCATGCAACATGGGTCGAAATAAGGAAATAAAATGGACCTTCCATAGTAAATCAGCTAATCAGAGGGATTTGTATGGAAGGTCCAATTTTATTTTTCTTATTTCAACCCGTGTTACATGGAGAAAGTTGTTCAGTTTCATGAGTCATGAGTATCCTGACCTCGTTTCTCGTTTCGTTTCGTTATACCCTTTTTGTTACTACTTCTGGTATACAAATGCATGTTCTTGGCGGAATGCACTAACTCAATGAGAATTGAAGTTGTTTAGTTTGAAGAACTGGCTCACCTTTTTAAAAAATCCAGTTGATTTTTTACAACTTATACAGGGGGCACCGAACAACCCACTTTTCCGAAAACGCTGAGAACAGGCCAAACTCATGGGCCAAACTTAACAATTTATTTACCCTAAGGCCCCAAAGTTCAAAGCCTGAAAATAAAATTGTACCTCCCATACTAAAGTCCAAGCAATTTTCTATAGGAGATAACGGGACGGAAGATCGAGTTGCTCGAAGTAGGAGATCCAAAATTTTTTTAAGGCTTTGTTCTTTTGATCTTTATTGAAAAAGTTTGACTTGTTGAGCTTAGCGTTTTCGGGAAAGTGGGTTATTCGGTCGGTACCACCCTGTCTGTACCTATAAGTTGTAAAAAATCAACTGCAAACCGTGACTGCAAATATAACAGGTGAACCAGTTCACAACTTTCTTTGTAGCCGGTTGTAATAATCTCTTGCCACCAGGGTTCATCAGGTCGTTGGACAATTCGCCGTCCCACACCAATAAAGAAAATAAAGAGATGTGAAAAAAATATTGGGGCCTATTAGAAATAGAGTCGGCTGGGAGGTTGCTGGCTGGTTCCTCCAAGATATTTTGCAGTTGAATATTTTACACGTGTATTTATAGGTAGAAATGTTAGCACGTCTAAATTCAGTTCATCGAACAAGAAAAGTGATGAATTTGTAATGTACTATGTTCATGGAAAAAGGAAACTACGGAGCATAGTCGGAGTTGAGTCGGAGATAAGCACAAGGGTTGACGTTCCATTCCATGGTTTCACACTCACGTTTCGTTATACGTAAAATATTAAAAGAAGTGTCGAAAACGAACTTGTTTATCAAGCGTGCTTGTGATTGGCCGTATTATTTACCACCAATATCAACGACCAATATAATTCAAGCATATGTACGCCCTATGTCGTACGATTGGTTGAATCAAAAGTGACAGAAAGTACAATAAATTTACATAGAAAACTAACCTATTATTCACTTGCTGTGATAATCAATCGAACCATCGTGATTATTTGTAAAAATTCCTAAAATAAAGTGAGTATTTTAATCTATTTCAAATAAAATTTGTTTACTTGCTTTAATTATGTATTGCTAAGGTAATTAAAAATACTTGTCTTGAAATATAACCTGAAGAAATGTGTTATGTAAGAAGGTGTCCATAGTCACTCCTTGCCTGGAGATAAAACCAAGAAAATGCCAATTTTCCATCGATTACGATATTTTACTTCTAATTGTTCGAATTAAATCGTTACTACACTGCCAATCAATTTTTAACAACCTATGTAAGTATCGTATCGTACCTACTAAAAACAAATGAAAATAGAGAAGAACAAGTTTAGTGATCATAATATCAATTTTCAAGTTCTATACTTTACGAGCAAGCAAGATTGACTCTCCACTGGTGAATAACTCTGTAACTACAAAAAATCGCAAAACATACCTACATTGAGTTGATTTGGATACCTCCCAGTATCAGGGATTTATACTTTGTCTTTGGGTGTCATTTGGGCCACCCTGCATGATAAATAGCTGGCCATGGAAGCTCAGCTCTCAAGATGTTATCATGTTTATGAGCAATATTTCGTGGTATTTTCACACAACCTGCCTAATTCCCAGATGGCCGGAGACAGCGCAGTGTCAGTCGCGAACAAGCCGCAGATGCGCGGCCTGCTGACCGCCGTCATCAAGAAGAACCTGATCATCTCCATCGGCCTGGCCGCGCTCTCAGGGATCGCCTTCCAGCAGCTGGTCGCCAAGCCGCGCAAGCAGCGTTACGCTGAGTTCTACAGGTATAAAATAGAAAAAATACTTCTTACTACTTTACAGAACTTTTCCCACACACCAGCCAAGATATAGGCATATCAGCCAGTGCCTGCTGGCCTATTATTAAATAATATTATCTCCAACCAGAATGGGGAAGATTAAGAGAGGTATATGCCCAACAGTGGGCTAAACCATCCTGATGGGGAAGAAGAAAAATAATAATATATTTATATTTTCTTTTTTTTATTAACTACACTAATATTTTAAAGATTTGTTTTTTTGTTTTGTGTTCTGTGTGCATCTAAACTATAGGACCGATTCCAAAAATTCTTTCTTGATTAGAAAACTACAATATCCTTGAGTAACATACATAGGCTACATTTTACCATAGGAAAATGCCTTATTCCCATGGGAAAATGGTAAACAGCAGATGGGATGGGCTCTCTGTTACAGGGTGTTGAAAAAAATGCTGGAATCTTAGCTTGGTACGTCTATATACTAGATTTTTCGCTGGACGGTCTTTTTGAATTAAGAATCCCATGTTCGGTTAGATTTCCAGTCTAAAAGTGCACACCTTTGACACAGCCAGCACTCAATCTCTTGCTCCACACTTGTTAGCAAATTATGAATAGTTTTTTCTCTGTTTTTTTCAGGACCTATGATGCTGAGAAGGAATTCGAAGAGATGAAGAAGAAGGGTCTGTTCCAGTCCTGCTAAACTGGAGGGCTGTAGTGTAGTATTAATTTATGTATAATGCTGTGAATAAGTAAAACAATCAAAATAAAACATGATTTAAATCATTACTTGGTTTTATTTATATCCTATTGTTAAGAAAATATCTACTAATAAAATGCAATTTTTATTTTCGAATGGATAAAATCTTGGAACCGCTGATTGGAACTAAAAGTAGACAATCTGCATGTAAGGAAAAGTCCGGACCTCAATTTTTTTTAAATTGTTAGCAGTGCACACGAGAATTCTGCAAAGATGTCTGCTTTCCCTACAAATGTTAAAGGATTAATCCAGGATATTATTATCTAAATCCTTTTAATAATATTCATTTTATTTAAGTACAAATATGAGAAGTAGATGACTCGCCGCCACCCATACCGTTAGATAGCGCCATCTCTCGATGAGTAGCAGAACTAAGAAACAATTATAGAATTAAAATGAAAAATGCACATTTTCTCAATAATTTAATCAGGACATCAAGTAATACGTAACTTTCCAGAATACATAAATAATTTTAACAATTCAATTGATTACACACTCATCGTCGCCTTACTGAATAATTTACATCCCTTACGATACGTTAAACTAATTGATCTACTCAATGACCACAGAACGTCACTTAACATACAGAATATCAGATAACAGGGACCAGCCTGTATAATTTATATTCACTACCACATAAAATATCAAACTTTAAAAAATGTGATCTGAAAGCAGTTCCATCCAAATCGTGACGATATTTGTGCGTTCACCTTTAGGATAGTTTTTGATGATGTCATTTCCGGTCAGCAGCGTTTTTATGATTGGTTGTAAATTTTTCAGGTTGCAAACGATTGTCCAATGAACGTTAAAAGATTTTGCGCGAAATTTGAAATGCTGCGGGATGTAAACTTTTAGATCACATTTTTATTACTTTGAAAAATTGAAAGATAATCGCTTTGGTATTCGCTAGGAAGGGACGAAGTAAATATAAATACTTATTCAAAGCAAGCATAAACATTGTACTTTTGTGGAAAACATTCGTGTTTTAGTGTCTCCTTTCAGCTTTGTAGGTAGGAAGGATATGAGAAATAAGTTTAGTTAGAACGAGTAAAATAGTTCACAAAATAAATAAATCCAAAAATATTACCTACGTAAGATTACATAGATCATCGAAATATATAAGTTATATAATATTATAATTATGGCAGCGACAATTATATCTTATTCCTTACACATTAAAATACCAAATCATGTAAGTAGTATTACTTTTTTTGCATTTTTGTTCATTATCCATCCATGTTAACCGACATTCCCTTTCAAAAGAAATAATGGTCCATCTCATTTGTTTTTGCTAGCTAGTTTTATCAATTCTTTCACTCCAAAAAAACCATAGACAGATCTTAGTTTTAACATCTATACTGCCCTGGGATAACTAAAATGCCGTTAACCCTCAATTTTTCAATTTTCACTTTTTAACGGCATTATAGTAAGGAAACGATTCTCTTTCGAACCATCTGACTCATTTTTCTCTATCTTTTTTAGTTCCGGAGATACGAAACATAAAATTGCCGCTAAGTGACAGTTTTGGGCACCCAAACAGGGCTATAAAGTCGTTATCTACATAAACATGGCTAAAATGCCTTTAAAACTCGTTAAACTTGAAAAACGTTGACTTTTTTTACAATTTTATACCCAAAATCCATAACATAATTGCCGTTCCCTAAGTTTTCCGAACAAGATTGCAGCTAAAATACTTTAACTGTATTATAGTTAAGTCAAGTTTTAAACGTGTAAAAAATATTTTCTAGATTAAGATGACGTTATGTGAAAATTGCAGCGCTAAAATGTCGTTTAAGGATTTTAACGGCAATGTAGATTTTTATTTTCCGTGTATAATTTATAAAAGTTACATTTATTAATGCCGCTATCCCACAATACTGCTCTAAAATGCCGTTAACTTTTCTCGCTTTGTCGCGGCGTTTTGGATGATATTAGGATGATTCATATAAAATCTGCAGAAAATAAGAAAGATTTGCCTCTTTCGTTTGTATTTAACCGAATAACTACGAAACTACTTAACCTATTTCAAAAAATCTTTCACCACTAGATAGTGTTGTAGCTTGACTAGATATACTAAGTAAATGGCAACTTTTTACCGTAGATAATATTTTATTACTGTGGGAAAATGGTAAGAAGTGGGCATAACCGGTCTTGTCGCTATATTTTACGACCAAACTCCTTTACTGATCTTCATGAAATTTAGTAAAAACTGTTAACAAATAGGAGATGAAGATAGCGTAATTTTTATGAACACTAGACCGTCTCGAGCCCCTAGATTTTGTAACACAAAGATTCCGCTATACTACTTATAAGACGTTCCGGAAATGCTGCATTGCAAAAGTTGATTAGCACATCAGTCGACATTTAGCTTCTAAAATACCTGATGTAGGCATTAAGGAGCCTATTTTGACTATGAGACAAACGGAAATGCCTCCATAGAAAAAAAAACAGCATGATGGGCCACTCTTTCTCACACGTAGACGTCAAAAGCTGAAGTGGGTACATGGTTATAGAGAATCAGGAGCTCTGGTTATCATTAGAAAGACAGAAACGCCTCCATAGCAAGAGTTTGGAAAATCCGACGTGGAACACAAAACCCAGCTGTACCATACTTTATAAAGAGATACGAAAATAACCTCATAGCAAAAGATATCGAGCATGACAGGCTGCTTTTGTTAAAATATAGATATCGAGGATTTGAACTGCCTAGTGTGTAAAACTAGAAGCCAAGCTAAACTGTGCGAGACACAGATATATGCAATATTATAATAGAGACCAAGTTCTGTTTTCTGTAACACAAGTAACCTCATAAATTGCGGGAAAACATCTATTTACACAAAAAAAAACTGTTGCAGCGGGTAAAACGCTAAACGGGTTGGTCCACTAGAATTGTATAAAGAGGTAAATAAATTGGTTACTACCTAAACACTAGTGCCAAATACTTAAGTTTTATTTCTCTGCACCTGATGCTTTTCACAAAAGCTTATATCATTGCTCCCGCGGTCTAAAATGTTCTTTAGTTACACTTACTTCATTGAGGTTACAACATTCCTAGTTGAATTTTACCATTGACCCAGAATTTCGAAAGATTTAAGTGTTATTTATTCCATGATTTGATGGTGATAACCTAATGTAAAACAATATTTTTGTAAAATACAAAATTGTTTTTTGAAACTATTAAAATATTTAATATTTGAGATATAAAACTAATTAGAGTGAATTAGAAAGAAAGAAAATACCAATTAAGTAAATTTTAAATTATAAATATTATCCAAGACGTCATATTAAATCAGGTTTTTATGTAAGCACTCAACATTCGCATCTCATGCAAAAAAACGAAGCCGAATATTAAATTTATAATGCGGTGTTGTAAAAGACACTTAACAGTGCCTCAAAAGTTGATTGTTTAATAGAAATATAGCATTAAAAGTTAAAGATTCGGTCCTTTTTATTCTGCTTCAAATTAACATTTCAAGGGAATCTTTCAATTTTCTTATAATGATTACTAAGCTAAATTGCCGTTATGGTGAAAGGTTAGTAACTTAGCTGCAATTATGCGTTGTAAAGGACTTGAAAAACCAATACAAGATACTAAATAGAGGTATAAAGCTTCGCTAAAATGCCGCTAAAGGACTGCGATGACATTCTAGAGAAGTATTTATAGATACAATTCTTGTATTTTACAAGGCAATGAAATTAGTGCAAAACCAAGCACTAAAATGCCGGTAAGGTTACCTTAGCGGCATTTAAGTAGTGTTTTAATATAGTAATTAAAAAAATAATACTTAACGGCAACACATTTTTCAATATATTTCTGTAACCCTTTCACTTAGCGTAATAAAACTAAAAGCAGCGTAAAGTATAAAAAATTACCGTTTCAATAATATCTTAAAATTTCGAATAAATTTTGTATTTATCAAACAGCAACGTTTTTAACTTTAAACCCGCGTAACTCAAAATTTTGATTTTGGGGATAACGGCGTTTTAGTTATCACAGGGCAGAATAGTAGAGCCATTCTAATAATCCTGATCTGCCAGTTGTTACGATCATACAACTTTCATTCCTATGTTGACATCTCATCCACTAATAACCTGATATAGATATCAAATCGGGCTTTTTAGAATGGCCCAACGGTAATAACTTAAAACATAGATTGCTTTGGTCGAAAGCGTATAAGCTTTGCATAACAAACAAACTAGAATTGTGTGACTACAATACGGCCGTTTGAAAAGGACATAATTGACAGCTGTCAAAATCGTGTTAATGCTATACATATAAGATCTATTTTTCTTCATGCCTTCTATAGTCCGACAACTTCGTGCGCGACCCTCCTGCGGGGTACAGACGGTGGAGGGGCGAGGAAGCACGTCATTTTAATATGACGTGCGGCGCGGATGCGCGCGTCTCCCTTCCCCGCTACACCTCCCGCTACCCGCTGACATCACCCCTCCCCACGTCTGTCACCCCTAGGGAAGGTCGCGCACGAACCTGTCGGACTATAGTATGGGTTTGACAGGGCTGTCAAATATAAACTATTCGAACGGCCATACTTTAAGTTTGTGCATGTTTCCTATCTATTGTGCACTTACATGTTATTATTTTATATCCATCTTATTTTTAAGCGTTAATTCAATAGGTAAGTAGATTGGTTTGTAATTATTCTAATTTTATTTATTGTATAAGTATTTAGATATTATTAACAATAATACATTAAGGGTTTCAGTTCAAAATGGCAGTTAAAATGAAATTTTGGGACAGTCTCATACGATTTTGGCTTTTCTTTGAAGAAATTCCAGAAATCTATTAATTTATTTACTTTGCATGCAAATAATATTTTGTGCAAATGTTTTGTGCGATTTGATGAAGCAATTAAAGCGATGAATATTTAATTTTACGAAAAATCACACAAATGATTGCCTATTTTATTTTGTTTTAGTTGTAAGTAGGTAGATTTTCTCATGAATATGAAAATCTTGAAATTAATTTTGCTTATACACCCTTTTACATTTTGTGCTTCGTTAACTATTACTCAACAACGAAAAGAAAGATAAATTAAATACATACACAATGTATGTATGAAGGTAGCGTAGCTGTAGACATTCTTAAAAATTAATATTCTTGACGATTGATGAACCAGCATCGATATTTTTTATTATTTTAAAACTAAACTTTCTTGCCAAGAGCCTATTCACACCAATATTGTACATGTTAAAGAAAAAATCAACTCTTTCTTTACAGTAGTGAGGCGCGATAATGAAAACGCCTCTTATTAATTATTATATAGGACATATCTTTTTAAAGGGGATTCATAAACATATCAGTGATTGAAAAATACTTTTGTAAAAAAAATGGCTCTATTTTTGGTTGAATTAGTTTTGTACTATAATAATAATCAGGTTAAATATTATTTGCGTGGCTACATGGTTATACAGGGTGTTAGGAAAAGTGCTGCGTTCCTTTTGAGGGATGAACCTGCCCATGAAACTCAACAACTTTCCCCAAGGAACATAGGTCGAAATAAGAAAAAACATTTGGTCTTCCCATACAAAGTGACCCGGCCGGCCTATGTTTCTTGGGGAAAGTTGTTTAGTTTCATGCGTGGATAAATGCTCGAGGCACGGTGGTGCCTTCGCCAAGATTACTATTTCTTGACTAGTAGAGCCATTATTTTTCACGAAAGTTTTTCAATTACCTATAAACCACCGCCATTTTTCTGTATGGAATATGTACATTTTAATATTGCTTGTAGACACGTATTGATGTGAATCGAAGAATACCATGATCACAAAATATACAACTATATTACCTAATGCAGTGTAGTGCGAAATATTTTTCACATACAAACACACCATGAAAAATATGAAAAAACACAGCAAATATTTTTATTACACATCCAATCCACAAAATTACAATAATTATAATTTATTAATTTACAAAACGTCTGGTACTGTCATATTATTAAATAGTTTTGATTGAGTGGAAGTTAATAATGTTATATTTAAGTGTACAGGTGACGGCAGATCAACCTGACCCCTTTAAGTGGCAGTCACATGGCCGTATAGGTCGAAAGTACCGTTACATTGATTGAAGTTATATTGACCTGCTATCTACTGTACAAGTAACTGAACGAAGGTTTTGCTGAAATATATCATTAATATGTATTTTAATTTATTTACTAGTTCATAAAACTTCAAATAGAGGGATTTACATAGAAAGCATACAAACCGAAAATGGAAGAGATACTTATGCGCAACAAGTTCGTTCAAAACATCACTCCTGGTGCATATTATTTGATGGACAATACTTGCTGCGCATTGGTTGCACACTAAGATGAATGTGAAAATTGACTTACTAAACTTATAAACTTTTAATTTCATCACTTACTATCTAGAATTACCACAGAGTTACATCTAACATCAACATTACAAGAAAATTCACTAAATACAATTATTTTTTAATTTAATAATGTAATTAATAAGCGTAATAGATCAAAAACATTAATGTTTTTTTTGTTTGGTTTTATGTAGGTTTTGTTTCTTTTAGGTACCACTTATAGTCGATGACACGACGCAGCAGTTAGTTACACATTTATTTTAAATGTTATAATTAGACTTGCCCGCACCGCACCAGTGGTCAACCCTTGGGACGCCACTGTTAGAAGACCGCAGGTATTGGCAAACAACAAAGTAAAGGACACAACACACCGCCTCCGTATGCGTGACGTGTACGTAATCGCGCCCGTAACTATGACGGGTTAAAGCATGGGATCGTGATGACGTGCCCGTATACGCAGGCAGTGTGCCGCCTCTCATTCAATCCCGTACATTACAACCGGTACGCGCGTGATGACTCGCACGCATACGGAAGTGGCGTGTTCTGCTCTTTACTCTCTCTCGAACTTGTACGGTGGTGCGATCTTTCATGTCGTCAAAGTCTACCTTCAACAACGACTTCTACGTTTGATTCTGCGTTGTGTCGTCTCCTGCCAATTTGGACCTTTAATTTCAATCGCCAGTGTCGTTACATTGCAATTAAGTGTACTTAAGTTCGTAACACAGGTAACACGACTGATTGCAATGCAGATTTTTAGATGTTATGCCTTCTGTACTTTGAAACCTAAGCCACAATTAAGCTTAGGACTTCATTTAGGTATTCTATCCTGTATCTGTATATCATAGCCATTATAAGTTATTTTTATACCTAAGAGTTACTTTTGTTTCCAACCAACATCTTATTATTATAGTAGTTAGTTTAATAGTTTCAAAGTTTAATTTCGAACCTTTTATGCATTATAAACTGTAATTGCATAAATTACCTAATTTACCTAAAATATTAGGTATATTTTTACCTATGTGTTTAGGAAAAAGATTGTTTTTTTTGTTTATTGGACCTGATTGTTTATATTGTTGTTTACGCTCTGCCTACTCCATAGGGGATATAAGCGTAATGCGTAGGTATGTATGTACTTTTGATTGAATGTTCAATGTATAATGCATTTACCTAGAATTTTCAAATGTTCATGTCCAAATAATGTTAAGGTCTGTTCACACCGATTCATTGTGCGTCTATGCTGTAAAATCACACAGAGTCCATATCATTTTCGAACATTTTGAACAGCAAAGCCAAACGCATGGCTCTTGATCAGCAATCACCTTTGATTTCGAACGTCTTTCCATCGAGGGTGAGGTCTCCGTACCCGCGGTCGTCGTACTCCAGTTCTCGACCAGTTTTCACGGATTCCACTGGCGGGCCGTGCAGCTTGATGCATAATATCTCTTTAAAGTTCTCCAAAGCGAGGGCTATGACTGAGCCGCCTAGTAGCACCTCGCAGGCTATGATTCGTTCCGGTGGTGTGTATACTGCTATCAGTTTGCCTGTTGAAAACAAAATAATAGTGTGTTATTGATGATGATGATCTCTCCAACCCATGTCGCCACACCACCACCACATCTACTCATAATCAAGTGGGCGCTGATCCGACCCTAGGTGGCTATTGTAGCCGAGTTTGTCAGTAAACTTGCGATTTAGGCACGTGAGTTTTTCATTGATATAATTGTAGTTAATGGCGACGTGATATTGTAAAGGTAGTGTGAAGCTTCTACGAGCCACAAGAAGAAAGCTAGAAGTCCTCGAAAAATCCGCTAGATGGCGTTCTAAACAATATTACACCAGCAATAAGTACCTGAAACGCGCAAGCAAAGTTTTCTCGGTAATTTTAATCAGCATTGACAAGCAACCGGGAAAGACTATCACTGGTTAACACCATCCTTCTTCTTCTTCTTTTCGTGTTTCATGGAAACTTAAGAAAACACATGGAATGTTGACAAGTAGCAAAGATACGTTAAAATGTAAAAAATTTTGCTTACCAGTATGCAGATCCCACAACCTAACCGACAGGTCTTTGCAGGAGTCGTCAGTGGAGAGCAGCACCCCTCCCGACTTCGCAAGTCGAAGCAGGGACGGCGGCGCGATGTGCCCGTGGAGGGTTAAGCGGCAGTTCCCTGCGACGAAGAGTAAGGGATATAAGTTTTAGTACTACCTGGTTCACAAAAGAACAATACCTACAAACATACAAGAACTATAAAAACGAAAACTCTGTTTTTTTATTCCGTCAATAATACGATACGAATAAAAAAACTGAGTTTTCGTTTGTATAGTTCTTGTAGACACACGGCATTAAAAACTATGCTATTGCATTTTTGATTAGAGCGCTAAGGAAAATAAAAGATTCTAAATAAATATTATAAAAATAATTTGTTTATGACAGAGAAGTCTAAATTTCATAATAACGCCATCTTTTGTATATCTTTATTACTTTTTCCTCATGCAATCTATGAAGGCCTGAAGGCCTTGAAACTTTCAGAGAGTCCTGACACCACACAGCCATAAACAGAACTAATAGCCAAGGCAACAGTGTCACATCCTGGCTTCCATTTCTTGAATAGCTTCCTCGATTGTAGGTCTTACCTTACACTACTATGACATGACAAATAGAAGGCATTCAAAATTACCTGTGACTAGATCCCAGACTAAAATCCTAGTGTCAGAGAGTCTGTGGGGTACACACATTTATGTATTTTATACGATACCGTCAAGATGTATTTCTAAAATTAGGATTTTACTTCGTAGGGTATATCATTTATGTTATTATTTTCAGATACCCACAGTTTTGTATTTCTAAGATTCTTACTCGACTTGATCTATACTAAATGAGCTATGTGAATGATGTTAATGTATAGGTCTAATTTCTTGAATAAATCACCAATCTCATTCAGCCTGCACTTGGCTTACAAGCAACCCAGCTTTTCATTTCTCACGCCCACATCACCCAGCTCATGCGCCACACCTAAATTGGTGACCCCGACGTGATTTGAACACGCAACCTTCTGACACGACACATCCGTCCACAGAACTGGGCCCCGAGTCCGCTAAATGAAAATCGTTTCAGTCGAGTCTCGATGGCATCTCAGTTGGATGGTTTCGGCCATTTCGTAGTCTACTAACAGTTTTTAGTATGGAAAATCACAGTGGCAGTAGAATGACAGTTGAGTCTCGCTGGCATTACAATGGCTAAAAATTAGCAGACTTGGGGCCCTGATAGCCAAGGCAACGGTGTCGCACCCTGGCTTCCATTTCTTGAAAAGCGTTCCGGACTATAGTCGTAGACTACTATGACGTTATGACAAAAAGAAGGCCTTATATTTACCTGTGACTAGATCCCAGACTAAAATCCTAGTGTCAGAGAGTCCAGAGACGACACAGCCGTCCACAGAACTGATAGCCAAGGCGACAGTGTCGCACCCTGGCTTCCATTTCTTGAAAAGCGTTCCGGACTGCAAGTCGTAGACTACTATCAGTGGCGGATCCAGGGGGGGGGTCATGGGGGACATGACCCCCCCCCTGAGCCGGGCCCAGGACCTTGGCGAAGTGGTTATATTATGATTTACATGCACTACCCGTTAGTGTAGCCACAGCGGGAAGGTCTTTTTCTACTTTGCGACGATTGAAAACATGACTAGGAGCTTCCATGGGTGAAGACCGCCTGACAGGACTGGCACTTTTAAATGTCTACACAAATCTTCCCATCTGGGCTACAGCGGCTCACTCCAAGCCCGCGCATTATGCACAGTCGCAGACTAACCCTAAGGCAAACTAGGCAATTGCCTAGGGCATCACGCCTTGGGGGCACCGGAAGAGGCACAGTTTATTTTCGTTCCCCCTAGGATATTGTTTCATGTCTCATGTCGTAATCAAAAATAACTACCAAAAGTTTAGTTAGGCTGCTCGCCCGTTTGTAGCGTAAAAAGTCGAACATTTGCGTTTCTGTCTGATTTAGAGTCGCGGCTTGTGTTTAGGCTGCTTCTCCGTTTGTAGCGTAAAAAGTCGAGCTCGCTTCGATCACGATACATATGCGTATCCGTCTGATTTACAGTCGCGGTTAGTGATAAGGCTGCTCGCCCGTTTGTAGCGTAAAAAGTCGAGCTAGCTTCGCTCGCGATACATGGGCTCTGTCTGATTTACAGTCGCAGCCAGTGTTAAGGTTGCTCGCCCGTTTGTAGCGTAAAAAGTCGAGCTAGCTTCGCTCGCGATACATGGGCTCTGTCTGATTTACAGTCGCAGCCAGTGTTAAGGTTGCTCGCCCGTTTGTAGCGTAAAAAGTCGAGCTCGCTTCGCTCGCGATACATGTTTTTTTCCGTTGATTCTACGGAAAGAGGGGCACCAAGGCGTGGATTGCCTAGGGCACCCTAGGGCATCAAGTGGTCTTAATTCGCCCCTGATTATGCAAGTGCATTTGACCACTAACGCGTGGTAGGGCTCCATCTTAAGGCAGTCGGGTCATTTTGACCTACCTATAGTACCTATAAAATTGTCTATGTGACCCCCCCCTGAGCCAAGGCTGGATCCGCCGGTGACTACTATAACGTTGTGACAAATAGAAAGCGTTTAAAATTACCTGTGACTAGATCCCAGACTAAAATCCTGGTGTCAGAGAGTCCTGAGACGACACATTCGACTATAGAACTGATAGCCAAGGCGACAGTGTCACACCCCGGCTTCCATTTCTTGAACAGCGTTCCGGACTTCAAGTCGTAGACTACTATAACGTTGTGACAAATAAAAGCGTTTAAAGTTACCTGTGACTAGATCCCAGACTAAGATCCTAGTGTCAGAGAGTCCAGACACGACACATCCGTCTATAGAACTGATAGCCAAGGCGACGGTGTCACATCCTGGCTTCCATTTCTTGAACAGCGTCCCGGATTGCAGATCGTAGACCACTATGAAGTTGGGCGACGGCTCTTCGAGTTCTCGGGATACCACGCACACGTACGAGCCTGGGGAAGATATTACTGGGTGTTATATAAGGTTACTTTTTATAAAGTAACAAATGTTTTAATGAAATGTTCTACTCATAACTGACCAACTTTTATAAGAAACTTTTTCGAAATGTGAAAAGATTTAAATCTCCTATACAATGTTGCAAAGGCTCGAAACTTAGTTTGGGAAGTCCAAATTTTATTTTCTTAATATATTTCTTCCCCGTTAGGCGACAGAAGTTGTTTAGTTTTGTGAGTAGAACATGCCCTTAAATATTTGTACTTAATTAAATGGGTTACCATTCAAAACTACAGAATTCTTTCTGGACTGACACCATTTAGAATATTAATAGTGCAGCGATCTTTGCCATTAAACCTTATTATGGTGGGTCATGCATGATTAAATTTTTCTAATAGTATCTAGTGCAATAATAGTTGCGCCGACTCCAAGTAATTGGGATAAGGGCAGGAAGATGATGATGAACCTTTATATAAGCCAGTAGTACCCTTTTATGATAAGATAAAAATGTTCTCTTAAAGCAATACACCGTTATATTCTTTAATCAAATGTTTACCTTCATAAGTGATAGCAGCCTTAGAGGTAAGGAAGTCGTGATGTGGAATGCGCAGGTCGTAGAGCAGCTTCCGTGATGTCAGCGACCATACCAGCAGTGGAAATAAATGTTTACCTTCATAAGTGATAGCAGCCTTTGAGGTGAGGAAGTCGTGATGTGGAATGCGCAGGTCGTAGAGCAGCTTCCGTGATGTCAGCGACCATACCAGCAGTGGAAATTGTTTACCTTCATAAGTGATAGCAGCCTTTGAGGTGAGGAAGTCGTGATGTGGAATACGCAGGTCGTAGAGCAGCTTCCGTGACGTCAGCGACCATACCAGCAGTGGAAATGGTTTTTGGGTCTCGTCTCCACATACTAGGATTCTGGGGGAAAATAATTAAATAATTAATGTACTGGAATTTTTAATGCACTCAACTCACAGTGCGATACTACTTTCATAAATTGAAAATGAAAAAAAAAAACAAATTCATTAGCGACCGCCGGGACTTGAACCCGGGACCGTGGGGTACCGTCCCACTACTCTGCCATCTGAGCTACGGGCCCTTGGCGGAACTTTACGAATTTCTCAACCTCTTGAATTTATAAATTTACTCATTTTTAATTTATTAAATAGTTAGGCACAGGTGTTTTAAATAAAATACAGCATCTATTAGCGCCCAAAAATCTCTACACGACACGGCTAATTCATTTGATATCGACCGTACTACGTTTACAGATATTATATGACGTCACATTTAATACAGTACAACTATTCCAAGGGCGTATCCTACTTATAAAACTGAACAACTTTTATTAGAAACTTTTCTCCGTAATATGATAAAAATTTGGAACTCCCATACTAGAAGTGAAACACTTTTTCAACATGTTTGTATGGAAGGAACAATTTATTTTTCGTAGTTCGATGAGTTCAGTTTTGTGAGCAGAAAACGCCCTTAAAATATTTTTCTTTTATTAAATTTAACTCTTTAATGTTTTCTGCCACCACAAGTAAAGGTGATTATATTCTGTAATTATAATAAAAAAGAAGTAACGCTTACCTTCCATCTCCGGATACTAGAAGAGAGTTGAGGAATCGGTCTTCACCAGCTTTGAAGGTCGTCACACAGTCACCTGCAAAAAAAGAAGATTTAGGAACAAGAAAAGAAACTGTAGCACTGTGCTACGTCGTAGTAGCTGTGTCGGGACATGTTGTAGCAAATGCTACAACGTAGTTGATGTGGCAGGACATGTTGTAGCAAATGCTACGACGTTGGAGCTGTGGCAGGACATGTTGTAGCAAATGCTACGACGTAGTTGATGTGGCAGGACATGTTGTAGCATATGCTACGTCGTATCAGTAGTGGCGGAACAACTAGGATAAAATGCTACGTCGTAATCGTTGTGGCCGCACGAGTAGTAGCAGTGTGATATGTCGTAGTAGTTGTGGCAGGACATGTTGTGGCAAATGCTACGACGTTGGAGCTGTGGCAGGACATGTTGTAGCAAATGCTACGACGTAGGAGCTGTGGCAGGACATGTTGTAGCAAATGCTACGACGTAGTAGGTGCTGCTGGACTTGTTGTAGCAAATGCTACGTCGTAGTAGTTGTGGCAGGACATGTTGTGGCAAATGCTACGTCGTAGTACTTGTGGTTGTGGCACGACAAGTTGTAGCAAATGCTACGTCGTAGTAGTTGTGGCAGGAGATGTTGTAGCATAGCTACGTCGTAGCAGCTGTTGCAGGTCAAGTTGTAGCAAATGCTACGTCGTAGTAGTAGTGGCAGGACATGTTGTAGCAAATGCTACGTCGTAGTAGTAGTGGCAGGACATGTTGTAGCAAATGCTACGTCGTAGTAGTAATTGCACGTACCCGTCTCGATGTTCATGAGGTTGACGTACATCCGGTTGCGCGAGAGCGCCACCAGATGGCTCTGGTCGTGCAGTCCGTAATACGGCATCTTCTGGTTCATCACGCCTTTCAGTGCGACTAAGAATTTGCCCTGAAATTACAGAACAGGTAAGAACCCCTTAAATCACCGTACAGGTTAGGGACTGAACATAATTATGCGTAACAGGCGACCGAGAGGATGTAAAAAAGATCCTGGTCACGGCACCAAATTGTAACGTAACGTATCGCCACGCCATGGATTTCTATGACATAGATTTTCTATTATTTCGCGGGAATTTTATTATCTTGCATCTTGTTTAGGAGGTGAATATACCTTCTGGTATTTTTTAATTGTGGGTAGGTAAAGGCTTTTGTAGATAATAATTTTTACTTTTCAAGGCTAAAAGTAGAACTACTTTATTTAGGAGGTTACTTTTTCGGCTTAAGTTTCTCGAGGAAAGTTGTCTAGTTTCATCCTCTGATATTTTTATTTTTCTATTTCGTTTCAAGTTCCAACGTACCTGATCTAAGTCGTAAACCTTGAGCTCTCTCCTGCAGAGCACCACACAGCGGTACTCGTCAATCGGCACCAGGTTTATTGGGTGCGTCACTCCAACCAGCCTTCGGACCATTTTACACCTAGAGGAAGAAATATTTGTTGGTAGTGAAGTGACAGTTATAAAACTTCTTCAAAATTACACCATTTTCTCTGAAGCGTAGTGCAACCAAATTAAGTTTCCTGGATCCCAAGTCTGCTAATTTTATACCTACGTTTTTGTCCGATCATTTTAATTATTATTACAATTAATATTTATATTTCAAAAAATGTGAATATATCTAATGCACAACAAAACAATTTAATTATCAATTAAAATTATAAATGTGGAAAAGAATAAATTAAAAGTCACATTAAAAATTAAATATGAATAAATTGCTGATAATTTAATTCGTGGCGTCGATTTGAAATTGAAAGCCATAGTCGTCATCATTTATTGGTGGATTGAAAACGGTATCATATAAGAAAGTATTGTAAAAACTCACTGTGTGACATCCCATACGCAGATCTCCTCGCGTTCCGTAGACACGGTCGCGACGTACTTGCCGCGTGCTTCGAAACGCACGATCGTATCAAACGCTTTCTGGTCGAAGCCCTCCGTCATTGACATGTCTCGTTTCTCCTTTGTATCCGCCACCTGGACGAAAAGCATTGTGTGTCTAAAAAGTCCTGACATGAAATGAGAGCGTCACTTTGTATGAAATTGCAAAATTAATGGGCAACATTGACTATAAGTGGCTACAATTTTGTGTGTTTTTTAGTTCCATTTTATTTAATGACTGTAGGCTTTTTCAATGACCAATTATGTACCATGTCAAATGCCGTGTGATGCCGCCTTAGAATATCATCATATTATTTCTTTCCGCTGGTGTCGTAAGAGGCGACTAAGGGACTCAAGGGTTTCATGTGTGTGATAGTTTTAAGCGAGGCTGACAATCCGTCTCTACAGCGATACACGATTTTTCTACAATGGCTCTGAAATATTTGTCAGACATGAATATGGTGAGTGATCGTATTTTACAGCCGTAAACCGTCTGTCTACCTCGCAAGGGATAGAGGCTTGGTATTGTATGTATGTGTGATGTCAAAGTGCTTAAGTGATTGCAATCGGGATGTAAAGAGGATCCTGGTCACGGCACCAAATTGTAACGTAACGGACAGCCATGGATTACTATGCGAGCCATAGAGGAATATCAAACCGTTTCGTATCTTTCTCTGTGTATTGTCACAGGTATTGTGTACATTTTCCAACAAATGTAAAAAATAGAGTAATAATATTTTCAGTGCAAACATAATAAAAGGTTATTTAAAAAAGTCGTTTACGGGAGTAACAAAATGATAAAAAACTTTGGGCCTCCCATAAGTAAATCAATTAACTGGTCGGCGATTTTGTATGTAAGGTCCAATATTTTTTTCGACCTGCATTCCTTGGGGAAGGTTGTTCAGTTTTATGAATACTTTGACCTCCTTTCGGTTTGTTATACCTACCCTTTTTGTACTTCCGGTATGTGCGCTGTATCAAGAATTTGCATTTAAACTTACCTTCCAAAAGTCTTGATTAGATGGATAGAACGTCGGCACCGGCGGGTCCCACACATCCCTCATCCAGTTCTGCACTACTTGAGTCTTTATTTCAATTCCTTCGCGTTTCCTCTTCTCCATAGTCATTCTCAATATCCCGTAGAACTGCCTGTGGTCGTAATCTAAAGCGTATGAATGCGCTTCGAAGATCTCTTTTAATACTTCAATGTGTTCTGGTAGTGGGTCCATATGGACTAATGCGAGGTCTTCTAAGAAGAAGCCGCAGTCGGTGGCAGCGAGTTTGTCGTAGATCCATTCGAGTTGCGTGAAGTAGGGACGGTTGGCAAACTTTTCCGGGTGATCCCTGTATATGTGGTAGTGTTGATACGGTAGTTCGTCTAGTTTTCGGGTGTTGTAGCTGTAATAAGTATTTTTGGTGAACATTCTGTGTAAACTTGTCAGTTAAAAACACTTTTTTTTTCTTGCTATAAATAGTGGGTATCGCGCAGTCAAAAACCAGATAAACTTAATATGAAAATGAACAGTCTATGTTAAATTGGCATATTTTATCTGTTTTTTATAACTTGTGTGTTGCGTAATGCTTACCAATTTTCAGCAAATCTGTTCTCCTGCGACACCAATCGGCCTGCCATTTTAGGATCGTTTTCATTGTACCATCTCCCCTGTAAAAGAAACACAGGCTTTCAAATTTCAATCTGGTACTGGGGCCGAAGTCTGATAAATGTTTCGTATTCTGCTAACAGTTTTTAGTATGGAAAATCACAGTGGCAATAGAATTACTGGCATTGCAATGGCTAAAAATTAGCAGATTTGGGGTCCAGCAATAGTTGGTGGAAGGTTGTTGTTTAGGTTTTTGTTATCTGAGAAACGAAAAAAGGAATATCTATTACCTCATAGTAGTCGCAGAGAGTCTGCCGCACTTTAGTCTCAGTGGAGTCGGTAAGGTACCGGTCCCGCGCCGCTCCCGCTAACGCAGCGTCCCGCCACCGCGCCGCGCCGCGAGCGTCGTAACGCAGCCATGGAGATAGTAGGGTAAATAGGAATATCTATTACCTCGTAGTAGTCGCAGAGAGTCTGTCGCACTTTAGTCTCAGTGGAGTCGGTAAGGTATCGGTCGGTAATAGGAGCTATAATAGCAGTTACATAGGACCGTAGCAATGTAGACCGTAGCAATATAGACCGTAGCAATGCAGACCGTAGGAAAGTTTAGCAGTGACATACCTCATAGTAGTCGCACAGTGTCTGCCGCACTTTAGTCTCAGTGGAGTCGGTGAGGTACCGGTCCCGCGCCGCTCCCGCTAACGCAGCGTCCCGCCACCGCGCCGCACCGCGCGCGTCGTAACGCAGCCATGGAGATAGTAAGTAGAAATGGAATATCTATTACCTCATAGTAGTCGCAGAGAGTCTGCCGCACTTTAGTCTCAGTGGAGTCGGTAAGGTACCGGTCCCACGCTAATAGAAGCTACAATACGAGTAGTAGTTACATAGGACCGTATCAATCTTTAGCAGTGACATACCTCATAGTAGTCGCAGAGAGTCTGCCGCACTTTAGTCTCAGTGGAGTCGGTAAGGTACCGGTCCCACGCTAATAGAAGCTACAATACGAGTAGTAGTTACATAGGACCGTATCAATCTTTAGCAGTGACATACCTCATAGTAGTCGCAGAGTGTCTGGCGCACTTTAGTCTCAGTAGAGTCGGTAAGGTATCTGCTACCGCGCTAATAGAAGCTACAATATCAGTTACATTGGACCGTAGCAATCTGTAGGAATACCTCATAGTAGTCACAGAGAGTCTGCCGCACTTTAGTCTCAGTGGAGTCGGTAAGGTACCGGTCCCGCGCCGCTCCCGCTAACGCCGCGTCACGCCACCGCGCCGCTACCGCTAAAGCCGCGTCCCATGGAGATAATAAAGCGACAAGGAATATCTATTACCTCATAGTAGTCGCAGAGTGTCTGCCGCACTTTAGTCTCAGTGGAGTCGGTAAGGTACCGGTCCCACGCTAATAGAAGCTACAATACGAGTAGTAGTTACATAGGACCGTATCAATCTTTAGCAGTGACATACCTCATAGTAGTCGCAGAGAGTCTGCCGCACTTTAGTCTCAGTGGAGTCGGTAAGGTACCGGTCCCGCGCCGCTCCCGCTAACGCAGCGTCCCGCCACCGCGCCGCGCCGCGAGCGTCGTAACGCAGCCATGGAGATAGTAAGTCGGATAGGAATGTCCATAACCTCATAGTAGTCGCAGAGTGTTTGCCGCACTTTAGTCTCAGTGGAGTCGGTAAGGTACCGGTCCCGTGCTGCACCCGCTAACGCAGCGTCCCGCCACCGCGCCGCACCACGCGTGTCGTAACGCAACCATGGAGACAGTAAGAAGGAATATCTATTACCTCATAGTAGTCGCAGAGTGTCTGGCGCACTTTAGTCTCAGTAGAGTCGGTAAGGTATCTGCTACCGCGCTAATAGAAGCTACAATATCAGTTACATTGGACCGTAGCAATCTGTAGGAATACCTCATAGTAGTCACAGAGAGTCTGCCGCACTTTAGTCTCAGTGGAGTCGGTAAGGTACCGGTCCCGCGCCGCTCCCGCTAACGCCGCGTCGCGCCACCGCGCCGCTCCCGCTAAAGCCGCGTCCCATGGAGATAATAAAGCGACAAGGAATATCTATTACCTCATAGTAGTCGCAGAGTGTCTGCCGCACTTTAGTCTCAGTAGAGTCGGTAAAGTATCGGTCCCACTACCGCATTAATGGGAGCTACAATAGCAGTTATATACCTCATAGTAGTCGCAGAGAGTCTGCCGCACTTTAGTCTCAGTGGAGTCGGTAAGGTACCGGTCCCGCGCCGCTCCCGCTAACGCCGCGTCCCGCCACCGCGCCGCACCGCGCGCGTCGTAACGCAGCCATGGAGATAGTAGGGCGGCTAGTTGAGGCCAGAATAACGATGCCGGGGCCCAGGGTACTGTGAAATACATACATACAAGGTTATTTTTAGTCAGTGCGCAAACTTTGCAGGATGTTTCTACTCATGATTCTGAACAACTTTTACTACGGGCTACCGCAGAAAAAAATTTGGGTGCTCCATAATTTTTTCCGAGTAGGTATGAATTTTTCTATGGAACATTCAATTTTTTTTTACGAATTCGCAGGTGGTCCCATAGTAAAAAATTATCTTAATTATGAGTAGAAACACCCTGCAAAGTTAAAAAATGCACTGACTAAAAAATAGCCCTGTATATCACGCTTATATCCCTTGCACGGCAGGCAGAGTGTAAACGGCTGTAAAATACGGCCATTAATACACAACGTCCACAAGAGTCATTCAGAAGACTGTGTAGTGACAGATTGTCAGCCAGTCGGCTAAGATTGCAATACCTACACATGAACTCTTAAATCCTTTAGTCGCTTCTTACGAAACCCACGGGAAAGATACAGCACCATATTATTATGGCAACAAATACTGTTAAATAATGTTGATATTTAGTGCCGGAGAATTTATTTCAGTTTTTATTTACAATTGGCAAATGATTTTGGGAAGTCACAGGGCTAGCTATATTGCAATCTGCGTCTATATAGTCAGTGCAGTGGCTTGAAAAGTTTAATTTAAATGAATATTCAAACAACAGTGATAATCTGGAGTTAAAAAAGTAGACAATTTGTTTTATTTTTTATTAGTATAACTTGTCAGTGGCATCTACAATCAGTACTCACGATAGGTCTCCTTGCTGCGGAAGAGTTCGTCATGTGCCAGGATGTCCAGGATCTCCGTGTCGTCCAATCCTCGTCTGGCGGCCGTCAGCAGCGCCAGGCAGGTCTTTACACTCCTCACCTAAAAATAGTGGATACCTAACTGTCAGTGGCGTCTACAATCAGTACTCACGATAGGTCTCCTTGCTACGGAAGAGTTCGTCATGTGCCAGGATGTCCAGGATCTCCGTGTCGTCAATCCTCGCCTGGCAGCCGTCAGCAGCGCCAGGCAAGTCTTTACACGCTCCTCGCCTAAAAAATACAGTGAATTTGTATTTATTATTTTAAAAAAATCGTTTTATTAACACCGTATGTAATTCAAAAGTAGAAAAAAGCACTCGTTTTTTTTATTCGGTATAGCAGTCCAAAAAGGCGCAGGCCTGTGCTAGGGCTAACTATAGAATAAATAAGTTCCTAAGTATGAAAGTATCAACGGGCATTTTAATGTATCAAAAAAGCAATGACGATAGCAGTAGGGATGTAATATTTAGCAAAAGAAATAAAAAAGAGAAGAAAAGGAAAAGAAAAGAAAAGAAACGAAGAAAAAAAAAAAGCAAAGCAAAGAAAAGAAAAGAAAAGAAAAGAAAAGAAAAGAAAAGAAAAGAAAAGAAAAGAAAAGAAAAGAAAAGAAAAGAAAAGAAAAGAAAAGAAAAGAAAAGAAAAAGCAGGAGCTCACCGAGGGCATGCTCCGTGGTGAGGAGGATCTTATTGTATCAGAAAACCAATGACGATAGCAATGGGAATGTAACATTTTGCAAAAAAAATAATAAAGAAAAGAAAAGCTGGAACTTACCGAGGGCATGCTCCGTGGTGACAAGGATCTGAGCCAGCTGCCCCTCCAAGTCAGGGCAGAGCACGAGCTCCTGCGCCGTCTCTGGTTCACTCTGCTCAGTGAAGGTTTCCGCTGACAGAGAAATCTGCCACGCCAGGATCTGAAACAACCATGAACTAATTAGTTGCTGGGGCCTTCTTAAAACAATCCTATGAATATTATGCACCATGTTTTGTTCACCTCCTACCTATGTGACTACTGAAGACTTTGTGTGGTACAGTACGGAGCCATATGTAGTGGCAAAAATTATGAAAACTCTTCAAAACAGTCAACATGAATCGTCTTCATAACAAAAAGTTTAGGTGGACGCCATGAGTGTAGGTAGATAACAGTTGTGGATGGACAAGTTTAGACGGTAGTTACTAAAATAAACTACATTTTCTTAGTAGACAGACAATGTAATTGAGACAACGAATTGACAAGAGCATAGATAAAGGTAGATGTAGACATGAGGTTGTAACATTCGTCCCCCCCTAAATCTCCTCAATGAGACGCCTTGGTTTCTTCAGCAGTCGCTGGCTGCGCCGCGGTTGCTGCACGGCCGGTGTCGCGGCACAAGGGGCGCCTGACAGACCAGGTGTAGCCGCAGGCGGTGTGGCCGCAGGCGGTGTGGCCGCAGGCGGTGTGGCCGCAGGCGGTGTGGCCGCAGGCGGTGTGGTCGCGGGCGATGAGGCCGTAGGCAGTGTTGTCGCAGGCGGTGTAGCTGCAGGCAGTGTGGTCGCAAGCTGTGTACCCGCAAGCGGTGTGGTGGCAGTCGAGTTGACCGGTGTCCGGTTGGTCACTCCTGGGAACTCCAAAGTCCGTCCCAAGTCTGCTGGATCTGTAGGGGCAAGGGGTGTCGATCTGAGTGGTGTGGACGTTCTGTATTCTGGTGTCGACAGTTCCGACGCTAGGCGTGGTCGAATGTGGTCAACATGACGACGCTTCTCCTCTCCCTTTGATGTAGTGACGACGTAAGAGTATCTGTGTTTCCGTGCAGTAACAGTTGCTGGTTGCCACTGTTTCTCTTGTCGCGTTCTTATGTACACGCCGTCGCCTGGTATGTAGTTTGGTGTACTTAAAGCGGTCTGGATGCTCTCTTTCACGCGCTGATATTGCAGGTTCCTCCTTTTATCGGGGCGGATGTTCGAAAGCAGGCAATTTAAGCGGCGGCCAAACATAATTTCCGCAGGGGTTTTGCCTGTAGTAGTGTGAGGAGTGTTGCGATAAGTGAATAAAAATTCATAGAGTCTGGCTTTTGCGTTTCCGTGTTTCTCATCCACTTGTTGTGTCATTCTGGCTTTGAAAGTTCTGACTAGTCGTTCAGCCAACCCGTTTGTCCGGGGGTTATATGGAGAAGAGCGAATGTGGAGGATGCCTTGATCTTTGCAGTATTCTTTAAAGTCGTAAGAGGTGAATTGTGGGCCATTATCTGATACAATCATGCGCGGTAGGCCAAAGGTGCAAAATATTTCGTCTAGGACAGCGCAGAGGCTTCTGGTCGTTATGTTTCTCATTGGTCGGATCTCAATCCACTTAGACAGTGCATCACATAGGACCAGCCAGTAACAGCCTTCGAAAGGTCCCGCAAAGTCAATATGTATTCTTTCCCAGACTTGCTCTGGAATGGACCAACTAAAGACAGGGAGCTCCTGGATGCAGGGACGATTTTCCTGGCACCTGATGCACCTCTTGACAAATGAGTCAATGTGATCTTCTAAAGATGGCCACCATACGTAATATCTGGCGATAGCTCTCATAGCAGATATGCCTGGGTGTCCACGGTGGAGGTAGGTGAGGACAGAACGCTGAGAGGCCTGAGGGATGACCATTCTGCCCTGCCACATTAAGATGCCGTTCTCTACTGACAGCTCGTCACGCTTTCTGAAGAACGGTTTCAACTCTTGATCAAATTGCAAGTCCCTCCAACCAGTTTTCAAATAGTTAATGACTTTGGTAAGAACCGGGTCTTTTGACGTTTGCGTCTTAATCAATTCCTCTGAGAGGTGCAGGTCTGCGATCTAGGTTCCTTGTAGTTGTGACGTAATTTTGCATACAGCACTTTCTGCTGTAGAAGGGCGTGTGTCATGGTTGGGTAATCTCGACAGGCAATCGGCTAGGATGTTATTTTTACCTTTCTGGTAACATATTTCATAGCTGTAACTTCCAATAAGTAGAGCCCACCGAACTAGGCGGTTATTCACGAGTTTGGGAAGGTTACGTCGAGGGCCAAGGAGGTGGATCAAAGGTTTATGATCAGTTACTAGGGTAAATTTTGTTCCACGTAGGTATTGATCGAATTTTTTAATTCCGAACAAAATAGCTAGGGCCTCTCGATCTATCACTGAATAGTTAACTTCAGCAGTTCTTAATTTTCTGGAGGCAAAAGCTATGGGCTCTTCGAAATTCCCATTTTTGTGGTATAAGACTGCACCCAAACCTTTTTCTGATGCGTCACACGCAAGGTATAGGTGTCTATTCTCGTCAAACGCGATTAAGGATTTTGAGACGGCGATGCAACGTTTTGTAGCTTCAAAGATTTTATCTTCATGATCTGTCCAACGCCATTTGTGTCTACCGCTGGTAAGGTCATGGAGATCTGCGCAAAGAACGTGCAGGTGTGGAATAAAACGCTCATAGTAATTGACTAACCCTAGGAAGGATCTAAGTTCCTTTGAGTTAGTAGGTGGCGATGCTTTTGTGATAGCTTCAATTTTAGATTTTGTCGGACGGATTCCGTTACTGTCTATTGTATGGCCTAAATATTCTATTTCTTTTTGATGAAAGGAGCATTTCTTCAAGTTAACTTTTAGGCCTGCATTTTGTAAGCGCTCAAACACGGCCGATAGCGTCTTCAGGTGATCTTGTAGGCTGACCCCTGTTACGGCGATGTCATCAAAGTAAACTGCCACGTTAGGTATGTTTTCGAGTAATTTGTCCAAGTAGTGTTGAAAAATCGACGGTGCAGTCGCGATTCCAAACGGCATTCTGTTGTATTGGAAATAGCCCTTATGTGTTGACAGTGTCAAATATTTCTTGGATTCCGGTGCTATTTCAAACTGCAGGTATGCGTCTTTAAGGTCGATCTTTGAAAATATCTTGCCTTTTGCTAATGTTTGTCGTAACTGCCTTTTGCTAATATTGGAACTGGGTGCAGATGTTTGACTAATACTGGGTTGAGTGTAGCGCTGTAGTCTCCACAGATTCTGACTTGTCCTGTCGGTTTGACAATATTTACAGTGGGCGTTGCCCATTCTAATGGGGTTACGTTTGGGTCGACTTCTTGTACAATTCCTTCGTTAACTAAGCGTTCTAGTTCGGCTTCAATGTTCTTTCTCATGCTAAACTTAATAGGTCGGGCTGGCAAGTGTACTAGTTCCGCCCCAGGCTTGACATGTATGTTGACATAGTAGTTCTTTACTTTACCTAGTTTGTTGTCGAAAAGGTGTTGATAGTTGTCTAGTACTTGTTTAAGTGTTGTCGGAGATTTGTGTTTGATTGAGTAAACAGGGCTCGGGAAATCCATGTCAAACATTTCACTCCATCTCAATCCAAAGAGCATGGGGGGTCGGCATGATTCATAACAACGACTGGTAAGATTTTTTGTTGTTGTTCTAGTTGTACTGTAACGTGAGCGATTCCTTTTGTCTTCAGTCTGGTGTTACCATAAGCTTTCAGTTTAGGGGCTTTTGTCAAGGGTGGAGAGCCGATGCGCTTCCAAAGTTTTGTGTCGATTATCGAGTAGGGTGAGCCTGGGTCCCAATCCATCGTACAATGGATGCCCTCAATTGGGTATGTAAAATGTATAGGTTCAATATTTTTTTCTAAAACTTTATACAATTTTACGAAACTAATTTGGTTCTTTTGATTATTTGATTATCCCTTATTTTTTTATAATTGGGCATGTAAAGCTTAACGCGAAGACGTAAAATAAGAAATCCATTTGGAGATATTTTGGTCTTTTATAGTATTTTCATGTTTTTAGTTCTAAAAAGTTAAAGATCACTTTGATTTTTGCAAAAATCCAAATAACCTTTATTTGACCTTTGTGATGTGCATACTGTGCAAAAAATTAAATGAAACTCTTTCGAAACGCCTATAACGAACTTCCTCCCCAATAAAAGTTACCTACTCTTTGCTTCACCCTTGCTTGCTTCTGTCATGTCAGTTGGACGTTTGATGTAGTGTTGCAAAACTATCGACAGTACCTACTACTATCGATAACACTGAATTACAAACCTATGGACTGGCTGTACCCTCTGAATGTGCGTGAATACCTAAACAATGTTGGACTCATAAAATGGCGGATTTTTGTAGGGTTGTAATCATTTTGGACCCAAAAATCGATATTGATAGTCGGTAACTGCCTATTGCCTAGTTGGGATAAGGTTAGGAAGATGATGATGGTTTTGACGGACATTATGCCTACGCTGTTGATAGTTTTTGTGTACCTTACTACTGTATTATGCTTATGCTGTTGTGAATTTTCATAATACTTAACTGTTTTTTGTGTGTAGTAAATAAATTGTTAAAAATAAAAACAAGTTGTAGGGGTAAAAATTTATAATAATAATAATCAAACAAAAGCCAAAAATAATAATTTATCATAACTATTCATAACAAAACACAGGTTGAATTTCTTGTGCTATTCCAGAAATTTTCCTTTTCCTTCCACTTTGTTCCTGTTGCTGTTCAGTCAAAACAGATCTATCATTTTCCTTAGGTTTTACCAAAAAGGGGTTGGCAACGCAAGGCTTCTTCGCGTTGGCATAACTTATCCAGAGTTCTGTTATAACACTCGACACCAAAATACAGGGAGCATGTCAATATTTGTCCATGACGTGAATTTATATTTTCGGTGCCAATAATATCAATTCATTTCCTTCTTTTAACTTCATTTTTTGGTTATCTGTAAAAAAAGTATTTACATTATTAAACAGGTATATACAAAAATAACTTGGTAACTTTGGCACATTACCTATATCTTTCTGAATTGAAATCCCAAGATTCATTATTTCCTTCCATTCTTACGAATTCTGGCAAAATATATCGATACCGTGACTATGACTACCCCAACCCTAGCCGACGATCAGTTTGTATGAAATCAGTATCGGCACAAATAAAGAAATTAATGATATATTGGTGAAAAAAACGTTTATAGTTTGCTGCTTTATAGCGAAAATAGCTGCTCGTGGCTTTTATTACATATAATCTTATAAAGTTCAAGTAAAATAGCAGATTTGTGTACTTACGTGTGCAAACTAATTTCAGGGCGATTTTAATAAGACGCACGCCGCACTGTATTAAGGAACAGCCAGGCATGATGTCATTTCCTTGATTTAGTCTTTTATCACTAAAAATGCACGGCAAAAATAATATTTCAAGAAAAAACTGATAAATCGCACTTTGTTTACAAGACTTTGACACTTGACGTACCATAAATTGTTGGCACTATAAAATGGCGAAACAGTCGCGTTCGAAAATTAAAGGGATCTGACAGACAATATTTTATCTCAATCTCCTTACAGAAAACCGTTTGAGAGAAAAGGAAATAACATTATTTTTTCGAATTCTACATTGACAGAACTCAGACAATATTACCTATGTCTGTGGAATTTGCAATAAAATTTGCATGGTGGTTGTTCGCAAAGAGTATGTAAATAAAGTTGTTCGTTTCATTAGTTGCCCAGTGATGACGTCATCAATGAAAAACTTTTAAACAATTATAAAAAAATAAGGGATAATCAAATAATCAAAAGAACCAAATTAGTTTCGTAAAATAGCATAAAGTTTAAGAAAAAAATATTAAACCTATACATTTTACATACCCAATTGTTTAAAAGTTTTTCATTGATGACGTCATCACTGGGCAACTAATGAAACGAACAACTTTATTTAAATACTCTTTGCGAACAACCACCATGCAAATTTTATTGCAAATTCCTGGACTAGAACTAATCTGTTCTTTCAATGTAGAATGCGGAAAAATAATGTTATTTCCTTTTCTCTCAAACGGTTTTCTGTAAGGAGATTGAGATAAAATATTGTCTGTCAAATCCCTTTAATTTTAGAACGCGACTGTTTCGCCATTTTATAATGTCAACAATTTATGGTACCTACGTCAAGTGTCAAAGTCTTGTAAACAAAGTGCGATTTATCAGATTTTTTCTTGAAATATTATTTTTGCAGTGCATTTTTTAGTGATAAAAGACTAAATTAAGGAAATGACATCATGCCTGGCTGTTCCTTAATACAGTGCGGCGAGCGTCTTATTAAAAATCGCCCTGAAACTAGTTTGCACACGTAAGTACACAAATCTGCTATTTTACTTGAACTTTATAAGATTATATGTAATAAAAAGCCACGAGCAGCTATTTTTCACTATAAAGCAGCAAACTATAAACGTTTTTTTCCCCAATATATCATTAATTTCTTTATTTCTGCCGATTTCATACAAACTGATCGTCGGCTAGGGTTGGGGTAGTACATAGTCACGGTATCGATATATTTTGCCAGAATTCGTAAGAATGGAAGGAAATAATGAATCTTGAGAGTTCAATTCAGAAAGTTATAGGTAATGTGCCAAAGTTCCCAAATTATTTTTGTATATACCTGTTTAATAATTTTTTTTTACAGATAACCAAAAAAAGAAGGAAATGACACCGATACTTGATATTATTGGCCCCGAACATATAAATCCACGTCATGGACAAATATTGACATGCTCCCTGTATTTTGGTGTCGAGTGTTATTATAACAGAACTCTGGATAAGTTATGCCAACGTGAAGAAGCCTTGCCTTGCCAACCCTTTTTGTAAAACCTAAGGAAAATGATAGATCTGTTTTGACTGAACAGCAACAGGAACAAAGTGTAAGGAAAATTTCTGGAATAACACAAGAAATTTTGTTATGAATAATTGAGGCGTCTAATTTCAAAACCCGTTAAAACGAGTTCTCATAAAATGTGGGTATTCAAAAAAAACCGTTAGACAGTGTATTTTCTGCTTTTGGGTATGAAAATGTTGCTAAATGTATAATTCTCATCTAATGATATTTAGTAAATGCTTTAAATTCCTTTAAATCTACTGATTTTGGAGAAATAACAAAAATATTTTCATTTTGGCGGCTTTTGCTGTGAACTTTTTGTTTTAGCGGGTTTTGCAAAATACATGTTGTATTTTGGCGGCTTTTGATAAGAACATATTTTTGACATATTTCAAGAAGTGGATGGTACTCAACAATAAAACTTATTGTTGTGTTTGTAATTTATTCCATTGTTGTGAACCGTTAATGTAAACACAACAATATTTATTAGTAAGAAAAAAGAGGCTTCTTTTACGAGAATACGTTTTAATTTTATTATATTTTCACTGGGATAAAAATAATCCAGTTTTTTTGGCGTAGCCCTGGCACCTTAAATGCTAATAACCGACTGAACATGAACAAAATAATTATTACACTCCTTTTTTTGGTTAGGCAGCCATGTAACAAACAAAACTTTGACCATGTGGCATAACACCATCATATACTGTTTATCAAGTCATTTGTACCGAAGTTTCTCTCACCGTTTTTCACGCTCCTTCGTGCACTTCCAGAAAGCTTCATTGCCGGGTCTTTTCCGCACGTCTTTGGGACTGTACTTAGTAACAAATTGGGAGAAATCCTCCATAATTTTGTATTAAAAAACAGTAAATACTGCTCCAACTTATTAGCAGTTTTGAACAAATTGCCATACTATTTTGAAAGTCACGTGATCGGAATACTGCGCTGTCATTGGTCGAATTCATTTTAGTGGATTTTGAAACGCAAAGGGCATTTTAGCGGATATTGCAACGCAAGTCCGACTTTGGAAGGGAGTTGTGTAGTAATGTACCGGGTTTGCTCAAGAATGATGGTAAGACTTGAAAGCCTGTAACAGCAGCATCATTTTGAGATCAAATACCAGCATTTCACAAAAGTACGTTTTAGTGGGTTTTGAAATTAGACGCCTCAATTATGATAAATTATTATTTTTGGCTTTTGTTTGATTATTATTATTATTATAAATTTTGCCCCTACAACTTGTTTTTCTTTTAACAATTTATTTACTACACACAAAAAGCAGTTAAGTATTATGAAAATTCACAACAGCATAAGCATAATACAGTAGTAAGGTACCTACACAAAAAATATCAACAGCGTAGGCATAATGCCCGTCAAAACCATCATCATCTTCCTACCCTTATCCCAACTAGCCAGTTACCGACTATCGATATCGATTTTTGGGTCCAAAATGATTACAACCCTACAAAATCCGCCATTTTTGAAACCAACATTGTTTAGGTATTCACGCACATTCAGAGGGTACAGCCAGTCCATAGGTTTGTAATGTCTTTGGCAAACTCAGTGTTATCGATAGTAGTAAGTACTATCGATAGTTTTGCAACACTACATCAAACGTCCAACTGACATGACAGAGGCAAGCAAGGGTGAAGCAAAGAGTAGGTAACTTTTATTGGGGAGGAAGTTCGTTATAGGCGTCTCGAAAGAGTTTAATTTAATTTTTTGCACAGTATGCACATCACAAAGGTCAAATTAAGGTTATTTAGATTTTTGCAAAAATCAAAGTGATCTTTAACTTTTTAGAACTAAAAACATGAAAATACTATAAAAGACCAAAATATCTCCAAATGGATTTCTTATTTTCCGTCTTCGAGTTAAGCTTTACATGCCCAATTGTGCAGTCGATTTTCTTGCAGTCTTTTGTACTCGGGATGTTGTAAACAGGTTGTTCGTCGTCGTCGGAGTTGTAACTAGTGTCGGTAGAATCATCCGTGTCTGTAGATGATTGATGTCGCTGCTTGGTAAGTTTTTTTACTCTACGTTTAGGGTTTTCGCGTCTAGTTTTAGCAGGGGCTATGTATGCTCTCCCTGATTTTATACAGCAGGATTCAAAGTGCCCATCTGTTTCGCACTCAGAGCATGTATGATTCTTGGCTGGGCATTTGGCCAGTTCGTGGCGATTCTGACCGCAACGCAAGCACTTATCAGCGCGTAACTTCCGGGGTGATCCGTGCTGACTCTCGTTTGTGGGTGTACGTGGGGGGCATTTTCCTTTTACTCTGTTGACGCTCGGTCCTGCTGTGTCATGTTCGGCTTGTTCTCTCGACTGTGCTACCGCGAAGATTTGGGCAAATGTGACTTCTGATGTTCTACCCTCCCCTCACGGGTATCTCGTAAGTCAGGCCACATTTGTTTTAAATCGGTTTCGAGATCGGGGTGGTTTAGGCCTGTGGCGAATCTATCTCGTAGTTGTCTTTCTAATAACGTATTGTCATACCCGCAGTCTCTGCTAATTTTTTTGAGTCTATTAGCATAGTGTTCCATTGTCTCGTCGTGTTCTCGAACACAGCCCCAAAAGTCTGTGAGGGCGCGGTAGCGTGTTCTTTTTACCCTGTAGAGGTCTAAGAGCTTTTCACGGACGTTTTCGTATGATGTGGTTTTGAAGTTAGGTGTCAGTGCCGTCTTCACCTCGTGAAAGATCTCGGGCGTAAGATTGGTAATAAGTAGGTCCTTTTCTGTGTTGTCGTCTTGGATATCGTGTATTCGGCATTTTTCTTCGAAGAACTCAATGTAGTCTTCGGCGCGGCACGTGTCCGGGTTAAATTTTTCTATGTGTACGTTTTTGAAAACCACTGTTTTGTTTGTTGAGGCTGGTGCTTCAGTGCACGTCACACTGTTTGTGGCGTTTGTGGCCGGTGCGTCTAGCCTCAGGAAAAACAGTTGCATCAGTTGTTGCATCTGTTCGTGATGCGCCTGTTGGGCTTCTAATAGCTTGATGAGCGTTTCATCACTCATTTTCCTAATTTTTTAGCTCGTCGCCAATAAAATAAACTACATTTTCTTAGTAGACAGACAATGTAATTGAGACAACGAATTGACAAGAGCATAGATAAAGGTAGATGTAGACATGAGGTTGTAACAGTTACTGACTGGACTGGTTTTGAATTTTCGATGGCATGTTTACGATGGCCGAAAGATTGCTAGCATTCGTTTTGATGGCTAGACCTCAACTATCAATTATTACCTTAGCATAAAGAGGTAGAGTACACTTGGCCACAGTTTTCAGAGCATCTTCAGGGGGTGAAGCCGCTTCTGCCTTGCTGTAAGTAGCTGCACAGGCTATTAAAACTGACTTCTGCATGACCAGCATAACTCGACCTTCATAATTATACTGTACCTTAGCATAAAGAGGTAGAGTACACTTGGCCACAGCTTTCAGTGCATCTTCAGGAGGTGAAGCCGCTCCAGTCTTGCTATAAGTAGCTGCACATGCTGCTAAAACTGCCTTAGCTTCTTCAGGCCCGACCAACTTATGTAGACCTAAAATATCATACTGTACCTTAGCATACAGAGGTAGGGTACACTTGGCCACAGCTTTCAGCGCATCTTCAGGAGATGAAGCCGCTTTTGTCATGCTGTAAGTAGCTGCACAAGCTGCTAAAACTGCATTGGCTTCTTTAGGCTCAACCAACTTATGTAGACCTATAATATCATACTGTACCTTAGCATATAGAGGTAGAGTACACTTGGCCACAGCTTTTAGAGCATCGTCAGGGGGCGAAGCCGCTCCTGTCTTGCTATACGTAGCTGCACAGGCTGCTAAAACTGGCTTAGCTTCTTCAGGCCCGACCATCTTATGTAGATCTAAAATATCTAACTATACCTTAGCATAAAGAGGTAGGGTACACTTGGCCACAGCTTTCAGAGCATCTTCAGGGGGCGAAGCAGCCCCTGTCTTGCTGTAAGTCGCTGCTAAAACTGCCATTTAACCAGACTTTGCTTGTCATACTGTACCTTAGCATAAAGAGGTAGGGTACACTTGGCCACAGCTTTCAAAGCATCTTCAGGAGGCGAAGCCGCTCCTGTCTTGCTGTATGTAGCTGCACAGGCTGCTAAAACTGCTTTTGCTTCTTCAGGCCCGACCAATTTATGTAGACCTAAAATATCTTACTGTACCTTAGCATAAAGAGGTACAGTACACTTGGCTACAGCTTTCAGAGCATCTTCAGGAGGTGAAGCCGCTCCTGTATTACTATACGTAGCTGCACAAGCCGCTAAAACTGCTTTGGCTTCTTTAAGCCCGACCAACTTATGTAGACCTGAAATATCATACTGTACCTTAGCATATAGAGGTAGGGTACACTTGGCCACAGCTTTCAGAGCATCTTCAGGAGGCGATGCAGCTCCTGTCTTGCTATACGTAGCTGCACACGCTGCTAAAACTGCTTTTGCTTCTTCAGGCCCGACCAACTTATTTAGACCTATAATATCATATTATACCTTAGCATAAAGAGGTAGGGTACACTTGGCCACAGCTTTCAGAGCATCTTCAGGGGGAGAAGCTGCTCCTGTCTTGCTGTAAGTGGCTGCACACGCTGCTAAAACTGCCTTAGCTTCTTCAGGCCCGACCAACTTATGTAGACCTATAATTCCATACTGTACCTTAGCATATAAAGGTAGGGTACACTTGGCCACAGCTTTCAGAGCATCTTCAGGGGGTGAAGCAGCTCCTGTCTTGCTATAAGTAGCTGCACACGCTGCTAAAAGTACCTTCTTCATGACCAGCATAACTAGACCTTCATAATCATACTGTACCTTAGCATATAGAGGTAGAGTATCTACACTTGGCCACAGCTTTCAGAGCACCTTCAGGAGGAGAAGCCGCTTCTGTCTTGCTGTAAGTGGCCGCACACGCTACTAAAAATGACTTCTTCATGACCAGCATAACTAGACCTTCATAATCATACTATACCTTAGCATAAAGAGGTAGAGTACATTTGGCTACAGCTTTCAGTGCATCTTCAGGGGGTGAAGCTGCTCTTGTCTTGCTATAAGTGGCTGCACATGCTACTAAAACTGCCTTAGCTTCTTCGGGCCCGACCATCTTATGTAGATCTGAAATATCTTACTGTACCTTAGCATATAGAGGCAGAGTACACTTGGCCACAGCTTTCAGAGCATCTTCGGGAGGTGATGCCGCCCCTGTCTTGCTATACGTAGCTGCACAGGCTGCTAGAACTGCCTTGGCTTCTTCAGGCCCGACCGGTGGCGCCCGCACCACCTTGGGACCGTCTTCTGATGAGAGGACAGCCATTATTGCTGAGCTTGAGGGCTCGTCCGTTTCTGTAAAAGAATGGATGACTATTAGAGCTTTATCTGTATATATTCTTTATTGTGCTTAAATGTACAATGGCAGTATAAACATAAGTTCACAAAGGTGACCTTATCTCTATAAAGATCTGTTAGTATCTGGTTCAATAAAGAAAGGGATCACAAATGGTGACGGTACCATAAGTGGTAGAGGGAAAACATGAGTACTGGTGTATGTAAGAGCACTAGTGCGAGTTAGAAAGCATGACTTTCTGCCGGCTTTTATAATCCCATTCTTTATTGAAACATACAGTTTTGTGAAATCTTAGGAGTTCTTAAAAATTGAATATTGATAGATGAGTAAATGGTAGCTAAAAGCCTGGTGGACCATGTTCCAATCGGATAGACATGGATGTTGCAAACTTGCGCGTTTCCTTCCAGTGCCATTTTGTTTTTAGCTCCATCTAGCGGATGTGTGCAGAACTTGCAATTACTTCTTAGGCCTGTACTATTATGTATTCTGTGTCTTAGGATAAATTACCTTCAGTGACGGTGACAATCATCTTGACATTATCCGGCAGCCTGGACGGCAGCCATCTTGCCCCCCGCAGCGCATCTGCCCCCACCACCGCTAGTAACACCGGCCGGCATCGCCCTATAGCTGCTAGGAGCCGGGGTAATGCCGCCGATAGTGATGCTACGTCCTGTAAGTTACAACAATCAATTAACTAGTTATACCCTGCTTTATTTTATTCAAAATTTACGAAAGAACTATCAATGCAATAGTAAGTTCCATTGCAACTCTTTGGAGTGCACCAAAGTAGCCTCACCGCGGTGCACCGGAAACAGCTTGACTCGGTAACGCAGAGTCTAGGGCCTAGACTCTAGGCTGGCCAATCCTATTCACCACAATGGTCCTAATCATCATCAACATCTTCATGCCCTTATCCAAAATCATGGATAAAAAAGGACATGGCAAAATTTTACGACCGGCCGCCTGCCTGACGTCAACCCTCTTTGGGAATGGTATTATTACCGCCATCATACGGTTGTCTACGGTTGGCAGATATTGGAGCCAAGGTCAAAAACTTTACGTCGTCATTTACGAAACATCCTGAGTAGAATTAGGGGTGGCAGAATTCTTAGCCGCTACCACACGGCTTATATAGAATCAACCTTATTGCTCATCTAGTACTGTCTCAAAGCTTGTTACTCCAAGGGTTCATTTCTATAAGTATACTTACATTTCTTCCCCTATACATAGTCCCGTGGTGCAGGACATGGCACTGGTCTACGATGGACTTCAGCAGCTGGTGTGAGCTGCTGGACTGTGGAGTCAATCCCACGAATCTGAAAAGAGTACATTACTTAAAAAACCGATAGGTACAATATCAAGATTCAAAACTTTTATTTCCAAGCAGATTCACAAAGAATACTTTTAGAATGTTAAAATCTGTCCGGGTAGCAGTTCTTTTAACTTTTTAAGCAATCTTTTTACTTTAACGGGTCTTATCGTGATAGTTTATCCTACTTCCTACTAATATTATAAAGGCGGATGTTTGTGTGTGTTACGACATCACGCAAAAACGGCTGATTAGATTGACATGAAACTTTGCAGAAATATAAAAGGGCATCTGGAATAACACATAGGATACTTTTTACCACGGAAAAATGTCTCATTCCCACGGGATCACGCATTTTCCAATATTTTTGAAATAGGTGGCGTGACTGAGCCGATTCGCGTTTTAAACGTTTTCGCCGAAAACTAACAGCGACATCTCTCGGCGAATAATGCTTTTACCCGCGGAGTAATAGGTTGCAGCGGGTGAAACCGCTGACGGGCAGCTAGTTAGGTAAATAAGCGATTCATTCATTTATAAAGGGACATTTTAGTTATTATTTTCGTGGTACTTCTTCCGTGGCTTCTGTTACACCAGGTTCCATACCTGACTATGATGGCAAGTCAATACCAGGTTCCATACCTGACTATGATGGCAAGTCAATACCAGGTTTCATACCTAACTATGATAGCCAAGTCAATACCAGGTTCCATACCTGACTATGATGGCCAAGTCAATACCAGGTTTCATACCTAACTATGATAGCCAAGTCAATACCAGGTTTCATACCTAACTATGATAGCCAAATCAACACCAGGTTTCATACCTAACTATGAACCTAACTTTGACAAAATTACACCAATAGAAGTTGAATTAGCGCTCAAAAAACTTAAACCGAAATGTGCAGTCGGTCCAGACACTTTGCCAGCTTATATATTGAAAGGGTGTAAGGAATACTTTTCAAAAGTGTTACTACATATGTTTAATCTAGCCATATCCACTTCTAAATACCCAGCCCAATGGAAAATATCTCGTGTCTCTCCTATTCCTAAAAATAAAGATAAGTCATTAGTTGAAAATTACCGCCCGATTGCAATTCTATCAGCAATTTCCAAAGTTTTTGAGTCAATTATACTCAACAAAATAATAAAACAAGTCAGTCCATACCTCAGTAACTCACAGCATGGTTTTAGATCAGGTCGATCAGTTAATTCTAATCTATTGACTCTTGTAGATCACATATCTCAAAGCATGGACAAAAGTAAACAAGTGGATGTAGTTTATTTCGATTTCACCAAGGCTTTTGACCGCGTAGATAACGATATATTACTGCAGAAGCTTTGCAAATTGGGATTTACACCTGCCTCTCTAAAATTTCTAGCTGATTATTTAAGAGATCGCAGTCAGTATGTTAAACATGGCAGTTTCGTTTCTCAATTATACCACACTCGTTCTGGTGTCAGCCAAGGATCTATCCTAGGACCGCTGCTTTTTATTCTCATGGTGAATGATATTGATTCCGTCCTAAATCACTCTTCTTGTCTATTGTACGCGGATGACTTGAAGTTGATAAGAGTTGTCGAGGAGGTTGCAGATTGCATCAAGCTTCAGTCTGACATAGATGCCGGCTCGATGGAGTATTAATAATAAACTACTATTCAACCCATCAAAGTGCTGCACTATCTCATTTACGCGAGCTCTGCGACCGATACACAACAATTATTTATTAGATACGAGCGCCATCAAGAGAGTTGGGTCAGTCAGAGACTTAGGGGTCCTATTTGATGCTCAAATGACTTTCAACGACCACATTGGGGACCTAGCTACCAAGTGTTTTCAAAGACTTGGTTTTGTTAACCGAAACTCCATGGATTTCAAAGACAAAAATGTTTTAAAGCTACTCTACACGAGCCTAGTTCGGAGCAAGATTGAAAGTGCTGCTATCATTTGGGGACCACATGAGAGCTCGTACAAGTTAATCCTAGAAAAAGTTCAAAAGGCCTTTCTCCGTTCACTGTACAAAAAATGTTATGGTTACTACCCCTTCCTGTATCCGACTGCCTTTCTGCAAGGAATACTGGGCTTTAACTCGCTCGAAACCCGACGGAACTACCAGCTTACCCTCACGGTATGCCGCATTGTCCGAAGTGAGTATGACTGTCCGGAGCTTGTATCGGAAGCACAAGTTGCTCGCGCTGCCGAGCTGTCGCACGGTAGCGCGCCAGCAGTCGCCATTACTCCGAGGGCTTCGTTTCGTTAGGCAGCTTTTAGACGCTTATCCAGATGTAGACATATTTGCAGACCGATGGTCTAAACTCTCTAATAAGTGTTTAGAGTCATGTGAGAATGTGCCATGAATGTTGTTAACACAAGTTTTGTTTTGTTTTGTTTTGTAATTTAATAATTGTTATTTTAGTTTTAGTAAACTTGATCTCACTGTGATCTCATTAGTTTAAGTGACATACATAGAGTTAAGGTTTCCCTGTTTCTTTGTAATGTTTTATGAAAAATAAATAAATAAATAAATGATAGCCAAGTCAATACCAGGTTCCATACCTGACTATGATAGCCAAGTCAATACCAGGTTCCATACCTAACTATGATAGCCAAGTCAATACCAGGTTCCATACCTAACTATGATAGCCAAGTCAATACCAGGTTTCGAACTTAAGGTGGTTCGTTACGTCATACAAACGAAAAACTACACTTCAGTCGGGTTACATATGAGCTGTAGAGTTTCATTTTAAAGAAACTTTATTCTGAATGATGAAGGCACACGTAAATTTGTCGCAAAACTACTTATAGTTAAAAGATAATCAGTATTTTCTGCACAATAAAATTAAACGTATTGATTGCAGCAGTAGCTCCATCTATTTTCGTAAAGTGGCGACTCGCTTTTGGGAAAATCTGATGATTTAAAAATTCTTTTAGTGTTTTGCGACAATCTTATATACCCACGGGACTCCCCATCAAGTTTTTTAAACCGACTCTTGTCTCCTTTACATACATAACTCCATTGAATTTTTGTATGGAAAACGGAACGCCTTAACTATGATAGCCAAGTCAATACCAGGTTTCGTACCTAACTATGATAACCAAGTCAATACCAGGTTCCATACCTGACTATGATGGCCAAGTCGGGCTGCGGGCCGGGCGCCATAGTGACGGCCCGCGCCACGAGCGTCGCCTTGCCGCAGCCCGCGCTGCCGATCAGCGCCAGTGGGGTACAAGGTTTATAAAGGGACATTTTAGCTATAATTTTCGTGCCTAAAGTATATATAGCAAGCTATAGAGTGCGCATATCGGCTCGTGCTATACTGTCAAAGCGTAAGCAGTTGCTCCCAAGATACAAACGTGAAATATACGGAGTAACAGAAAGGGTATAACAAGCCGAAAGGAGGTCAAGGTACTCATGAAACTGAACAACTTTCCCCATGGAACATGGGTCCAAATATGAAAACAAAAATTGGACCACCCGTACAAAATCGCCGATCAGCTAATTGATTTACTATGGGAGGCCCAAATTTTTTTTTCATATTTCGACCCATATTCCACGGGGAAAGTTGTTTAGTTTCATAAGTACCTTGACCTCCTTTCGGCTTGTTATACCCTTTCTGTTACTCCCTGTATATGAGAAGTCATAGGGGTTCAATAGTGTTGTCACTGGTGTTTTGCTACTGATGGACAGAGAGGTTGTGTTCTAACTACTGCCGACAGTTCTAACTTTTTAAGCGCATCTATAGCTTGCTTATATAATATATATACTCTAAAATTTTGTGGTACTTCTCCCGTGGCTTCTGTTACACCAGGTTTCATACCTAACTATGATAGCCAAGTCGGGCTGCGGGCCGGGCGCCATAGTGACGGCCCGCGCCACGAGCGTCGCCTTGCCGCAGCCAGTGGGATACAAGGTTTATAAAAGGACATTTTAACTATTATTGCGTGGTACTCTAGTGGTTCCTGTTACACCAGGTTCCATACCTGACTATGATGGCCAAGTCGGGCTGCGGGCCGGGCGCCATAGTGACGGCCCGCGCCACGAGCGTCGCCTTGCCGCAGCCCGCGCTGCCGATCAGCGCCAGTGGGGTACAAGGTTTATAGAAGGACATTTTAGCTATTATTTTCGTGCTTAGAGTATATATAGCAAGCTATACAGTGCGCATATCGGCTCGCGCCATACTGTTAAAGCGTAAGCAGTTGCTCCCTAGATACAGACGTCAAATGTATGAGAAGTCGTAGAGGTTCAATAGTGCTGTCACTGACGTTTTGCTACTGATGGACAGCGAGGTTGGGTTCTACTACTGCCGACAGTTCCAACTTTTTAAGCGCTCTCTATAGCTTGCTTATATATGCTCTTAGTTTTCGTGGTACTCTAGTGGTTCCTGTTACACCAGGTTTCATACCTGACTATGATGGCCAAGTCGGGCTGCGGGCCGGGCGCCATAGTGACGGCCCGCGCCACGAGCGTCGCCAGTGGGATACAAGGTTTATAGAAGGACATTTTAGCTATTATTTTCGTGCTTAGAGTATATATAGCAAGCTATACAGTGCGCATATCGGCTCGCGCCATACTGTTAAAGCGTAAGCAGTTGCTCCCTAGATACAGACGTCAAATGTATGAGAAGTCGTAGAGGTTCAATAGTGCTGTCACTGACGTTTTGCTACTGATGGACAGCGAGGTTGGGTTCTACTACTGCCGACAGTTCCAACTTTTTAAGCGCTCTCTATAGCTTGCTTATATATGCTCTTAGTTTTCGTGGTACTCTAGTGGTTCCTGTTACACCAGGTTTCATACCTGACTATGATGGCCAAGTCGGGCTGCGGGCCGGGCGCCATAGTGACGGCCCGCGCCACGAGCGTCGCCTTGCCGCAGCCCGCGCTGCCGATCAGCGCCAGTGGGGTACAAGGTTTATAAAAGGACATTTTAGCTATTATTGTCACGGTATTCCTTCTGTGGCGTGGTTTTAGTTACACTGGGTTTCATACCTGACTATGATAGTTAAGCCAGGTTCCCCTGAGATTCCGGTTATTTCCAATTAAAGTCAGTAAGCGTCAAAGTCGCTAGTACTGAGTGCCGCACGCCGTTTCCCTAATTTGTGATTCAACTCTCTTGTGGCTTAACATAAGGTTCATTTTTATCGGATATTTTAGTTATTATTTCGTGGTACTCTAGTGGTTCCTGTTACACCAGGTTCCATACCTAACTATGATGGCCAAGTCGGGCTGCGGGCCGGGCGCCATAGTGACGGCCCGCGCCACGAGCGTCGCCTTGCCGCAGCCCGCGCTGCCGATCAGCGCCAGCGGGGTACAAGGTTTATAAAGGGACATTTTAGCTATTATTGCGTGGTACTCTAGTGGTTCCTGTTACACCAGGTTCCATACCTAACTATGATAGCCAAGTTAATACCAGGTTCCATACCTAACTATGATAGCCAAGTCAATACCAGGTTTCATACCTAACTATGATAGCCAAGTCAACACCAGGTTCCATACCTAACTATGATGGCCAAGTCGGGCTGCGGGCCGGGCGCCATAGTGACGGCCCGCGCCACGAGCGTCGCCTTGCCGCAGCCCGCGCTGCCGATCAGCGCCAGTGGGGTACAAGGTTTATAAAGGGACATTTTAGCTATAATTTTCGTGCCTAAAGTATATATAGCAAGCTATAGAGTGCGCATATCGGCTCGTGCTATACTGTCAAAGCGTAAGCAGTTGCTCCCAAGATACAAACGTGAAATATACGGAGTAACAGAAAGGGTATAACAAGCCGAAAGGAGGTCAAGGTACTCATGAAACTGAACAACTTTCCCCATGGAACATGGGTCCAAATATGAAAACAAAAATTGGACCACCCGTACAAAATCGCCGATCAGCTAATTGATTTACTATGGGAGGCCCAAATTTTTTTTTCATATTTCGACCCATATTCCACGGGGAAAGTTGTTTAGTTTCATAAGTACCTTGACCTCCTTTCGGCTTGTTATACCCTTTCTGTTACTCCCTGTATATGAGAAGTCATAGGGGTTCAATAGTGTTGTCACTGGTGTTTTGCTACTGATGGACAGAGAGGTTGTGTTCTAACTACTGCCGACAGTTCTAACTTTTTAAGCGCATCTATAGCTTGCTTATATAATATATATACTCTAAAATTTTGTGGTACTTCTCCCGTGGCTTCTGTTACACCAGGTTTCATACCTAACTATGATAGCCAAGTCGGGCTGCGGGCCGGGCGCCATAGTGACGGCCCGCGCCACGAGCGTCGCCTTGCCGCAGCCCGCGCTGCCGATCAGCGCCAGTGGGGTACAAGGTTTATAAAGGGACATTTTAGCTATTATTTCGTGGTACTCTAGTGGTTCCTGTTACACCAGGTTCCATACCTAACTATGATAGCCAAGTCGGGCTGCGGGCCGGGCGCCATAGTGACGGCCCGCGCCACGAGCGTCGCCTTGCCGCAGCCCGCGCTGCCGATCAGCGCCAGTGGGGTACAAGGTTTATAAAAGGACATTTTAGCTATTATTTTCGTGCCTAAAGTATATATAGCAAGCTATAGAGTGCGCATAGGGCCCTGCGGCGTACTGTCAAAGTGTAAGCAGTTGCCCCCTAGATACAGGCGTCAAATGTATGAAAAGTCATAGAGGTTCAATAGTGCTGTCACTGGCGTTTTGCTACTGATGGACAGAAAGGTTGAGTTTTAACTACTGTCGATAGTTCTATCTTTTTAAGCGCACTCTATAGCTTGCTTATATATACTCAAAGTTTTCGCGGTACTCCTTCCCTGGTTCCTGTTACACCAGGTTCCATACCTGACTATGATGGCCAAGTCGGGCTGCGGGCCGGGCGCCATAGTGACGGCCCGCGCCACGAGCGTCGCCTTGCCGCAGCCCGCGCTGCCGATCAGCGCCAGTGGGGTACAAGGTTTATAAAAGGACATTTTAGCTATTATTTTCGTGCCTAAAGTATATATAGCAAGCTATAGAGTGCGCATAGGGCCCTGCGGCGTACTGTCAAAGTGTAAGCAGTTGCCCCCTAGATACAGGCGTCAAATGTATGAAAAGTCATAGAGGTTCAATAGTGCTGTCACTGGCGTTTTGCTACTGATGGACAGAAAGGTTGAGTTTTAACTACTGTCGATAGTTCTATCTTTTTAAGCGCACTCTATAGCTTGCTTATATATACTCAAAGTTTTCGCGGTACTCCTTCCCTGGTTCCTGTTACACCAGGTTCCATACCTGACTATGATGGCCAAGTCGGGCTGCGGGCCGGGCGCCATAGTGACGGCCCGCGCCACGAGCGTCGCCTTGCCGCAGCCCGCGCTGCCGATCAGCGCCAGTGGGGTACAAGGTTTATAAAGGGACATTTAGCTATTACTTAGTGGTATTCTAGTGGTTCCTGTTACACCAGGTTTCATACCAGACTATGATAGTCAAGCCAGGTTCCCCTGAGATTCCGGTTATTGCCAGTTAAAGTGGTTAAAGTCAGTAAGCGTCAAAATCGTCGCTAATACTTAGTCTGTGACGTATCTGTATGCACCCCGCACGCCGTTTTCCTAATTTGTGATTCAACACTCTTGTGGCTAAACTAAAGTTTGTTTTTATCGGATATTTTAGCTTTTATTTCGTGGTACTCTAGTGGTTCCTGTTACACCAGGTTCCATACCTGACTATGATGGCCAAGTCGGGCTGCGGGCCGGGCGCCATAGTGACGGCCCGCGCCACGAGCGTCGCCTTGCCGCAGCCCGCGCTGCCGATTAGCGCCAGTGGGATGCAGCTGTCGCCCGTTATGTATCTGAAACATAAACACAAGGTATAGCAATAGGATATCAATAAATTTAAAATTAAAAAATTAACATTCATCAGCGACCGCCGGGACTTCAACCCGGGACCGTGGGGACTCAGCCCACTACACTATTACAATTTTCTTATTTTCAATTTTATGAAAATAATATAGCACTATGAGTGCAAGAATCCCAATACATTATGATAACAATGTTACACTTTTACAATCTTTTTGGTATCAGAAGTGGGATAAAGTATACTTTCTTATAGTTATTGAATGTCAGATCTGGGTTATGAAGTGTTTTCATTATTTTTTTTCGATGAATGTGAAATGATGACGTAATTTTAACCATTCCCAGTCATAATATGTTCGAGAGATTCATAAGAGATTTTTATCCAAGATTGTTATCGATGTCAGAAATGTTTTAGAATTTACACGTTTCTATCTACGAATTCCACAGTATATTTTTGTACACAAACTAAGCACATACATATTTTCATTCTTCCATGTAATAACAACTAATAAGATTAATGCCTGATACTTACGTTTTGAGTTCATTGAGTGTGATTTCTCTGTTGGAAGTGCATTGAGCCGCTTTCTGACAGAAGTTGAGATGCTCGTTCAACTCATCGAATAAACTGGGAACAGAAATTAGAACATAATTAGAACGTGAAGTTTAGAAGTTATTGTGAAAATACGACCATATAATATACAGGGAGTAATTAAAAGAAGGTTTAGGTACTCATGAAACTGTACAACTTTCACCATGGAATATGAGTCAAAAAATTTAGAAGAATTTGGATCTCCATTGAAGTTGATTGATTTACTATGAAAGGCCCAATTTTTTTCATATTTCGACCCATGTTACGTGGGGAAAGTTATATCCTTTTTGCTACTCCCAGTATAACTAACTATCAAGAGTTTTCCCCGCAGTATAATCTTGACGGTTCTTAAATGTAGGTGTGTTTGAATGTATATTAAAATGTGCACCTTGTAGGAATCCCGTTGTGCGCATGTTGCACTGTATTCTCCGCAATCAACGCATCGAGCAGCGCATCTAAACTTTCTCCTAGAGCCGCCCTTATGCCCTCCAGATATTCGTCGTCCTCTCCCGTGTTACCCCCATCCCCTCCCAAATATTAACAGATTTCCTGAATTACTCACCTAGTAGGAATCCCGTTGTGTGCGTGCTGTACTGTATTCTCCGCGATCAACGCGTCGAGCAGCGCATCTAATCTTTCTTTTAGCATCGTTCTCACGACGCCCTCAGTATATTCGTCTTCCCTTAGCGTGTTACAACCGCCCCCGAAATATTAACACATTTCCTGAATTACTTACCTAGTAGGTATCCCGTTGTGCGCGTTTTGTACTGTATTCTCCGCGATCAACGCGTCGAGCAGCGCATCTAATCTTTCTCCTAACGCCGCTCTTAGGCCCTCCCCTCTGGAGTTACCCCGTCCCCCAAAATATTTACACATTTCCTGAATAACTTACCTAGTAGGTATCCCGTTGTGCGCGTGTTGTACCGTATTTTCCGCGATCAACGCGTCGAGCAGCGCATCTAATCTTTCTCCCTTGCTCTCACGCCCTCCGTGTATTCGTCCTCCCCTCCCGTGTCACCCCGTCCCCCAAAATACTAACACATTTTGTTTGATTCCGAAGCTGATCTTAGCGCAGTGGAAGCAAATTAAAGTTATCTTAAAATCTAAAACTAAATGGTCGATCAGCCTCGGAACAACATTTGACTACGATTCGTAGTGCTCTTTACTATAGCTAAATAAAATAAATTTAATGAGAGAATTTTGTTCCGGAAAGTTTCCGGCCGAGAAATTCTTGTTTCCAAAATCTACTTAAACAGGGCCCAGCAACGAATTGCTTACCGTGCGAACCATGACGCCGTTTCTTTGTGAGTTTAAGTATGACAGGAATCAGGTATTCAGGATATTTGAGGAGCACAGGAATAGGGAATAACCTAAACTCACAGCACTGGAACATCCGCTCGTTCTCGAACTCCTTTCCTCCAATTTGCACTATAGTTCACAGTTCGACATCACATAATGTTTTTTAACACAAAATAACTAAAAGATTTCTCTCCGAATGAGAAATCGGCCCCGTTGGCCTCAATCATTTATAATTAAAATACGTAGCTATCGGCAGCCACGACGCGAGCCAACGAAAAGTGAGGTTATATTTTGCCGGCGGTCGCGTGACTCTCAATCAAAGCGCCGGAACCAAAATCACTTGGTTCACTTCCCCACCGAACAGGGAAACCACACGAGAAAACCGAAAGCACACTAAATTACACCATTTATAATTAAAATTCGCATCCACGATGCGGGCGACGGCAGAGGACGTGACAATGACAGAGCAGTGTTGCCAGCACCGCGCGCCCATTTTATACGAAAACTAAACATTCACCCGCCCCGGACCGACCCATCGGTCCGCTCTATGCATGGCAGGCGTGATAATGTAGCTACTGCTCGCTTAAGGACTGAATCCCCCACCTGAACTTCTGCAACTCGAGGAGTGCCATCACTACCCGGAAACAGGTTGAGAATGCGCCCCCGGCGCCAACGCAGTGGCGGTAGGTTGGCATCCTTAACCAGAACGAGATCCCCAAGGCAGGGGTTCAGTCCTGTCCGTCCACTTAAGGCGTTGCTGCAGAATGTGCAAGTACTCAAGCGACCAACGCTTCCAAAAGTTTTGAGTCATTTGCTGCAACAACTGATAACGCGACAAACGATTGCTATTCACCTCCGTATAGGGATATTCCGGCAAGGCGTTAAGTGGGCGGCCAATTAAGAAATGCCCTGGCGTCAGGGCCTCTAAATCATTTGGGTCTGAGCTGAGCGGACACAAAGGACGCGAATTGAGTACAGCCTCAATTTTACAAAACACGGTCGCCAGCTCCTCGAAAGTCAAAATTGTTAACCCTACAACGCGCAACAAATGCGTCTTAGCGGACTTTACAACCGCTTCAAAAATACCACCCCAGTGAGGGCACGCTGGTGGATCGAACACCCAGGTAATGCCCTGACGGGAGGGGCCCGTGCTGATGGCTTCTTCGTTCTCCCTTAAGAACGTTACAATTTCCTTCATACCCCAAAAGGCCTCCGTAGATAGGTCGGCCACGAGCTCCAAGTGGACGGCCTTGGTGGCTAGGCACACGAACACGCACAAGTACGCCTTGATAGACTTTGCGTTCCGTAGGCGTGATGCCTTTACCATGAAAGGGCCTGCGAAATCCGTTCCCACACCTGCAAACGTCCAGGCCTCCGTCACCCGGTCCGGTGGAAGATCTCCCATTTGTGGCTGCATTGTGGCTGCCTTCAAGCGGTAACAAGGCAAGCACCTAAACACAACGCTACGTACCGTTCGTCGTCCCGATAAGATCCAAAACTCGCGCTGTAGAATGGCCAATAGCGCATTACAGCCCGCGTGCGAGTTTTTCTCATGACGATCCCTGACTAAGAGCTCAACTAAGGGTCCCCTTTTTGAAGTAACAGTGGATGCCGAGCCGAAAAGGGCAGGCTAGCGTTCGAAGTCTGCCTCCAACCCTGAGCATACCTTGCTCATCCAGGAATGGGTTGAGGCGCACAATTCCTCCCTTCAGCTTTCCACGTCCATCCCTGAGCAGCCTGACCTCCTCTTCAAAATGTTCCGCCTGGACGACTCTAACTAATGAGCGTAGAGCCGCATTCCGTTCCGCAGGCGAGAGGACAGGTGTAAAGTTCCGTTCTGCTTGAGGCTTCCTGCAGTTGTTCACGAACCGTTTGATCCAACCTGTCACCCCAAGAAGTTTGTCGAGGGAGCTATACCGTTCCAGCAAGAAAGCTGGGTTAGGCTTCGGTACGAGTTGCCCCACGTTCACTCGCAAACCTCGATCAGGTGGCCCAAGCGGCGCCCTGCACTCGTTGAATGGCCATTCCTGCGGCGATTCAGTCAGCCATTGAGGTCCCCACCACAGTGGGTGACTCACCAAATCAGGTGCCCTGCACCCGCGCGAAGCGTAGTCCGCTGGGTTCCATTCTCCCGGTACGTGCCTCCACACTAACGGAGTTTCCGACCCCGTAATCTGTGACACCCGATTTGCCACGAAAACCTCAAGTGTATGTACCGACGTCTGCAACCAGCACAGAACTATCCGACTGTCAGTCCACGCGTACACCGTTTCATCCAAGTTGATGGTACCACGCAGATTACAGGTTACATGATTTAGCAAGCGCGCTAGAAGAGCTGCCCTGCCAATTCCAATTTGGGGATGGTCCATCTAGTTCTGACTGGTGCCACCTTACTTTTGGCCATAACCAGACGCACGTGCACAGTTCCCGTTGAACTTGCTGTCCGAAGGTATACAGCTGCCGCGTACCCTCGCTCCGAGGCGTCACAAAACCCATGTAGGGTAGCCTTACATCCCACCGATGGGACTAACTTGCGGGGTATCGCGATGTGCACAATCCCTGGTAAGGTGGTCACAAACTTGAGCCAATCCTTCAACAACTCTCCGGAGAGTTGGTCGTCCCATCCTAAGTTGGCTAGCCACAACCTTTGTAAAAGCACTTCGCCATGAACGTAACCGGGGCGATCCATCCGTTAGGATCGAACGTTCTAGCGATTGTCGACAGTACCGACCGCTTAGTCCAAGTTTTCTCCAAAGGTCGGGCTCGATCTTGTACGTGAATACGTCATGCGTTGGCCTATATTGCACCCCGAGGATGCCCAACGTATTTGGATTGTCCGGGTTCTCAAAGAGGTGCGGGTCCTGATGGAACTCGCCTGGCAAACCGGCCAGGAGCTCTGGGCAACTGGACAACCATTTCCGCAACTCGTAACCTCCTGAACCCATGATCGCGATCAGCTCGTCTCGTAGAATTAGCGCCTGCTCCACGCTATCAGCACCCGTGCAGATATCGTCCACGTAGACGTCGCGATCCAGTACTGCTGCGGCTCGAGGGTATCTTACCCTTTCCTGTGCGGCCAACTCTCGCAGCGTACGTACTGCCAAATACGGACTTGGCTTAAGTCCATACGTCACCGTGTTAAGTTCGTATGTGACCATCGGCTCACCTGGGCTCTCACGCCACAAAATCAGCTGATACCGACGGTCATCCGGATGTATCATGGTTTGGCGAAACATCATTTGACGTCTGCGACGAACGCTACCTGGTGTAACCGAAAGTCTGTGAGAATGTCCACAATGTCCCGGTTCAATTTAGGACCCGCGTGCAAACATTGGTTCACAGACACACCATTCGAGGTAGGAGCAGAACCGTCAAACACCACCCGTATTTTCGCCTCAGGTGCCTTCAAGACAGCCAGGTGTGGAATGTAATAATGCTCGACACACCTCCAATCCAGGCTGGACACCGACATGTGGCCCAATTGAATATATTCCCGCATGAATTCTATATACTTCTGCCGAAGTGCTGGGTCTCGCCTCATCTTCCGCTCCATTCCGAGTAGTCTCCGTTCCGCGAGCTGTCGCGAACTACCTAAAGCGGGGCGGTTTGGGAGAAAAGGTAGCCTGGTCACGAATCTGCCTGACGGGCATCTCGCAGTGTTGTATTGATAGAACAACTCGCACTCGTCATCCTCTGGCTTCCGTCTGTCCGCCGTGGGCGCTCTTCAGACTCCCAAAACCTCTGCAGCACCTCTGACAGCACACTACCATAGAGGACCGGATCCCCTTCTGGTAGGTCCTGAGGTCTCCAAACTGGGCCGAAAACAACATACCCCTGTGGTATCTACGGCCACCAAACCAGTTTCCTGGAGTACCTTCTTCCTACCGCACCATAATCTCCGAGGACGTCTGACCCGAGAAGTACGTCCACCGTACCAGGAGTATCAAAATCAGGATCAGCTAACTCCAACCCTGTGGTTAACCCTCGTACCGTTGGTGGTAACCTAACCTGAGGAGTTTCCCAACCACTTCATCCAGCACCACGGCTGAGACTTGATAGCTGACCCTGTACATGTGCTACCTAATGCGAACTCAAAGTTCGTCTGACCCCGAATGTCAGGCACATTTAGGCCCCCGATGCCTACAGCTTCATCCTCACTTGGCCGTACATTTAGGCCTAGCCTACTCACCAGCTTACTCGATACAATACATCCCTGAGCCCCTGTATCCAGTAGGGCTCTTACTTGAATGGTCCGGCCACCGTATCCCCATACCCAAATCTTAGCCGTTGGCAAAAGTACCGTGATTGGACGGGGAGCCGAAGCTGATGAGTAGGCGGCGATTACCTAGCGGGAATCTAAACGCGGTGAGGCCGCGTCCCGGGGGTATCCTCGCTACCCAAACCTGTGTATGGGTCCCACTCCTGCTGGTAGGAGGTCTGCCCATAAAGGCCATGGCTGGAGCTCTATAGTACCCCGACGGCAAACGTCCGTACCGAGGTTGCGCCTGTAGCCGCGGGTACTCAGGCATAGGCGGAGGCATGCGTGGGTCTTGAGACCCAACCAGGTGGCTCAAGCCCGCAGAATACTGCATGTACCCTGGTGGCTGCCTAGTGCTCCCCTGACACCCGCCCGTTGAATCCCGTACCTGGGATGGGTGTCCTTGCCACGTTCCTGTGCCGCTCTTCCCCAATCCGGCACCTGCTGCCGTGGTGGAGATCGTCCCCACGTCCTTGGGTAAGTGGGCTCCGTCTGTTGACGTTCCCCTGCCTGTCCCTGTGACCGATGCGGAGGTGGGCTCCTCCTTGGAGGGTGGGAGCGTTGCTCCTCCCTTGGTGGGCAGGCTCCTTCGCTGATCCGATCCAGCGCTGCCCCGGCGCCTCCGGAGCGATTCATGCAGAGCAGCGGATGGTGTGCACCCTGGCAGTACCTACAGTTGGTGCTTGAAGGGCACTCGCACCTGATGCGGCCCCAGGCACCGAAAACACCAACGCCTCTGCTGTGCCACACCCCGTCTCCTCTGAATCCGCTGCGCAGCAAACTCCTGACACGCCGTTACCCTGTGGCCTGTCTCCTGCAGTAGGCACACCCTGATTCCAATGCGATATTGTACCGCTTGGGTTGCCCACTGTTGCCTCCTCGCGCCGGTGCACCCGGCCGTTCCGGGTGGCGAGGGGCAGAGGTCTCCTTGCGAGGGCTTCACCAGCCTGGACGTCCACTCGCCTGCTTTCGGCCTCGAGGAACGACTTCAGATCCTCGTAGGTCGGGAGGTGGTCCGAGGACTTGCCCCATGGAGCTGCTCGAATCGAGCGACCATTTCGCTCGGCAGGCGGCGAAGCACTGTGTGGACCAAGATATAACCGTAGCCCGCCACTGGCAAACCCTGTCGCTCTAGTGCGCTGACCGCGACACTGACTGGGTGGAAGATTTTCTCGCGGAGGTCCGTACCTCGCCACCGCGCGCTCCACTGGACGTCCCGAGCGCCTCGCAGCCGTGCGCCCCGCGGCCCCCGCCGTGCGCATCGCAGCCATGCGCTCCGCACGCCCCGCTGTGCGCCCCTCGCCTCTCGCTGTGCGCCCCACGCCCCACCCTGTGCGCTCCGCACGCCCCGCCCCGCGCCCCGCACGCCTCGCCATGCGCCCAGCCGCCTTCGTGTGCGTGGTCAGGTCTGCTCACGCCGCGCGTCGCCGGGCAAGGAGCCCAGGGTGCGCCGCTGGCGTTGCACACTAGCACGCCTACGCCCAGTACTCGTACCCAGCACGTTCAGCAGCTGCCCAAACCCGTGGACACTAATCTCGCTAAGACGGTCATCTTTAGTGACAGAATAGGAAAAGGTTTAGGTTACTTACTGCACAATCAACTTAATCAGGTTGTTGAAAATGTTTGTTTACCCCAGGCCTCGTTTGAACAAATTACTAATAGAATGTTAAACTATAACTTCTCTGAAAACACTACAGTGGTGCTATTATTAAGTCACAGTAGCGGTGTCGACAAGCGAGCCTTGACTAATTTTATTAATTCTTGTGCCACCCTAAATGTCCGTAACTGTATTATAGGCACATTACCTTATATTAAGGGACAAGTTGAATATAATAGTAGAATATTTAATTTTAATACTATGTTATATAAATTGACATGTAGTCATAGTGACAACTTATATACAGTTGACATTAATCTATTTGATAATTTTATATTGACAAACAGTACAATGTACTTATCTCTTTATTACCGCAAACTTTTAGCTAATTTGTTAGCTATGAACATTTCTGACCCGGTTACACATTGTACACCAGATCATTCTAGACTTAGGCCTCTTGCATCCAGGAACAATAAATCTCAACATTTAAACTAAACAATGAGACAAAGGAAAGCCGCTTAGTATTATTCATCAGAATATTCAGGGCTTTCCTGGCAAGGAGCTTGAGATTGAGTTGTTCCTGGAGTCAAGAAATGTGATATTTTATGCGTTTCGGAACACTGGTTGAAGGACTATGAGATGCTCATAAATTACGAAAATTATGAAATAGTCAGTGCCTTCAATCGAAAGTCCACTATTCGCGGAGGCACTTTTATTCTTGTTAATAAAAATATCAAAGCTAAAGAGCGAAAAGATATTGTTGGACTTTCGGTTGAATGTGTGTGTGAACTGTCATGCATTGAGTTGGAGAAACATATTATAGTGTGCGTATACAGACCCCCTAAAAATAGTAACTATGAGAGTTTTGAACTAATTATGGAAGATGTTTTAAAGATATTATTAAAATCAAAGAATAAATTTCATATTGTGTGTGGAGATTTCAATATAAATTTATTAGAAAATGTTGCTTTTAGAAGTCGATTTATCAGTTTGTTTAAGTCATTTAACCTAAACAACATATTTAAAGAACCTACTGAATAACTGCAACCACAGCATCTTGTTTAGACAATATCTACTGTGATTGTGACTATTCAGACCAAGAAATAGTAAATTGTTGTAAATCAGACCACAATGGACAATCTGTGCTTTTTCCATGTCGTCCTAAAGTTGAAAAGATTGTTATTAGTAAAAGAATTATAAGCTCCAACCAAGTAGACAAACTCCATACTGCACTATCAGAAAAACTACCAGTTCTAGACTATGATACTAACAATCCAAATAACTTTTATTCAAAGCTTTTATAACGATACGTGATGAATTTGAAGACAAATTCAAGGTAAAGAAATTAACAATTAATCCTAAATTTAAATTCAGCGACTGGGCAACTGTAGGGATTCGAACAAGTAGGAATAAGTTATTTGAGCTGTATGACGAAAAGTCTTATAATCATAGTGTAACTTTTGTTGAACATGTTAAAAATATTCTAAGATATTCAAAAATGTTTGCATACAAGCTAAAGCAATTTTCACCAAAAATAAAATATACTCTGCTGAAAATGTTATTAAAACTGTTTGGAAAGTTGTCAATTCAGAGACTGGTCGAAACAAACCAATTGAAAAATCTCATTCTTTGATGACTGGTCAGGGCATTGTTACTGCAGACGCTGATGTAGCTAATGAGTTTGAAACTTTTTTCAGTAACATCCCATTCAAAACTACTGAGTCACTTAACTCTTCGCCAATCATCGCGTCAAATCTTCTTAAAAACAATGTTCAGACTTGTGTTAATATATTTGAGTTTAGGCACATTAATGCGAACGTAATATTAAAAACTTTTAAAGATATAAAAGTAAAAACTACAGAGGATTTATGGGGCATGTCAGTAAGACTATGTAGTTCTTTAATTGATACATTAGCACCATACTTAGCCTGTATATTTAATGCTTGCATTGATCATGGCGTATTTCCTGATCTCATGAAGCACAGTAAAGTAATACCTCTTTTTAAAGCAGGAGATAAAACGGATCCCAGTAACTTTAGGCCAGTATCTGTACTACCAGTTTTGAGTAAAGTTTTTGAAAATTGTACTTAATCAAATGCTCCTACATTTCAACTTAAATAAATTACTACATGATCAACAATTCGGTTTTACGAAAGGGCGCTCGACAACCGACGCTGCTGTTAACCTCCTACAACTTATTTACGGTGCTTGGGAGGAGTCGCAGGATGTCATAGGGGTGTTCTGCGATTTGTCCAAGGCATTTGATTGCGTTGATCATGAGACACTGTTGCTGAAACTGGACCATTATGGTATAAGAGGAAAAGCGCTTGATTTAGTTCAATCTTATCTCGGAGATAGGACGCAGACAGTGCAGATAAATGGTGTGAAGTCGATAGGATCTGCCGTCAGAATTGGTGTACCGCAAGGATCAATTTTGGGGCCGTTTCTATTTTTAGTATACATAAACGACTTGCCGTTCATGGTACAGAATCTAGCCAAGATAGTGCTTTTTGCTGATGATACTTCTTTAATATTTAAAGTGGATAGAAAAGCTGTAAATATTGACGAAGTAAATGGCGCACTTGATCAGGTTCATAAATGGTTTACGTCAAACAATTTAGTGCTGAATTCTAAAAACTAAATGTATTAAATTCTCTTTGCCTAATGTAAAAGTATTAAACACGATGTTGTTCTAAATAATGAAAAGCTTAATTATGTAACTGAAACAGTTTTCTTAGGGATTACACTCGACGCAACCGTTCAATGGGATCCACATATACTAGCACTGGCTAGTAAACTTAGCTCAGCGGCATACGCTGTTCGAAAAATTCGACAATTGACCGATGTTGCTACAGCCAGGCTTGTGTATTTTAGTTACTTTCACAGCATAATGTCCTACGGATTATTGTTATGGGGCAAGCCGCTAACATTGAAACTATCTTTGTGTTACAAAAAAGGGCTATAAGAGCAATATATAAACTGCGAAGTCATGAATCCCTACGAGAATTGTTTAAGGAAATTGGCATTCTTACGCTTCCTTCGCAGTACATATTTGACAATATAATGTATGTACGTAAGAATTCCAGTTCCTATTTAAGAAACTCTGATATTCATTGTCGTAATACAAGAAATAAAAATAAAATTGTACCGCCACAAACTAGATTAAGTAAGATCAGTAAATCATATATGGGTAACTGTGTACGCTACTATAATAAAATTCCAGAGGAAATTTTAAAGTTAAATGATAGGCAATTTAAAATTAAAATAAAGAATACTTTATGTTTGAAAGCGTATTACAAGACTGAACATTATCTGAAAGACAAAGATGTCTGGTTAGTAGCAACAGTTGCTCCAACACAATGCAAGAGATAGGCATTATTTAAAAATAAACATGACATTATATTTTAGTGGTTAAACTTTTATGATATGTAAATTGACATGTATAGTGGTTAAATTTGACATTTCATACTTATTATTCTTAAATTTTTGACATGTATTTTTACATTTACTGTAAATTTACTTTTTTGTTATGTTATTATATTGCTCGTATATTTAAAGTACCTTTATTTTAAAGACGAAACAGTTAGAATAATCTACTGTAATATTATTTTTATTTTGTTGAGCCGTTTTTGGCTATTACTATTATACTATTAATTTATTTTCTAGCTTAGATAGGGTAGCATAGGGCCTAAAATATTGTCAACTTTAGAATAGGTGCACTTCTGGGCAGGTTTTTGGGGGGTTTTCCTGTCCAGGGGGTCCGGCTAACTATACGTATGGAACACCTTTTTAAAATATTGACAGAATGTAATTCCATTTACTTGTCAATCACTGAGGCATAAAGTTACATGCTGTGTGGTTAGCCTGGCCAGCCCCGAGGCAGTGCCTTTATTTTTATTTTTTTTATCCCGCCCGTGCCGCGTTTAGAGTAGGAACACAAATTGTTATAAAAAATAGAAAATTTTGCATTAGAAATTTTCTCTTTTTTAAGTTTGAATTAGAATGTGACTTTCTTAAAGAGAATCTTGTAAATTCCTACTAAGAAATAAATTATTGAATTATTGAATTATTGAATTATCGCGTTATGGTTGGTATTGACAGCCACTGGTCTAACAGCCTGTCTACAATCAGGCGCTTGTTTCGATACCGGTCGGTAAGGATCTTCCACGCCACCTCATAATTGCTATCCGAGACAGCCAAATGCGTCAGCAATTCATGAGGCTCTCCATGTAGCCTGGACATCAGCTGAGCCATCTTGTACGCCGGCGTTATGTCCGTCCGTATGTGGACCACACTGCTATACAGGTCCTCAAACGCCGGCCAGTCGGCGTAATCGCCTGCAAAGACTGGAACCGTAACAGGCGGAAGAGGCACCTGTAATCCTTGTCCCACTTTACCACGGAATGGCTCTCCCTTTCCGTCACGTCGCCTAGATATGTCCGCAGCTGCCTGCGCAATGTCCTGTGCCAGCTCCAAGCACTGGCTTACATCGCCCTCAACCAGCTCCTTATCTTCAGGGTTAGGAGCCTCCTCAAGGAGCATGAGGCACTCTGTGAGGTGTTCCGACACAACCCGAACCCGTTCATCTGCCTGTAGTGCACCTTTCAAGAGCGCGTCCTCCCGGTCCTCGCGGCCGATCATTGCCGCTGTGGTAGTAAACCACCTTAATTCTGTCTTTATAGCAGCCTTATACCTGGCGATCGAGGGAGCCATGGTACCAACTTTTACACACTCGACTTAATAAAACGAAAACCAATAAACAAATACCACAAAATAAATGTTAGTTGACTGGCCTAGACCTTACCGATAAGGTACCGTTCACTAGGCAAACAATACAGTCACAAAAACCGAAACAATATTTTCCAAAATTAATAAAATATGTGGGTAATATAAAAAACACGCTTAATACTAAATTACAGCTAACTATGTTGCAATAAAGCAACCACGCTCTGCTACCAAAAAATGTTTGATTCCGAAGCTGATCTTAGCGCAGTGGAAGCAAATTAAAGTTATCTTAAAATCTAAAACTAAATGGTCGATCAGCCTCGAACAACATTTGACTACGATTCGTAGTGCTCTTTACTATAGCTAAATAAAATAAATTTAATGAGAGAATTTTGTTCCGGAAAGTTTCCGGCCGAGAAATTCTTGTTTCCAAAATCTACTTAAACAGGGCCCAGCAACGAATTGCTTACCGTGCGAACCATGACGCCGTTTCTTTGTGAGTTTAAGTATGACAGGAATCAGGTATTCAGGATATTTGAGGAGCACAGGAATAGGGAATAACCTAAACTCACAGCACTGGAACATCCGCTCGTTCTCGAACTCCTTTCCTCCAATTTGCACTATAGTTCACAGTTCGACATCACATAATGTTTTTAACACAAAATAACTAAAAGATTTCTCTCCGAATGAGAAATCGGCCCGTTGGCCTCAATCATTTATAATTAAAATACGTAGCTATCGGCAGCCACGACGCGAGCCAACGAAAAGTGAGGTTATATTTTGCCGGCGGTCGCGTGACTCTCAATCAAAGCGCCGGAACCAAAATCACTTGGTTCACTTCCCACCGAACAGGAAACCACACGAGAAGACCGAAAGCACACTAAATTACACCATTTATAATTAAAATTCGCATCCACGATGCGGGCGACGGCAGAGGACGTGACAATGACAGAGCAGTGTTGCCAGCACCGCGCGCCCATTTTATACGAAAACTAAACACATTTCTTGAATTACTTACTTAGTAGGTATCCCGTTGTGCGCGTGTTGTACTGTATTCTCCGCGATCAACGCGTCCAATAGAGCATCTAATCTTTCTCCTAACGCCGCTCTTACGCTTTCCGTGTATTCGTCCTCCCCTCCCGTGTTACACCCGCCCCCAAAATATTAACACATTTCCTGAATTACGTACCTAGTAGGTATCCCGTTGTGCGCGTGTTGTACTGTATTCTCCGCGATCAACGCGTCGAGCAGTGCATCCAATCTTTCTCCTAACGCCGCTCTTATGCTCCGTGTATTCGTCCTTTTTTTTTTTGTAACACGGGAGGGGTCCCGTGTTACAACCGCCCCCAAAATATTAACACAATTCCTGAATAACTTACTAAGTAGGTATCCCGTTGTGCGCGTGTTGTACTGTATTTTCAGCGATCAACGCGTCCAATAGAGCATCTAATCTTTCTCCAAGCGCCGCTCTTACGCTCTCCGTGTATTTGTCCTCCCGTCCCGTGTTACACCCGCCCCTAAAATATTAACACATTTCCTGAATTACTTACTTAGTAGGTATCCCGTTGTGCGCGTGTTGTACTGTATTCTCCGCGATCAACGCGTCGAGCAGCGCATCTAATCTTTCTCCAAGCGCCGCTCTTACGCTCTCCGTGTATTCGTCCTCCTCCCGTGTTACCCCGCCCTCCCGCGCCCGGCCGCCCGCGAACGCTCGCGCGGATTATATTGCGTTCGGTCAGGTGCATCTGGAAGAAAAAGTATGCTTATTAATAACCTCAGATCTACAAATATTTGTGTCTTTATATTCGTTCATCATCTTTCTGCCCTTATCCCAATTACTTGGGGTCGGCTTGGCAGGAATGGCCCTGGCTTATCAGAAAGACTGGCTACTTCACTCCTAGAGGAGTTATCTCACCTTCAAATCCTTCTGCAAATTGTTGTCTTTCTGTAGGTTCTTAAGCCGCCTCTGAAGCTCAGCCTTGTGCGGCCCGTCATGAGCATCCGAAGAGTCTGGTGAATCAGGACAGATTGCAGGCAGGAATGGCCCGGCTCGCCAGAAAGACTGGCTACTTCACTCTTAGAGGAGAACTCTCACCTTCAGATCCTTCTGTAGGTTGTTAAGCCGCCTTTGCAGCTCAGCCTTGTGCGGTCCATCATGAGCATCAGAACAGTCTGGTGAGTCAGGACAGGCGTTGCTGGCAGGGATGGCCCTGGCTCGACAGAAAGGCAGGCTACTTCACTCCTAGAGGAGAACTCTCACCTTCAGATCCTTCTGTAGGTTGTTTAGCCGCCTCTGCAGCTCAGCCTTGTGCGGTCTGTCATGAGCATCCGAAGAGTCTGATGAATCAGGACCATGTTGCCAGCAGGGATAGCCTTGGCTCACCAGAAAGACTGGCTACTTCACTCCTAGAGAATTCTCACCTTCAGATCCTTCTGTAGGTTATTGAGCCGTCTCTGCAGCTCAGCCTTGTGCGGTCCATCATAAAAACCATCTTAAGTGTCTGGTGAATCAGGCCAGACATTGCTAACAGGGATGCCCATGGTTTAACAGAAAGACTGACTACTTCACTCCTAGAGTACTCTTACCTTTAAATCCTTCTGTAGGTTGTTGAGCCTTTGCAGCTCAGCCTTGTGCGGTCCGTCATGGGCATCCGAAGAGTCTGCTGAATCAGGACAGAATGCTGGCAGGGATGTCTCTGGCTCACCAAAAAGGCTGGCTTCTTCACTCCTAGAGAACTCTCACCTTTAAATCCTTCTGTAGGTTGTTGAGCCGCCTCTGCAGCTCAGCCTTGTGCGGTCCGTCATGAGCATCTGAAGAGTCTGGTGAGTCAGGGCAGGCGTTGCTGGCAGGGATGGCGCCAGCTCGCCACACCCACACGCAGCGCCGAGCCGCTTCCACGCTCATCAGCACTGTGTGTTGGATCTCCTGGAGATAGAAATAGATGGGTTTAACATTAGATAAAATAATAAATATTACTTAAACAATTAATTTGGGAATAATTTGAAAAACTTCCTTTAAAATAAAGACCATTTATTTACATTATAGAAATGCATCCTGGTCACGGCACCATATTGTTACGACACCAGCTACGAAAACTAATCTTGCACTTTTTTGCAACGCCAGTTGCCACTAGCTGCACTTCGATTCAGCTTGTATCACAGCTGCTTCAATGTTGACGAATTTAGGATATATCCTGGTAACGGCACCAAATTGTAACAAACCTCCTTCTAGGTATACCTAAAACTTTAAAATAATTAACCACGACTATCGTGATAAAGGCATCATCGCAAGGTTTTTGAGGCAAGGGAAACCATCCGGAAGCACTTCATCATCAATGACGAAACTAGCTAGGTCAATCCTGGTAACGCCACCTACAATTTAATTACCCACCTGTTCCACGACTGTAGTGAGGTACGCGTCGCAAGCTTCTTGAGGCAATGTGTGGACCAATACGTTCAAGGTGCGCGCCATCTCGCGACGCCAACGCGCCGGCGCGCCACGGACCAGCTGGTAGCATGGCGGCGTCGTTGATTCATCTTGCTACCTACGTGATATCCTAGTCACGGCACCACATTGTAACTGCCCCCTACTAGCTAATAGAACCCACCTGTTCCACGACTGTAGTGAGGTAGGCGTCGCAAGCTTCCTGAGGCAATGTGTGAACTAGTACGTTCAACGTGCGTGCCATCTCGCGACGCCAACGCGCCGGCGCGCCACGGACCAGCCGGTAGCATGGCGGCGTCGTTGACGAGTCTAGGTCGTACCTGAAGACAGTTACATAAAATCATTATGATGATGAATTGATGATGATGATCTCAGCGACCGATTTCAGCCATGGCGACCACTTCTACTTCTAATTATTCTATTTCACACATTTTCTAAAAGAGCTGACGGCATATAATTTGAGATAATCTTGAGTTGCAGACAAAAATTATCACGGAGCAAAACTGACGATCTGAAGGCCACGTAAAACTGCTGACCCGTCAAAAGTGTCAAACCTTTCTCAAACTCAATATCTTCCTTCGTAATCTGGTGTCAAGCAGATAAGTTGCGAATCTAAAAGTAAGCCTGCAGGCGCTTTTATAGCTCAGAGTGACCTCCTCTTTTGAATCAATCATCATCAATCAATACATAGTATAACATGAAGTCGATTTTTGCGTTTCTCTGTCGTAGAATTTGTTAACACGAAACGGATTTTGATGCGGTTTTTTGTATTAGATAGCGTGGATTAAGAAGAAGGTTTATATGTATAACAAATGCTGGGAAAATGCCTTTTTCCCGCGGGAAAACGAGTTGCAGCGGCTGAAACCCCTAACGGGCCGCTGGTAGTTTACAATTTGCTTACCACTTGTTGAGCAATGCCTTGTCAGCTTCGTCCTCGGCAGCTTCCAGCGCCGCCTTGAAGTCAGCACATTCCAGCGTGTGAGGTAGCAGTGGTGTGCCCAGACCGGAGTTGAGGAATACTACAGGAACTACCGCGCCTAGCTGCTTTGCTTACCACTTGTTGAGCAATGCCTTGTCGGCTTCGTCGTCGGCGGCTTCCAGCGCCGCCTTGAAGTCAGCACATTCCAGCGTGTGAGGTAGCAGTGGTGTGCCCAGACCGGAGTTGAGGAATACTACAGGAACTACCGCGCCTAGCTGCTTTGCTTACCACTTGTTGAGCAATGCCTTGTCGGCTTCGTCGTCGGCGGCTTCCAGCGCCGCCTTGAAGTCAGCACATTCCAGCGTGTGAGGTAGCAGTGGTGTGCCCAGACCGGAGTTGAGGAATACTACAGGAACTACCGCACCTAGCTGCTTTGCTTACCACTTGTTGAGCAATGCCTTGTCAGCTTCGTCGTCGGCGGCTTCCAGCGCCGCCTTGAAGTCAGCACATTCCAGCGTGTGAGGTAGCAGTGGTGTGCCCAGACCGGAGTTCAGGAATACTACAGGAACTACCGCGCCTAGTTCCGATTGACCTGGAATATCGAAATTACCTTTTAATGGCTTGAAGAATGTGAAAACTTTATCGGTATATTAGGTAGAAGAAAAAAAAACTGGGCTAGAAAAGTCAAGTGTAGTTAGAAGACTATCAAGAGCGAGCATAGAAAATATTATACTAAAACGTTGATCTACCAGGTGTACACTAAACTTTTCTAACTGTTGGGTTAGAAAATCTCCGCAGTGGCAGTCTAATGTAATAATTTTATTCTCTCATCTGTCATTAAGACTCTAGTATGGCCAATCTCGTGCAGTGACTTTAAGGTGTACCAGAGCCTAGAAAGGCAAAACCAAAAGGCGAAACTCACGTGCGAGTTCAGCCACACCCGTTGCTGCTCAAGCGGAGACCTGATATGAAGGTCCACCAGCCGCGGCGCCACACTTGCAACTTCTATACTCACGGGCGAGTTCAGCCACACACAGCACCGGGAAGCGCTGGTCTCGTTGCTGCTCTAGCGGCGACCTCCAGTGCAGATATGCCACGTGCACCCATTAGCTGAAGCACTGCAATTTCAATTTCAATACTCACGTGCGAGTTCAGCCACACACAGCACCGGGCAGCAGTGGTCCCATTGCTGCTCCAGAAGTGACCTCTAGTCTAGGTCCGGTACTTGGACCCGCCAGCCACAGCGCCACACCCACAACTTCAATACTTACGTGCGAGTTCAGCCACACACAGCACCGGGAAGCGATTGTCCCGTTGCTGCTCGAGCGGCGACCTCCAGTGCAGATCCACCACGGGCACCCATTAGCTGAAGCACCGCAATTTCAATTTCAATACTCACGTGCGAGTTCAGCCACACACAGCACCGGGAAGCGGTGATCCCGTTGCTGCTCGAGCGGCGACCTCCAGTGCAGATCCACCACGGGCACCCATTAGCTGAAGCACCGCAATTTCAACTTCAATACTCACGTGCGAGTTCAGCCACACACAGCACGGGGAATCGGTGGTCCCGTTGCTGCTCTAGCGGCGACCTCCAGTGCAGGTCTGCGACGTGCACCCGCCATCCACGGCGTCGCGCCCGCACCCGCAGCTTCGCCGCTGCACCGCATTGTAGAGCACCTTTCTCTGCGCAACAGTCTGCAATGGAAAAATTGTTAGTTAATAAGTTAGGCCCATAGAGAAGAGACGTCACTCACGGGCATGATGAGTCGTTGGTCAGAGGTTAGCTTGAGGTTAGGCCGATTAGAATGTCATCTTGGTGTTACAAGTCAAATCTTTGTACTTTCTGTTGTATATTGACATATTACCATCTAGGTGCCAACTTGCGGTCTCTATAAATCAGAGTTTCTGTGTCTCCTGGTTCACAACAGTCTTTCTACGAAACTTGATAGGTGGTTAGGTGGACAGGCCATGCTTCTCGGAAATAAAAGAGCCTTTGAGAAACCATACTAGTATCATACCTTGGGAACCTGAACTATACGAAAAATTATATGATCATAGTCCGACTTATCCTCTGCCTGGTCGCCGACACGACCCCGCAGACTGGCCTGGTGCTCTTCTGCCAGACAGGCCGCACGCGACCCAGAATACTGGCTCGGTGCTCCTCTGGCAGACTGACCACTGAATAACCCTGGGATATCTCACGAAGCCATTACCTTGTGAGTCCGCAGCGCAGACATAGATGATCATAGCCCGCCTTCTTCTCTGTCTGATTGTAGGAACGCGACCCAGAATACTGGCTCGGTGCTCCTCCGGCAGACTGGCGACGCTGCCCGGCATGGGCGGACCCTCGGACACTTCCCGGGGGGACGCACATGCTACCGGTGATGACAGCGAGATGGAATCTGCGGGCAAAATGGTTTAGTTAGAAAAGTCAAAAATTAGGTCTAAAGAAAGCGGGCCAAAGTATTTAAATCAGCTCTCGGTGAGTAGGTAATTGTTTAATGAACACTTGAATTATTTTCGCAATTCCGGTGATGGCCCCATATTGAAAGTTATGAATGAGGTTAAACCACCCTCCAAGGCTTGTGTAGTGTATAACCTTGTGGACGAATACAACAACTCTACCCTTTGTTTGAGCTTATTCATATCGCTGTAAACCAACAAACGCCCTGAAAGTGAATATTTATCGATTACCTGTGTCACCCGCAGCTTTTCATTAAAGTAATTGGTAAGTGGCGGGTACTTGCACGTTGCGTATAAGGCCGTGGTTATGATAACAGCAGAAGCGGGAGCGGGAGCGGATTGTGATACCTTTATCAGCTTAGGATCTGGCATGCCTGCTAACTACTTTTTAGTTGCTCAATATTAAAGGAACCCTATACTATTTGGGTATTTCTATGTGTAATATGCAAATAATATGTATTTATTTACAAATTCATTATTATTATTTTGTTTATTGATACATTTACAAAGGAAAAACACACAATAATACACAAGAGAACGCAACAAAAACCTAATGAGGTTTGTCCGTACGCTCTGATAAATAAAAAAATTACTAGTGACTTATATATATAAGTCTATGCTAGTGACCGATAGCAAAAACGTTTGGGGCTAGATGGCGCTGTGCGTCTCGTCCAAGGATGTTTATTTATTTATTTGCAGTTTATTAAATAATGCCCTGTGTAAACCGCTCTCGCTTCCGCTAATACCGTAGGCAAGGCCTTAGGGAATTAAATTTATGCGCTTATATGTATTAATCATGGCGAACACTTGCTTATTAAAACGCCATTAATTAACTGGAACGTGCATATTTTAGTGCTGAACATCCACTCAGCCAGGCGAGATAATTGCTAATCCATAATGCATTCATCAATGCATATGTTCATACTGACATAATCTACCATTTAATTATATTACTGATGGAGTTGTCGTTTTTGGAATCAATAGCTCGGAAATTAATCAAAAGTCAATGGCGACGATAGGCCAATTGAATACCTTTTAAAACACTTTTTAGTAAAAATATCACCGCTGGCAGGTCTTGAACCCGCGACGTCGTCTATACTGCCGACTACCACTGCTCAATCTTAGCCTGCTTATAGTGCAAGTGTATTCTGGCCACTACGCTATTTACGGGTATTTTGCCGTTGCGGCACTATACAACATAAGCTAGCGACTGACAATGGGGAGGAAAATTCAATGCTTATTGCAGATGGCAGCAGGCGCAAGTGTAGGTACCTAAATGACGTCACGACAACCAATAAAAAGTAACTAAACTTTGACATTGACACATTTTCGACCAATCACAGAAAAGAGGCACACTCGGGAGTGACGCCGTTAGTTGACAGCCGATGTGGCGCAGTGGTTAGTATGACTGCCAGCGACGCAAAAGGTTCCGGGTTCAATTCCCGGTGGGGTCACTCACAAAGTTGGTATTTATCACTTTGCGAATTTGTTCCCAGTCTGGTTAGGACATTGCAGGCTGAACCACCTGATTGTCCGCAAGTAAGATGGTTCCGTGCTTCGGATAGGCACGTTAAGCCGTCGGTCCCGGTTGCTGTCTATGATGGCGGTCGTTACACAACCATGTCAGAGGCCTGCTACTTGTAGTAGGCGGTTGAAAAACTCTGACACCAGGGTTCATCGGGTCGTTAAACAGCTCGGTGTCCCACACGAAGAGAGAGAGAGTTCTCTAGTTCATTGGTAAAGGGTGCCTCAAGTTTGAGGCATGGGCATGCCATAGACTCAATAGAAGTAAAAGAAGCTCACCAGAGACGGAACCGACGGGTCTCGGGTGCTTCAGTGTGGGCTTGGCGGGCGCCGGTTCCAGAAACTCCTGCTGGTTTGATGTATTCGGTGCGATGACCACTGCGCCACATCGGCATGCCATAGACTCGATAGAAGCAGAAGAAGCTCACCAGAGACGGAGCCGACGGGTCTCGGGTGCTTCAGTGTGGGCTTGGCGGGCGCCGGTTCCAGAAACTCCTGCTGGTTTGATGTATTTTGTACAAAGTGATAAATATCGACTTTGTGAGTGACCCCACCGGGAATTGAACCCGTACCTTCTGCGTGGCAGGCAGTCATACTAACGACTGCGCCACATCGGCATACCATAGACTCGATAGAAGTAGAAGAAGCTCACCAGAGACGGAGCCGACGGGTCTCGGGTGCTTCAGTGTGGGCTTGGCGGGCGCCGGTTCCAGAAACTCCTGCTGGTTTGATGTGTTCGGTGCGGAGGCGGGCGTGCGGTACGATGGCCACTGCGCCACATCGGCATGCCATAGACTCGATAGAAGTAGACTCACCAGAGACAGAACCGACTGTTCATTGGTGAATTGTGGCTCAAGTTTGAGGCAATGTCATGCCATAGACTCGATAGAAGTAGAAGAAGCTCACCAGAGACGGAGCCGACGGGTCTCGGGTGCTTCAGTGTGGGCTTGGCGGGCGCCGGTTCCAGAAACTCCTGCTGGTTTGATGTGTTCGGTGCGGAGGCGGGCGTGCGGTACGATGACCACTGCGCCACATCGGCATGCCATAGACTCGATAGAAGTAGAAGAAGCTCACCAGAGACGGAGCCGACGGGTCTCGGGTGCTTCAGCGTGGGCTGGGCGGGCGCCGGTTCCAGAAACTCCTGCTGGTTTGATGTATTCGGTGCGGAGGTACGATGACCACTGCGCCACATCGACATGCCATAGACTCGATAGAAGTAGAAGAAGCTCACCAGAGACGGAGCCGACGGGTCTCGGGTGCTTCAGCGTGGGCTTGGCGGGCGCCGGTTCCAGAAACTCCTGCTGGTTTGATGTGTTCGGTGCGGAGGCGGGCGTGCGGTACGATGGCGACCTGAGGGAATTGAACCCGGAACCTTCTGCGTGGCAGGCAGTGATACTAGCCACTGCGCCACATCGGCATGCCATAGACTCGATAGAAGTAGAAGAAGCTCACCAGAGATGGAACCGACTGTTCATTGGTGAAGGGTGCCTCAAGTTTGAGGCAATGTTATGCCATAGACTCGGTAGAAGTAGAAGACTCACCAGAGACGGAACCGACGGGTCTCGGGTGCTTCAGCGTGGGCTTGGCGGGCGCCGGTTCCAGAAACTCCTGCTGGTTTGATGTGTTCGGTGCGGAGGCGGGCGTGCGGTACGATGGCGACCTGCGGACAAACACATTAGAAATTAGAAATAATTTATGTGCAAGAACACATGCCAATACATAAAAGGCGCCACACACCGCCGTACGCGTGCGCGTAATCACGCGCGTGCGTACCGGTTGTAGTGTATGGGATTGTATGAGAGGCGGCACATTGCCTGCGTATGCGTGCGCGTAACCACCGTGTGCCGTGTCTCATGCGGTCCCATACAAATTCAATACAACGTCATAGCGCGTGATGACGTGCACGTGCATGGAGGTAGCGTGTGGCGCCCTTAATTATAGAATAATAGAATAGATAGTAATAAAGGTAATAAAGCAAGGCTCAAGTAGCGAAGAGTGTAGTCACTTTTACTGTCGTAGCCCTCGGTCGGCTACGCCAGCAGCTACGGAACTACGGTTACCAAAGCCATTTTAGGCTTATTGTTTTGGTTGTTTTATCGAAATAACTATATGAATTGAATGACTTATTTATAACTTTACTTGTATTGTGATAATTCTTTTATTATAATAAGTACCTATAACCTCCATCATCTTTCTGACCAATTACTTGGATCTGCGTAACATGTTTTGTTTGAACACCAAATCATGTTGCAAAAGAAATGAAATTAATTAATAACTTACTAATTATTATTTTAACATGTTTCATGTACCTATTGACATGTTTAACGAAATAATTTAACTGATTGCGTTTGGTTGTTACTGTTAGCGATTAAGTTGACTGAATACATGAATTTATCATATTTAATGATTAAAAGCAATTACTTTACTATTACGTCACAACTTCCTCTAGATAGGTTGAGAAAAATGTGCAATTTTATAATACAAATGTCCAGTTTATATATTTATATGTCCAACTGTAGAAAATGTTCAACTTTAAAATATATCGCGTTGAACAGCGTAGTTAATTAATGTCGTAGACATTTGCTACGGCAGCTACGTAGAATTAATAAAAAAAATTGTGACGTCACTATAACGGCTTCATACATCATGTCAGAGAAGGAATGTGATATTTATTAGCTTATTTCCTGTCCAGCGGTTTGAAACAACTGTGTTGTAAATCTTCACCGAAATCTTTCAGGAATTTATTCCCATTTTTCAAGAGGAAATGCAAGGAAATGTAAATAAATCAGTGCCGTTTCTGAGTGCTCACTGATCCTATTTACATTGTTCATATCCATAGCACAGGTATGGTTGCGTTTATGATTTGATTACACTGGCAATTTTCGAATGACTGACTTTGTTTGTGCTACGACAACGTAGCTACGAGGCGCGGCGTAGCAACCATAGAAAGAGGATACGAGCATTTTTCGGCATTGCTGTTTCGCAAAGCAGTTTTAAATGAAGTAGGTATTTATATTCTGTTTTACTGAGATTTTACAATGGTTTTTGCATCACTCGGATCTGGAATTACTGAATCTACTTAAAATGCTTAGAGCTGATTTAGATGGTATGGTAAAACAAATAAAGCAGCCTGTGCTGTACGTAACCCACTGTTTCTTTTTTAGATCGCAAAATGGTGTTTTGAGAAAAAAGTTACAAGCATTGTAATTTGTAACATTATCTTTCACATTAAACATGCATGCCATAAAAACAAAACGTAAACCACCACCTTTCAAACCATTCCTCTACCTGTGCATATCGACAGCGTACACAGAGGCGGGTGTAGGCGGGGTGAGGACGTGGGGCGGGGGAGGAGGGAGGGGGCGAGGCGTGGCTGGGAGGGGCGTGACGTCACACCGGCCCGTGACGTCACGGTGACGCGCGCGCGACCCAGATACCGCGTGCGGCGTGCGTGCGAACCGGCCGGGGTTATGGTATGAGCTTTCGATGCGGTATGCTTTTTGTGATGTGATGATGGGAGAAATTCACTTAGTGCCTCGACACACTACGACCGAAATTCGGCGGCTGAATTCCGTTCCGCCAGTTTTTAAACTTTTCGGTTGGGGATGACACACAATAAGCGCCGAAATTACGTACAAATCACGCCGAATTACTTCGAACCGAAATTCGGCGACGGAATTTCGACTGAAGTGTGTTATCCGTAAAGCAAATTACATTGCTAGGTAATTGCGCCGAATTCCGTCGCGTAATTTCGGTCGGAGTGTGTCGAGGCACTTAGGGTGTATCGTAAAAGGCGACGGCGAGTTTTTGACCACGGCTGAATAGCTGTCGACTATGGTCAACCGCATGGTGGCGGAGGCGGTGATACCAACTACAATAGCATTCCCAAAGAGGATTGAGGTCAGGCAGGCGGCCGGTCGTAATATTAAGCCTTTTGCAATGATTTGGTGTACAAAACGTGTTGCGCCGACCCCAAGTAATCGAATGGAGCGAGCGGGGTTTTAATATGAGCTTTCGATGCGGTATGCTTTTTGTGATGTGATGATAAGAGAATTTCACTCAGGGTGTTTTGTAATGACTTCGATTGAATATCTGTCGACTTTGGAAGCGAGCGAGCGGGGTTATGATATGAGCTTTCGATGCGGTATGCTTTTTGTGATACATGCATACATGCGATATACAAGCCGAAAAGAGGTCAAGGTACTCATGAAACTGAACAACTTTCCCCATGGAACATGGGTCGAAATATGAAAAAAATTTGGGCCTCCCATACAAAATCTCCCATCAGCTGATTTATTTACTACGGGAGCTCCAAATTTATTTTTCATGTTTCGATCCATGATCCATGGGGAAAGTTGTTCAGTTTCATGAGTACCTTAAGCTCTTTTCGGCTTGTTATAGGTACCCTTTCTGTTACTCCCTATACCTTGCGGGGTAGAAAGAGCGTAAGGGTGAGAATCCACCAGAGCTGTGCGAGGTAGCGAGGCGGTGAGCGAGGAAAAAATCCACCAATAGAATCACTTCATTTTCCTAGCCTCGCTCAGCTCAGCTCTGGTGGAATAGGGTTGAGCGAAGCGAGGCCATTCTACATACAAAACAAGCGAGAAATGTGTGCGAGGAATGTGTTGCGAGGAATGTGTAGCGAGGAATGCGTTGCGAGGAATGCGTTGCGAGAAATGTGTTGCGAGGTTTCCACTACATCGCATTCCCCGCTCACACATTTCACAGCTTCGCAACGCATCCTCGCTCCGCACATTAATGCGCATTTTCACAGCTCCGCTACGCATCCTCGTACGGCACATTTTACTCGCACAGCTTTGGTGGAAACCCCTACACATTTCCACAGCACAGCTACGCATCCTCGTACGACACATTTTCCTCGCACAGCTCTGGTGGATTCTCACCCTAAACGGTGAGTCATTCAAAAGACTGCGTATCACTATAGTCTTAAAATGCAATATACATCAACTCTCAAATCCCTTAGTCGCTTCTTACGACATCCACGGGAAAGATATGGGGTGATGTTATTCTAAGCCGGAATCACACGGCATATTGTAATGGGTGAAATTCACTTAGGGTGTTTCGTAAAAGGCGACGTAGAGTTTTTACCTCCGCTGAATATCAGTCGTCTATGGTGATGCGCATGATGGCGGTGATACGAACTACTGTAGCATTCCCAAAGAGGGTTGACAGGCAGGCGGCTGTTTATAATCAAGAAACATAACCAAAGCCTTTTGCTACATGATTTTTTTCTCTAACAATACATGTTGCGCCGCCGACCCCAAATGATTTGGGATAAGGGCAGGTAGATGATGATAGGCTTGCCAGTAACACACTGTATAAAAAAATGGTTTCCCCATGATGTCCAAAATCTACGTGGAAGACTTTAGATTCCTTGTGGAAAGTTTTCGTGAGCTTCCTCTCCTCATCCCTTGAAATGTTTTCAGGTATTTTTTTAACTCTGAAAAGCTGTGTTTTTATTTTGCCATTTTTCTTCGTTTGTATGAGTTTGAAGTATGTATGAGACACCGAGTTGGCAAACGACCCAATAAACCTTGGTGTAGATGAGAGGGGTCATGATGGGTGTAACAGCAGATCGACTGCAAAAGTCGCTTCAAAAACCAGTTTTGATGGGAAATAAATAGGTGACTAACAAACAAACAGTCGCGTTTATAATCCTACTAATATTATAAAGGCGGATGTTTGTGTGTGTGTTTGTTACGACATCACGCAAAAACGGCTGATTAGATTGACATGAAACTTTGCAGAAATGTAAAAGGGCACCTGGAATAACACATAGGATACTTTTTACCACGGAAAAATGTCTCATTCCCACGGGATCACGCATTTTCCAATATCATTGAAATAGGTGGCGTGACTGAGCCGATTCGCGTTTTAAACGTTTTCGCCGAAAACTAACAGCGACATCTCTTGGCGAATAACGCTTTTTCCCGCGGAATAATAGGTTGCAGCGGGTGAAACCGCTGACGGGCAGCTAGTACTTAATAGTTATTAGTACGCTAACTATCTTAGTCACTTGAGTAGATTACCTAGGTATCTTTGTAACGAATGTCTGTGTCGAATGCGCGTGTGGCCGTGCAATGCAACACAACGTGGTGTACGTAGATACGTACGTAGTAAATAGCAGGATGACGTCACTACATGTACTGACTACATGTACTATGTACAGTGTACAGAAGGTTCACTCGACCCAATCCAATATAGGATTTTTGCGATTGTCACTTCTGTCAGCCAGGGTTGCTAAATTCAATACGAGGACGAAAAACAGCTAAAATCTGATCCAAGAACGTATATGATGATTGATGAGCCGATTTTAATGCAAGAATCATGAGTTCATGAATTATTGAATGTAAGAATTATTTATTTTCGTGAATCTTTGTAAATTCTTGGATTCATTTTTGTTCTTGTTGCATTGTTGTGTGTCTGAGTTCCTCTGAGATTCAAGTTTATTCAAGTTAATCTCAGGTTCTCCCTAATTTATGTACCTTCAGTAGTGTACTGTCAGAGCACTCGCACACCATTCTTGATTGTTATTTTACTAGAAGCTGCCTGTTTTTCCGCGAATAATAGTTTGATTTTCTTTATTGCTTGCGGTAAAAAGTAGCTATGGACAATGAGTGAGTATATTTTTAAAGCTAAGCGTGTTGCGATTCGTGCAGAAACAAACAAACGTGTAGGTGACTATAACTAGTAGCAATTTGTTAGTTCTGATGCCTATTAAGCACTCGAAGCACATCTTACATCGTATCAATCTAAAGTTAGCATTCCACTGATAAACGTAGGCCTCCCTAACACGCCATCATAAGGCATGATCTCCAGTTTTCACCATCCAGTCACCACAAGCTGAGTAGGTAACAAAATAAGTCCATTTAGGCGGTGGGCTAAACTAAGCTAAGCACGCTCTAAGCATTATCTAAATAAATAAAAATAAAATGGGTCTAAGTCCAACCTTTTGGTCTCTGTCGATGCCAACTGGTACCTGGATAGAACAAAAAATCAAAATTTAAATAATTGTTTTGAAATAGGATCTTAATATTATTAAATAGGCATTTTAGGTTTCAGGTTTCTTTTTCAGTCCACTGTTCAGACAGGATGACTATGAGCGAAGGATTTTCAGATCAAACTGGCTCAATCAAATAGAAATTATTAGATGAATACGTACGTAAGTAGGTACATAGCATCCCTTTTTTGGCCGCAAACCTGGGGTAAATCGACAAATATTTGAAATCATAAGGCATCATTTTATGTCTATAAAAACAATAGTAGGTTGTTGTTGTTATTGTATTGTTATCAAAATGTTATCATGAAACATCAAACATAACATTGATAGAGCAAAGTCAAAATACCTCAAATTGACGTCAAACAATTTCATCTTTTTAAATAGGCCTATGGCCTATTGCCTCCTCCCTCCTCGCGTCGTAATCCTCATTACTGAGGGTCGTGAATCCCCCGATGGGAAAGTATTTTCTCATTCACGATGCTTTTCCATCGCTGCCTATCTTTGGCGACATGGAGCGCAACGTGCAGCTTGGTGTCCAGTGCCGAGCGAATTTGGTCAGACCACCTGGTTGGACTGCGACCTCTTGGTCGTTTACCATCGACTTTTCCTGTGATTATGAGCTGTTCCAGGTTGTGTCCATCTTTTCGGGCGATGTGGCCAAAGAACTCCAGAATCCTTCTAAGGCAAATAGTGGAGAGCCTAGTTTTGATATTTAGTTCACGAAGGATAGAGATGTTACTACGGTATGCTGTCCACGGTATTTGTAACATTTTCCTCCAGCACCACATCTCAAAAGCGTCAATGCGGTCACGGTCGGCCTTCTTCAACGTCCATGTTTCGGCGCCGTAGCTGAATATGGAAGAGACGAGAGAGCGGACCAACTTTATCTTTGTCTTGCGAGATATGTTTCGGTCTTTCCATATACACTGCAGCTGGGACATCGCACTTTTGGCCATGCCGATACGTCTCCTGACTTCTTTTTCACAAGAGCCTGTGTTGCTGATGGTAGCGCCTAGGTACGTGAAGTCATCTAGGTACCTTTTCAAGAGAGAGAGCGCCTGTTAACTGGAGCGAATTGGTGCGGTCAACTACCATAACTTTGGTCTTAGAATGGTTGATCTTGAGACCAAGTTCCAGGCTGATCCTTTCCATTCTATCAAGGAGGTCCACCATTTCAGATTCATTTTCAGAACAGATTCATTCAGGCCTATTGTCAATGTCATCTAAAATTGATATAATAGAAAAACAATAAGGCGGTCTGTGGTGCGTGGAGTCAGACCCCAGTGTTGATTCTGGCCTACGCATGACACACTTCTATTATATTCTGTTTTGGTAAAGTTGAGGAGGCTGAAATCCGCAGCTAAAATTTGGCTAAAGCGAAAGACTTTTCATACAGTTACTAAGAATAGCTTCTAAAGCTTAATCCCCTAAACGGGTAACTCGTGGTGCTGCCGATTACATTGTAAGCAAGGTAAACTTTGTAAGACTTTAATTACTTTCAGTCTTCAAAGCCTGTAACTTTAGCGAGTTGTTAAAGCCCAAATTGTTTTTAGCTTAGCAGATCTTCAGCGAGTACCTATCAAGTAACTTTAATCTCTTTGCCTAAATAAATCGAATTGTTCTTAATTTCCAACCTTTTAGAGTTTAGGAACTAATTCCTTTGCTGGAAAGGTTTGCGAAATATCCTGGAGTTTTGATTGAAGTTTAAAGGTGGGCGTTTCGCCGGACAGGCTACTTTAAGGGTTGAAAACAAATGTAGTCAAATAGAAAGCAAGAGCCTAAAGTGTTGCCTTTTATGATAAAAAATAATTAATGTATCGAGAATGTTCGCCTGATTGCAGCCCAAAGATGTAGAGCTTGTTTCGGTCGTACACTTCCACGTAGGGCACGAGCTTTTATTCCCCGGAATAAAAGCCCCCCGCCCTCCGTCCCTAATTTGTACTACTACGCTCACGATGTAGTATTGTGCTTGGGTTGGTTAATCAAGTAAAGACGGTTAATCGAATTAACCACTTCTCCATTGTTAGTAGGTATCGGATTAACTTTGGAATTCGAGTTTCAAATATGCATAGACTTCTTTACGTATCCTTCATAGCTCCAAGAATCTTCGGACTTACGCTTAGGACTGTGTATCTGTGTAGCAGATGAGTGTGATTTTGCAATATTGCGCCGCATCCATCATCCCACACTAGTGTCGCGAGCCGCGGAGATAATCTGACAACCGATCATTCCACTTGAGAGGATAATAAATATATACAGTCCAGCAAAAAAGAGTAGACAAAAAATGAGGGCGCCACTTTGTATGAAATTGCAAATTTAAATGGCAACATTGACTATGAATGGCAACAATTTAGTATGAAATTTTTTAGTTCCATTTTATTTAATTTCTACTCTTTTTTGCTGGACTGTACTCTCTATATAAGGTCCTATAAAATGCACTGCAAATATTTTTAGGGTATGTTCTACTCGTGAAACTGAACAACTTTTCTTAGTAATATTTACCCGAAATATGAAGAACGATTTTGGACCTCTCAAACAAAAATGTCCATTGAAACATGTGTCAGTTTGTATGGGAGACCCAAATTTCTTTTTCTTCTCTGGGAAAAAAAATCCTAAGAAAAGTTGTTCAGTTTCACGAGTAGAACATTCCCTGAAATTATTTGCAGTGAATTTAATAGGACCTTATACAGGGTGTTAGGGACGGTGTACCGAAAACTTTGCAGGCGTGCTCAGACCATCAAACTGAACAACTTTTACTATGGAGTCAATGGTGGGAAACGAAAAAAAAATTCCGACCTCCCATACAAAATTCACGATCAGCTGACTGACTTTGTATGGAAGGTCGGAAAAATTTTTTCGTTTCCCATCATTGGCTCCATAGTAAAATTTGTTTAGTTTCATGGTCTGAGCACGCCTGCAAAGTTTTCGTTACACTGTCCCTAACACTCCGTATACCTGCCCTACCCAATCATTGGCCGTTGAAACGCTCTGCTCGAATGCTGGAGACCTATCAAGATGGGTACGATTTCGCAATTTAAATCATCATCTTAACAGACCAACTGTGTGTGCTGGCTGACAGTGGCACGCAGGTTACTACCGATAATTCTAGATAATTATTTAAAAGGCTAAAATAGTTCACTAAAAATAGCACTGTCATTCAAAGAATTGCATAGAATTGAGTCTATTGACCGAGAATGGAGAGTGCTATAGTTGACACAATTTTGCAATATTCCCCACGCCAGTGCGGCAGGCATCAGACATAAAAGGAAAATATGCGAAAAGCGCCAAAATCATACGTTTTACACAGTAAATTACATTACATTTGACGAACTGGTACCGTCTCCTTATAATCAGAGCTGATTACAGCTTCTAACGAAGTTACTTTCACAGCTGCTTTTTATATTTTTGTACGTTTTTCCCTTTATGTCTTTTACGACGCAGCTACATCTAGGAACGTAGCGTTGGGATGCCCTCTGGCCAAATGGACCGATATGGTGGCGTCTGGATGGCAAAAAACGTCAGTTTCGACGGCAACGGTTTGTTGCATAATTATTCTGGAGGAGGCCTACGTCCAGTAGTGGATTGCGTTGTGATGATTGTGATTGGTTTTATGCAAAGATTTCATTACTTACGTAGTTTAGAAGGAAAAGTACCTTCAGAAAAGGATTTTTATGATAGAACTTTGCGAATTACTGGCCAGTGTGTATCATGATTAGGTACCGTACCGATCATAATAATATTATTCTTAGGTGGTCAGGTGCGAACGTTTTATTTTTAATTCGCGATTCACCCGCGCGGCATTCGCGACGGTTATTTTAGACCAGTATAATGGCAGATTGCGCGGGAAAACCCTTGCGACACGCGAGTAGGCGAGAAAAATATATATTTTTTATCAAAGTTTGGCTTCCATCGCCATCGGACGATGATTCCGCCAAAGTCAAGGTCAAAGCAGACGAGAAAAATAATAACCAAGTTTCTTTACCGCGTAAATGTAGCGTTTCGGAATATTATCAAAGTTGGCAGCTTGTTTGACAGTAGATAAACAAAATACAATAACAAAAATTATTCGTAGTGTTTCACAGAAACTGTAAGTAAACTTACAAATTACTGCACGAAATTCCAAGAAAATACGAAAGGAAACAAGACAAATTATAATAATGTGAAACAAATTGCTTGACCCTGATTCCGTCATAAACACAGACTAAAATAGCAGTTTCATTTCAACGGTGGGTTAAGCGCGTGTCCGCCATGCTGAATGAATGACAATGACCTCGATTCTGACAATAATTTTCTTTTCTTACTCTTAGTTTTTCCTTAATTTTTGCTAGCGGCCTAGCGGTTGCTCTCGTTGCTAACCGTTTTCCTGTGAGATTGAGATGTTGTCCCGGCACTTGAATCATCACTCTATTTTTTTTTAAGACGTGGCAATAAAATCCGATGGGTGGTTTAAAAATAGTAGTCCTTGATCAGGACTGCAGACTGCATGACAGATAAGGAGACAGAGACAGCGCGGATAGCGTCTTCATTTTTAAACTCATGGACCTATTGATTCAAAAATTGTATCAACATACAATTTTTATTTACCTTCTTGTGTTTAGTTATTTTATTTGCGCTTCTTATTTGAGTTTCTTGTAAACTATGGTCGCCGCATGGTGGCGGTGACACCATCTACAATACCATTCCTAAAGAAGTTTGACGTCAGGCAGGCTGCCAGTCATAAAACATGATTTTGTGTTCTAACAAAACATGTTGCGCCGACCCCAACTGATTTGGGATAAGGGCCAGAAGTTGATGATGAGTTTCTTGTAAATGAAACCGACTGTAAATACTGGAATCGGCACCAACGACAGTGTTCTTATTGTTCAGTGCTCGTCTGAGAGTCTTTGTTTGGCACTAGAGGCCAAACGCATGTTAATTGTTACATGTAACCATATAGCCCTCTTAATGAGCTAGATGGATGCTTGAATTTTGGTGGGAAAATGCTTCATAACAATATTGAAAACTAGAGCTCAGTAGTTTCAACTGCTGCTAATTATTTTCTTGTGAGAAGAAAATACTAGGTACCGTTTGCGCGCGAGTTCATGACCATTCTGAAATATGTGCCTCCCAAACCACGATAAGTGTGACAAAGAGGCACATATTTCAAAACTGTCATAAACTCAGGCGGTTTGGAATGTTTCAACTACTATTAAAGTCCACTGCTGAACACGGGCCTCCCCCTAATAGGGGGGTAGACACCATACTCCCCACGCTTGGCAGGCGGGTTGGTGAGCGCAATGCAAGATGTTGCAATGCGATTGCGAAATTCTTCCTAGTATTGAACCCCTTAGTCGCCTCTTACCACGACACCCACAAGAAAGATATGGGGTGATGATGACTGATGACATTCTAAGCCGGCACCACACGGAATTTTTCGACTAACAAACAAAAAACAAATCTCCCGACTTTAAAATACAACTATACGTAACGACAAGAAAAGCGTTTCACACAGTATTAGACATGTGAAAACACTATTCGAAATTTTTAAACAATCGGTAATATTCTGATTCCTGTTTTAAACTATAGTAGGTAGTTCAAAAGTTTCTCTTTGACAGCCGGAATGTGTATTTTTCAAGTAGGTCCAAAATTATTCTTTTGATTTTAAGGTGCAAGATCGCGAGGTGCGGCTGCAGCCAACGCGGCTGTAGTCGTGTATGAAAGTGTATGGCGTCGCATTCGAGGGGTGCGACAGACGCGTGCGGCCGTGTGCCCACTTTTATACTATGCCTATACTATAGCCGCATGCGTCAGTCGCACAGCCTCACCTGACGAATTTGCACATCTCAAATAACTAGTAGATGTGTTAAAAGACAAAAAACCCGACTGCGGGAATTTAAAAGTAGTAAGTACTTATTTTGCTGTAAAAATCCGCCATCTTGAATCTATATTTTTTTTTATATAGCCAGTGTCACTTGCGCTGCTGAGACGAATCTAACGACACCTCATAATTATGTCAAAATCCAACTATCCGTTTGGGTTGTAGCCCGTGAAAAAGAATTTTCATGTCCACATACATACATACTTACATACACACATACAAACATACTCTCGAAAAAAATAACCCTCCTTCTGAGGAAGTCGGGTAAAAAACTAGGCGAGGATGGCGAGGAAAAACTCAAAACGAAGCGATTCCGTAGCTAAGAAAGTGCTGCGTTACTACGCCGTAGACAGCATATTTTTCTAACTTTTACGCTATGAATACGAAAATATCCAGCCTAAAAACTATCATGGTTGCAATATACCGCGGAGAGCGTACTTTTCGCTTGTAAACAAGAAAGTGGCAACGAGCGTGGTTGGCATTCTGCCAGGCGCCTCAACACGTTGGAATAGCAACTGGCAATCAAGAATGACATGTGCCATACATTGCACTCTCCCTGTGATGGCTCAATGAGGCCTGATTCGAATTAGCAGTAATGGATAGGGTAAATACTGCGATTGATGTGAGCGCAATTTTAGGTGTCAACGGCGGCATAATGTTATCCATCTTTTTGATACGTTTAGAAGTTTTAAGCGTATTATTAATTTAGCTACAACATTGATATGCTGTGAGATTGCGGCTTTGAATTAGTTGCTATGTAATCCCGACTTAGAATGGCATTTCTTTCACAAGAGGCGACTAAGAGGGTGTCCGAGCGTGATACACTCACAATTTCAGTGATACAAAAGTTCTAGAATGACGAGAATGACCATCAAATATAAGTATTTGTTCGATCAGACACTACGAATCGTAGTCCGTGTCTGTATTTCTGTGTCCCTTATTGATCTACTTATAGTAGACTCGTCCACATGACCGCAAGACGCCAAAGGGTGTGATTCTGTATGTCCCTTTTTTCTTCTGCGTGTCGCGGGCTAACCCACTTACCTACCCGCGGATGGAGGCGTGATTCTCTATGCCCCTTCTTTCATCTGTGGACTGACATGGGACTGACGCACTTGTCCGTATGACGCCCTGCTTACCCCACAAAGGACTAAGGCGTGATTCTATGTCCCTTCTTTCATCTGTGGACTGACATGAGCCTGACCCACTTGCCCGTATGACGCCCTGCTTACCCCTCAAGCGACTAAGGCGTGATTCTCTATGTCTCTTCTTTCATCTGTGGACTGACATGAGCCTGACCCACTTGTCCGTATGACTCCCTGCGTACCCCACAAAGGATGGAGGCGTGATTCTGTCCCTTCTTTCATCTGTGGCCTGACACGAGCCTGACCCACTTGCCCGTATGACGCCCTGCCTACCCTACAAAGGATGAAGGCGTGATTCTCTATGTCCCTTCTTTCATCTGACATGAGCCTGACCCACTTGCCCGCATGACGCCCTGCTTACCCCACAAAGGATAGAGGCGTGATTCTCTATGTCCCTTCTTTCATCTGTGGACTGACGCTCTGCCTACCCCTCAAACGACTAAAGCGTGATTCTCTACGACTAAAGACTGACCCACTTGTCCGTATGACGCCCTGCTTACCCCTCAAACGACTAAGGCGTGATTCTCTACGACTAAAGACTGACCCACTTGCCCGTATGACGCACGCGCGCGTCACGCTTTGTTTTATAAATTGTATAACGTACGGCGCGCTGACGTCGCTGACGTTCTGCCTACCCTACAAACGACTAAAGCGTGATTCTCTATGTCCCTTCTTTCATCTGTGGCCTGACATGAGACTGATCACTGACCATGGTATAATAAGATACTCCGCCTGGTATTCCATTCCGAGACTCGTGAACCACGTGACTAACACAAGCCTACGTCATCATGCTTGTGGGTTACCAAAATTACCCACTCTTATTTTTGTAAATCATATAAGATACTGTTAACTAATAACTATATTTTAAGTGTTGTTGTAAAGTTTAAGTTAATACTTACACACGTAAATCTAAATTATAAAATTATTCAGAAATATTTTAACTCATTTTTCTGAGATTGAATTTACCCCATAACGTATTTTATTGATATACAGTGGCAATACTAGTGACGTAGACTTGTGTTTCTCTGGGAATGTAAGACCATGGAGACTGACCCACTTGTCCGTATGACGCACGCGCGCGTCACGCTTTGTTTTATAAATTGTATAACGTACGGCGCGCTGAGGTCGCTGCCTACCCCTCAAACGACTAAGGCGTGATTCACTATGCTTTTTCTCTATGATTTCTCTATGATTCTCTATTCGCTGCCTACCCCTCAAACGACTAAGGCGTGATTATCTATGCTTTTTCTCTATGATTCTCTATTCGCTGCCTACCCCTCAAACGACTAAGGCGTGATTCACTATGCTTTTTCTCTATGATTCTCTATGATTTCTCTATGATTCTCTATTCGCTGCCTACCCCTCAAACGACTAAGGCGTGATTCACTATGCTTTTTCTCTATGATTCTCTATGATTTCTCTATGATTCTCTATTCGCTGCCTACCCTCAAACGACTAAGGCGTGATTCACTATGCTTTTTCTCTATGATTCTCTATGATTTCTCTATGATTCTCTATTCTTTCATCTGTCTGTGGACTGACATGAGCCTGACCCACTTGCCCGTATGACGCACGGCCGCGTCACGCTTTGTTTTATAAATTGTATAACGTACGCGGACTGAGGTCGCCCGCGTCGGCCGTCGCACTGTTATGTAGTGTAGTACAGTAATATGCCGTGTGATGCCGGCTTAGAATAGCATCACCCCATTTCTTTCCTGTGGGTGTCGTAAGAAGCGACTAAAGGACTCGAGGGTGTCATGTGTATTGCAATTTTAGGCGACAGGCTGACAACCTGTCACTATAGCGATACACGACAATACCTAAAACGACCCTCAATATGTGTCAGACGTGGCGATAACGACCGTACTATTACGGCCGTTGACGCTCTGCCTACCCCGCAAGGGATAAAGGCGTGATATACGTACGTACGTACAGTAATTACGCGATGGCACGAAGGTAAGACATGCTGGACGGTACGGAACTATAATACAACGTGTTACAAAACAACCAATAAATCTCCCATACAAAGTGAGTTCATTTTGTATGGGAAGTCCAAATTTTCTTTTCATATTTCGACCCATGTTCCATGGGGAAAGTTGTTCAGTTTCATGAGTACCTTGACCTTCTTTCAGCTTTATTGTTTGTTTTGTAACACCTAGTATATAACGTTTGGACCAGCTGGTTTTACTGTTAAAATGACAGTAGGAACGGTTTCGGAGTTTGAATTAGTCGATCTACAAAGTTTTCGGGATACGCACAGACACTACCCCTACGTCTCAGTCAGAACTCGGAAAAAACTGGTTTGATTTTGATGAGCATGGAGGATGGAGTTTAGAAATTGCATGAACTGGATAAGGGCGGTATGGTATATGGTACGGTATGGACACAAAACAATTATTGCAGGCTGAAACGGGTTTGATTTTGATGAGCATGGAGGATGGAGTTTAGAAACATAAACTGAATGAGGGTGGTATGTTATATGGTACGGACACGATAACAAATTACAGATTGAACCACTTGATTCTTCCCAAAGAATAGTTGGTGGGCACGTTAAGTGAGCGATCCCGATTGCTGTCCATGAAAAACCCAGACGCCTACTAGTTCATCAGTAACTGGATCAAAAACTCTGACACTAGGGTTCATTCGTCCACTCTACTCTACATCCCGCACGATATTATGAATGAATACGTACACGTATCTAATAGATATTGAATGACTCTAGCATTACGGTTGGCACGCCATCATCACAAGGGTCAAAGTAACAAATTCTATCACCCATCATCATTCTATATGCCGCGCGCCGCCGCAGTTGAGACTCTGTAATAATATAGGTATTATTATTATGGTCCTTGTAGGTAATTGCTTATCAACTTTATATCTACGGATTGTATTTTAGAACAAAATTATGCCAGTGGCCATATACAGATACCTACGCATGTTTTCGTATTCAGAAAATTGAGTTTTCAGCTGGGTATGTAGGAGCCCCGTTAGTAAGACATTTTGGTAAACACTCTTGGGTTTTAGTGTTATTCTATATGAAAACGTTATGGGGTAGGAAAGCTACTACTCATATTCATATTCATATTTTATTTATTGCATAAATCATATGGTATACATACCTACAGGTGTTAGGAAGTCAGACTTTTAAAATGTGAAAATGATCGCTTTATTAAAGAACTCTCATATTAAGGGGCTGGGGCCATAGCCGAGACCATAAGACCGCTAAAGAATACAGAGGGAATACTGAATACTGTGTTGTGTGATGTGTTGTCTTTGCTGAAATGTGAAATAAAAATGGCTGCTACCAATAACTTTCCCGCCATCTATCACGCGGTGACGTTCAAAAACTGCCATTGCCATCCGTTCAAAAGCCACGATGTGTGAAAATAATCCGTGATTTTATTTTTATATCGGCCGGCCTTCGGTGCGGTCGTAAAGTAATCGTCGCGTTGGCCACGAGAGGGTATTTAGAGTAATAAACGGTCGAGTATGAATAAAATGTCACTGGAGTCAGCTGGAACTGGAAAGTTTTGGCGGGTTATGATGAGTAATAGTCATCTCAGCTTCAAGAGACCACGAATAGGTACCATAATTTGATTCATTTTTATCAGGAGATAAACACATGTAAAGTCTGTTTGTGCGTTATTATTGCGCTGAGTACCAAAGGCATGCGTTAAGACAATACGAATTTATTCTCACACGGAATATTTATGTCAAACGGTTTGACAGATGCATCCACTAGCGCTGCGCATCGCACAACCTTGCGTCGACGGATGCGTCTAACAAACAGTTTGACATATATAAATCGTAGGTATTAGTATGAAAATAAGGTGGAAATTCACATTTTCCTAACAATATCGTCTAGGTAGGTGTCTCCACACGTAGAAGAATTACTAACCAGCCAGTTCCGTATACGTTTATGAGGTACCTACAAACAAGTAGGTACTCAACCCTACCTACCACCACGTAGGTATGTATGTCAAATACCAAATTTTCCAAGGTAGGTATGCAACGTAGGCTGGCATGCCTTTGATTAAAGGTGACGCTCAAAATTTCCTTTGAACACTTGAACACTTACACGTTTCAAACGAGGGACTGGGAGGTGAATATAATTTTAATTTTATATTTATTTAGGTATACGAAGTTTAATACAATGACAAGACCGGAAGGTGCCATGGAGAGTCCTCGTTAGGTATCTCAAGCATCTCAAAAGATGTAACGAGATTGGGTTCAGAGTTCAGGTTAATAAAAGGTTGGGTTTTTTGGGATAGCCGAATATAATAAGAAGAGGATTTGCAGATTATTTTCTGGACCATATTGAAGTTAAGGTAAATACCTAGCAAGATCTTTTCTTACGCAGGTTTTTTGTCAAATAAGGTAAAGAACACGAAATCATTCTTTTTCTTCTAATATCTTTAGAAATCACAAGGGCTCAAAAATCAAAAGAATACGCCTTTGTCCCTTGCGGGTAGGCAGAACGTCAACTACCATTGGTGTGTATGCTATGTGAACTAAGTATATCGCCGCTTAAACTATATTGCTGAGTATCAAGAAGCCTAAAATTGCAATATACATGAAATCCTCGACCCTAAGTTGTCCTTACGATAGCCACAGGAAAGAAATGGGGTGACGCTATTCTTAGCTGGCAGTACACACTCAAAGAACTAAATTAAGCTGTCTAACTGATGGTGATGAAACCCAGACGACAAACACCAAACATTGACCAAACACCATAAAATCACTTAAATAACCTAAAAATAGCCAGAAAATTATTCATCCAGACGAAACCACGTCATCAATTGCGGCAATTATAACGACAACGCTCAATGAAGCTGTCACATCAATCATACGACAGTTTGTTTTGTTTATAGTGTTGTCCTAACAAGAACATCGATATCGATAGAAGAACAGTATAAACGTTTGTCTCTCTATCTATATATTATACATATATTATGTCATTTTTACTGGTTGTCGTTGGACGGCTTGGTGTCCCACTCGAAGAAGAAGACTGGATGTCAACAAATAATGTTGCCAATTCGGGATGTGTTCTTTATCTGCGCCAGTTCTAGCAGTAGATGTATCTTCTATACTAACTAACTAAATTGCTTGAAATCAGCGTCGAATAGCAAAATTCTACGAGCTGCCTGTTGCGACAATGTTTTGATAATTCATTGTGTCTTGGCCCTAGATATGACACCGAAATATGTTTTGAGTAAAACACAGAGCAAGCTCACCCAGAAACCCTAAAGAGCATTTGTATCAGTTCACTATTTTATTCTTTCAGACAAAACTCTACAGATAAACATATTGTGGTGCCGTTATAGAAGATAGAATATCTCATACCACCCCAAAATCTTTAGCTGCAGTAGCATCTTCTCGTTGAGCCTCTGTGAGTAGGTAATCTCCAAGGTTTTACAACCGTTTTTGTAGTATCGATGACATTGTATGGCATCCCTATTTTGGTGATTGTATGGTTTGGTGTGGTGGCTGGCAAATGTAGAGCAGTTCTTTTTATAGTGTAGGAATACGGTCCTTCCAATAGAAATGATGATAAGATGCGGGTAGGAGAATTCTGTCACAGAATTCTACTTTTCAATTTGTTTGTATTGAAATTGATTCGAGTAGGTAAGTCAGTCGATTCGCACTTTTTGTCGCCATCAAAGTGTCCATGAAGTCCGGAAGATCGGATCAAAGGGAGGATCAATGTGATCAACTTATTTTACCTACTCTCTTTCTGTTTCTGTTTTTGTACCGATGTTTCAATGTGAGCAATAATTCTGCCTGTCTGTCTGCTCTTTCGTACAACTACTTTATCCTGAGTGCCGAAATGGTCATTTGCCCTAATCTTTTATTTCAGCAGCAGGCGCTCGAGTAATTTCAAATTTAGCTTGCAAAGCTCCCCAACTATTAAAGATCTTCCATGTGCGTTTGTGTTTATTTATGTAATCTGTTTGTTACATTGGCTGATTATGACCAATTTATTTGCAAATCTGTTATCTAAATGATGCCAAAGGTTGCCCACCTTGCACTCTGCGTGTCGAGTTCAAAAAACTCGTACTAAAATAATAGTTGCGTAGTGAAACAGTAGCGAAGACGGCTATTTTTAAAATGTTTCGGCCTATATTTCTGGCTAGAGCATGTTCTATATACTTTTACAGTTTTTGTTATACGTTTCAGATTAGATGTAGCGAGCGAACTATAATGAATCCCTATGAAATATATGAATCGTAATCATTAAAGTGATTTTATGGTGTTTGTCGTCTGTCGTATGGGTTCTTTCCATTAAAAACACGCGACTACTGGTATTTCTTAATTTAGGATAACATAGCTGCACACAAAAGTATAGGTAGCTATAGAAATGTAGAGTTGCCTCTGAGAAATTCCTTTGCTCTGATAGATCAAACGATGCTATAGATAGATGTATGGTATGTCGCAGGCAGGACGATGGCAGAATTAGGATAACCGCAATAAAAGCCATATTTACTAAACAAATCCTGAATTTGCTTAGGACGACGGCTGAACAACTTCTACGGTTTTGCCATATGCCGGCTTTTGCTCAAAATCCTAATTCTGCTATCGTACTGCGACTATCTACCCATTTAATGGACCAACCAAACAAATACTAAAATATACGTTGACCCCTGAAATGGGTAGGAGAATTCGCTGGCGATAGTACCTGCCCATATTTTGTCCATGTGTCAGCATCATCCGTGATTGTAATAATGATGTTGATCAGTCCTCACCTGCCTGCCCTTCCCACATCAGTTGGAGTCGGCGCAACATGTTTTGTTGAGCACAAAATCATGTAACAAAAGGATTTGACAATGTTTTATGACCGGCCGACCTGCCTGATGTGAACCCTCTTTGGGAATGCTATTGTAGGTGGTATCTCCGCCACCATGCGTATATGCCCATAGTCGACAGATATTTAGCCGAGATCAAAAACTCTACGTCGCTTTTTACGAAACTCCCTGAGTGGACCAGGGTGGTAGGTTAAGAGGTATTAGCCGCTACCACAGGGCCACTAAACATCAGTCTATGTTTCTACAATAAATTCAATCGGGTCAAAGTAATTAGACAATCAGACTTTCTCGATCAGGATTAATTTGTCGTCCTCACGCGTCGGCCAGTGCGTAACTGCGTACGCACAAGAATGCGATTGATTTCGCCACTTATACTGGCTGGCTGATGGAGGAATGCTTGGAGCCTATCAGCATTTAAAAGAAAGGGGTGATAGGAGTTCAACAAACTTCTTCTTCTTTTTCGAGTGGGACACCGAGTCGTCTAACAATCCGATAAGCCTTGGTGTCTTGGTGGTTTCATTCGCCTACCGAATTGACAGCCGATGTGTCGCAGTGGTTAGTAGGCCTGCCTGCGACGCAAAGGTTCCGGTTCAATTCCAAGTGGGGCCACTCACAAAGTTGATATTTATCACTTTGTGAATTTGTTCCCAGTCTGGTTAGGACATTGCAGGCTGAACCACCTGATTGGCCGCAAGTAAGATGGTTCCGTGCTTCGGATGGGCACGTTAAGCTGTCGGTCCCGGTTGCTGTCTATGATGGCGGTCGTTACACAACCATGTCAGATGCCTACTACTTGCAGTAGGCGGTTGAAAAACTCTGACACCAGGGTTCATCGGGTCGTTGAACGACTCGGTGTCCCACACGAAAAGAAGAAGATCAGCATTTCAAAAAAACGGGCGATAGGAAACTTCTTCTTTTTCAAGTGGGACACGTGATCGTAAGGTAAAAACCCGATAAACCCTGGTATCAGTTTTTCAATCGCATTCTACAAGTAGCAGGCATCTGACATGGTTGAGTAACGACCACCGTAGTAATCATTGACATCAACCGGGACCGACGGCTTCACGTGCCCACCGAAGCAAGGAATTATGAGGTGGTTTAGCCTGCAATGTCCAGACTGGGAACAAATTCACAAAGTGATTGATAAAGTAAACTTTGTGAAGTGACCCACCGGAAATTGAATCCGGAACTTTCTGCGTCGCAGGCAGTCGCATTACCACTGCGCCACACCGGCTGTCGGACTTCAAACTAGGATGAAGTATCTAGGTAAGGCAGTCGAAGTAATTGCGAGCGATTTTGTTCCTACCATGAGATATGGATATACCTAGACAAATCCACTTACCCATTTAAGGGATTAACTTATACTGGTTTATCTTAGTATTTGTATAAAAACTTGAGTAAGTTGGCCCCTGGGTATGTGGATATGTTGTCTTCGATAGGGTCTAAGTGGGTACGGTGCGAGTAACATCACCTTTAGCTTGCAATGTAAATGTAGTTCGAGAGCCCAGGGGGTAAGTGGCTATCTCATAAGGTACCACGATAGGCTAGGTTTGGATCGTTAACCAAGACTTAAACAAGTCGTATGACCCAGGTCTGCCAGAGCCAATCCTGCCGAAACATAAAAATAATCGATATTTTTCAGAGTCATTTTTTCGTAAAAAATATGTCATAAGGTACCACAATGAAAGTGCTAGCATCAGTTAACCATTGAAAAATTATGTAAAAAAAGCTTGGTCTGCCACTGCGCACCCTGCCGGAAGTGCTTGCCAGACCTCTCCAAAGATGCCCTTCCAACACCCCTAAACTATCTCATCGGGTACCACGACGCGACCACCACAACATAATAGCCAAGATCACTCTGACAATAGATCACAAGGTCTGCCAGGCCTAAACTTGCCGCATCCTAGTGTTTCAGACATTTGAAGTTGTAGGTCCAGTGTATGAAAAATGACCTATATCTTTTTCCCCCCGTGTTTGATTTTGATGGTGCCTTAATACGAAATGCTCTCCATAATAAGGAGCTTCGAGTCATATAGGACAGTTGGGTGGAGGGTTTCAGTATTGAACGCAATCCTGTCAAAAAGTTTGAAATGGAGGTTTGGTCTATGAAAACTGGCCTATATCTTATTCCCCCCGGGTTTGATTTTGATGGCGCCTTAATATGAAATGCTCTCCATAACTAGGAGCTTTGAGTCATATAGGTCAGTGAGGAGGAGGGTCTCTGTATTGTACACAATCCTGTCTAAAAGTGTGAAATTGTAGGTAAAGTGTATGAAAACTGGCCTATATCTTTTCCCCCACTGGTTTGATTTTGATGGTGCCTTGGTATGAAATGCTCGTAATGATTAGGAGATTCGATTTGTATAGGTCAATTGGATAGAAGGTCTCTGTTCTGTGTACAATCCTCCTAAATATGAAAATATTCGATAACTTCTGCAGATTTTATCAGTTAAAATTGTCATATCATAAGGAACTCGAATAAAAGTGCTTGCATCACCTTACCTTTGACAAATTATGTTTAAAAAACTTGGTCTGCCACTGCCCACTCTGCTGGAAGTCCTTAGATGAGATAGGTTAGGGGTGTCAGAAGGGTATATTTGAAGGGGTCTCCCAAGGACTTCTGGCAGAGTGCGCAATGGCAGACCAAGTTTTCTTAACTCAATTTATCAATGGTAAGCTGCATTTTTCATACACTGGACCTACAACTTCAAATGTCTGAAACACTAGGATGCGGCAAGTTTAGGCCTGGCAGACCTTGTGATCTATTGTCAGAGTGATCTTGGCTATTATGTTGTGGTGGTCGCGTCGTGGTACCCGATGAGATAGTTTAGGGTGTTGGAAGGGCATCTTTGGAGAGGTCTGGCAAGCACTTCCGGCAGGGTGCGCAGTGGCAGACCAAGCTTTTTTTACATAATTTTTCAATGGTTAACTGATGCCAGCACTTTCATTGTGGTACCTTATGACATATTTTTTACGAAAAAATGACTCTGAAAAATATCGATTATTTTTATGTTTCGGCAGGATTGGCTCTGGCAGATCTGGGTCATACGACTTGTTTAAGTCTTGGTTAACGATCCAAACCTAGCCTATCGTGGTACCTTATGAGATAGCCACTTACCCCCTGGGCTCTCGAACCTCTGCTCTACTCATCTGCTGATGAATGATGGTGATTTGGTGACATACTAGCTAGGTAGGTACTATTATCTCCAGCGGGACCAACTTATACTTGGTCTCATACAAATACTAAGAAAAAACCAGTCCGGTTTAAGTTATGGTCCCACAAAAGTGTCAGATTGATCTGCTAGTGATTGTAGTATTCCCTTAAAAGAGACATCCGGAAAAAAGTATGAAACGCGGGCGAAGAATTTCGACTGAAGTGAGAGTTATACAGGTTTAAAGTACATAATTAATAAAGCAAAACTCCTAGTTATATTTTAAAAACTCAACTCCGTTTTTTATTAAAATAAGTTTTAAATAAGTGAAGTGGTAATCATAATGATAATGCTGGCAACACTATGGTAAACTCTCAGTTTGGCACCGCTAAAAGAGCACGTATCCGAGCCAGAAACCCTTTTATTAAGGCTCCAGCAGACCGCCGCAGACGCACGCAACGGTTGTAATGTATGGAGCTGTATGAAGTGCGCATATACGCGACATTTTCTGGACTTCTAATTTTAATTGCATTGCGTGCCGTATCTGGTATGCGGGAGCCTAAACGTAGACGTAAATAGTATAGAGATGACAGGGCCCCAAGTCTGCTAAATGAAAATCGTTTCACTTGGATGTCGGTGGCTTATCAGTTGCATGGTTTCGGTCATTTCGTAGTCTGCTAACAGTTTTTAATAGAAAATCACAGTGGCAATAGAATGACAGTTGTGTGTCGCTGGCATTACAATGGCTAAAAATTAGCGGACTTGGGGCCTAGGTGTTGCGTTGCGTGCGTACGTCTGTCATCTGATGTCTCCATTCCATTTCTGCACGCACGCACGCACGCGTGCTACGTTCGGTCTGCGTTAGCTTTAAGGGCGTCGCTGCGTCGCTGGGACTATCAATGCGAGGACCTGCACTGCTTGAAGTAAGGGCATGCGCTGCGTATGCTTGCCGGTGTGGCAGGGACTGCGCGCCTGCGTAGAAATACACGCTACGCGACGTGACACGACACAAGGCGACGCGTCCTGTCTGCGGGAGCCTTTACTTTTTCTACCTACTCTACACATGCAACCTCATTAAAAAAAACTCTTTAGATGCAAAAAAATATCCCTTGGTTGTCAAGTATTATGTTTGACAATTGATTTGTTTACTTTGAGCTTTGATAATTATTTTACTTATTTTTTGCGATTTATTGTTGTATTTATTGTTTATTACATATTTTACCGTTACCTGCAGACCAGGGGTTCGTCAATAATAATTACATTAGAAGGTTTTAAGTGATTTATTGTGCTCCTTATCGAATAACATGATTTCTTGTGTTTTTGCCTCTAAATCATTACAATCCAGTATACAACATTAGCAAATGAAGTCCTATTTGAATACAATTTAGGTATTTAATAAAATTCGTTGCATAGATAAGTTTAAAATGTTCTAGGGCATTAAAATATACCTATTTATAAAGAACGAAATACAGTGTTTGTGTTTGTTTTGGTTTAATGACAGATATGAATGACAGTTTACTTTTTAACATTGATACTTCTGCCATAATTCATGAAGTTTTTATATATACTATGCCGTCATCTAAGAAGGTTCCATATGATTTCGATGGCAATGCAACAGAAATGCATGTTCGTTTCATTTTTAGTATTGTCCATTTGGTTTTTTATAAATATAAAAAAACGGCGGTCCTTACAATCAAATGAAATATGTGCCTAAGTAGCATTTTAACTAAGCTTTAAAATGATATGTTTTTTATATCAGTCGAAATTGATCTCCCGGTAAAAGACGTCACCTTTTACGAGACGGATCCCGGATGGGTGTAGGTATTCTGCTGTGGTAGAAGATTTCCTTGCCGAATTTACGTGACTCTACTGTATCTGAGATGAGTTCACTATATTCATTCACATTACCTTGTGGTGCCGGTTTAGAATAGCATCACCCGATATCTCTCCTGTGAGTGTCGTAAGAAGCGACTATGGATGGGATTTGAGAGCTGATGTGCATTGCAATTTTAGGCGACAGGCTGACAACCTGTCTCAATGGTGATACACAGTCTTTTTTTTACCCTTTACTCTCTGCCTACCCCGCAAGGGATAGATGCGTGATATTTATGTAAATTTTTACGAGATGGATCCCGGACGGGTGTATTCTGCCGTGGTATATTAGAAGATTTTCTTGCCGAATTTACGTGACTGTACTTACTTATATCTGAGAGAAGAATTCATTAGATTTCATCTCGATATGGCTTGGATTCAAAAGCCCGAGATTTGAAATTACCGGGTTGCGTGGATATTTGTTACGGTGCGCTCCCAATTTAATAAAACGGTTCCACAAGCCGGAAGATCTAATCCGGCTCGAAGGATCTGTAGCCTGGATACAATATTTATCTTTATAAGTAGTATATTTTTGGGTAGAGATTATATTTTGAACCGTCGGGAAACGCCAAGATAGGGTCAAGGGGGTCAAGGGCCGTTTCTTTCCTTCTATCTTCAAGCTGTGAGCCTGTGATAGGATCATAATAAGGGTACTGGGAGCCCGCATCCTTATTGATTTTTACACATCGCCCGGCATCTGCTGATCTGATGTGATACAGCTGGTTGATAAATATCTCCCCAGAGATTTGATCCAATGTACCCCACACGAGGCGAGCCCGGCCAACCTGTGGGTCGGCTGCCATTTATTGATTTATGTTGACGACTCCGAGTCCACTCCGCTTATCTCCAACAATACGTTCAAATAACAAAAGTGTGACGTTGTTTTCAACCCATTTAGCTAACAAGAGCATTACGGCTACGGTACATAAGTTGTGCCCTAGTATATGTTGAGCGCATAGCTCGCCAACAAACTGATTAACAGTTTGGCGAGATGTAAACTTAATTAAAAATTTATGTACCTTTAAATAAATAAATGAAAAAAACGGCTCGACCTTCGCGCCGCGTCAACACTCCGAACGTGCACTGCCTACGATAGATACTCACTCTTCAGAGTGCTGCGAAACATTGTCCTTGTCCTTGTGGGCCTGCCCTGAGCTGCAGGAGTTGCCCATCTCGACTCAGGCCAGACCTTCGCCCTTAGCTCCACGCCCCGCACATCCCCCGTCACCTCATGCGGACACCACACTTTTAACAACACTCACATACGTAACTCAGCAAAAGATCCACGATAGTGTAACATCGCCCGGCGCGACGCGATTTCGGGCGGCAAATCTAAATTTAACGCGCGCGTACCGACGCCGCCGAACCTCGACGACGAATAATCGATGCGCGCCCTCTTGCCGCCGCTCCCGCGCCCCGCGTTCCTCCCGCCGCCGCCCGCCGTCTCGCGCGCGCGCTATCTAATTATCCACGCTTTTCACCATGCCACCGAGCCTACGAGCTTTTCCACGCTTTTCCGAACGAAGGAGGTCCAATGTCACGCAAGCGGCCTTCTTCGTAAACAAAATCCAGAATTTTAAAAATGTCAGCCTGCTGCGTTGACGGCGGCACGTCACTGGCCGACCGATGCGACACGACGATTCAAATTTGGAATTCCTAAAATAAAAACACTTTTCGCTTGTTTCTGTCTTGGACTTGCTTGACGTTCCCAGCAAGTGCCTACAGTATTTTATTTAGTCGATGCACTTTATTATAGAATTTTATAAGATTTTCTCCTAGATATAAGTGTTTTCACGTGTAGGACAACATGCCGCGGTGTTTTCTAAATGCCGTTAGGCCTCGTAGAGACAGTTTCATACAAGAATCTGATAATAATGAGGTTCAAAGTAAGTCCAGTGTTTATCTGCATCGTAGATAAATTTCTTAGTGAAAAACAGTGAAAAATGGCATGAAATAAATGTGTATGTATTGAAAACGGAAGTAGTTTTAGAATATTCCATCGTTAGACTTCGTAGAGACAGTTTCTTACAGGAATTTGATTCTAAATTGCGCTCGAAAGTAGTGAATTGGCTTATCACTATAAGGCGCAGCGAATTTCAGAATCGTAGATTCTTTTTATACCCTGTAAATTAACCTATTTAAAACTTAACTGCGTAGTTTTCGTAAGATTTTGTTGTAGTTGTAGCTCTACCTACCTACCTTGCAATGGATATAAAGGCGTGATAACTGATTAACAATGTACTTGTGTATAATACATATATAGGTATTTTAGTCGGCAATAGGATATTGCTTACACATAGCACAGAATCTTAGGACAGATTAATAACATAGGTAGAGTTCGGAAAATAATACTCAGTACCGTTTACAGCTGAACTAAAGACAGCTCGCTCTACAAGTTCTGCAAAGCCTCTCCCAAAAAGGCCAAAGAACCTGCTGAAAAATAACGAAACCCTATACCATGACAAGGTGCCAATATCCACCCGTTTCTACCTCCAGCTGCTGAAACGAAGCCAGTTCCTACAGCAGTTTATCGACACAGAAACCTACGACTACGCTTCGAGAGCGAAAAACTGTCGCATACGCGGATTCTCACAAATCTAAGTCGCTAAAGAAACTGGAAGTCGACAGGACCATTTTCAAATATAACCTTCGGTCTAGCCAGAGAACGGAACGCAAAGTCTACGACACTACGAGAAGACGCACGCGAAAACCTAAAACGTTTAACGGAACGCAAAATTCGGAGAGCAAGCGGAAATCCTGTAAAGAGCCTGTGGCGCCAATCTTGCAAGCGATTACAAACCAGGAGAAAATAAAATGTGTTCCACGAAATAACGTAGTAGCACTAGCGCCTACTATGAAAAACTCAATTAAAAATGGAAATAAAGGAGCAGAAATAGACAAAATCGCAGCGAAACTTAAAAGTTTGAAGAACATAGTTGATGACAATAAAGGCGTGGCCTTGCTGAGGTGCAACGAACAGGTAGAAAATGAGAATACTCCGCCTCAAGATCAGAGCGATACCTTCCCAAGTTTCAAGGATCAGGGTAAGAATAATATCTAGAATTTAAACATTTTAGATGTTTTAGATGTTCTTGATACTTACAGGGCATCTAAGCGCAAATTGCTGAAAAAATATTCTCTTCGTGAATAGCGTAGACGTTACACACACACACATAAGTCATATCACAACATACAGGGTGTTAGGGACGGTGTACCGAAAACTTTGCAGGCATGATCAGACCATCAAACTGAACAACTTTTACTATGGAGCAATGGTGAAACGAAAAAATTCCGACTTCCCATACAAAATTCACGATCTGCTGACTGACTTTGTATGGGAGGTAGGAAAATTTTTCGTTTCCTACCATTAGCACCATAGTAAAAGTTGTTCAGTTTCATGGTCTGAGCACGCCTGTAAAGTTTTCGTTACACCGTCCCTAACACCCCGTATTTTATGAAAAGTGCGACCTGTGGACGGTTTAGTAAGTATCTAAGTAGTAGTAGGTACTTTTTCATTAGAGGATCACGTTACCGGAAACGTGAACTTTCGCAAAATAAAGTTCCAGAAATTCCAGGGATTCGAACTTGTACGATTTCACTCAGATGTAGATAAGAGTCGATACATCTCGAAACGAAGCACTATTTAATTAATAATTTCGTTTCTCTGTTTTTCTTCTACTAGGCGTAGAATTAACTGGTAGACAGCGGTCTACGCCATAAGGCGCCCTTTGTGCATTTAAGTTTCATATATTCGGTTTTACATGTGTTTTACGTACGTTTAAGTTAGATGCAGTCGCTCTAGATAATTGTAAAATTGTGGTGTACTTATGAATGCGCCTTTGTCCAGCAGTGGAAATCTCACGGCTGTAAATAATAATGATGACTTAGGTACTTTTTACTAACGGATTAAGTCCGGAATGAAATTCCCCTCCAGAAGACCAACGTTACAGACATCAGACATGTAGCAAACCGAAGCGTAGCGTGGTTTGCGGCAAAGCAAGGAAACTGTTGTGGCAGTGGGCTGCTGGTAGTTACACTAGTTACTGAAACTCATCGCTGATAGGGCACTTATTGACGCAAAGTTGCAGAGCCTCGAACACCGTCGCAAAGTAGCTTGCTTGTCGGTATTCTACAGGATACATTTCGGGGAGTGTGCACAGTCTCTCCATGACCTGATACCTCCGTCACCATTCCATCTCCGGTGCACGAGACGCCGGTTGGGATTCCACCCTTATATCGTAGACATCCCGCAAATTCGCACAAAGCGCTTCGCTTCTACATTTTTAATGCGAACTGCTAAGGAGTGGAACTCCCTGCCTGCGGATCTGTTTCCGGAACGTTATAACCTGGGCCTTTTTAAGGCAAAAGTGAATAGGCATTATCTGGGCGAGCATGTTCCATCATCGTGAGATTGCGGACAAATGCTTACCCATTGTTTATAAAAAAAAGGATAGCTCCTTCTTCGAGTGGGACACCAAGTCGTCCAACAAACCGATAAACCCGGGTACCTATCAGAGGTTTTCAACCGCCTAGTGCAAGTAGCAGGCCTCTGACATGGTTGTGTAACGACCGCCGTCTTATGATCTTATAGACAGCAACCGGGACCAACGCAACGGCTTAACGTGCTCAATAGATGTCGAAAGCAGTATATCCGTAAGAGGAAGGACTACGTCCAGCTGTGGGCTGTTATAGGCTGATGTAATTGTATTTGATGATTGAACTTGTAAGTATTTTATGTAGTAAAACGACTGACCTTGTGATTTTAAGCCGAGGCTTATAGAGTCTCAACGTTTCGATGCAATAAGTGCACCATCATCGGGACTCCGACAGGTCGCTCGCCCTTGGTAGTAGCGCCCGCCGGGAACTGCGCGCCTCCGCTCGTTGCGTCATAACTCTATAACCCAGCCATAGCATTGCCTGCGGTTGCGCATACGCCGCCGATGTCGGCTTGGGCAAAGTTCCTGGCGAGCGGTACTACCGAGCGCGAGGCCCGTCGATAATGGTGCACTTATTGCTTCGAAACGTCGAGACTCTATAAGCCTCGACTTAAAACAACAAGGTCAGTCGATTTACTACATAAAGTATGAATTATCCTTGTTCGTTTAATAATTTAATTATTGAACTTGTTCGTAGCGGACATGAAGAAGCGGTGGCCGGGCGCATGGCACGCTTGCTCCTACTGTGGGAAGCGTTTTGACAGACCCTGGGTGTTGAAGGGCCACATGAGGCTGCATACTGGAGAACGGCCCTTCGTCTGCCCTAACCCTCTGTGCACCAGGACCTTCGCTGACAGGTACAGACACTTTCCTACTTATTCAGTTACTTTCATACTTAGTCAAAGTTACTTTCATACATAGTCACAGTTAATCCCATATCTAGTAACAGTTACTTACTTTGTCACGCCTGTAGCCAGTTGTGTAGGTAGGTTTTGACAGGCCCTGGGTGTTGAAGGGTCATATGAGGTTGTATGTATACTGACTGGAGAAAGGCCCTTCGTCTGTCCTAACCCTCTGTGCACCAGAACCTTCGCTGACAGATAGTATATTTTGCTGACAGGTGTACAGTTACTTCCTTAATCACCCCTTTAGCTCAAATCTTCATATCCCTCTAACTAGGACATCCGCATAAGAATCCAGGTAGCCCAGTTGATGCCAATTCAACTTAGCTAGCTACCTTGATTGACAAACGATGGATCGGAGTTCTGGGTTCAAATCCTGTCTTAGGACAAAGATATTTATATTTCTTACATTCATTATAAATACGAGTGGTCGATAGATTTGTGAAATTCCAATCCTCTTCACCAGGTCGAACCTTCGTGCGCACCAACGCACCCGCGGGCACCACACCTGGCAGTGGAATTGTCCGGAATGTGGCAAAGCGTTCTCACAACGACGCTACCTCGACAGACACCGCGCTGACGCCTGCCGTAAGTATAAGTAAGTATTAGCAACTATTAATTATACTGTGGTATTAGTCCACTGTTGGACATAACAGTGGCCACCACACCTGGCAGTGGCACTCGACAGGCACCGCGCTGACGCCTGCCACAAGTATAAGTAAGCAGCATCATACATACATAATATATCACGCCTTGCGGTATAAGAGCATCATCATCTTAATCAAGAGCTGGTAGACGTCCAGTGCGTAGGCATCCTCCAGGTGCTTCCATCGACTGCATCAGAAGTAGGTTACATACATATATTATCGTGCCTGTATCCCTTGCGGGGTAGGCAGAGCGCAAACGGCTGTAAAAAAACGGCCATTTACACCACGTCTGACAAAAATTTGAGAGTTATCCTATATAACACAATCGTGACAAGATGTCACCTAAAATTCTGTCGCCTAAAATTGCAATAGCTACACATCAACTATCAAATCCCTTAGTCGCTTCTTACGACACCCACGGGATAGATATATAGGGTGAAATTTTATTAGTGGCGGATCCGTCAAGGGTGAACTTTCCCCAAAAAACATAGGTCGACATGTGAAAAAAAAATTGGGCCTCCCATACAAATTGAACAGGCCGGCCAACACACTTAGTATGGGAAGACCAAATTTTTTTCGTATTTCGACCTATGTTCCTTGGGGAAAGTTGTTCAGTTTCATGGGCAGAACACACCCTTAATGGATCCGCCACTAATAAAATTGCATCCTATAGACGGGGTGATGCTATTGTAATTCGGCACCACACGGTGTTCTTAGTTTCTAAATATCTGTTTGCAGGCGTCACACTCGCATCATCAAGCCTGACCCTGAAGGTCCAGCTATCGTCGCGCCACCAGTACCAACATACAACCTTATTGAAAACAGTCCTCTTAAACTTTCTGTTGCTACTGAAACTTATGAAGACAAACCTATAGACCTCACTGTGTGTAAGAGGGAGTATATGCATGTTTAGATTTAAGCATGTTGCTATTGCAATTTTTGTAAAATAAATATTTCTTTTTGTGTATTTTCCTTTTTTTGTGAGCAATGATGCTCATCGAAAATCCTAACCATACCTAATGCCTTATTCAAATCGCAGCGGTACTTGCTATCGCCGTCGGTAGGTAGTATCCAGATGGGTAGGTAAGCTAAGGCGGAGGCAGCAGATACAGCTGTGGGGCCATAGGGTTTACATAGGGCCTTAGCCCGCATGCTTTACGATTGAACCATGCATGCCCTGAAAACGTGCAATTAAATCAGTAGAATCGTAAACTGGATTTTCACTGATTCAAAAGTTTGCCTCCAGGACAAGCACTTTTCCGCTAGACAGTTTTTTCAGACAGTCTCAAGATGGTGTTGTACGCCTAACGCCTACAGACTTTGACGAATTATCTACCAAATTTTGACATTTATTCCATCTATGGTGTCGTAAAACGCCATCTTTAGATTAGTTTCTCCAAAAAACGCCCATTGCGAGAGGAATTTTGTCGAATTTTGCTACGACTACGAAAAAACTTGAAAGTAAGTATATTAAATTAGACTAAGGTATAAATTTTAAATATACTTTATTTTGACTTTATTACATTAAATAATACAATTTGTACAATTATAAGACTTTGTTATTACAGTAAGCGTTCACATTGACGATTCACAATCCACGTTCCATATATTAAACAACTAAATTAAATAGGTAACATAATTTCATACAGAGTGGCTTTTTACCAACTGTTCCCATACGCCACTAGTGGCATACGGGAATAAAAAATCCCAGTAACCACTTATGTTCGCTGTACAGAAACTGAAAATGAAAACTACAATTCCACCGTGCCACCTTAACAATAAAAATATTTTTTCATTCAACAATTAATCCTCTAGGACCAGTATCTACCCCTGTATTGTTTGAATATCTGTTGAAAATGCGGTTTATGAAATAATTACAGATGAGGTGATGTCACAACACAGAAATAAAGTTGAATTAAATTGTTAGAAAGTGGCGTCTTTCTATAGTTCGGATACACACGGGTTATGTAGAAAGTATTAAAATGTAAATATCACGAAACGACAATGTTAAAAAATTGTAAAATAATAATTTTACTGCTACGTATAACTTTTATTAATAATTATAATTGGTTTGGTACAATTGTTACTGGGTTATACTGGTCCTAGAGCGAATAGAAAACTGCTTGGCACTTTTTCGCTAGCTAAATTGTTAGAAAATTTACTACAATACATTGAAATATAAATAACTTTTCACAGCTAATAAGACTAGCACAAATAGTGACTAAATCTAAATCTACACTAATATAATAAAGAGGAAAACTTTGTTTGTTTGTTTGTTTGTTTTTTTGTATGTATGTAATCGATAAACTCCGAAACTACTGGACCGATTTCGAAAATTCTTTTACCATTAGAAAGCTACAACATTCCTGAGTAACATAGGCTACTTTTTACCACGGGAAAATTCCTCATTCCCACGGGAAAACAGTAAGCAGCAGGAAAGCGGGAAATACAGCGGATATTACCCAAATAAGCCAGACGGCTTTACCGATCTTCGCGAAATTAGGCACTGATATTACTAGCATAGTAAAGAAGGACATGGATTACTTTTTGTCAGCCCTCGAGTATCTGGAGTACCTGATGAGGACCACCAGCATCCCATCTAAACTATAAAAGATACGGTCATGGCTTCATAGAAAAAGTTGTTCACTATGACGAGCCGCTTCTGCTGGCACATGGTCATCGAGGATCTGGAGTACCTGATGAAGACCACCAGCATCCCATCTAAACTATAAGAGATACAGCCATGGCTTCATAGAAAAAGTTGTGCATCATGACGGGCCGCTTCTGCTGGCACATGGGTATCGAGGATCTGGAGTACCTGATAAAGATCACCAGCATCCCATCTAAACTATAAGAGATATGCTAATGGTTTTTAAGTAAAAGTTACTCAGCATGGCAGGCTGCTTCTGCTGGCACATGGTCATCGAGGATCTGGCTGGAGTACCCGATGTAGACCACCAGTACCCCATATAAACTATAAGAGATACGGTAATGGCTTCAAAGTAAAAGTTATTCAGCATGACGGGCCGCTTCTGCTGGCACATGGTCACGAGGGTCTGGAGTACCTGATGTAGACCACCAGCATCCCATATAAACTATAAGAGATACGGCAATGGCTTCTTAGACAAAGTTGTTCACCATGACGGGCCGCTTCTGCTGACACATGGTCATCGAGGATCTGGAGCACCTGATGAAGACCACCAGCATCCCAGTTGTTCACCATGACGGGCCGCTTCTTCTGGCACATGGTCATCGAGGATCTGGAGTACCTGATGAAGACCACCAGCATCCCATCTAAACTATAAGAGATACGGCCATGGCTTCAAAGTAAAAGTTATTCAGCATGACGGGCCGCTTCTGCTCGCACATTTACCTCTGCTGGATCGGAGTAATGGACTTTTTACTACGGGCAAAGATCCAATTTCTACGGGAAAACAGGTAAGTAGCAGCGGGTGAAACCGCTGGGCGGGCTGCTAGTCTATTAATAAAATTGGTAAAAAATAGTGTGTGCCTTTGAAACAAAGTCATAAATAGACATTTAAATAAATATAAGGAACATGCATGTTTATAAATTGTTTAAAAATCAACCAATGTCAATTTTATTGCAATTCAAAATGATAGTTTCTCTAGGTAGGTAGATAAAATATATACCTAGTGACGCAACATATAAAAATAATGAATCAGGACGGTTTTGGACGAAATATACAAATTAAAATAGTTTTCAAGAAGAAGTACTTACTTTTTAAAATTTTTTAATCGAAATATTCAAAATATTGAATTAATCGCTAAGAAAAGTTTAGATTGCACTATTTTAATATATAAAATTTATTTTAACTTATAGTCCATTTACAATCATAGTGTCATGAAATGACATGAGCATCTTAAACGGGAGGCCAAGTTACGCTGGTCACAATACTGAGATACTACTCGACCAGAGTAACTTGGCCTCCCGTTTAGGCTAGTCATGCATGACACTATGATTTAGAATAGACTATACCGACTGACGAACTAACATTGAAAAAGGCACCAGTCTACAAATTTACTAAATGCACTTATAATATCCACATAATTTAAAATGGTCTCCTGCCATATTCAATGCAAAAATGTACTAAGGTTATGAAACTTGTAATTTTACCAATAGTACTTATTTTGCATTAAATAGTTGAGACCCGTTACATACTATTTTCATAAGAAGCACAATTTTGTAAGCTAAAAATCTAATTTAAAAGTATTTTACACATACAAAGGCAAACCTTATAATAAATAGGTTTCTATGGTGCGCATTGGCAATTATAATATTTATGTGTCACACGCACACGTATGATATTACCATCGACCACAACAGTCCACTGTTGGACAAAGGATTCACTGTTAAGTGAATTAAAATAAGCTGGCCAGGCCACAAATCTAGCCAGGCGGAGTTAGCTTGCAGGGAATTCAGTAAGTATAATCTCAAATGAGCTAAGCGGTTTTTAACATTGTTGAACAACTTTGTACAGGTAGTAACAGAAAGGGTATAACAAGCCGAAAGAAGGTCAAGGTACTCATGAAACTGAACAACTTGCCCCAAGGAACATGGGTCGAAATATGAAAAATAAATTGGTCCTCCTTCACAAAATTGCCAACCAGCTGATTGATTTACTATGGGAGGTCTTATTTTTTTTCATATTTAGACCCATGTTCCATGGGAAAAGTTGGTCAGTTTCATGTATACCTTCAAATGTCGCTAAATGAATACGCGCCTTTGGACTCGTATACGCATTTTTGCTCATGTTGCCTATTTGGACTGTATTTATAAATGTTTGTAATGTGTGATGCCAAATAAATGTGTTTGGGACGTTCCACGAAAATGTCGCTTACGTTACGCCCTTTTCTAGTAATCCCGTGCAAGAAACAGAGATTTCTTAAATGCAGAACTCATATATAAAGGCTTTAGGTTTAGAACTTAGAGTATTATAAGCAAGCTATAGAGTGCGCCTAAAAAGTTAGAACGAGAGCACAACCTCTCTGTCCATCAGAAGCAAAACGCTAGTGACAACTCTATTGTACTTCTTATACATTTGAAGTCTGTGTCTAGTCTATGGTGTCTAGGGAGCAACTGCTTACGTTTTGACAGTAAGGCGCGGGGCGATATGAGCACTCTATAGCTTGTTTATATACTCAACTCTAGGGTTCAGAACTATAGCGTCACGTGAGCGAAAAAAAGTTGATGTTATCGTGGAATGCCCCATTTCTATTCCTATTCAATGAATTTACCTAAGTGTAGTTATTATAAGGGTTCCGGTTCCCGTAAGCCCTCCGAGTGCCTGGTCTTGCCGGCCATCTCCAGGATGGCCTTCGCTTGAGGGTTGCAGCCCTAGATAATCGATCATAACAAAAAACACTTTTTAAATATTTCTGCCTGATATGTGTATGATCCACCCATTTTTGACTAGGGGTAAGCTTAAACTAGCAGCGTGCTGTGCGTACACCTTAGAGTATAAACAAGCAATCTATAAAGTGGGCGTATCGCCCCGCGCCGCACTGTCAAAGCGTAAGCAGTTGCTTCATAGATACCGACGTCAAATGTATGATGAGTTATAGAGGTTTAATATTGTTGTCACTGGTGTTTTGCTACTTATAGACAGAGAGGTTGTGAGCTTGCTACTGCCAACTGTTTTAACTTTTTAGGCGCACATTACATATAAATAGCTTGCCTATATATGTTCTATTTGTATCCAATGAATTTACCTAATTGTTGTTATTATAAGGGTTCCGGTTCCCGTAAGCCCTCTGAGTGCCTGGTCTTGCCGGCCATCTCAAGGGTGGCCTGCGCTCAGGATTACCGCCGTAAAAAATCTATCACACTAAAAACACTTTTAGATTTCTACCTGATATTTGAATTATCCACTCTTTTTGACTAGGGGTAAACGTGCTGTGCCTACACCCATTTCTGCTCATATTGCCTTTGGACTGTATTTATAAATGTTTGTGTGTGATGTGAAATAGTATTTGGGGCATTCCACGAAAATACCTTAGGTACGTTACTTCCGTGTAAGAAACCTATTCCTTAAGTGCAGAATCAATATACACTTAAAGCCATTGATACACAATTTAGGTTCAGAATCATGGCGTCACATAAGCGACAAAAAGTTGATGTTTTCGTGGAATGCCCCATTTAAATTTTTCTATTTCTATCCAATGGCTGAATGCCCCATTTCTATGTTTCTGAATTTACCTAAGTATATTATAAGGGTTCCGGTTCCCGTAAGCCCTCCGAGTGCCTGGTCTTGCCGGCCATCTCCAGGATGGCCTTCGCTTCAGGGTTGCGGTCCAGGATCGACGGGTCGCGCTCATCCTGGGGGCCACAAGAAAGTTATTAGTAAGATCATTTCATTGTACATTAATAAGATCGTACATAGTCGAATATACTGGGTGAAATTTTACTAGTGACCGTTAGTGAAAACTCAGAACCAGCTGGTGAAACGAATTTTGGAACTTCTCTACAAAATTGCCGATTAGCTGATTTCAGTTACTATGGGAGGCCCAAATTTATTTTTCATTTGGGCCTATGTTCCTTGGAGAAAGTAGTTCCTTTTCACCAGCTGATTCTAAGTTTTCACTATCAATCAACAGTAAAATTTCGCTGCTAATTGCGCACTGAAATTTAATTGCTAATATTATAAAGACTGAATCAGCCTACGAAACTGAACAACTTTCCTCAAGGAGGTCGAAATATGAATAAAGTTTTTGGACCTCCCATACAAATTGACTCAACCGGTTGGTAAATTTTGTAAGGAAACTTACATCAAAGGTATTTCAGATTTCGAAGAAATGTTTCTAATAAAAGTTGTTCAGTTTTGTGACAAGAACATACCCTGAAAATATTTGTTACTTAATATACCTATAATTTAACCCTTTAATCCCTTCACCTCAACCTAAGTTTGTTCGTTGTTCAAAACTACAATGAATTGGCTGTTTTAAAATGAATGAATAGACAATGAAATGCATTAAAAAAATATCAATCAATAATCTGATTCTTTTCATATTACAGGAATAAGTAGTTCTACAACCGACCAGATACATAATAAAATTACACATTTACACTGCTTTGTAACTGCTTCAAATATCTTACTCAATTTTACTACATAAATACACGTAAAAACATGAGATAGGTACTTGACTAACTTTGAATAAAACTTATCAAAACGTCTACATCGACATCGTTTACATCCAATCTTCTACCTCAATGACTATATATCGTAACTATCGTATTTAAAATTAGCTTGAGCTCTGTGACAGACAGTCAGATCCATAGTAAAACAGAAGTAACCAAAGGAAAATAGACCCTATGTCATAGAATTTGCCCGAATCTGCTTGCTGTCACAGGTATCAATCTAGATTTTGCAGAGTATAATAGATACCACAATTATTTGTCAGTTTCTCATTCCGTCGCTGATATTTCCTTTTCCGGTGGCTACGCTTAGGAACTGACGCTCTGAGACCTTCGTGTCCAGCACACTGGTGCGAGACGATATAGTGTCACACTAGGAAAGGTTAGGAGCAACGTTAGGAGTTGTAAGGATTCAGGATGGATAGAATAAAATGGGGTTTTGTTCACTAGTCACGTCACAGGAAGCCTACTAATCTACGTCGGAGGCGTACTAGTCTATGTCAGAGGCTTCCTAATCTATGTCAGAGGCCTGCTAGTCTACGTCAGACGCTTACTAATCTATGTCAAAGGCTTGCTAGTCAATGTCAGAGGTCTACTAGTGCACGTCAAAGGCTTTCTAGTCTATGTCAGGTACCTACTAGTCCACGTCAGAGGCTTAGTAATCTATATCGAAAGTCAGTCATTCCGCGGCTCCCTGTATAGTGCAACAAGTAGATACCACAATAATTAGTCAGTTCCCCATTCCGTCGCTGATGTTTCCTTTCCCGGTGGCTACGTTTAGGAACTGACGCTCCGAGACCTTCGTGTCCAGCACACTGGTGCGAGACGATATATTGTCCAACTAGGAGGGGATAGGAAAAGAGAGGATTCAGGAATGGATGTGATAAAATAGGTTGGATGTTTGATTTTGTTTACTAGTCACGTCACAAGTCACAAGTAGCCTACTTGTCCGCCTTCTATGTCTGAGGGCTACTAGTCCATGTCATAGGTTTTCTAATCTATGTCAGAAGCCTACCAATCTATGTCAGAGGTCTGCTAATCTTTATCAGAGGCCTACTTGTCCATTATTATTAGTCAGAGGCTTACTAACCTATACCAAAAACCTGTCATGCGGTAACTCTCTAGTGTAACGAGTAGATACTACAATAATTTGTCAGTTCCTCATTCCGTCGCTGATGTTCCCTTTCCCGGTGGCTACGTTTAGGAACTGACGCTCTGAGACCTTCGTGTCCAGCACACTGGTGCGAGACGATATATTGTCCAACTAGGAGGAGAAGGGAAAGGTTAGGAGATGAAAGGATTCAGGAATAGTTGGATTAAATGGAGTTTTGTCACTAGTCATGTCACAAGAAGACTACTGATCTATGTCAGAGGCCTGCTGGTCTATGTCAGAGGCTTACTAGTGCACGTCAGAGGCCTACTAGCTTATATCAGAAGCCTATTAGTCCACGTCAGAGGCTTCCTAATCAATGTCAGAGGCCTACTAGTAGACATCAAAGGCTTCCTAATGTATGACAGAGGCTTACTAGTCCATGTCAGAAGCTTCCTAGTCTAATGTCAGAGGCCAGCTAGTGTTTGTCAGACGCCTACTAATCTATGTCAGAGCCTAGCTAGCCTTTATCAGACGCCTACTAATCTATGTCAGAGGCCTACTAGTTCATGTTAGATGCTTACTAATCTATGTCGGAAATACGTAGTTCGGTACCTCCCTATACACAAATCTGTCAGTTTCAAGCCCTCATTCCGTCGCTGATGTTGCCTTTCCCGGTAGCTACGTTTAGGTACTGATGCTCGGACACCTTCGTGACTAGCACACTGGTGCGGGACGATTTATTGTCCAACTAGGAGGGGAAGGATAGGAAATGAAAGGATTTAGGAATAGATGTGATTCAATAGGTTGGAAGGTTGATTTTGTTTACTAGTCACGTCACAAGAAGCTTACTAGTCTATGACAGAGACCTACTTGTCCGTGTCAAATACTTACTTTAGAGCTTACTAATCAATTTCAGGGGCCTACTAGTTCAAGTGGCTTCTTAATCTATGCCAGAGGCCAGCTAGTCCAAGTCAGAGGCTTCTTAATCTATGTCAAAGGCCTACTAGTCCACGTCAGAGGCTTCCTAATCTATGTCAGAGGCCTAGTCCACGTCAGGTGCTTCTTAATCTATGTCAGAGGATTACAAGTTCACGTCATTGGCTTTCTAATCTGTCCATGTCAGAGGCGTCTGTCTGATGCCTACTAGTCATGTCGGAGGCTTCTATGTTTGTTACCTACTAGTCATGTCAGAGGCCCATAGTCCGTGCCAGACTGCCAGACGCCTACTACTTCACGCCAGAGGTCGTCCAGCTAAAAGAATTACACACATTTAATCGGGTCGTTCGTCTACCAAAGTAATACTTACGGAATCCTTGACGGTGAGAGGCTTATCGCCAACGCCCCACACCTAGAACAAAATAGAAATCAGTTATTTACTATGAAGTTAACATACACAAATAGACTACGAAACCCTAACAAACAATAAAGTAACTCATAATTATGATTGGTATTGTACGATGTCCAATCCACACTAATACTAACTTGAATACCAAATTTTAAAACACTTCTCGTGTTAGGTAAACAATTTTGAAAACTACCAAAATTTTCACCGCAGGCAGGATTTGAACCTGCGACCTTCGGCATCAGTACTGCCGACGTCTTGGTTAGGGCGTCGGCAGTACTGATGCCGAAGGTCGCAGGTTCAAATCCTGCCTGCGGTGAAAATTTTGGAAGTTTTCCAAAATAATACTAACTTCATACATCCGTTATGTATGTTTGTTATCTCCCGTTAGACAAACGGCTTGACAGACTTAGCGTGAACGCTGCGTCATCCGGATTGTCCATACGGACCCACAATGCAAAAGCAATCGCGAGGAGTGCTATCTCTCCATCTTTACTCTCTCTTTCATATTTCGACCTAAAAGTTGTTCCTTAAGCACACCTCGGACACTTCCATACAACGGGCTCGTTAATAGACAACTGTCATTTTTACTTATGTTTGTGTGCGTGACGACAGGCGTGTGAGTGCAGGGTTGACATTCGGGTTAATTTTGATACAACTAATGACTACGTACAGTACCTACCAAAGAGTAATAAATTGTAATAAATAAAATAATGTACCGACTAGTTGCTGCTAATTTAACATTGTTTGGGGCCTACATCGATCTATTACGATTAAATGTGAGTCGAAAGTAGTTAAGAATACGAACCGATTACTTCTTAGGTAGGTAGGTTCTTGCCTCATTTCTTTCCGCGAAAAACGAAAAAATCTCCTGTCTGGGTCTCTGTTTGTGGACATACAGCCGTACACGGCACAATATCGCACCATTTTTTATTTTATCCAACAATTTTATTAAGAAATACTTTTATCCGTCCGCGAATCTAAGGCGAACTCAGTTCAAATGTTCGATGGACATTTGAACTGAGTTCGCCTTTTCTGGACATGAATATGGCCGGCACCTCCTTCGTTTCAGTCTAATATCCACAGACCTAGGTCTGTGCTAATATCTACAAGAAACCACGATGAAACCTTCTTGGATGAAACGAACATGCAACAAGTCCAGCACCATACCTAGCACTTTGGTTCACTTAAGTCTTCACTAATTTTATGACATTTCGCGGGCGGGGCGGGTAAGCGGCGCGGGTGCGGGGAGAGTGTCCGTTCTGTATGTAGTACTATACTACATACTATTGTCTATTCTGTGCCATAAGGAAAGTTGTTCCTTATCACCAGCCGGTTCTGAGTTTTCGCTATCGGTCACTAGTATAATTTCATCCTTTATTTCTATGATTCTTACCGCGATGCTGCGTATTTTGAAACTCGGTTCCTTGCTGAGTCGCTTGTACCCGCGGTAGGTGCTGTGATGATGTATGTTTACCTCGATGCTGCGTATTTTGAAGCTGGGTTCCTTGCTGAGCCGCTTGTACCCGCGGTAGGTGCTGTGATGATGTATGTTTACCTCGATGCTGCGTATTTTGAAACTCGGTTCCTTGCTGAGTCGCTTGTACCCGCGGTAGGTGCTGTGATGATGTATGTTTACCTCGATGCTGCGTATTTTGAAACTCGGTTCCTTGCTGAGTCGCTTGTACCCGCGGTAGGTGCTGTGATGATGTATGTTTACCTCGATGCTGCGTATTTTGAAACTCGGTTCCTTGCTGAGTCGCTTGTACCCGCGGTAGGTGCTGTGATGATGTATGTTTACCTCGATGCTGCGTATTTTGAAACTCGGCTCCTTGCTGAGTCGCTTGTACCCGCGGTAGGTGCTGTGATGATGTATGTTTACCTCGATGCTGCGTATTTTGAAACTCGGTTCCTTGCTGAGTCGCTTGTACCCGCGGTAGGTGCTGTGATGATGTATGTTTACCTCGATGCTGCGTATTTTGAAGCTGGGTTCCTTGCTCAGCCGCTTGTACCCGCGGTAGGTGCTGTGATGATGTATGTTTACCTCGATGCTGCGTATTTTGAAACTCGGTTAGTTGCTGAGTCACTTGTACCCGCGGTAGGTGCTGTGATGATGTATGTTTACCTCGATGCTGCGTATTTTGAAACTCGGTTCCTTGCTGAGTCGCTTGTACCCGCGGTAGGTGCTGTGATGATGTATGTTTACCTCGATGCTGCGTATTTTGAAACTCGGTTAGTTGCTGAGTCACTTGTACCCGCGGTAGGTGCTGTGATGATGTATGTTTACCTCGATGCTGCGTATTTTGAAACTCGGCTCCTTGCTGAGTCGCTTGTACCCGCGGTAGGTGCTGTGATGATGTATGTTTACCTCGATGCTGCGTATTTTGAAACTCGGCTCCTTGCTGAGTCGCTTGTACCCGCGGTAGGTGCTGTGATGATGTATGTTTACCTCGATGCTGCGTATTTTGAAACTCGGTTCCTTGCTGAGTCGCTTGTACCCGCGGTAGGTGCTGTGATGATGTATGTTTACCTCGATGCTGCGTATTTTGAAACTCGGTTCCTTGCTGAGTCGCTTGTACCCGCGGTAGGTGCTGTGATGATGTATGTTTACCTCGATGCTGCGTATTTTGAAACTCGGTTCCTTGCTGAGTCGCTTGTACCCGCGGTAGGTGCTGTGATGATGTATGTTTACCTCGATGCTGCGTATTTTGAAGCTCGGTTCCTTGCTGAGTCGCTTGTACCCGCGGTAGGTGCTGTGATGATGTATGTTTACCTCGATGCTGCGTATTTTGAAACTCGGTTCCTTGCTGAGTCGCTTGTACCCGCGGTAGGTGCTGTGATGATGTATGTTTACCTCGATGCTGCGTATTTTGAAGCTCGGTTCCTTGCTGAGTCGCTTGTACCCGCGGTAGGTGCTGTGATGATGTATGTTTACCTCGATGCTGCGTATTTTGAAGCTCGGTTCCTTGCTGAGTCGCTTGTACCCGCGGTAGGTGCTGTGATGATGTATGTTTACCTCGATGCTGCGTATTTTGAAGCTCGGCTCCTTGCTGAGTCGCTTGTACCCGCGGTAGGTGCTGTGATGATGTATGTTTACCTCGATGCTGCGTATTTTGAAGCTGGGTTCCTTGCTGAGTCGCTTGTACCCGCGGTAGGTGCTGTGATGATGTATGTTTACCTCGATGCTGCGTATTTTGAAACTCGGTTCCTTGCTGAGTCGCTTGTACCCGCGGTAGGTGCTGCAGGACTCTGCGGAGGTGCCCGTGCCGAACGGGTCCGCGTTCACCCATATCGCGCCGAAGTCGAACTGACCGCCCATTAGCTGGAAAAAAATGTTATTTGAAAATTTTGATTTAATACTCCTATACCAATTTGTTTTTTAATCTGCTACGAACTACCTAAAGGCCTGCACCTTAGTCACGTGAGTCACAGGGCGCCAGGGTTGATCGGGTCTTTCATCGACTCATTGTCTCACACAAAATTATGAAGAGACAGCGGTTGTTTACCCCGGCAGCACTAATAAGTTGTGTGTTTAGTCAGACCATACAAGAACGAAAGAAAAAAATATTCATCTGGACAACATTATACAACACTTCAAAACCGCGTTTCAGGCTATTCGATCCGATGCAGATTATCTTCAGCGCCACCTCACGGAATTTTTGATAACTATCTTGAAGTAAGCTGTCTAAGAATCTTTGTTTAGGAGGTCATAAACTAGACAGGGTGAATAGAAACGAACTACCATCGTCGTAGAAATCAGGTGACAACTTCTATAGTTTGATCGAAAAATAGGTACTGGAACTGGTATATGTGAATCGTTGAAAAAACTTTAATACCGCGTTTTAGGCTGTGCGTTCCGGCGCTTTCTTATTTTCAGTGCCATCTTTGGGATTTGTCGAGAACTACTTGAAGTTAGTTTAGTGTAGTAGCTGCTACATGTGGAATGTTGTTCTTGTTTGACTGAATTAAATCTATTCTCTGTCTTTTTTTGTTTCTAATACTCACCAGTCCGTTAGGAAGAGTCTTAGTCTGGAAGTTCATGTATTGGAAATGATTATTGAAGTTTGTGGCGTGGTAGATTCGCATTTTCGGTGACAGGGTGAACAGGAACGAACTGTCATCGCCGTAGAAGTCGGGCGACAGCTTCCATGATTCGCTCGCGTACCTGCAAGGATAATTAATACAACAATAGTACATTACGTCACAGGCCGAGTATTTACCAATTCCTGGTGTAGTGGCATTGGAAGGGCGAGACGTAAGTAAACGAGACCAGAAATTGTTATTTCGGCCGAGGTTTGTACAAATCATGACAAAATTGACACTTCGTAACTTAACTTCTAAAGTACACAAAGCGCATGCGCTGGTTTCGCTTACGTAACGTTTCATAAAGAATGCGCGGGAAATTAACATTCAGCATTTAAACTTCAAACATATTATGTACCATAAAACACCTAATCACAATAGTGTGAAGTAAAAATAACCTTTTCTCAAACATGCTAGGAAATATGACAATTTCTTTCAAAAAAACAATCCAGAAAGTTTGACATTGTCTGTGATTTCGTAATTTCTGAACGATTTCTTTTTTACACAACTGCAATGGATTCCAATACAACTTTTCTGGCTCGATATCGAAATCATTCAGAAATTACAAAATAAAAAAAGAATAACTCCAAATCCACATCTTGACTTAGTAATCAGTAAAACAACTTTTTATATCAAATTACTATAATATAAATTAAAATCTTTATCATTTCCTAGCATTTTTTGAGAAAAGCACTATGTAAGCCTCGGGGAAAATGACTTTGCTTGACTCGTATAATTGAAGTCCTCACCTACGGCTCGGACTTCAAACTCTACTCGTCCGCCAAAGCCTTGTTTTCCCGGCCTCGACAACAATGTACTATTGTTCCACATTCAGCCTTCAAATGTCAAACAAATGATATTGGGACCTTTCTGACCCACCTAGCGAACATTGATGAAACATACGTAAATTATTAGATTTATCTAGGTATTTCCTAAATATGTTGTTTTTTTTCTAAAATTCCATGGGAAAGTCGAAATAATTATATTTTTCTATTTTAAGATTTTCATGGTATATAACGCTACTTTCAATAAAATTCTCTTTGTACTATACTTTTTAAATAAAAATACAGCTATGACACTATATGGATGTGGACAGGTGATGTCTACGTCAGACTGTGCTCGACAGCACCACCCAGAGCAGCCTATCTGGGTCCCAGAGCCTCCGGTTTATCCCTGGCAGCCATGACCCCGCCGTATGGCTCGCGTCGCTGGAGGCTCTTTTCGTTGTACGATAAAAGTCGCGTCCGCCCTCGTGATCAGGACCTTTCTGTCCTCTTCTAGGACGGCTGCTCGTGCGCTCTCTTATCTTGGGGCCGGTTGGTGCTTCGGCTTCTCCCCCTGAGGTGTGCCCTGAGGGGAGCCGACCACATCCAACGGACCCGTGGGTGACTCTTGACGTGGCTGGCCCGGTGCTTTCCCGTCCTGGGGGCGGCGGGGGTGTTGCTCGCCTCCTACGCCTCCTCGGCTTCCGCTTCTTTGTCGTCGAAGTTTCGGAGGGGCCGTTTGGCAGCCACCATAAGGGATCCAGCTGCGTTGGTTTCCCCCTGCGGTGTCGCCTCCGTCTTCGTAAGAGGTGCTGTGCCCCCCTCTCTTGTTTCGAACTTCACGGCGCAGTACGGGGCAATCGAGGCTGTTAGCCGGGTGCGATCCGCCACAGTTGGTACATGCCGCCGGTTTTTCTCGGGGTCTTCTGCAATTCAGGGCGGGATGTTCGCCGCCCCAGATCACGCATGGCAGCTTACGTTAACAGTGCCTGCTGCTGTGCCGGAATAGCTAGCATCGATGGCATTGTGGAGTGCCCTGTTTTTCCACGCCATCCCTCGATCTTCACGCCGAGCATTCACATTAGCTCTGTGACGTTGTAGATGCCCGGCCGGGGTGAGGTTTAGCGTGCGAATAAGCTGAGCTAAGTTGATACACACTGGGCGTTCTCCGTGAGCCTTGATGGGGCGCATGTAGGCCACCTCGTAGCCCAGGGTGGTCAGCTCCTTCTTGATTTCCTGCGGGTCCGTGTCCACATGGGAGGCTTCTGATCGCGACCTTGGCTGGCTGCTCTTTTGGGGGTGCGTAGACGGACCAGGACATTTCGGTACCGGAGCCCTCCAGCGCGGTTAGGTAGCGCTTGTATACGCGGAATTCCTGTTCGCCTTGCGCCAGGAATCGGAACTCTGTGGGCCCATAGGGCCTCATAGGGCCGCACGTTTGGCGCATGAAAAAGCTCCTTTTTTACCTCGGCGAAGTGGTGGCTCCAGTTCGGGAGCAGGTCGACTACTATAAGCGGCGGCTTCTTTATGCACCCAGTTATCTTCATGGATGTCTTTGGTGCAGGTGGCGGCGTCTTGATGGCGTCTTTCCTGGGCTTGCTGGGCGCACACTTCGGCGTCGTTAGCGTGGACGCATAGGATATTTGTGATGTCATCGCTGGGCTGTCTCCAGTACCCGAGCTGTTCAGCATGGAACTGGACAGCGGCGGTGTGACCCTCGTATCCGGAACCGTGCGGGTCCTCGGTGGGGTCGGTGAGGTTGATCCATGCGGTCTGCGCTCGCACCTGTACGGCTGTGGCACTCTCCCTGAGAGCGTTCAGGTGCGCTGTAGGGCAAGCAGGTCGAAGTGCTTTTTGTCCCTCGGCATACGCTGGGACAGCGGAGACGGCGAGGGAGAAGCAGGCAGCGGCGGTAGTGGGGACGCGGCGGCGAAGGCAGTGGTTATCGCTGCTGCGGCGGCCGTCGGTGGCGAAGATACCAGCGGGGGTCTATTGATCCCAGCGTGAATGGCGTCGAGGGATGGCACAAGCCGCGAGTTCGTTCATAACGCGCTGCAAGGCGGCTTGCGGATTCGTGCGGACAAAAATTCGCGACCCATTTGCGGGGCGCTGAAGGGCATTTTCGAAGCTGAATATAATAATAAGCGTGAAGCGTAGCCTGCCCTCGGGGCGCAAGACTCTGGAGTACCCCAGGTGAGACTCGCTGGCCGGGGTTACTTGTTGTAGTGTATTGAGTTAGTGTAATGACTATCGTAGTATAAAGAGTAAGTGTATTGACTGTCAGTGTCTCGAGCACGTACGTCACCACGGACGGTAGGGTAGGGATTCTGTCCTGTCAGTCAGTCTATGCCCGACCGTAGCCCCGACCGGCTGTGTGATGGCGCGTCGACGAGCCACTTCAGACTTCAGTCAAGTCTCATCATCTTAGCGTCTTCCAGGACGCTATATGTGGCGACGAGGAAAAATTACTAAAACCGGAAAAACCGTGAGTAAAGTGCAATATTTTTTTTTCCTTTTAAAAAGGGAAGGAAAGGCTTGACCGTGAGAGAAAATAATTTAAAAGCATTTAATTGAACCTGCAAAAGGTAACTTTTTGATGCCATTGAGGCGATAGTAGGCAATGTACCGATTGCTACGAGCAAAAGTATTTGTTTTTTGCCCCATCAGAAACCGTAGATGAGATAGGTCATGGACTTTGAACGATTGGCGAAAAGCCTATCTATCACTTAATGTGAACTAAATACTTCGTAACATTTTAAAAACATTGTCGGTATGACGCTTCTAAAGTTAAGTAATTATTGGACACCTTTATTGTGTCTGGAAAAATACGAGGAAAAATTGCTTTATCTAAAACGCCTGAACAAAAACAATTATAGGCAAAATAATCATTTAGCACGCCCACAAAGCCCTAAAAGCCCTAGTAGTCAAAGCTATGCAAAAAAAAAGGGTAAAATAAATAAATAAAAACGACAGATACCAATGTTGTTATGATCGCTTTTGAAATGTAGGTACTCCGTAACTCCGTACATGTTTCGTGTCGCGGCCATGGTACAGTTTCTATTTCGAATTTATTTTAAAATGGTGTCATTTTGTCGCGTTTCCGCAGTCAATTCATGTGAAATCATAGTGATAAACGTAGGAAAGATTATAAAACGCAAAAAAGAAAGAAAAAAAGAAGAAAGGGTGAAAGTGAGGCGCCGACGCGGAAACTGTGCATGGATTATATCTGTGTAAGCTCTTAAACAGTTCAGTGAAACCAGAAGGTCAAATTTGGATCATGTTTCTGTGAAGGAATCGAAAAAAAGTAACCAGGTATGTGATATAATACCTTTAGACGCATAATGTACGATTCGCAAAATGTATACTCATCGCAGAATGTCGTTTTCGCACATTGACGCTTTCGCAAAATTATCATATCACTTTTTACCGTTACATAGTGAGATCAATTGTAGAAATAGTCATCCTACCCCTTAGGAACGCTGATACTTATCTATGTACAGTTGCAGTACTGATGTTACGACGTATTTTCATAAGGATTTTTTTATTGCTATCACATGACGTAGATCAACTTACCAACCAGCCGAGTGATTCTTGAACAGTTACATTATTAGATTCTATTTAATTACTTTATGGAATAGAATATTATCTGCAAGTTAATACCTATTTATTTCACACAAAAACGAAGAAAAATGCATTAATTTCTGATCAAAGAAAACAATCAAAATTTACTAACTACTTATACAATACCTATTTGTATGAAAACTACTAGTTATGTATGACATGTAGGTCTATAGGAAAAATAAAACATAAATTCGAATATTTATGAAAAGCTCAGAATAAAACCTTGGAATAAAACCCTGGCTAATAAATTCTTATCTATGTCAATAAGAAATCACCATCAAGATAACTATAGGTATTTGGATAAGTCCTGGAATATTCTCAATTACCTACTTCTAACAATAGCCACAAATGTATTCCATAGTACCACATACGTGTGTGAAAATTAGGCAAGTAATGCTTGAATGAAATTACTATCGCACATAGCCATTTCAATCAAAATAAAGTAATCGCTAGTTGTGGGCTAAAAGTTAGTTGAATCTTTGGCAAAATAAGTTGCTTACTCGTAAATACGTGTTTAATGGTATTTTAGTGTACAGTATTGAAACTTAAGACAGACATTACTATTTACATGGTAAAATAATTTATAATTTTTCAGTAGTAGTAGCTGCCTACATTATACCAATCATCAAAATTATAAAACCGTTCAGTAGTAGGTTTATTAAGTTTGTAGGTATTTATGAAGATATTTTTGATGAAGAGAAAATAATATAATCGAAACAAAAGGTACTTGAAAGAAGGTCTCGTTTGGTGTCGATTGTTGGTAGCAAAATAATCTAATCGTTAAATCGATGATGCTAGCAAATAAAACCTTATCGTTAAATCGATGTAGCAGGTATGGATTAACCTGATTGTTAAATCAGGTTAATCCAGTCTTTTTGGGGGTTAATGCTGTCCGCGTCCGTAGGCGACCCAACATGGGCTCATGACTCTAGATACCCTACACGTGACCCCTGGGCAGTGCCAAATGGACAGCACTCTTTCCGGTGGTAGGCTTCGGCCGCGGCTGGTCACCACCCTCCTAACTAAGACATGGCGCCAAGCGGTACCACCGTGTTCCGACATGCAGTTAGGAGTAGCCATAATGGAGGATGGGTCTGTGCAGTAGTACCGCGGCAGTAGCAGTTCGAGGCGGCTGATTGTTGCGGCATCGAGTGGCTGGTTCTGGAGGGTAGCGGGATCCGAAGCACGGTGCACCGCTGGCCGACCGTGGAAGTTGGGGCCCAAGTAACGGGAAAGCCACCCGTGAAAGGCTGCCCCGCCACCCAACGAAAAATCCCGGGATGCTCCACCTTGCCGGTTGGCGACCGGATGGGAGGACCAGGTGGCAATCCCCGGGGGGGTTCGGGCGTCCCCGCAGTCTCCAACCCAGCTATCTTTGTGTGCCATAGCAATCAGACCGTTCTCCAGGCTAAACGCCAAGCGGTACCTCGCACAACTGCCTTCCTCCTGCCTATTCACTTTTCCCCACTTCAAACATTTAAAATATGACCAAGACCAAGAAAAGGATAACGATGAAACAGCGGTTGCACGTCCTCCCACTTAAAGTGCACCTCACAAACATCCGAGGTTTGCACTCCAATCTCATACCTGTCCACCACCATCTTGAGACAGAAAGACCGCATCTGCTGTTCCTCACTGAGACGCAGATAAGATGTCCAGCTGACGCGGCGTACCTCAGCTATCCTGGCTACTCCTTGGAACATAGGTTTTACCTCGTGCCGGAGTCTGTGTGTACGCTCGCGATGACATCTGTATCAAGCGTCTCAAGAACCTTGAGGCTCCTAGGTTATCCATTCTATGGTTACTGGTCAATACTGGAGTGGCCCAAAATGTGTATGCCTGTATTTATCGCTCGCATAGTGGAGATTCGGAGACAACTAAATTATTTGAACAACTTAGTGATGCTGCTGATGAGGTTCTGCAGAGGTACCCTTCGGCGCAGCTAGTTATCCTGGGGGACTTTAATGCCCACCACAAGGAGTGGCTGTTCCCATACCAGGAGACCGATCATGCTGGGAGAGAGGCGCGCAAATTGGCACTATCGCTAAATCTCTCCCAGCTTGTAAGCTGTGCTACAAGGGTTCCCGATGTGGAGTCTCACACAGCCAACTGCTTGGACCTTCTGCTGACGACTGATCCAGACCGATGCTCAGTGTCGGTTGTAGCACCTCTGGGCACATCCGACCATTGTCTGGTGAAATCTGTATCCGTGTACTCACCACCCGATCAGGGCCCTCGTGGTATGAGACGGGTGTGGCGATACAAGTCAGCAGATTGGGACGAAATGCGCCATTTCTTTGCGTCCTATCCGTGGCAGGCCTGTTTTTCTTCAGGAGAATCGTCGCGCTGCGCTGATGCCATAACAGAAGTCCTGCGTCAGGGTATGGAGTATTTCATACCGTACTATGATGTTTCTTCTGGTAGCAAAGCTCGCCCATGGTTCAATGCTGAATGTAACCGCGCTGAAGCGCTAAAACAGACGGCTTACCTAACCTGGGCTGATGCTCGATCGCGCAAAGCTCCGAATACTCGGGATTTGAAGAAAACCTACAATAAGGCCTCTAAGTCTTGCAAAAAGGAATTACGCAGAACACGTTTCAAGCACATCGGCACTGTAGGCGCCAAACTTGCCTCCCATCCTGCTGGCAGTAAGGCATTCTGGTCTCTGGCAAAGGCAGTTGAGACCAATTTCTGCCAGCCTTCTTTGCCGCCATTGCAGAAACCTGATGGGTCGCTTGCTCACACTGCGGAAGAGAAAGCGAACCTGTTTGCTTCCCTTTTTGCGGAAAACTCGCGTCTAGATACCGCAGGTAAAACGCCACCATCGTTATCTAAAGTCGGCTGCAACATGCCAGCCGTCTGTATTCGCCAGAAAGAGAGGTACTTAAAATCCTGCGAAACCTAGACGTAAATAAAGCGAGCGGCCCTGATGGTATCCCTGCAATTGTTCTGCGTAACTGTGCGCCTGAGTTGTCTCCGATATTGACACGCCTGTTCCGCCTCTCACTGGAGACTGGTGTAGTTCCCCAATCGTGGAAGCTTGCAAACGTGCAACCTGTGCCCAAAAAAGGCAGTCGTGCTGACCCTGCCAATTATAGACCCATATCAGTCACCTCTATACTCTGCAAGACTATGGAGCGTGTACTAAACAATCGGCTCCTGGCTTACCTCGAGAGCAATGATCTGCTTAACGACCGTCAATACGGCTTCCGCCGCGGGCGGTCGACAGGGGACCTCCTCGTGCATGCCACCCACTCATGGAGCGAGGCTATCGAGAGGCACGGCGAAGCCCTCGCCGTGTCTTTGGATGTCTCAAAGGCATTTGACAGGGTCTGGCACGCTAGTCTTATTAACAAGCTTCCCGCCTACGGGCTACCTACTGGACTTTGCAACTGGATCGCAGATTTCTTGAGTGGACGGTCAATACGAGTGGTCCTAGAAGGACGCTCTTCAGATGAGCAGGCTATTGATGCCGGCGTCCCTCAAGGGTCTGTACTTTCTGCAACCCTATTTCTGCTGCACATCAACGATATGCTCACGCCCGACACCTTTGGGTATGCAGATGACAGCACGGTTGTTGATAGGTACCTGTCCAGTGCAAAGGCCAGCAATGAATCTACTCAGTCTTGTCGAGAGGCCCTAGTGAGTCGCCTAAACTTGAATCTTGAAGCAATATCCGAATGGGGTGATGCAAATCTTGTCAAGTTTAATGCATCTAAAACACAGGCATGTCTATTCTCCACTAAACGGAGTCCCTTCGACCTGACTCCGACTTTCCGAGGTGTATCCGTACCAATTTCCGACCATCTTGAGCTTCTTGGCATGAAACTTTCATCTGACCTGAACTTTGGACAATATATTGAGTCTTTGGCCACGACTGCAGCAAAAAGACTCGGAATTCTCTCGAAGGTCAGGCGATACTTCACACCAGTACAGCTTTTACAACTATACCAAGCTCAAGTCCGTTCCTGCATGGAGTATTGCTGTCACCTGTGGGACGGGTCTGCCAAATACCAGCTGGCAGCCCTGGACTCGATTGAGAAGCGCGCCAAGAAACTCATCGCTGATAGGGCACTTATTGACGCAAAGTTACAGAGCCTCGAACACCGTCGCAAGGTAGCTTGCTTGTCGGTATTCTACAGGATACATTTCGGGGAGTGTGCACAGTCTCTCCATGACCTGATACCTCCGTCACCATTCCATCTCCGGTGCACGAGACGCCGGTTGGGATTCCACCCTTATATCGTAGACATCCCGCAAATTCGCACAAAGCGCTTCGCTTCTACATTTTTAATGCGAACTGCTAAGGAGTGGAACTCCCTGCCTGCTGATCTGTTTCCGGAACGTTATAACCTGGGCCTTTTCAAGGCAAGAGTGAATAGGCATTATCTGGGCGAGCATGTTCCATCATCGTCTGCATCGTCACTTAACATCAGGTGAGATTGCGGACAAATGCTTACCCATTATTTATAAAAAAAAAAAAAAAAAAAAAAAAAAATCAACGGTTACAGGTTTATCCTGATCGTCAAATCGATGTAGCAGGTATGGATATAACCTGATTGTTAAATCAACGGTTACAGGTTTATCCTGATCGTCAAATCGATGTAGCAGGTATGGATATAACCTGATTGTTAAATCAACGGTTACAGGTTTATCCTGATCGTCAAATCGATGTAGCAGGTATGGATATAACCTGATTGTTAAATCAACGGTAACAGGTTTATCCTGAAATCGATGGTAGCAGGTATTGATATAACCTGATTGTTAAATCAACGGTAACAAGTATAACCTGATCGTTAAATCAAAGAGAACAGATACGATCTGATCGAAATCAATAGTAATTTGAAGTTATCATACAGCAGTAAATCTGTCCATTGTATTGATACATATAAAGTAAGTCAAACAGTGTAAAACTGGTCATTTAATTGATGAATACACAGTAGTGGGTATAGCAGTGAAAACTGATCCTAAAATATGGTAATGTTAGTGCAATTGCACTTGTAACGCAACGCAAGTTTCGGATTCCATTCTCGGAGGTGTCACTCAGTTGATATATATCAATTTGTAAATTCTGTCTAGGACATTGCATGCTACACCGATTGCGAAGTCTAGTTACACAACCATGTCAGAGGTCTTCTACTTGAAGTAGGCGGTTGAACAACTCTGACATCAGGTCTCATCGGGTCGTTGGATGACTTAGTGTCCCACTCGAAGAAGAAGAACCGATAAGTGAAAAATATATATTGTGTGTATGTATTCCTGTAAGTACTAGTTTCTCGGTTTCAATACGTATACCTACCAACCGGGGCCTGGAACTGCGGAAGGTAGACCTCGTGGGCTAGAAGGATAATTCATATCTCCTTCTCCTTCTATCGTGGAGTAGAGCCGGCCGAGTCGATGAACGCCCAAGTCTAATATAATATTACAGATGGAAAGGTGAGTGGAAGTCTATCAGAGAGCAAGGAGAGTGGAAATGGTTACTCTTTACCACAGGTAAACATGTCGGTAATTCTCACGGGAATATCAAAATTTAGCCGCAGGTAAAACCACGGTAGGAAAAGCCAGTTAATACAACCTAGTGGGTTGTTCTCCAATAGTTTGTTGTGCAGGACGAGATAAGTGGGTTTGAATGAAAGAATGTACACCTAGTAATGCTGTGTTTTAGAAAATATCAATTCAAATGAAACCTTTGATCATTGGTTTCTATATTACTTTGGTACTGAAGAACTACTGAGGAACTGGGACACATTACATTGTTTTTGTCTTTCATTCATGATATAGGTAAGTATATACCTACATACATAGGTACATGCAGTCATGTGTTATCATTGTCGCAGGTTCAATTCCCGTGGGTGATTTAGCGGTTTAAAGATATTATTTTGGGTGTTTGTTCCCTGCTAAGTAAGTGTATGTTGTCCCTTGCGGGTGCAAGAAGTGCTGACGATTAGGTATTTAAGGGTTTCCCTTTGTATTTGTTTGCTAACCAATATATATTGTATGATTTCAAGTGAGTTTGCGGGGGTAGAAGTCTTCAGTTTACCTTCCTACAATATTTTACTTATAAGTGTTCGGTCTACGTAGACATGGACGTTTCACTGTAATTTGTGCAGTGTTGTTGCATAATATTGTGAGTAAAAAAAAGGGGGGGAGAAGAAGATAGGTATAGAATACAGGCACTGGTAACAGTCAGACGGCGTTTCTTATTGCCAGATTATCGTTGTCGAGCACACTTTAGTAGATTCAACCAATTTATAAACGGGAACGATGTGATAGGTATAAGTACTTATACGACGTTTTGGTCAATTTCGATGCAAACCTGGGCAGGTAGATACAGAAGAAAATTATAGATAATGCGAATAAGATATTGCGAAGTTACTAGTAAGTAAGTAATATAACGTCATTGCACAACACAAAGAACAGTATACACAATTACCAAAAATCTAGTACCTATGAACTTACCGGGACCACGCAGCGGTGACTGCAGTGGATTTCGTTTCTAACAAATGCTGGAGTATTGAATTTCAGAGCAAGCGCAAGACAAGGGATCTGAAATTGTTCGTGCTGAGCCCAGGAAATTTATTATCATTTCACTGTTGGCAACTGTTGGTAAGACTGTTTATTATCGGCCCAAGTCTGTCAAGTGGTAAAAGTGTCACCCGCGGGAGTTCCCAGCAAATTAAACGTAAGTTAACGCAGTTCAGACTTCAAAATAGATATGCAGTATTCCACTTCGGTTTAAAAACAGTGTGGACACATCTTGTCCTGCGTTTTAGCCCGTTGAACATACTGCGTCACAGCGAACAGACAACGCATAGCAGAAAATTAAGTGACTACAAATTCCGATTTTCAGAATTTTACAAAAGAAAAGCTTCTTCAAAGCTAGTATTAAATTATAACAAATAAAATGTTAGTATCTCAAGGAGAGTCCAGCGATCACAATAACAAATTATAAATTTGATTGATGTAAGTGGTTAGTTTCATAAAACTACACGAGCTAATAATTACTAATTCACACTGCTGATAGCTATTATGATGCTTTGTTATTTTTGGGGTCGATTTTGGTGAATGCTAAATTTGTCGGGACCAATACTCATCCATTGCTGACTTATGGAGATAATTATTTTAGATATAATATCATCAATTAACACTTTGGCAATTCCATTTTTGCTGTGAGCGCTGTTCTACATGCGGGTATCGGATATACCTACTTATTCATTTTAATGAATTTTATTCTTCTAATGAGAACGTTTTGTTTGTTTTTGCAAGTTTTATAACTGAACGCAAAGCTTATTCAATTTTAAATTAAATAATGAAAAAGTTTTAAGTAAACTCATCTGGGTAAAACTAAGAAATTCACTGGACTAACTAACCGAAATTATATTTATATAATAGGTATATGATTTATTCATAATTATAATTGTTGTATCAGTTAAGTAAGGCGGATGACCTTAGACACAACAGACTTTATTGAACAAGAACAAAATACTTAAGTTAAAAAAATATTTTAGTTCATCATGTAGTTAATTATCATAAATTGTACGATTGGCGACATTATTGCTTTTGTAGCAACATCTTCCATACAGCCTGATAGTAATAACTAAGCTGTTAAACGTAGTTGATGCTTTATTATTAAGCTGATTGATTTTGTATAAATTTGTTTGTTTCTTCAGTCATTTACACATAGAATATAATATTATTGCGAAATGAACGAAAGGTGAACGAAAGTTATTTATTACAATCTCAGATTACAATAATACCAATGTTTATTATCTATCAGCATATACGGACACGTAAAATATAAGACGTTTTGTTTTCATCACCTCACTGATGAACCCTACCTATTTATTGCCTACGACTTTAGTCAGACAGGAATAACAGGTAGACAGAAATCTTATTCAATAAGAAAATTGTCATTTTCGGTACAAGCAAGATTATTTGGGTTATGTACAACATTTTTCTTGTAGAAGGTTACCACTAACAACAATAACAATTCAGAAAAAAAAATTAAAACAAAAGAAGGGGATTATAGGTAATAGGTAAAATACTTTCTTACGTAGTTTAAAATGAGTTTAGTTTTATTAATTGATGCCTATCATAAGTTACCTATCTATCAATGTTTACCCTCATCGATTTTATTTTGTGCCTTACCATCAGTTGAGGAAGCTATTAAAATAGAAATCTAAGTTTTGGAAAAAATAGTACCTACCTATTTATTTTAAATGGTTTTACGGAAACGGAGGCTCATAACCAGGGAAGAAGACCAAAGCATAAATAAAACTAAAATTAAAACAAAAGGGAGATGTAGTGTATTGAGTTAGTGTAATGACTATCGTAGTATAAAGAGTAAGTGTATTGACTGTCAGTGTCTCGAGCACGTACGTCACCACGGACGGTAGGGTAGGGATTCTGTCCTGTCAGTCAGTCTATGCCCGACCGTAGCCCCGACCGGCTGTGTGATGGCGCGTCGACGAGCCACTTCAGACTTCAGTCAAGTCTCATCATCTTAGCGTCTTCCAGGACGCTATACTTGTGCTCGACAGAGCCCTACATGACTACCGAAGGTAGGCGGGAACCGTAAACAAAAACTTCCGAACGCGAGAGCGACTAGGCGGCTAATCTGGAGTATAGTGTTAAGATATATATATTATTAAATATCTTAATATTCCCATCCCTCACAATAATGCGCCTTTGCCTGCTATAACTAGGCGGCTTAGGCTTTAAAATGAGACATAATTCATTAATGTTTGCAGTAGTGGGTATTTTGTCCATACTAAAGGTCCCAATGTCCTTTTGTGTCATAAAACACCTTATCACTAAAGTATGAAGTTAAAAGAACCTTTTTTTTACCGAATTTCTATTTCAGTCCTCTGCGCCTTGACAACATAAATGAGCCCATTGACGTATTCTTTTTTAAAGTAATAAAGCCATTTCTGAGCAAATTTTAGAAAAATATCTTACTGTGTATCTTATATCACGAGCGGGATTTGAACCTACGACCTACGCCGTTGAACAATGCGGCAAATTACAGATTTTTGCGATCGATGTCATTGTATAATGCCGGCTAAATAGAATATTTTTGAGCGACTTAGACGATGAATTATAATTCAGTAGTAACAGAGCATTTACTTAATTTTTTACGGTATCTGAGACGAATGAGATAAATAGATGTGTAAAGTAACCCTTAATACTATAGATCTAAAAAATTAAACTTATGTTTTTGCGTTTGTGAATCAAAAAACTACAAAATGTTTGCTTACCCGCCGAAAATATATCCACTGTTGTCTTCTATTATAACTACGCTCGCGCCCACGTCTTGGATTCGACCTGAAAATAATAAAAAATTCAATAGTAGCTTCAAATAAACATCCTAATGTTTTTAACGAATCTCGCAATCTCGGTGCAAGTAACTCAAGGTCGGCTACGCCTGCATATATTGGGTACAGCAGGTAACGCGTTTGTAAATTAAAAATACACACTACAATATACTACAAGTTAAAATTGTAAATGTCGATCTATTTAGTAATTCTTTGAACATTTTAATAAAAATATCTTTGCAGCATCTTTCCAATATTGTTTAGTTACTGTGCATATTTTTGTTTCATCGGTATTTTTCATTACCTATTTCAAACTTTTGTAGCTCCTTTTTAGTGAGAGAATATTTTGTATAAGTAATATTAAGGAAACTGTAGGTCTATAATCTGATAAGTTTACACTGTATCACCTATAACTACATATGACTGTTTGTTTCTAATGAAATAAAATTAATTAATAAAGTTATGTATGTTTTGGAGAACGATCTCACCTGCCATAGTGGAGAAGCTTTCTCCGTGTATGTGTGAGGAGAAGAGGAATCTCCAGCGCTCCCTGTGCTTGTGAGGGATCTGACCGTTCAGCCACACCAGATGTGAGAGGTCCACGAATGCCGGGTAGTCGGGTAGAGTGCTTATTCCTGGAAAATAACAGATAGGCATTAATTGTATACTCATTTATGTACGTACATCTGAATCGCTTCTTTATAGTATCAGATGGGGTGGGACAGGATAAGATATGATAGTATTTAACAGGATAAGCTAAAATAAGGTAGGATAGGATTACCAATAAGACTTACCATCACTTGATTCCATTTCGCCTCTGTTCCTGGGTGGCCTATCGAATACCCATTTTTGATAGGATAGGTAGGGTAGGGGACGATAGGATAGGATAGTATCTTATAGGATAAGATAAGATATGATAAGATATGATAAGATAAGATATGATTTGATACGATAGAGTAAGATAGGATAAGATACGATAGGATAAAATAAGGTTGGCTAAGATAGGATTATTTGAAAACAGAAAAAAATGCAAAGAAAACATGACATCAGGCAGGGTACAGCACTCGGATGAAAGAAACCCTATGGATCTGAAATAGTTGTCTATAGGAAAAAATGTTATACATATATGATGCGTTTTGACGGTAAACTTATATACGTAATGCGATTTCCTTCTTATTTATGGTTTTCTTGGTAAGCCGAAAGAGACGACACTAATTTTGACAGTTAGCATTTCGGAAATTATTTTCTGTGACGTCACCGTAACCATTCTTCGTGGCAAATCTGCCATTACAAAAAATACGTGTCTGTGGTAGCTCATCTGTCAACAAGCGTTGAAATATTTTTTTGTTGTTGAATATAAATTAGTACGTAATCATTTGTGTGAAAATTACTAATAAAAAGTGAAGAAAAACGTATATAAGATGCCCCGGTGCAGCGTTATTGGCTGCGGCACCGATAGTAGAAAAATGCCGCCGGATATAACATTACACCAGTAAGTACTGCGCATTTCATTGAAATATCTCAGTATTTTTCAATTTCTCAAGTGTGCTTGCAGTAAATCGACCTATTGCTTTACTATTCATACAAATACAGTCCATATTTTTATTTAGATTTGATAAAAAGTGGTTAAAATTTGTAGAAATGTTTTGTATGGGATTTAGTGATGTAGGGTTTGTTCCCGTATCGACTATCGATGATTCGGTTAGAGTGCACCTTGGCGGGCTGCCATACAAATGACCTTTTTACTAAATTTTCTAAGTGTGTTCCGATGGTAGAGGCGTATGAAAGTAGGCTTCTTTTCTCGTTGGTCCCAAAATCGATGGGAGGCCCCGGAGGCCTCTGGGGGTAATATGGGCCTCCCGATTTTTAGACGTTCCGTCAAAAGTGGAAAGAGTAGATTATATACAACAACTTTTGCCTACAAAGTTTTAGTCTGGGGCCTTTGGGTTAGCCTTTAGGGCCCCGCAGACCCTTCAACTGAATAAGAACAGGCCGGCAAGGGCCCCCTGACGAAACTTTGTAGACAAAAGTCCCTGGAAGCCTTAGGGAAGATTTTTTTGTTCTATGCAGAGCCCCTAGTTGCACTCTAACCGAGAAGGTTTAAAAGTGAACATTTTGAAATTTTGCTTAGTGCTGTAGCCGCTAAATGCACCTCAACTCTTGATACCGAAATCTTGCGGTAACGGTCGGGATTCTTGCGAAACAGTGTGGGATTGGCTTTATCCCGCACCATCTCGCAATAATCCCGCATAATTCTGCAACCCACAAGAACTAGGCACATACTTATAGACATACCTATTCTTTTCAGTTTACCTAAGATGGAAGAAAAGCGAAATGCATGGCTGGAAATACTTGGTGTGGAGAATATAGACACTGCAAGAAAGCATATCTTTGAATGTTCACAACATTTTGAAAATTCCTGTTTTAACCGAACAATGAATAATTATAGTAAAACTACGAGATGGAGCCTTGTCATCACATACTTTACTGGTTAATGATATTTCAATTTATTAATTATTCCGCCTTCAATACATTTATTGTTTCTGATTCAAATGGCAAAATTCGTCTGTTCTCAAATAAGTCGGGTTTTCCCACTTTTACAATGAAAACTGTAATTTTTTACTTTTGATTGGCTGAATAAAATAATAAAATTGCAATCTGTTGTAATCTATTTCGATTATTGTTCACCACCCCATATTTTTACTTAAATATATTCAATTTACAGAATCAAGCTGCCTACAGTTTGACTATACATTGATAATATCGATATCGATAATTTTCTTCTTATACTCTAGTAACATCCCTAGTTCAATCCGCCATTACAAATTACCATCAAAATAGGCAGGCACGTTTTTTTCGTAGTTATTTCAGATCCATAGGGTTTCTTTCATCCGAGGTACAGCAACAAAGAGGGCGCCTGAGGAATGGCCGCTTCCCCCTGGGTGGAGCCACTAGAGAGTATCTATTCTAGGGTAGGATAGGGTTTGATAGGGTAGGGTAGGGTACGATATGAGGATATGATAGTATTTGATAGGATAAGATAAGAGATAGGGTAGGATATGATACGATATGATAGCAAACGATAGGATAAGATAAGGTAAGATTGCCTAAAATAAGAAAGAATTCTTAGATGGAGAAGGGACTAAGATAAGATAGAGGATATCACAGGATACGATAGAGTGGGATAGGATAAGGTAAGATTGGCTAAGTTAAGAAAGAATTATTTGCACACAAAAAAGCAATTGATGACTTACCATCAGGGTATGGCAACAAAGATGGCGCCTGTTGGACGGGCGCCTCTCCCTGGGTTGAGCCACCGGTAGAGTATATTTTCTAGGGTAGGATAGGGTAGGGAAGAGTACGATAGGATAGGATACGATATGATAGTATTTGATAGGATAAGATAGTTAGTTAGGTGATAGGGTAGGATAGGATAGGATAAGGTAAGATTGTCTAAGATATTATAGAATTATTTGCACACGAAAAAGCTGCAGATGAAACACGACTAACCATCAGGATACGGTAGTAGCGAGGGCGCCTGTTGAACGGGCACCTCCCCCTGCGTTGAGCCACCGGTAGAGTACCTCTTCTCGCGGCCCTCGGTCACTCCGTACAGACTCTCGAAAACTGTCTCCGACATTCGGGCCTGGCACGGGATGAGCCGGCATGGCGCTTGATGGCAAGGGATGAGACGAGAGAGGATAGAATATGACTAGAGAAGATAGGGTAGGGTAAAGATTGGCTTAGATAAGATAGGATTATTTGTACACAAAGAAGAAAACATGACTAACCATCTGCGTATAGCCACCGGTAGAGTACCTCTTCTCACGGCCCTCGGTCACTCCGTACAGACTCTCGAAAACTGTCTCCGACTTTCGAGCTTGGCACGGGATGGGCCGCGATTGCGCTTGATGGCAAGGGATGGGACGGGATGGAAGGGGAAGAAAAGGGATGGGACGGTATGGCACAGGGTAATACGGGATAGCGGAAGAGGAATGAGGATAGATCATTACTAGAGATGATAGGGTAGGATAAAGATTGGCTAAGATAAGATAGGATTATTTGTACACAAAGAAGAAAACATGACTTACCATGAGGATATGGCAACAAAGATGGCGCCTGAGGGACAGGCACTTCCCCCTGCGTAGAGCCAGCGGTAGAGTACCTTTTCTAGGGTAGGGTAGTATTTGATAGTATAAGATAAGATTGCCTAAGATAAGACAGGATTCTTTGCACACAAAATAGCAGTTTGCAGATAAAACATGACTTACCATCAGGATACGGTAGAAGCGAGGGCGCCTGAGGAACTGGGGCCTCCCCCTGCGTAGAGCCACCGGTGGAGTACCTCTTCTCGCGGCCCTCGGTCACTCCGTACAGACTCTCGAAAACTGTCTCCGACATTCGAGCCTGGCACGGGATGGGCCGGGATGGCGCTTGATGGCAAGGTATGGGACGGGAAGGGACGGGATGGAAAGGAATGGGATGGGACGATATGGCACAAGATAATACGGGATAGCATACGGGATAGCGGAAGAGGAATGAGGATAGAACATTACTAGAGATGATAGGGTAGGATAAAGATTGGCTAAGATAAGATAGGATTATTTGTACACAAAGAAGAAAACATGACTAACCATCACGACGACGAAAACATGACAGACCATAAAGATGGCGCCTGAGGTACAGGAGCCTCGCCTTGGGTTGAGCCACCGGTAGAGTACCTCTTCTCGCGGCCCTCGGTCACTCCATACAGACTCTCGAAAACTGTCTCCGACATTCGAGATGGCATTTGATGGCAAGGGATGGGACGGGCGGAAAGGTACGGGATGGAAAGGGATGAAAAGGGATGGGACGATATGGCACAGTATAACATGGGATGGGACGGAAGATGATAGAATATTACTATAGATGATAGGGTAGGATAAAGATTGACTAAGATAATTATAGAGGAAACATGACTTACCATCAGGGTATGGCAACAAAGATGGCGCCTGAGGAACCGGCGCCTCTCCCTGGGTTGAGCCACCGGTGGAGTACCTCTTCTCGCGGCCCTCGGTCACTCCGTACAGACTCTCGAAAACTGTCTCCGACATTCGGGCGAGGCATGGGATGAGCCGGGATGGCATTTGATGGCAAGGGATGGAAAGGAATAGGATGAGATGGGACGATATGACTCGGGATAATACGGGATAGCGGAAGAGGAATGAGGATAGAACATTACTAGAGATGATAGGGTAGGATAAAGATTGGCTAAGATAAGACAGGATTCGTTGCACACAAAGTAGCAGTTTGCAGGTAAAACATGACTTACCATCAGGGTACGGTAGAAGCGAGGGCGCCTGTTGATCGGGCGCCTCTCCCTGGGTTGAGCCACCGGTAGAGTACCTCTTATCGCGGCCCTCGGTCACTCCGTACAGACTCTCGAAAACTGTCTCCGACATTCGAGCCTGGCACGGGATGGGCCGGGATGGCGCTTGATGGCAAGGGATGGGACGGGACGGGATGGAAAGGAATGGGATGGGATGGGACGTTATGGCACAAGATAATACGGGATAGCATACGGGATAGCGGAAGATGAATGAAGATAGAACATTACTAGAGAAGATAGGGTAGGATAAAGATTGGCTAAGATAAGCTTGCACACAATTGATAAATTATAGAGAAAACATGACTAACCATCAGGGTACGGCAACAAAGATGGCGCCTGTTGAACCGGCGCCTCTCCCTGGGTAGATCCACCGGTAGAGTACCTCTTCTCGCGGCCCTCGGTCACTCCGTACAGACTCTCGAAAACTGTCTCCGACATTCTGGCCAGTAACGTGTTGCCTAGGATCCTGGGGAAGAAATGTAGAGTTTATTTATCAAGTAGTTATTATTATTACAGGCTTTCAATCACTGCAAACTACTTTCTCACACATACGCTCGCACACACATAGACACAGGATTTTTACGCCATTTCTAAACCCTATTCATTCAGTGTCTTTTTATCGATGACTTTTTCGAAACACTTTTCATTAAGAGCTTATATCCTCGACTGTTTCTTTTAGCGATACATTTTATACCGAGGTTTATACGAGGAGGAAATGGATTCTAAGCCGGCATCACACGACATTCTTATAGAGCAGAAAATCTTACCATTGTGACACCACTGAAGCAGGGTACTCCGTATTCGGGTTATCAGGATCCTGGGCGACCGTAGCGGCCACTGCTTCACCCAAAGCCTGGACATGATTGGCTTTCCCTCTAAAACCTTTCTCGATCCAGAGTTTGGGGTTTGGATGCCGGGAGGATTTCACCATTCGGATGTACGTTGATACTACGCTTTCGCAGTACTGAAAAAGAGAATAAAAAATGATTTGTGTACTGGAAACTTATTTATGAATCAGTCAAAAATTGGCTTGCTTCACTGTGAAACTCAGGCGGTTTTAACCGTCCTTCTGACAACTGTACAAAGAATTATTTTTGAAAGATTAATTCAATCCTCCCAGAACTCCCAGTCCCAGTATAATATCAGGAGGCGTATTATTGGATAATTGGAAAACCGATCTTTGTGAATGGATACGTTAGACAACGTTATACGAAACAGCTTGAGATTCACAGTGAATCTCAGGCTGTTTTAACCGTGTTTTTGTTGGTATCCCTTTTACAGGCATAATTTTTTTTCCACTAATTTGTTTTAGCATAACATGTTTCGCATATTTTTTTTTCACCTACCATTGTTTTGACATAGGTAATAATTTCTTGCCATAATATTCATCTTGGCATAATCATATTTTAGACTATTGTATTTTATACTAACAATATTTTGGCATAATTGCTTTCGCAATAATTTTTTTTGGACTAATATGTAGGTATATTTTTTATTAAGGTCAATTGGCAGGTAATGTAAGTCAGTTTAGTATTTTTTAAGATATATTAGGTTAAATTAGGTCAGTTTAGGTTAGGTTAGGTTATTTTTATACAATTTGGAGGTTCTTCTTATGCATCAGATTTTTATGCCTATTTTGATTATGGATATGACAATTTATGGTTTTGAATTTTAGGCCTATGTACTATTATGGCAATATTTTTTGTGCGTAAAGAAATTATGCCTAAACTGTTATGCGTACATGAATTATGCGTAAGTATCATTAGTTTAAATTACAGTGTGCCAAAATATATTATGTCAATTCTTTTTATGCAAATGGATAGAGAACCGTTTTTGTTACACGAGCTGCGACATATGGTCCATTTTTAATATCTTAGTGACTTACCTCTCTCAGTAACTGATATGATACAACAGTGCTCGGACTGTACTCCTTTCCCAAGCATTCAAATAATGCTTTCGTTTTCTCGTCCACCGTTCCTATAAAAAATACAATAATATAAAAAAAATACTTACTCTACTGTTTATAAAATACAAAAAATACGCAAATAAAGCGAATAAAGTTGTTCTTAAGTTATATTTTAGGCACTGGACTTAGATAAGAGACTCATTTTTGTAAGGGTTTACTAATGTGACAATGTCAAAGTTCAGTCATTTCTTATAGGTGCAGTGCGTGCGATTATGCAATCGCTCCTGCTGTCATCTGAAATAAGCTGTGTATTATCCTCCACATCGTCCGCCATTGTCTAATCCGGCAGACAACGACAAGTCATTACATTACGTACAAACAGCATCTAAACGCGCTACTAACTTTTTTTATTCCTTTTTTTTTTTGACTGTTTCAACCCCCGAATATTTACTTACACCCGTATCCGTCTTTAAACCGATGGTACTCAAATAGAGGCTACACTTCGGCAAATTGTAGTATTGGATGTCTACCGGCCTGATTGACCAATCATTTAAAGTTGCCAGAAGACCGTGTCTTGTGGCGCACCTTATGGAAGGTCTACGTCCAACAATGGACTGCTGTAGGCTAATGTGATGATGATGATCTGCCACTAACCTCTCATGTTGTAGACGTAAAGCTCGGCGAACTTGTTGAAGTCACATTGCGCCTGCTTGTTCGGGCCAAACCCGAACAGGAAGTTTGACAGATACTGCGCGAGCCGCGGGTCTATTTGCGGGCCCCAGTATTTCTGGAAAAAGAAAAACATTTATAATTTTGTAATCTTTTTGTTCATATTGTAATTCGTCTGCAGAGTGGAGGCTTAAAATAGCATCACTCCACTTCTTTTCTACCCGTGGGTCAGCATTCATGAAACTGAACATCTTTCCCCAACAAGGGTTGAATTAAGAAAAAATAAAAATTACGCCCTACATACAAAATGGCCAATCAGATTTACTATGGGAGGTCCAAATTTCTTTTTTCATATTTAGACCCATGTTCCATAGTTAAAGTTCTTCAGTTTAATGAGTACCTAGACCTCTTTTCGAATTGTTTTGCCCTTTTTGTTACTCTAGTTACATAAGATAGTACCTATTGATTGATTGATTAATAGCAACCGTGTGAAGATATTTTCCTACCATTGTTTTTCTAAAGTAAAGTTTTTCATAAGTTGTTTCTTCTTAGGTTTCCCTCGAACATTTTTGGTAGGTAATTATTATTTATAAACCATTTACTACTCATAATATTGATGTGCATGTGAAACTAATATTTACGTTCCGTTCCATACTTTGTGTAACCGCATATTAACATGAGTGTAGTAAAATTTAAGAGGCTGCCGAAATTATTATATGACGAATGTTTCCTGCGGGCGATAGATTTATAGTTGTTTTACTGTGGCACGACCACACCTACTGTTGCCAAGTGTTTCCTTTAAAATACTTATATAGGGTTACATTTAATTAAGTACAAATCTGTTGAGGGTGTGGTCTACTCACAAAACTAAACAACTTTTATTAGAAACTTTTCTTCGAAATATGAAAAGAAAATTTGGAACTTCCATACTAAGTGACACAGTTTTTTAACATTTTTGTATGGAAGGGCCAAATTTATTTTTCGTATTTCGAAGAAAAGTTTCTAACAAAAGTTGTTCAGTTTTATGAGTAGACCACACCCTCAAGAGATTTGTACTTAATTAAATGTAACCCCATATACCATTTTTAGGGTCGTACCCAAAGGAGAAAAACGGAACCCCATTACTGAGACTTCGCTCGCTGTTGTTTATCCGTCTGTCATCTCACCGGGCTATATCTAATATAAACCATAATAGTTCGAGTTGAACTTAGTTACCGTTATATCAAAAAGATAAAACTATAGGAGCATGCCAATAGTAGGCCTTAAAAAGAATTATAGCTCTACTAGTACGGCTTGTTAGTCATGAGTACAGTCCCATCCGGAAGATGGCGTGAAACTTGGCATGCACGTAGCTTTGACACGTATAATTAATAATTTCGGGGGGGACAGGCTGTCAAATGAATGTTTCCCCCTTCCCCCCCCTTTTGTGTCCCTAATTTAAGTTATTTTGCTTTAATTCGAAAACGGTTAAAGTTACATGAAAAACTTCCAAAGAGTAAAATATTCTTCATTAAATTCTGCACCACAATTGTATTTAAAGTACGTTAATAGGACTTATATTACAAGTTATGCTTCTGTGAAATTCATCATTTTTTTGAAGTTGACCTCCAGCTCTGAATTAGCCATAAGTACTTTGTGACAGAATATTCTATAAAACTTGGTATTGGCGTTTGTTAGTTAAGTAGTCTTCAAAGGAAATCCATAGACACTACACTTCATTCGTGCCTGTGAGGGTGGGGGGAGGGGGGCAAAATTTATTTTTTTGGAGCTGAACTTGAGCACTTTTGACTACTAAAGTAAGTACATATGAGAGGATAACTTTGGTATCATTTTCGGGTAAACCAAGGACGGAGTATTTATTTCTGGGAAGGATTTTGGTACCTCCTATACAAAAATATGTGTATATTAGGCGAAACAGAAAAAAAAGTACATTAAAGGCAATTGTGGTGCAGAATTTAATGAAGAATATTTTACTCTTTGGAAGTTTTCATGTAACTGTAACCGTTTTCGAATTAAAGCAAAATAACTAAAATTAGGGACACAAAAGGGGGGGGAGGGGGGGGAAACATTCATTTGACAGCCTGTCCCCCCCGAAATTATTAATTATACGTGTCAAAGCTACGTGCATGCCAAGTTTCACGCCATCTTCCGGATGGGACCGTACCTTCATACAAGCTGTAGGCTAAGAAGCCGTACTATACATGCATTACTCGGAAAAAACAGGTGCATACGTTTGTATGAAAAGGGGGGAAAATAGGCCTTTAGGACCAAAATGCTGAACACATGGGCCTCCCCCTATTAGGGAGGTATTTGCCATACTCACCACGCTTGGCAGGCGGGTTGGTGAGAGCAATGCAAGATGTTGCAATGCGATTGCGAAATTCATCCAGGGATTGAACCCCTGGATGAATGATTAAGGGTAATGATTAATCGTGTATCTTCCACAATATCAAAAGATATGTATATCTCGCGGTATCTAAGCACGCCCAGACATTATGGTACAGATATAGCAAAGAATAATAGCGTCAGATTTTTCCGCCATATATTTCACCCCGACCTTCAATATTTACCCGCGCCTGGTTTTCTTCAAAGACTCAATTATAACACCTATTGTATTAAATTGGGGCGACTAAAACAGCGAGTTCATAAGCGGGGCGACAAGCGGTTTTGTGGCTACCAAAAGATTATTTATTGCGCTACCACAGACGCTACGACGCCTCGGCGGCGACCTGAAGCAAAAAATTACTCTACTACTCAATAAACCGAGAGAAATCTATTTAAATTATAAAATGAAATAAACATAATTTTTGCGTCAAGTATCAGTTATAATACACCTTCGTGGAATAGTTTAACCGATTAAGTTGCTGATACGAAGATATTTTCAGACCTAATACTTAGTGAAAAATAATAAATGTATTTTGTAAAATTACATATTATTATGACAAAAAAATCAAATGAAACATAAACGTAAGAACATTTGCAACATACTACTATAAACCTGATTCATAGAAAAAGAGGACCAGAAATGGCAACATCAATGTTGTCATCTTGCTCAAATGTCATGTAATATGATAAAGACACAAACAATACTGTTGCCATTTTGGGTCCCTTTCTTCTATGAATCAGGTTATACTTAATTCTGAATCGGAGCTGAGCTTAGTGGTTTACAACTCCGCAAATTTCGTAGCCACACTTGAATAGTCCAGTAATCTGTATGCATTATTCCCTGAAAAAATAAACAATCTCGGCGTGTTTGGTTTATACGTTACCACTCAAACCCGGACGCATTACTCGATTCTGACTCCGGGGTCGTATCAAACTGACAGCGCGGTACATACATTAGCATTTTGTAAAATCAGATAAACCAACTTTCAGTGGTTAATGGACTCGTGTGTCGTAATCGTCTATCAAAGTCGTGAGTGCTGAATTTGTTGGACAATGGATCGTTGAAAAATTTGGAATACAAAGGACTATCTTCTTCTACCTGGTAGTATGGGACACCGAGCCAACGATCTTTGCCATGGTGCTTCACATGTGAGACGCGCGTCGCATCGATGACGACTGACAATCACTTGTCTGAAAGATGTACTCTTACGTCTCGCGTAGCACGTCTCATCTGTCTGATCAAAAAGTAATCAATTGACAAGATATTAACTTTGTGTGCCCTTCAAGTCAAGTCAATCATTTATTTCTTAGTAAGAATCCTTTTTACTATAATGCAAAATTTTCTCTTTTTTATAACAATTTATGTTCCTACCCTAAGCGCGGCTCGGGCGGGATAATAAAATAAAAAAGGCACTGCCTTCGTGGTATGGATGAGTATATCATAGTCATTATCTAATCCCTAATGTGTAACGAGGTACCTACGCCCTTGCTCACGCACTTACGTCATCGCTCGCCCCATCGCCAGAACAATTATTGACCATTGTCCAGCCCAAATACTGGATATTACCCATCGATATGTAGCTGTCTAGGCCGCCCAAGGCCAGCTGATGATATGACCACACTACGACACGCACAAAGGTTACGATGGGTAGTTTTACAAGTAAGTATGTGCGTACATAAGTCCTGTTAAGTTTTTTGGAGAGAAGATTAAAGAGGTCCTTAATTTTTTTAGGTTTGCATCATCAAATCCACATGTGAAGTAGGTACAGGGTGGTACAGGAAACTACAAATCTAATAAAAATCTTTCCGAATCAGTCCAGTCCATATACTTATTTTTAAGGAATCACCGATACCAATGATTTGATGACCTCCTCCTTTACTAAAATAGGTTGAAAACCTTCTCCTGTCCTAGCTAGACTAAGGGCGGGTATTCATTGAGAACATTTCGGAGACAAAGTCCCGTGAAATTGCATAAATAAGTACAAAATATCCCCAGTAAATGTTGCCCAAGAAGATGCATTTTGAAGATGATGCTTATACAATATTGCGGGACAAAGTTCCCAGAAAGCACCCTGCGTCTTCATTGGGGACTTTTCGGGAACATTGTCCCGGAAAATTGTATCAGATACAATGTCGCAGGCATTTTGTCCCCAATAAATACCCGCCTTCATACATACAAATGACCTACGTTAGAAATTCTGCCGCCGTAGCCGTAACGAGACGGAAAACAAAAGTGATATATCGCAGTGACCTTGCCCGCTACGGTAGGCAGTAGTCACCTGATGTGTGAGGTTGTTCACATTATTTATATGTGTACCTATGTTTTCTTACTACTCCTAAGGTATAGTGTAATATTACAAGTGGCTAAACTACGAAACTGAAACTGAGAAGTGACTGGTAATAATAAACAATACTTTCCCCAAAAAACATAGGTCGAAATATGAAAAAAAAATTTGACTATCCTTATAAAATTAGCTTGCTATGCCCTAAGTAGGTTTTACGACACATGGAGCAATGCTATTTCTACCCAGCATCACAGAGAACAAGTAGATGTGTTAAAAACAAAAAACCCGACTGCGGTAATTTTGAAGTAGTATTTTGCTGTAAAAAATCGCCATCTTGGATCTAAATTTTTTAATATAGCCAGTGTCACTCGCGCTGCTGAGACGAATCGAACGACAACTCATATGTCAAAATCCAACTATCCGTTTGGGCTGTAGCCCGTGAAAAAGAATTTTATACATAAGTACATACATTTATACATACATACGCTCGAAAAACATATCCCTCCTTCTGAGGCAGTCGGGTAAAAACGTAAGACGGTCCTTGTTTGCACACATGTGAGAAAAAAACTACGTCACATCGCGTAAAGATAAATTTTGTTAAATGATAAGATAATGAATGACGCTTTGACGCGTAAGATAAAATATTAAAACAGTAATGAAAGCAACTTGTGAATATTATAATCATAAGATCTCTACATACCTACATTCCTTAATTTCCTTTTACTTTTATTGGGTGCTAATTCAAATCTGGCGCAAGACCTTGGTATAAAATATGTATGAAAATAAGGGAGACTGCGCGCGGGGCGCCTTTACAGATGACTCACTGAGTACTGTTCATTCCAGTAACTGAGTACTAGTTACTGGAATTAACTGCAGTCTCAGAGGAATTCAAAAAGAAGAAGAAGGTAATTAAGAAGATGGTTGCCACGAACGTCATATGTTTTGCATTCAAATCGGATCAGAATCATATTACGTTCTTGAATCAGATTTAGAGCCGTATTTCATCCTCTTATTGAATCCAGCAAGCAACCCTGGCAATGTAACTGGCAAATAGGGTCGAGAGATCTTTCTGTAAACTGTCTATTTTGTTCGTGGTAGGTAGTACTAGTCTATCATTATCATCTTCCTGCCCTTATCCCAATTGCTTGGGGTCGGCGCAACACGTTTTGTTGAACACAAAATCGTGTTGCAAAGGATTTGACTTAATTTTACGACCGGCCGCCTACCAGACATCAACCCTCCTAGGGAATGCTTTTGTGGTGGATTAACCGCCACCATACGATTGGCCCTGGCTGTTTGAGTCGGGTTTATCCCTCAGTCGCCTCTTACGACCCCCACGGGAAGAGAAGGGGTGGTGTTATTCTACTCTGCCGGCACCACACGGCTATTAGTACCTACTAGTCTAAAAACAAAATATTTTAACGGTCAAATAAGTTCATGCAACAACTATTATTAAATGATGACTACATAAAACTTCAATGTAAACTCTCTATTCTGTTTGTGGTAGGTAGTAGATTGATAACAAATATTTTCAACGGATAAATAAGTCCATACAACAACTATTCATGATGACTACACAAATCTTCTTAACTATTTCAGATTCTCGACGTATGTTCTAAAAATTTGAAACATAGCAGTTATAGTGCGGCTGGGTGGCTGTAGGTGACTGGCTGGCTTATTTCTGACACCAGTTTACAGTTTACACCACTACACCACCACCGCTCACATCAACTGAAACCATTTCACGATTATGGATGGATGCCGTGAAGTGTAACATTAAGCGGGAGCGGGTTTCTTGTACAGACAGCAGAGAAATTCAATGGTCTAAGGCAATTTTCATACATAGCGGAATCAACCTCACAAAGCGTTAGATAGATAAATAATGAAAACATCGAGATTATTCGAGATTCAAATAGTAGAGCAGAGTTGCATTTAGACCCCTGGCGATGTGACATGATTCTCGGTGGGTCCCTCACAAAGTTGTCATTTAGCGCTTTGTTAATTTCTTCCTAGTGTCTACTTAGGGAATTGTAAGCCGAACCACCTGATTATCCAAAGAAAGATGGTTCCGGTGCTTAGGAGGAAGTCAGGTTAAGCCGTCGGCCCCAGTTGCTGTCTACCTATGATTACTTAGACGGAGATCGTTACACAACCATGCTGCCATCAGACCTGCTACTTGTAGTAGGCGGTCGTAAAACTCGGACACCAGTACCCGGTGTCCCACACGAAGAGAAAGAGTAGTCCCCTACAGAACCTACTACCGCTTAGCTAGAATTAGGAGCAATGTGAGTTTTCCCTTGGCCCACACCTGCCAAGCTCGCGTAAGCACGGCTAATTGAGTATTTGACGTATCGCCAGCACAGCGCTAGTAAATCTACAATGTTTGGCTGTTCTGATGGCTGTGCCTAAAACTGTATCTGAACACTAACAACCGATTATGATGTAGCCACGGGGAGCAGCAGGGATTTTCAGAGCTCGATTCAAATAAGAAATCTGTGACTTTTTGTGATAATTCTCTAAAACCTGCGCCTATTACAGAAGGGTCGCTTTCGCCATTGACTACTTTGGTGGTTGCTACGTTAGGCACTGCATTCATAATACGATCAAAAATTCATTTATCTCAGCGCAAAATGCTCGCGTAAGTTTTTTCATTGGTATTATCTGCGCTATAATGTATAGGCGTATTGTACGGAAATTACAGGTATTATAATAAATAAATAAATATCCCTGGACGAGACACACAGCGCCATCTAGTCCCAAACTAAGCAAAGCTTGTACTATGGGAACTAGACAACTGATATAATACTTATATACTTTTTTTGTAAATAAGAAGGCGAGAAGACCACTCGCTGCAGTTGCGGCCGTACGACCGTACACCTTTAGTATACTTAAGTGAGAAAGGGAGCGCTATACGACCGCCGATATAACAAAATTTGCTAAAATTACAAAATCTACTTCAATTACATTAGTTGCTCAATATAAAAAAATATGAAAACATATAAAAATATGAAAACACTAGCTGCCCGTCAGCGGTTTCACCCGCTGCAACCTATTATTCCGCGGGAAAAAAGCATTATTCGCCAAGAGATGTCGCTGTTAGTTTTCGGCGAAAACGTTTAAAACGCGAATCGGCTCAGTCACGCCACTTATTTCAAAAATATTGGAAAATGCGTGATCCCGTGGGAATGAGACATTTTTCCGTGGTAAAAGTATCCTATGTGTTATTCCAGATGCCCTTTTATATTTCTGCAAAGTTTCATGTCAATCTAATCAGCCGTTTTTGCGTGATGTCGTAACAAACACACACACAAACATCCGCCTTTATAATATTAGTAGGATATGCCGTGTGATGCCGGCTTAGAATAGCATCACCCCATTTCTTTCCTGTGGGTGTCGTAAGAAGCGACTAAACTAAAGGACTCGAGGGTATCATGTGTATTGCAATTTTAGGCGACAGGCTGACAACCTGTCACTATAGCGATACACGACAATAGCTAAAACAGCCCTCAAATATGTGTCAGACGTGGCGATAACGACCGTACTTTTACGGCCGTTGACGCTCTGCCTACCCCGCAAGGGATAAAGGCGTGATATATGTATGTATGTATGTATGAAAACATAGAACCTTATGGATGTTTGAATCTAATAAAAAACAACACAAGAAGTTATAAACGCAGTGCTACTAAATAAAATGCGGACGTAACTAAAATGTGCGGTCGAAACAAAACTAAACTAACTAAAACTAAATTAACATATAACTACGTACAAGTTGAAATTTAAGAATGTAATGAAAGTGATATTTCACCACTTAAGTGAATAAAGGTAACAGAGAGTTTGTTTGCCGATAATGAAGTTATTAAGTATATGGTTTTTGTACTTAACACTCTCTGTTAACTTGTAACTAAAAAAGGAAAAATATGTGTTTATAATGCAAAAAATAAGAACAACTTGTATGTAGGATGAAGTGGCATGATGGCAAGAAATTATCTTCGTTTCATTATATTTTTGAGCATCAGAAAAATTTTAGTTCAAAAATATTAGAAATAAATTAATCACAATTATAATCACTGGCTTTAATCCCTTCAAGATAAGATTAATTGGCAATGAAGGACTTAATTAAAATGTATAAACGGCGGCCGCGACGTGTAGCAATATTCATAGAATTTATTAGTGAGCGTCAGGATGGCCGGTGTACAGATTTGAATGAGACCTATACTGAAAAATAGTACCTAATTAGTACCAAATAGGTACTATTTGGTACTAATTAGGTACTATTTAAAATTCTGGTACACCGGCGGTTCTGACGTCAGGATGGCCGGTGTACTGTTATATCTTCTTAATCGCTACAACTATCATTTTGAAACCTACACCAATAAATAGTACCTAAATAGTACCCCCTGAAACACACAATTAGTTGTAAAAATATCAACGGGTTATGAGACAAATTGAAAAACAAGCTACCAGTGTTGCCAGATTGTCAAAACCGTCAGAAACGAAAACGGCGGAGCAATCTGGCAACACTGGGAGCTTCGAAACATAACTTTGTTTTTCAATTTGTCTCATAACCCGTTGATATTTTTACAACTTATTGTATGTTTCCGGGGGTACTATTTAGGTATTATTTATTAGTGTAGATTTCAGAATGATGGTTGTAGCGATTAAGAAGATATAACGGTACACCGGCCATCCTGACGTCAGAACCGCCGGTGTACCAGAATTTTAATATTACGGCTAAAGGATTGAGGTACTAATTTTAATTTTATAGGTACTATTTGGTACTAATTAGGTACTATTTTTCAGTATAGGTCTCATTCAAATCTGTATAGGTATACCGGCCATCCTGACGCTCACAATTTATTAGTGAACGAATATTCATTGATTTCTCTAAAAACAAAGTCAACAAAAGTACATTAGATACTTTTGGTTACAGTGGCGGATCCAGGGGGGGGGTCATGGGGGTCATGACCCCCCCCTGAGCCGGGCCCAGGACCTTGACTAAGTGGTTATATTATGGTTTACATATTGACAATGTCTTTTTTGTCGATGTCTAACACAAGTTTCCATTCAATTATACAGGGTGTTAGGGACGGTGTAACGAAAACTTTGCAGGCATGATCAGACCATCAAACTGAACAACTTTTACTATGGAGCCAATGGTGGGAAACGAAAAAAATTTTCAGGCCTCCCATACAAAAATCACGATCAGCTGACTGACTTTGTATGGGAGGTCGAAAAATTTTTTTCGTTTCCCACCATTGGCTCCATAGTAAAAGTTGTTCAGTTTCATGGTCTGAGCATGCCTGCAAAGTTTTCGTTACACCGTCCCTAACACCCCGTATAAGCAGAAGCCGGCATATTGCAAAATCGTCGACTTCATTCGGCCATCGTCCTAAGCTGATCCAGGTTTTTGGCCAAAAACCTAGGATTTTGGCCGAAATCTTAATGGGAACGAGGAGTGGAGAGGTACGTTATGCACCTCCTCCTGATCTGTTAAGGGTAGAGTTGGACACCCTGAGGCATCGGACGCCCTGAAGGATGGGGTAGCGTCAGACAACCTGAACAGCAGGATTGCCTCGGTTGACCTGAAGACAGACGCCATAAGAGCAGGAAGTACTACTGAACGCTCGGGAGAACGGGAGGTAGCGTCAGACGCCCTGGACGGCAGGGGGTATCGCCGGACGCCCAGGAAATCTACCGCCTGCCATCTTTAATCCTCCAGAGTGTCCGACGCTACCCACTCCCGCCAAGGCGTCCGACGCTACCTCCCACCCTCCAAGGCGTCCCACGCTACCTCCCACCCTCCAGAACGTCCAAAGCTACCTCCTGCATCTCAGGTTGTATGCCGCTACCTCCAACCCTCCAGGGATGCCCTTTACGGCAAGGGGTAGCGTCGAAAGCCCAGGAAAACCAACACCCGCCACTTTTTATCCACCAGAGTGTCCGACGCTACTTTGTAACACAATAGTAGGCCCGACGCTAACCCTTCCCGAGTACGGCGTCCCTGGAGGGTTGGAGGTAGCGTCAAACACCCTGAAAGGCAGGAGGTAGCGTTGCACGTGCTGTAAGGTGGGAGGTAGCGTCGGTCGCCCTGGAAGGCGTGGGTAGCGTTGGACACTCTGGAGGATGGAAGATGACGGTGGTTGGATTTTCTGGGACGCTACCCCGTGTCCTCTAGGGCGTCCGACGCTACCTCCGATCCTCCAGAGCGTCCGAGGCAATTCTGCTGTTCAGACTGTCTGATGTTACCTGTCCTTCAGGGTGTCCAACTCTACCCTTAAAAGATGTGCATAACATACCTCTTCACTCCTCGCTCCCCCGAAATGCAAAAAAAGCCATAATACTAAACAAATCTAGGATTTCGGAAAATCCTAGATTTTTGGCCAAAAACCTGGATCAGCTTAGTACGATGGCCGAAGGAAGTCTACGATTTTGCCATATGCCGGCTTTTGACCAAAAACCTAATTCTGCCTCTCGAAAAACACAATCCTTCTTCTGAGGCAGACGGGTCAAAAATTAGGTACCTACCTATAAAATTGTCTATGTGACCCCCCCCCCTGAGCCAAGGCTGGATCCGCCGGTGTTTGGTTATGACTTGAATTGGAGTTGGAATTGAGTCTTTTGGTATTTTTTGTTACTAAAACAACAAAGTTCAGCAATGCAACAGTAGGTACTTTACACAAAACTTCTTGCCACCATACCGAACTTAAACCGACAAAAATAAAAAACAAACTGAACAAACTTCAAGCAGGTCTGCGTCTACTGGTGCTCTAGGACTCACGATGATCTCGTCCTCGCGCATCTTGTCGGAGCGGCAGACGTTCTTGAAGGTGCTGGCGAGGTACTTCTGCTCGTCCTTCTGCAGCAGGTCGCACTCGCGGGCGAGCTTCTTGCTGCTGTTGCCCATGCTGGAAATATATAGCTGGTTAAGCCAGGTAATCATAAAGGACAAAATGCCAGGAACTTTTTATGTATTGAACCGGGTCTATCGCGATAATATTTAGGTAAATATTCATAAATTTACCTGTGTCCCGACGTTTCAACACAGTTTCATGTGTTGTGGTCGCGGATTGACGTCGTCAGCCGGGTTGACGTTGAGGTAAATTGTGAATATTCCTCCTCCATATACACACTTTTTCAGCATTTTTGTATGAGAGGTCCAAATTTTTTTTTCATATTTCGACGCTCCCTACGTATACTAGTCAAAGTGAAAGAAAATGCTAACTGCACTGGCAAGTGCATTAGAATGTACACATTAAAACGCATCTACTGGCATTTAAATTTTTTCTAAATTCAGTGTAGTTTAGATTCTAAATCAGCCACAGACTATTCTATCTGCATTCTAAGTGCACCAAGACTTCTAAAAGTATTCGAACTGCCGCTTATCATAGTGTACCTTGTTTGCAACTTTTTTAACTCGCACGAATACTACGACATCTGGCAGTACGAACATTTTTTGCTGGGGCACGACACAATGATAGTAAATACCTAATCAAGATATACTAACGTTCTTTTAGCTTTATTAATCTGGAATTTCCTTTAAGTCCCAAGTTTTGTTCTAATACAACGTACACTATGCCATCTACCAGATTGAATAGTATTCGTTTTAACGTCTGAATTAGTAATCAATGTACACTATTCGATCTGGTACATAGAATAGTGTATGCCATAAATTTATAGAATAATAGAAACGCATAGTATTCTATCTGGTAGATCGAACAGTTTACTTTTGTTGTATGAAATCACGAAGCTATTCTAACTGGTAGATGGAATAGTATACCTAAATCGCGTTTTGCTGATAAAATGAGATTTAATTGAATACATTGTAAACCATACACCGTACTGAAGAATTTGGAACTGACAAATGAAAAATTTAATAAAGAATGATGAATTATTATTTATTTTCAATTAATGCAAACTGCTCAGATCAAGGTTGGTACCAAATAAATTTCACTATAGCTATAGAACATGGTAGACCACAGGGAAGGCCTTGGCCCAATAGTGGAATCGGTTTACCCTTAACTGCTTAAGAACAAAGTCAAGACTTGGTTCCAAAATATTATGTATTTGTAAAATGGCACCCGCCACAGCGTGCCATCTTTTTTTCTGTACGTAATATTAATGTGTTTACAAATTTGCCGGTATAAAGCTAAGTAAAATAATAAGAATTAATTATTTACCCACTAAAATAAGACGAAAACAAAAAATGAAACAATAAAAAAGAAACTTATTCAGCAGATACCATACTTGCCGGCGAGGAACCTATGGCTGAAATCTCTGAAGGTCACCAAGAGCAGTGGGTTAATATGGTCGAATCAGTGGGTCATGTCCTACAATAGTAAAAAGGCTTGGGGCATACTTTGAAAACTGACTAGTGACCCTATCCCGGCAATACAATCTGGCCCCGTTACTGCGAACCAGGTTGCCCACCAGCTGCTTCTTAACGGTAAACCTGGTCGCGGGGGTGGTATCCGTCGACCTAAGTGCAGCCTACAACACCGTCAATACAAGCGTCAGCTCGGAAAATTGACGACGTACACAAACAACTTTTTGTTGTTATCCTAAGCGAAATGCTGAGTAACCGCCGGTTCCATGTGAGCTTGAACTCTGAAAAGAGCAGACGGCGAGCACAAAAAAATGTATTCCACAGGGTAGTGTTCTCGCACCTACCCTGTTTAACAATAACACCAATAACCAACCCCACCATCCTGCAACGAACCGGTTTATCAACGCGAATGATCTCGCTTTGACATGCCAGCGAAAATATTTCGAGGACGTGGAAGGACATCTTTCGACAGCGTTAGCTAATCTAACAACCTACTATCACGAAACCCTTTTAAGGCGAAACACTACAAAACTAAATCATGCGCGTTTAACCTCCGAAATCGAGAATTTAACAAAGAGATTGATATCAAGTGGTGTGGTGTAGCCATTCAACATAACAACACGCCTAAATATCTAGGAATCACTTTGGACCGGACACTAACTTTAAAATAAAACGGCACTAAGTTGAAATCTAAAGTAAGTGCCCGTAATTGCCTTCTAAAGAGACTCACCACCACCAAACGGGGCGCCTCTGCACAGCACATGTTCTTCGCACCAGCAGTCTGGCTTTGTCTTTTTCGGCTGCTGAGTACGTAAGTCCGGTTTGGGCTCGCTCCTAACATGCGAGCCAGGTAGATGTTGCCTTGAACGAATCCTGCCGAATAGTGACGGGCACATTCAAACTGACTACACTCTCCCACCTGTACTCGCTAGCCGGGATAGCCCCACCTAACGTCCGCTGATATTCTGCCTGTTGTGTCGAGAGGGTAAAACAAACGGAGGATCCCAGACACCCGTTGCATAACCACGTTTCAGCACCACTGCGACCTAAGAGCTGAAAAAGCTTAATGAGTGACCCTTATTCCGACACAAATGGGGCACCTGTAATAAGGTTGGAACAATGAATTAGAAGGTACCCTCCTGACGCGTCCCAACTCCCGCCAGATGAAAAACTCCCACCTGGTCAGGCCTGGCGCACTCCGCGGCGTAGGTATAGAGTTGCAAGTACGTGCGGCGACACCCGCGGGGAGGTTAGTCAGTTGGTTGCCGCGCGCCGCACGTTACGCGCGCGCTCCGATGCCGTTCGCATTTCTTCACGAGATTTATTTTATTTTATCAATTCTGTATTAAGACTATCGTTTAGTGACATGGCTCGCGTGAAATGCGTTTTCCACATTTTATGTGCTATCTCGACTCCGGCGCGGGAAGCACCCACACATACAAAACCTTACGCACACATCAACGCGCGCCGGACGCGCCGAGACCGCGCCATGCGCCGGCCGGCGCGGCGCAGCGCCATCATTACGATTTGAATGTTTACCTACTACCTAAACTAATTGATCCTAGAATTCCACGAAAGAAAACTAACCCAATAATAAAATTATATATTTTATTCTGTTTCAAGTAATTACTTTTTTAATCGTTTCATTCATTCATTACACGGATAATAGAAAAAAATATTCTTAGTTATTTATAAACATAAATAATGAAATATCACACCATAACATAGAAATACAATAATACAATCTCATACGTCAATTTGCCTGCCAAGCGTGGTGAGTATCGCAAATACCCCTTATAGGGAGATGCCCAATTCCAAAGTAGACTGTCGTGGCTGTTGTAGTTGTAGTAGATAGATACTTAAAAATTTACAATATACACGAATAGTTGGTAAGATCGAGGGGTGTTGGATCATTTTTGTCATTTTGCTTCGTAACACCAAATTCTATAAAGATAATTCGAATTTGATTACACCAATAGATACCAAATTTCATAAGCTTTCAAATGATATACACTTTAGAAGTGTAAGTGTAAAGTCTTTTATAAAAACTCAACTTTAGTTAAGCAAGTCATTTTGATCCAACACCCCACATACCGAGGATTGTTGGATCAGGTACAGAGGGGTGTTGGATCATTTTATGTTAATGTCATTTCAATAAAGGCTTATTTAAAAATTTAAATGTATTACCTCAAAATTAACCAAATAATTCATTTCAAAGAATTATCTGGGTGCACAGAGTGCCTACTATCTGGGGGCACAGTAGTAGAAAACTACCTACCGTTTCTCGAAGTACTTCGTAGTTTTTTAAACTCTCATAACTTTAGTTTTCGATATACCATATTGATCAAATTCTCAGGATATCTTGTAGATAGTAACCGTAATAAGCATGCAATGTTTCAATTACATAGCTTTGACTTTTGATTTTATGTAGGGTCAGGTAGGCAACAGTGACTCGGATTTCTTCAATCAATAAAATTTTAATAATAAAATATAATAAAATTAAAATAAAAAGTAAACTGAAATTCATATCTAGGATGTCTTGATTATTACTCTTTCGTTTCATTATAATTTTTTACAAGAACACGACACCTAGGTCACCAGACATATATTTCTAGAAAAAAATGTGAGTCACTGTGTACCGGTACCTGTCTACACTGACTCAACCCCTGTGGTACACAGTGACTCTAACAATTTATATGGACTTGGCAACCCTGTCGTGCATGTATAATTTTTTATTGAAACTATGCATTTTAATAAATTGTATTTGTCAAAGTATTCTTTTTATATCATCACTATTGCCATAAGAAATATTTTACAATTGTCTGTCAATGTTTCTAAAAATAGAGAGATGAGCCAGTACTTAATTTTAGAGTCACTGTGTACCACTTAAATTTGAGCCAGTGTAGACGCCGACGCTATTTTGAAATAATAGCCTACAAATATTACCAGACTTCTCTAAGAGCTAGCAAATCTGTAATGAGAATAAAAGTGAAAGTGAAAGAAAAATTGATAATGAAAATGAAAACTAAACGTTTATTAATAACGTATTCGGTTACAAATCACACCGCGTGGTGCCTTTCAACACAGACTTACACCCGGCTGGCGCAACACGCGTGGTGTTCGTGTACGTCTATGAAATTAACCATACAAAATTTTACCAAGGGGATGAAAAATGGTGCCAGTATGAAAAAAATAAAACTGAGATAAAACCACAGAGAAACAAGACTTACCAGTGGAGCCACTTGAATCCTTAATATTAAAGGTCTGATATCGTATAAAATTTAAATGAAAATATAAAAGTACCTCCAAAATATTAGACTGACAAATATCAGCAAAAAACCTACCTTTGACGATTTTCTTGACTTTTGACGATCCAATAAAAACAAAACGGCGCGCTATTGGTCAGGGACGCTAACTAAGGGGCAGAAAGAGGCACACTTGCATCGTAGTCTGCTCGTTAATGCTTCTACTTTTCGAGAAAATAAAGCTGATCCAACACCCCTCTGATCCAATACCCCTCGGTCTCCCCTACCTATTACTCTCATCTATACATATAAAATTGTAAGTAAATAAGCTATCTGTAAAGGAAAAATGAAAATGATACGAAAAAATGGTAGGTAGTGTCCTCGCGCTTCACGTCGGGGGCACTGTCGTGCCCCAGATTTTCCGATGACATATCATCACATCACCACGTCTGTCACATATTTGAAGGCCGTCGCAGAAAATTCGTGTATTACTATAGTGACAGGTTGTTAGCCGGTCGCCCAAATTTGTAATACATGAAACCCTTGAGTCCCTTAGTCGCCTCCTACGACACCCGCGGGAAAGCATATTCTAAGCATAATACTAAAAAAATATATAAAACATAATATACGATATTTTAACGTACACATTCAAATCATAACCCCCCACTAGGACTCCCTGTCACGAATTAACGGGGTGGACATAAGTGCACAGAAACATCGCAAAGAACACCTATACTCGGGAACAGAACAGATACTTAGTTTCATACCGATTTATTATTTTTGTCGATATTATCTCAAAATCCCAACTCTATTATCGTATGTATCGATGTTACTATCGTACATCCCTAATGTTCGTTTGCTTACCGTAACCCGCCCCCCATCCCGATTGTGCGATAGGGACAGTTGCAGGCTTCCTGAGAAATTCTCTCGAAAACAGTGCAAAATCGAGGTACGGGCGTTAACGTTTTACTACCCCTAAACTTCCACCGAATCCTATAATTTTGGTCTTAATCGCTTAGGTATGAATTGAACTAGGTTTGTACGTTTAGTTTTTAACCAAATTCTCTATAGTTTTATAATTAAACGTGCTCAAACATGAACAACTTTCATAACCGAAAAAGTGTACTTTGGGACCTTATTATTTCGGAAAGTATTATTAATATCAAAAAAAGAAAAACGTACAAACCTAGTTTTTGTTGGTCTCAATAAAATATCAAAAAATCAAATCCATTGGTTACCGATAAATATGATAAAAACGTTAACGCTTTTTGTATGAAAATTTACAGCTAAACGATCCTCTTAAGTAACTCAACTTCCTACCTCACTCGTTAATTTTGTATGATAATGCAATATTCATATTTTTTCTAATTTGTGCTTTGATTTTCTTTCAATATCCTACGTTTAACAAAATATTTTATTTTTGTTTTACTTGGGTGTGGAAATGTACTCCAGTACACTTTTCGTAGGTACCTATTTTCATATAAATCTCGAAATTCGCATCCCTACAAAGCGTGCCGGCTGTGACCTTCAGAGGTGGTCTGCGGCAAATGAAATTTCGCGCACAGCAATTCGGCTCATTTTTGCTTGCGCGCGCGATCAGTAGGCTAATATAAAAGTAGGTATCCTAAGCCAGCGCGAAGGAAATTGTACTTTTTTATCGCGCATAAAGATTTATATTTGTTGAATTGCTATTGCGGAGTGCGTCTTCTGTACCTGTACTATTATGTATTCTGTGACCTGGTGGCAACCTTCCCTGGGCAGTCTGGAAGTCACTCAATCGTCTCCGGGATGGTGTTGGAAGTTGCCACGCAAACAAAGTAAAGTGGGGATTTTCAGCCAATTTTAGGTGTGGTTGTGGCGCCGTCCAAACCATGGACCACCTGCTGTGTTTCCCCAATTGTCCCAACTTCAAGACCTAAAAGAGGCGAACACAATCTACCCAGACTGGGAGATAGCGTTAAGTTCTTCATGGTACAGCTGAACATTATGTGAAATAAATAAATAACTAATTCAGTCAGTCTCCGGGAACGACGCAGTCGTAAAATTAACTCAGGTTTTACTATGACACCAATGTGAACCCAAATAAAGCCGTTTAATAAAAAATAACCTGTCTCATAGTAGACAATGTTTAGTCAGTACCAAATTGATACAAAATAGAATAGTATTCATAAATCAATACTTTTTTGTTACAACGTATATAATTCTATTTACAAAAAATATTAGATTTCTGCGTATTCACTACATAAATATATATATTTAAGTATAAAAACTTAAAGAATAATGTAACACAACCTATTATTATAACTAGTCTTAAATTTTCATGTGAAATTAATGTCAGAGTTGAGCCCGAGGTATATGAGTCTATATGGCACATTGAATAGTATGTCCAAAATAATCGGATAATATTTCAAAGAATACTATTCTATGTGGTAAATAGAATAGTTTAACCAAAAAGTTGCTGCTATATCAAGCCACGTATAGTATGCTATATGGCAGTTAGCCTCGTAACCGCCCAAGTTATTTTAACGCTAACTATTTTGTACAATATGATGTACATTGGGCGTTACAAGGTTAGAATAGTATACGCGTATGTTGGAACACTGACTTGACCTTATAAATGTTCTATCTACAATAAAATCCAAAAATAAGCAAAATTATTTAAATATTAAGATGACATTCATGAAAATATTGTTTGAAGTTCATACTGTATGAATTTCAAGTTCGTAGGTAAATTAAAAAAAAAGTTGTGACTCTTCTACGGTTTTTCGGCTCTCCTGTAAAGTAGCTATTTTTCAGTTAGCATAATGTACGTAGGGAGCGTCGATTTCGAAGAAAAGTTTCAAACAAAAGTTGTTCAGTTTTGTGAGTAGCTCACACCCTCAAGAGATTTGTACTTAATTAAATGTAACCCTATATATTATCGCGATAGACCTGGTTCAATACTAAAATGTGTAAAAACAGTCGTGAATGTTAAAAAGTTATATCTCAGGAACTTTGTTTCTTATACAATGTTTCGGGACAGACAATGTTCCCGAAAGTTCCCAATGAAAACGCTTTTTCGTAGGGAACTTTGTTCCGAAACATTGTTTAAAAGGCGTCCTCAATCGGAACATTAATAGGCGCGTCCACACTACCCGAGGTTGCTCGCCTGCTCGCTGCCTCCCACGGCAAACGCTCGTGCGCAGGCGAGCCAAGTTCGGCCCAATTTGGACGCCTAATAAATTAATAGGCAAACCTCTACCTCGTAATTTTTAACCACGTAATTATTAGTCGTTTGCCACGCGAGGGAGCCGGCAGGGACCGGTGGAGGGAGAGTTTCGGAGGCCAAGATCCTCTTTGGGTTGCTGAGTCAGCAGAGTTAATTAGTTGCCGCGCGAGTTGACAATGAGCACCTGAGCAGCCTCGCTCAGTGTGGACGCGCCTATTAGGGAAATTTTGTATTTATGCAATGCTTTGCAACTTTGTCCTAGAAATGGTCCCTAATGAATGAGATGGGTACGAAACTATGTAGCATTGACACGGCGACGGACTAAGATTGTTGCGGTGCATTGGAATTTGTGAAACACCGTTCAACAGTAAGGGCAGTTTCAGACATACCTAACGCGCCGGCTAACCGTTTGAGTGCGGGAGAAAGGCGTGGTGGAAGCGTAGGCTGCGCGTTTGACGTTAGTATGAACACGTGCACAGCACGCGTATACGCCGGAATCTATTCTAAGTGTGCGTTGTAACACGGTGAGTTGCGTCTTTGTTGTGTCACTGTCTTATCTATCATAAATACTTGTTCTCTTACTATGTGGCATACTAAAAAACCACATGTAAAAAACACCATAACGTTGCAGCTTTTTTCAGGGTTGTAATCGCAAAAAGTTACAAAGTGCAAGGCACAGCATGTGAAATAAAGAAACAGTGTATTGTGGCCCCAGATTCTGTATTTAAATTTTACTTCTACAGTCCCACTGCTAGCCATGGATGGGCATCCCCTTTTCAGGGTGTTTTCCCATACTCATTTATTTACTAAATAATTTGCATATTTATTTATTTAATGAAACTTAATAGTGGATTAAAAATGTTTATTTTACATTGAATGGCAAAAATCCTGAGGAATATGTCAGTGGATAAATGTGAATTTGTTTATAATGATTGTCTGTACTTTAGTGTAGCTATAACACCTGTAATATAGTGAGTGAACAAGGAAAAAAAGCTAGCATCTATGTATAATATTTAGTGTGGTTTGCATAATGAATGGAAATTTGCACCAGCATTTAAACATTTAGCAAGTAGATAGTGGGTATCAGGAAATTCTGGAATTTATATAATATAATATATATTAGGTTTACAGGCTACTACCTGATTCATAGCAGAAGGGAACCCGAAATGACAACATTATTGTTGTCAACTTGCTCATGTTGCCATTATGTTCTATGAATCAGGTTATACTATAATACACACTCATTTTATCAAAGGAAGCAGGTGTTTTTCTGCTGTAATATTTGGTCTTTGGTCTTTGGTACTCAGAATATTCAACAGCGATTTTTTTTAAAGAGTATCAGCTGTAATATCACTTTTGAACAAACACACAAAATAAAAATAAAACATTACAAATTATGCAAATTATAAATATTGAAATAGGAGCAGAAATATTCTATAGCTAATGAAATGAGTGAGCATTTCATAACTTTACAAGATAATAAACTACTTATAAGCTTATTCAATGAGCTAAATGTAAGCCTGTGAATTTACTAATAATATTTCAAGCATAACTGACATACCTATCCGAAACTGCTTGATCGTTCGGCGAAAAAAGACGGCAAAACGAACTCCACATGCTAACTTTTATTAGATAAAATAGAACCAAGTTTTATATTCATTAAACACTGTGGTATGGCTACTTAGTAACTTTGGTTGGTTATAGGGAATCTATAGATATTGGCTACCTGTAGCTTTTTCAACTCTATACAATTCAAATTCAAGTGTCCTTAGAACATTTGTGGTGACAAAATAGACCTTCACCTTCGAGTTACAACTGTATTACAACAGCAAGACTAAGTAAATAATTTACGCTGGAATTATTTCGCGATAAACAACGACAACAAAAAGGGGCGCCAATAAAAAATTAAACAAAAACATTTACCTTCTAGCAATGAGAATATTTGCCGAGAAAAATAACTTTATTCCACATCAACACTTTTATACATATTCCATCGAATGGAAACTTTTGTCACGCGCTAAATCAAATATTAACACTTTTGTAAGTAACCTCTAATCGAAATTTGTTGTTTTTTTGCTTTGTGATAAGAAAATTAGTACAAATCAATAAATAAACATTGAGTTTGGAAAATAGGCGAAGAATAGACAGAATAGAATTTTAGGTTACCTGTCAATGTCAAAACTTTTACTTTTTTATTTTAAAGGGGCAAAGGGCTGTTTTCCAGTTGCTCCAACGGCTACACAAACGCTGCGAAGGAGACCTTCCTTCGATGGTCGCCGGACAGCGACTGCATTATTTATCGCGATTTTCGTAGTGGACCAAGTTTCGGACTAAAAGCGAGACTTTACCGACGCGGACGAGAATAAACTGCCGCGTACGGTGTTCTGTGTAAATATTTACCCACCTGGGTCTGCGGAAATTCATTGATTAGATTAGATATCTGATTATCCGACTTGATTTAAAAATCACTTGCCGATAGTTTGTGGGCGAACGATGAGTGTAGACAGAGGTACACATTTTCTTTAAATAATGAGTGCAGGCATATGGGGCATAGTGTAGGTATCTGCCTACCCTTAGCAATAAGGCCGCCTTTTCTCCTCACTCAGCGGTCATTAGATTGATGACTACCGTATTTCCGTAATAGCACGTAATAGCAAGAAATTAAATTACTTCTTCTGTCGTGTGGGGATACAATACACAAACGACCCGAAGAACCCGTCAGAAGGATATTTTCTTGAAAGGTGAAGCTATTGTTACGAAATGAAAAAAATCAGCAACTTAAAATTTTATTGAATAAGTTATGCGAGCATCTTTTACCTGCGCTACGGATAGGTATTTCAAGCTACAATTTTATTTGGTAGCTGAAGGTCTTCGTATCAAATCCCCATACACATCTCTTGCCAACTTAACGATGGTCCATGCGAGAGATCCCACAGCGCAAGCGGTATACAGCTGAATGCACGTCATCAAAGTCTCGTTCACCACATCTTTGATCCTCCTGTTGAATCTGTGCAGTAGTACCAGCAGATGAACTTGTGGAGGAATATTCAGAGCGGTCGCCATATTTTTCAGCCTGGGGAAACATCTTGGGACCAAGTTGCTTATCAAAACCAAACAGAAGAGGAACAGGCTAAAAGTTACGCTCCCTTTAAAGTCGTCAGGATAGACTATGGTACCGACTAAGTAGCTCCAATGGGCAAGTGAAGTTATAGTGAACCACCAGAGTATCTTCTGTACTGCAACTATAAGTATCAACCCACATAGGGCCTTAATGGCTAATGTTTTTGAGTCTGCCAGTATTATTTTAGAACCAGTTAGGTCCCTACTAAAGTGCTTCGAGAATTTGAACACATTTTCACAGCTGCTTCTTTTAGAAATATTCTGACATTTTCTAGGTTTTTAGAATATTCCTCAGGCTGTATCAAATGAATAGTTTTAAAGTGCTGCTAGCCCCACTGGTAAAAGCCAAATAACGTTCAAAAAATACACTGCTCAGAACAGCAAATACGATTGATATAACCAAGATATCTTCACTAAGCCCCATGGTTACTGTTTGCTGCAGATTTCTTCAAAAAAGGATAGTGCAATGTTTTGGATTCAAGTTTCCTCCGAGTTTATTTAGTAGCAAGGTTAGCTAACCCATTCTGCAGTAATTGGTAATTGTAAATGGTTTGATAAACATACTGTAACATGATTTTTCTACATCATTTTAAATCGTGTTCATCGTGTTCGCGTGATCGAAACTGACGAAACTTGACGAAAGTGACTGATCGATGCAGTTGTCATGTCACCAAAGAGACACAGTCACCACTTCTCGTCGTTACCTCTCGCAAAAAATATCAAGAGAATAATATTTTATTCAAAAGAAAAACTCATTGATAAAAACTCCTTCGGCAATTTTTTAAACTTGCCGCCTTGCCGCTCAGTTCCGGTTTAGCGCCATCTATTATCGAGTAGCGCTACTAGTATGGAAAGTACCACAAATAAACCCCCCCATTCACGAACAAACGCCAAAAATACTTGTATCCAGGCCTGAAACCCACCAAACCATTCATTCAAAGAGTATGATTTTATATACTCATTCATTCTTTGATTGCTATTTCAAAAATATATTTATTATTGGTAGTATTTTTAACCAGACCAAATAAAAAACAAACGAAATCTTTAGCCTAAGGCCATATTCTACGTGTAAATAAATTTTTTTGAGAAATGTTGGTTTAGCTATAACAAATAATTCAATTTAGGTAAATAAAAGGAACAACCCCTGTATTTTTCTTAGTAGATTTTCGCATTTTTGCATCGTCGTTCAAACGTCATGACTTGAAAATTTTGACAGCCCAGCTTGCGTGTATTTTCCCATTGTGTGTAATTTTTCGGTCTAATTTGCTTGTTAACACCAGTTTCACCAATTTATTCAATACATATGAAAGGATAACTCACCAATATGACTTTAACGAAGATGGAAGTGGACCAGGCGAAGGGGGAGGGATTCCGGCCGTATTACATTACGAAAATTGAAGAACTCCAACTCATCGTCGCCGAAAAGTCCCAGAATCTTCGTCGTCTACAAGCGCAGAGGAATGAGCTCAACGCCAAAGTGCGTATGCTGCGTGAAGAGCTGCAGCTCCTGCAGGAGCAGGGCTCCTACGTAGGCGAGGTGGTCAAACCCATGGACAAGAAAAAAGTCCTAGTAAAGGTACACCCGGAAGGCAAGTTCGTCGTGGATCTGGACAAAAACGTCGATATAAACGATGTGACCGCCAACTGCCGCGTTGCGCTGCGCAACGAGAGCTACACTCTTCACAAAATCCTTCCTAACAAAGTTGACCCATTGGTTTCACTCATGATGGTGGAGAAAGTTCCCGATTCTACTTACGAGATGGTCGGAGGTCTAGACAAGCAGATCAAGGAGATAAAAGAGGTTATTGAACTCCCTGTGAAGCACCCAGAGCTGTTTGATGCCTTAGGTATTGCTCAGCCAAAAGGAGTACTGCTGTATGGGCCTCCAGGAACTGGTAAAACGTTGCTGGCGCGTGCTGTAGCCCACCACACCGAGTGCACCTTTATCAGAGTGTCTGGTTCTGAATTGGTGCAGAAATTCATCGGAGAAGGAAGCCGAATGGTGCGAGAGCTCTTCGTAATGGCCCGAGAACATGCCCCATCCATCATTTTCATGGACGAAATTGACTCAATTGGATCTTCTCGTATTGAATCTGGCAGCGGAGGTGACTCTGAGGTGCAAAGGACCATGTTGGAGTTGCTGAACCAATTGGATGGTTTTGAAGCTACGAAAAACATCAAGGTTATCATGGCAACAAACAGAATTGACATCTTGGACCCTGCACTGCTGAGACCTGGACGTATCGACAGGAAGATTGAGTTCCCCCCTCCAAACGAAGAAGCCCGTTTGGATATTCTTAAAATCCACTCTAGGAAGATGAACCTGACCAGAGGTATCAACCTTCGCAAGATTGCAGAGTTGATGCCTGGAGCTTCTGGTGCAGAAGTGAAGGGAGTGTGCACGGAGGCTGGGATGTACGCTCTCCGTGAGCGCAGGGTCCATGTCACTCAAGAGGACTTTGAAATGGCTGTTGCAAAGGTCATGCAGAAAGACTCCGAGAAGAATATGTCTATCAAGAAGTTGTGGAAATAAATACTGTCATCATTATTTTATATTACTTTTATGTGTTTGCTTTAGAATAATAAAATAAAAATTGTACTCAGTTGTTTTAATTTCTGTATACAAAAGGGGAAATCAAAATATAAGCACCTCAACTATCAATAAAAATTCCATATATTTCATTTATTAAATTACAAAGCCAATAGCATAAAATCAATCAAGAAAACAATATATCACATTACATATTTTAGATATTTATTGAACTTAGTTTTTGATCATTTGATTTCTTAAAAATCTTGTAACTCATAAAAATAAAAGTAATGATATTACAATAAAAGTACTCTTATGAAAATGAAATTCATTATGCTGAGTCATAATCGAATCTTTTCATTAAAATACAATAATTAATCGAGTTATGCTTAGTTATTTCATAAAAATACATTAATGTTTCTTAACTATTTTCTTATTTTCCCTATCATCTATATCTGACTCTGTGTCCGACACGTCCAATATTCGTTCAGGGACATCAATTTGCAGCCCTGCAGTGCCCTGTAATGAACACAGAAATAAATTAGTAGGTATTTATTTAGCTATAGCTACCTACTGTAATTTTACAGCCGTTAACGCTCATCCTACCCTGCAAGGGATATGCGTGTATGTATTTATTTATTAGAAGTTTTGTCACACAAGTAAGTACATATTCAGAGAAACGCTTAACCTTGGCTAGACATATTGCTACAAAAAAGTCAGGAAGCTGCGCTAGGCTGGGTGCGTGCGACAATTAAATACCTTCAAATATTGCATTATTTTATTATTTAGATTAATAATAATAATAGATCATGGCTGCATAACTTGCTGCATTTTTACAAAAGTCATGCCAGGCAAATAAAAAAAAAAGTTTTCGCGCCATTTTGGTAGGATTCGTAAGTTTGTACGAATACTAAAAATGAGGTTATTTGTTGTTATTTTTCGGTACAAAATTAGTTTAAAGAGTGCGGATTGCAATAATACAGAATTAAGATTATCTTTCTAGCGAACCAGGTTTATTTCTAGACAGACAGATTACTTACTGTCAGTACTTCAGCATTTTCGGTAAGTTAACTAAAGTTCTAAACAAAGTATCTATCCTTTTTGTTGTGAAACAACATCATCATCTTCCTGCCCTTATCCCAATTACTCGGCTGGCCGCCTTTGTGAAACAGCGAATGACCCAAATAAATAACACTAGCTAAAACCGCTCGCCCGCGTAGTCATAAGAAATAACATAGATACCTAAGTATATTGCGCTTTATGATCAGTTGCACTTAAACACAAACATCTTGCCCCTTTCTTTTCTCTTTTAGAGATAAACAGAAAAAAACGCATAAACACGTTATGTATAATCTAAAAGACGGCTGATGTGGCGCAGTGGGACCTCTCGCTCCCGCTCTCCCACCTGCTCTCCTTCTCTCTAATCCACTTGCTCTCCCTCTCATTCTCCCTCCCGCTCTCCCTCCCGCTCTCCCACCTGCTCTCCCTCTCTCTGACCCTCTTGCTCTCCCTCTCATTCTCCCTCCCGCTCTTCCTTCCGCTCTCCCACCTGCTCTCCCTCTCTCTGACCCTCTTATTCTCCCTCCCGCTCTCTCACCTGCTCTCCCCCTCTCTGACCCTCTTGATCGCCCTCTCATTCTACCTCTCACTCTCCCTCTCGCTCTTGCACCTGCTCTCTCTCTCACTCTTCCTCTCATTCTCCCTCCCACTCTCCCTCTCACTGTCCCTCTTGCTCTCCCTCCCGCTCTCCCTCTTGCTCTCCCTCTCGCGCTCCCTCACGCTCTTCCTGTTGCTCTCCCTCTCTCTGTCTCTCTCCCTCTACCTCTCCCACCTGCTCTCCTTCTCTCTGACCCTCTTGCTCTCCCTCTCATTCTACCTCCCACTCTCCCTCCCGCTCTCCCTTCCGCTTTCCGTCGGTCCTTCTCGATCTCCCTCTCGCTCTCCTCTCATTCACCCTCCCGCTCTCTCTTTCGCTGTCCCTCTTGCTATCCCTCCCGCTGTCCATCTCGCTCTCCCTCTCGCTGTCCCTCTCGATCTCCCTCTCGCTCTCATCTCATTTTCCCTCCTGCTATCCCTCTCGCTCTCCTACCTGCTCTCCCTATCGCTCTCCCTCTCACTCTCCCTCTCGCTCTCCCACCTGCTCTCCCTCTCACTCTCCCTCTCATTCTCCCTCTCGCTCTCCCTCACGCTCTCCCTGTTGCTCTCCCTCTCTCTGTTTCTCTCCCTCTCCCTCAAGGAATACACATGCCAAATTTCACGTCTCAAGGGTTTGGTTATGTATGACCGTGATGACGACAATGCGTAACTTTAAAATAAAATCTTTGAATTAATAAAATCATACTTTAATGGATATCTACGTTGCTTAAGGAATACACATGCCAAATTTCACGCTTCTAACTCTAAGGGTTTGTTTTTTGCGACAATGTGTGATTTTCATCCCCTATGTTAACCCATTGGTGGATGAATTTTGAAAACTCCAAAATAATATCAACTGTTTATTAAAAATAGGGGTGCCAAATTTCAAAACTGTAGCTTTAAAGGAGCGGCCTGCGCGTAAATATAATACTTTCATCCCCTTTCTTACCCGTAGTCACCGCATGGTCTCCAGCCGTCATCCTTTTTGGGTACCAGGTGAAGCGGAGAAGACCACGAGCTTTCCGATGGACGAGCTGTACCGTTGGCGAGCATGTCGTCGAACTCTTTTTGAGCTATTTTGAGCCGGTCCGGCGGTAGACGGCGAGGGCGGCTTGTTACCGGAGGTCCAGGGGTGGTGCGGATGTGGTGGACCGTATTGTGTTTTGGTACACGATGGATACCAGCTGGTCGGGTAATTTCTGGAAACTTGGATAAAAGGTCGAAGTATGGACAATCTCCTTTAATAGATTTTACCGACATGACGCCCTGAGTCGGTTTCTTAGCGGGGACGTTAATGCTGAGTGTCGTCAACATGTCTAAAAGCCTTTGATTTCTGCAGTCGACTAGGAGGCTGTAGTAAGCGAGGAAATCTACACCGATTATTGGTTTTGAAACGTCTGCTACTATGAACCGCCATATGAATGCGCGACGTAGGCCGAAATTTAGATTGAATTGAACCGTGCCATAGGTATGAATCGTTGTGCCGTTGGCGGCGAACAGTTGATAGTCCGTTTGTTTTCTGGCTTCTCTAAGCGCGGACCTTGGGTAAATATTGAGGTCCATGAAATAATAAAATATTTTTATAGATCTTGTTTATAATGTGACACACAGGAAGAGAGGATTGACAGAGTCATGCATGACAAGAGTTCAAATAGAAAAATAAATGGGTATCAAAACTCCTTGACATCCTCCCTTTTTGTATACATTTATTGCATTTACAGGGATAGACCAATCCTCGCCGACATTTGAACCAGTCTTGGTTTGTGAATGGCCTTTGTCAGGATGTCTGCTAGCTGGAACTCTGTTGGCACATATTCAACACTTATTTCTTTGCTGGACACCAGCTCTCGAACATAAAAGTGTCTTATCGCAATATGTTTCGTCCTGCGATGCATCTCTGGATTGTGAGCAATCTTAATAGCTGCATCGTTGTCCACGTTAAGTTTAGGGATATCTTTAAGAACTGCTATATCTTCATACAGTCTTTTTAACCAGATCATTTCCCTGGCTGCTTCACTGGCAGCTATCAGCTCCGCTTCCGTGCTAGATATGGCTACGGAGGTTTGCCTTCTGCTTGTCCAGGATATGGCTCCACCTGAATAGAGGCAGACAATACCAGAAGTTGACCTTCCTGTTGTTATGTCTCCACCATGGTCTGAGTCACTGTAGCCTTCTAAGATGCCATGGTTGTATCCCTTTTTGTAAGTAATTCCTGCATCTGTAGTGCCTTTGAGATATCTCATGATACGCTTAACTTTAACGATATCCTCTTGGGATGGATTCGCCAATGTTCTGGACACCACACTTAGGGCGTATGCCAAGTCTGGTCTGGTCCCGACCATGAGGTAAGCTAAGGCTCCCACAGCTTCTCTGTAAGGGAATTTCTCACTTTTATTCTCGATTTCTTTCTTGTTTGCTGCTGGAGCATCTTTGATTATAGGTGTATTGACTGGCTTGCAATCGCTCATTCCAAAACGAGCTAACACTTTTTCAGTGTAGTGTTTCTGAGAGAGTTTAAGTCCATCTTTAAACCTTTCTATCTCCAGTCCCAAGAAATACGAGCCAGGTTTCGTAGTTATTTTGAACCTTTTCTTAAGTTCAATTATAAACTTTTCGGAGTCTTTCTTATCTGTAGCGGCAACAAGTCCGTCATCAACGTATAGAGCCAGAATTATTTTATTGTTGCCTTTAACTCTGATGAACAGGCAGTTGTCAGTTTCACACTGCTTAAAGCCGATATTCTTCAAGTAGTCAACAATGCATTTGTTCCAACATCGTGGGGCTTGTTTTAGTCCATAAAGACTTCGTTCCAGTTTGCATACTTTTTCTGAACCGTCATTGTAACCATCTGGCTGTTTCATGTAGATTTCTTCTTCAAGAGATCCATTTAAAAACGCCGTAGACACATCAAATTGCGTAAGATGTAGACTCTCATTCGCTGCTACGCTCAAAACTGATCTTATTGTAGTCATTTTTGCGACAGGACTAAAGGTTTCATCATAGTCTATTCCTTTTTTCTGTGTGTATCCTCGAGCTACAAGTCGTGCTTTGAACTTGTCTAGAGAACCATCTGCATTGGTTTTAGTTTTATAAACCCATTTACAAGATATTGCTTTTCTTTTATCAGGTAGATCTACTAAAATCCATGTATTGTTCTCTTTTAGTGAATTTATTTCACTGTCCATAGCTTTGATCCAGTTTTCTCTTTGAGGACTTGACAGGGCTTCTTTGTATGTCTTGGGGTCTTCACCAAATGTGGTACTTTTTGACGTAGACATAAGTACACAGTCGTTGAATCTTTGAGGCTTTTGTATTGTAGATCTATCGCGCAAGTTATAGGTGCGTTGACCCTCTTGTTCGATTTCTTGAATACTTAGTTCGCCTTGTTCTGATTCTACTTGTTCGAGCTCTTCAGTTTCGTCTGGTGCATTATTGTAGTCATCATCGATTTCAGGTATTTCTTCTTCTTCTTCAACAAACGTAGTGTTTATGTCATCTTGTGGTGCATGAGGCACACTTGAAGCGCTTTGTTCAACGATTTGTTGACGATCGCTGTGCTCTTCCTCCCTTGCATCATGCATCTCATGATCATTATTGTTGCTGGGAAACGAAATTTCTATCTCGGTGCTTGTTTGTTCTTCTTCAGACTCATCAAACCCGATAGACCTGATCACGTTTTCATTAAAGGTCACATCTCTCGACCGTATTAATGTTTGATGACCTGTGCTTAGTAAACGGTACCCATCATCGCCATCATATCCAAATTAATATGCATCTTTGAGCTTTCTTTGACATTTTTGTTCTCTTTTGTTTTGGGACATGAGAGTAACATAGAGAGCCAATGATTCTCAGATGTTTAATTTCTGGCTTTTTCTTGAACCATAGTTCATACGGCGATTTTCCTTCTTGAGATGTAGGTCCGGTTCTATTTAGCACGTATGCAGCAGTTGAGATAAGCTCTGCCCATGTGGCAAGGGGTAACTCTTCATGAGCGTGCATCATACTGCGAGCGGCTTCAACTAGAGTTCGATTTTCGCGCTCACTACTCCCATTCTGTTGTGGGGTGTAAGGCATAATGAGTCTTTGTTTTATACCTGCTTTTTGTAGTATGTTTCTCACTTTCTCATTATCGAATTCACCTCCGTTGTCAGAGAGTAATTCTTTAACTTCGTGTCCAGCCATTTTGCTTTCTTTAAGCATTTGTTCGAGTTTCAGGTGAACTTCAGATTTATGCTTCAAGAAGTATACATGTCTGTACGAGCTATAGTCATCTTTGAATAGTACAAAGTATCTGTACTTTAGAAAAGATGGTGGGAATGGGCCACATACATCGGTGTGAATTCTTTCACCCGGAGTTGTCGCTTTCTCTCTTGTTCCGAATTTTCGTCTGTGTGTCTTCCCATAAACACATCCAGTACATAATTCTGAATCAAGTCGAACTTTAATGTTCAATTCGCGTTCGATAACTTTCTTTACGTGTCTTTTGTTCTGGTGGGCAAGCCTTTCATGGTATAACTGTAGAATATTGTCAGTAGTCAAAACGTTCAGGTTTGGAGCTTCGTTCTTTACTGTTTCAACGTTCAGTTTGTATAGCCCTCCATGCTTATGTCGTTTGCCTGTTAACAATATCTTTCCGTTCACGTTTATTCGGCATTTTTCCGTTTCAGAATCAAATAGACTGTTTTTCAAAGTATCGTGTGCTGCTAGCACTGAGAAAAGGTTTCTTTTTAATTCAGGAACGTACCATACATCACACAATCGAATGTTGTTGACTTTGCCATTGACAGTTGCTTTCAAATCAACGTTTCCTATGCCTGTAGCTTTTATTACAGCTCCATCAGCCGTCGTCACGGTATGAGTGCTATTGAAGCATTGGTAGTTCGAGAAGAAGTCTCTTCGGAATGTTACGTGACTGGTGGCACCATTGTCAACGTACCAGCCGTTGTGATCTTCAGGTTCTACAGCTGTAAAGCATTCTCCGTTCTTAGCTGTTGTAACATGCATAAGTGTAAGCGTAAGGTTAAGATTTTGATTCGTTTTGCTAACTGGTTTTGGTGGTCTTCCATCAGAAATCCATTTATTACACTGTTTTATTTTATGACCAGTTTGTTTGCAGTATGGGCATCTAAACTGCTTGACTTTCTTCTTAAATTCACTGCTGTTGGCCATTAAAGCTTCTGCACAAGAATGATTGTCTACATTTCGAGTCATCAGGGCTTTTTCATGTGCGCACAGTTGACAAGTAAGGTTTTCTATTGTACGATCCTTTTTGGACATTAGGGTCCAGCTTGACTTGAAGGCGAAATAATCTTCTGGCAACGTCTGTAGTATCTTGCATATCAGTAAGATTTCTGGGAGCTCAGATTTTCCGTCTTTGGCTAATTCAGTTTTCATTTCAAACCAGAGTTGTTTGATTGTAGAAATGTGAGTAGCCATGTCATGCTTTGGGTCCTTTCTGTAGCCGAAGAATTGCATACATAAGTCGTAAGCTTTGTCATCTGACGTTCCATCATAAAGACGACAGAGTTCCTCCCATACTTCTTTTGCAGAACCAAATCGCATTATTTTCTGCAGATTTTCGTCGGTCATATTTGCAGTGAGTATTAGCATAGCTGCACTATCTGTTTCGTTGTACTTTTGTAGAGCTTTTTCATATTCCGCAGTACTTTCAGGTGACACGTCACTGCCTGGGTTAGTCGGCTCTTGAAGCTTGCCATTAATGGCATCTAATCCGCCGGGTATTCCTCGCAGTAGTAATCCTACCTTGAATTTCCATGTTGGCCAGTTTTTGGTACCTTCTAATCGACCTATATCGCTGTATATATTTGCTGTATATATTTGCTGTGTTGGTCCGTAACAAATAGGCGGCCTGGTGCGGCGCGGCAGTCGTAAGCCGCTAATTCTGACTGCCGGCATGGTTTTCCGACGAACTTCTTATGTATTTACAAGGGCTGTGGCACTTGATAGCACGTTTTCCGAATCGGCGATGGTACCACCAGTACTCACTGTTTCTATGATATTCATCATATGGGTCGCTATTAGGCCGGCATCGCGAGCTTGCGCGCGAGCGTTCTTTTCTGATACTCGCTATTTCTGCGGCGAGATCAGCGACATTTTGCTTAAGCTGCTGAAAAATTTTATCTTCCTTGGACATCGTGTCCTAGTCGGGTTTCACCAAATTATGTGGCTACTGCCTTAGGAAATTAGTAGCCAGCTTGATTGTGAGTAAGTCGATTTATTTACAATGCATGGTTTGAGCGAATATCAACAAGAAAACACAAAATATTTATATATGAAAAATCGTTCACTTGTTACGTAGCCGAGTCAACAACAACTGGTTGTCCAGGGCGACGAGTGTGGCCGCCACACCCCCCATGGGTTTAAAATTGAAAAAATGCTAAAACACATCATTCATTATTTTTAAAGTTCTTCCTAAATACGAAATTTGAAGCAGTTATATCAAAGGAATAAAAAGTTTCATACAAACTTTCATCCCCCGTTTTACCCCCTTGGGGTTGAATTTCAAAAAAATCTTTTTAGTGGATGCTGACGTTGCTTAAGAGGGATCTATAGTCATTATTTTTCATACAAAAGCTTTCAACGTATCCCTCTGCCAATTCGCAACCGATCGACTCAATTTTTGGCACGGTAACTCTTCTGGACTAGATCTATGCTCCATATTCTTTTACTGGTTGTAATAATGCATTTAAAAAAAGATATGGCCGTGGCAAAATGCTCTAAAATTATCACCAAGTTTACGCCTTGGTATCTTCTAAATATGAAAATAATTTCAGCAAAACAAATGATACGGGCATAAAATATTTTATTGGCAACAAAATAATGCCACTATCTACAAATTTGGTGGCGATTTCGAACGGGGAACCTGGTAAACCCAGAACGCAAATTTTCCGGTAGCGAACTACAACTGTCTCTTTTATGGCTGCGGGACGGGTGGGATGCATAAATGAGATAGAAATATTTTTATCAACCTGACTGCTCACGAACTTTCAGCTCGGTATAGTAGCCTCTTAAGGAATACACATACCAAATTTCACGCTTCTAGCTCCAAGGGTTTGGTTTTTACGATTATGCGTAATTTTCATCCCCTATGTCAACTCATCGGGGGATGAATTTTGAATACTTCTTAATCGAAATAATATCAACGGTTAATTAAAAATAAGGGTGCCAAATTTCAAAACGTTAGCTTCAAAGGAGCGGCCTGCGCGTAAATATAATACTTTCATCCCCTTTCTTACCCCCTCAGGGGTTTAAATTGGAAAATGCTGAAACACGTTATTCATTATTTTTAAAGTTCTTCCTAAATACGAAATTTGAAGCAGTTATATCAAAGGAATAAAAAGTTTCATACAAACTTTCATCCCCCGTTTTACCCCCTTAGGGGTTGAATTTCGAAAAATCCTTTCTTAGTAGATGCTAACGTTGCCAATTGAATACACATGCCAAATTTCAAGCTTCTAGATCCAAGGGTTTGGTTTTTACGACAATGCGTAATTTTCATCCCCTATGTCAACCCATCGGGGGATGAATTTTGAATACTTCTTAATCAAAATAATATCAACTGTTTATTAAAAATAAAGGTGCCAAATTTCAAAACTGTAACTTCAAAGGAGCGGCCTGCGTGTAAATATAATACTTTCATCCCCTTTCTCACCCCCTCAGGGGTTTAAAATTGGAAAATGCTGAAACACGTTATTCATTATTTTTGAAGTTCTTCCTAAATACGAAATTTGAAGCAGTTATATTAAAGGAATAAAAAGTTTCATACAAACTTTCATCCCCCGTTTCACCCCCTTAAGGGTTGAATTTCGAAAAATCCTTTCTTAGCGGATGGTTGCATCATAGTGGCTATCTGCATGCCAAATTACAGCCTGATCGGTCCAGTAGTTTAGGCTGTGCGTTGATGATCAGTCAGTCTTTTTTGAGTTTTATATATTAAGATTGTATGGCAATGGCACACAGCACAGCGTCGTCGAAAGTTGCCAGAGTCGAAAGTTGTGGTAGCGGCTAAGAATACTGCCACCCCTAGTCTATTCAGGGAGTTTCGTAAAAGGCGGCCTCGTCCTTCGATCGACCTCGGCTGAATATCTGTCGACTATGGTCAACCCTATGGTGGCGGTGATACCACACTACAATAAATAGCATTCCCAAAGAGGGTTGACGTCATGCAGGCGGCTGGTCATAAAACATTGCCAAATTCTTTTGCTTACATGATTTTGTGCTCTAACAAAACATGTTGCACTAACCCAACCCCGAGATTCTTCGAGATTGGGAAGAAGAATATTTGGGATAAATGCAGGCAGATGATGTGTGATGTGATCGATCACAGAGTCGTCGAAAGATCCAATGTTTTCTACTTACTTCCGAGCGCAGCGAGTCAATAGGTGCGTCTACACTGCGCGAGGCTTCTCGGGTGTTCATTGCCTCGCGCGGCAAAAGACCAAAAAATTACGCGGCTCACCCATGCTCATGCTCTATCGGGCGAACCGAACGCACGTGGGCCGAACCAAAATCAAAGCGCCTCAGAAGATTGCCTACCTAGGTATTAGTTTATTTAGGCGTCCAAATTGGGTCGAACTTGGCTCGCCTGTGCACGAGTCAGCTGATCGTGAATTTTGTATGGGAGGTCAAATTTTTATTTTCGTTGAATACATAATGTTCCATGGGGAAAGTTGTTCAATTTTTATGGTATGAGCACGCCTGCAAAGTTTTCGTTACACTGTCCCACCCCGTCTAGTGAAGCGACTGTGGCTTAGCGTGCCCTCCGAAACACGAAATCATTTTTGCACAGACAATCATATGGTTTAGTCAATGCAATGTACCTATTTACTAAACAAAACAATTTTAGCATTGTGCGACTTTAGCATTTTAACTTATAATATCTATCGCTTTGTGGGTCACGATTTTTTCGTGGCGATAATGAGCGCATTTTTACGGCTGTTGAGTTGACGAGTTGGTATGTGTTACATACACACATTAGTACTATTGGTATATTATGTATGAGCTAAACAAACGTTTTTTCTTTTACAGATAAGAAACAACCTATTTGAAAAGATATATGGTACTAATATTCAGCAAAAAAGCAACATGGATTTGAAAACACTCGTTTTGAATAAAATTAACGAAAATCTAGTTAATACATACGCTGAAACCTCTAACAAGATATCTAATGATGCCGCCAGGCAGATAGATGTTCATAGTTTAATGGATCTAGATCCGATTCAACCTTTGGTAGATAAAATTGAGGATCTGATAGATTTAGATAATATTGCTCATGATTTTGCAAAAGATCTACTGACAGAACATGACCAAACTGATTTTGAAGATATAGTTTTGTGCTCAGATGAATACAACTACGAAAACCTCGAATGTGATCTTAAATTAGATCCAGGCATAACTGATCTTGCTAAGGGCATGGTAAAGGAACATGACCAATCAGATTTTGAAGATATAATTTTGTGTTCAGATGAATACAACGACGTAAAGCTCGACAGTGATAATAAATTAAATGCGGACATCAGTAAAACTGATTTTGAAAACATAAATTTATGTTTAGATCAATTCAATGACGAAAACCTACAAGAACATCTGAAAATTGTCTCTGAAATAAACGTGGTTAAATTACCTGATGTCTCGGAATCATTAAGTTTTCAAATGATTAAAAAAAGTTTAGAGATGAATAATGTGGTCATAAAAAAAGTCGCTGTCGTAGATTCAATAGACCCGGAAGATATGATTGAGTTAGATAAAGATACGATTCAAAATGTAAGTAAAGATTTAGAAAGAAATAATATAGTTAGGAGAAAATTGGCTGACAGAAATTTAAAAGAATCCGAAGAAAACAGTTTAATTGATCTTAACAAAGATGCGATTCAAAATCTAATTAAAGATGAATTAATGGATCTAGATTTTGCCGAGCTTAGTCTTAGTGCAGCCAACGATTCGGAAGATATAGCTGAAATCGATATCGAGACTCTTTTGAAAGTAAATAAAATATTAAATAAAAATACAGAAACATTCAACGCTACTCTAGGTAGATTGGATTCGGGAGAAGTTGAAATAGAAATCACGCCGTATAATGTAGATGACCCGCAAAAAAGCGCAGCAGCCGAAAATGGTTTCTCAACTATTTCAATAACATTAACGGATTCTGACTCGGAATGTGAAGGGTACCATTCGTCAGATTTTGAATTTATCAGCGAAAGTGAAGCTAAACGTGAACTACTGGTAACGAACAAGACAAAAAATAAAATAAAACGCACTGTATCAACCAAAATGTTACAAAATCGCACTGCTACAAATATTTTAGAGACAGCTGGACCAAGCCGAATTAACGAACCAGCAAAAAATCCTGACACCTTGAAATACTGGTCAAGAAGTTATAACAGCAGCCTCAGGGTAGAACAATATAAAAAAGATGCAAAGTACAACAGAGAAAATCACAAAATACCACATGGTGAAGACTATTTCAATCTATTTAGAGGAAACCAAGCTTCTTCAAGCGTATTGTTTGAAAACAAGTCGATTATACCATCAGCGTGTATGCAAGCACAAAAAACCATTGGTTTTAATCACATGAAATATGAAGACGATGAAGATCTGGATATTAAAAGTAAGTCTTAGTCAAGTGTTAGTTTAGTAATAATTTGAAAATTCCTATTTAAGGTCATTAATTAAGTCCTCGGATGAAAAAGGGTTTCTTTTATCCGAGATAAAGTCAGACTCTGACCTTATAGAAAATAACATAAATAGGTATACTTTATTTTACATAAAACAAGAAATGGACAAACAAATAAAAACACAGATAACATACCCCAAATAAGATGGAATAAGGCAGGCAGATGATGAAATAAAAACACAGAGTACAATTTAGGCGGTCTTACAGCCAGATAGCCATTTCTAGCAGCCAACTTTAAGAATCGTTCTTGCGTAACAGATGCAAATATCTTGAAGAAAATATCTGAAAATGGCGGCGGTTACCAAAGTGTGAGGGTGGTGATCATCACTTTGGTAATAGACTAAGCTCCCATTGACAAAGTCTTACCTCATAAGTCTACCGATTGAAAGTATGCTATAACGATAGATCATGTTTAGGAGGTCATAACATTGTATGGGTGGCCATCCGAAATCCAGGCAGTTTTTTTTATTTGACTTGTAAAACTTATTTTATTTCCCAAATTTACATCACACAGCTTTACCGTTCGAAACGTATACCTATCTAAAGAGACACCTTTGGCGATGAGAACCCACCTAGGTTGCCAGCTCTAACGCCGGCAGTTTCCATGGTCAGCCACATTTTAGAGGCCAAAAAATAAAGTCACTTATTACGAAATGAAATTAATACAGAACGTTAGCCCTAAGAATACCATTGATGAATATATAGGGTTGCCTGTTATCATCACAACGGTATCTCTGATAAGCCCCCTCAAATTTTTTAAATTAGGTTTTCAAAGAAACTGCCAGGCTGATAACAGGCAACCCTATATATTCATCAAAGGCATGCCTAGGGCTATCAACCAATACTAATTTCATTGGGTAGCCAGATAAGGTAAGCGAGTTAATTTTTTGGCCTGTAAAAAGAGGCTGACCATAAAAAATGCCGGCGTTGGAGCTGGCAACCTAGGTGGGTTCTTATCGTCAAAGGTGTCTCTTTAAATGGGTATACGTTTCGAACGGTAAAGCTGTGTAACGTAAATTTCGGAAATAAAATAAGTTTTAAAAGTCAAATTAAAAAATAACTGCCAGGATTTCGGATGGCCACCCGTACAATGTTATGACCTCCTAAACATGATCTATCGTTATAGCATACTTTCAATCGGTAGACTTATTAGGTAAGACTTTGTCAATGGGAGCTTACACTATAACCGCTGTCGGCTTATATGAATGATTTGGATTTCTATTGTTTCAAAAATACGTCTCCTATGCTGCTGATGAAAACGTAAAGTAATACAAGTATATTTATTTCTAGCTCTCAAAGAAGCCGAAGAAAATGCAAAGAAGATTTTAGCCAAGTATCCTGCAGAAAACAGAAAGAGGCCTTTACGAAGCACATCGCGAAGGCACTAACTACTTCAAATATAGTCTTCTTAGCTCATTTTTGTAGTTATTTAGAGGTATACCTAAGCCACAATAGTTAACTGCTTAGCAGACGGAATGGTGAGCGCAGTGCAAGGTATTGTGCTCGCAGGGAACGCTGCTGTCCATTCCCTGGATCCAGCCCTTAGCCGCCCACGGGTAGAAATGGGGTGATGCTATTCTCAGTCGGCATCACACGGCAAGGACTAATAACTAATAGGAATATTTGGAGTACGCGCGGTAAGCCAACTTGCGCGTTTTGCAAACCGGCGCGATTCGCCAACTCGCTTTCTGCCGACTGGCGCGCTAGGCCTACTTACGCGATTCGCCGACTGCGCGGTTAGCAAACTGTCATAATGTACAGTGAACATAATAATAGTTTATGGATCTGTTTTATTGTACAAAAGAAAATTTAATACGAGAACGTAATATGGCATGATATGAAATTTTGAATAAGTACTAGGGATAAACTTATCAGGAGAACAACTGAACAACTTTTAGTTTATGGATCTGTATTATTGTACAAAAGAAAATTTAATACGAGAACGTAATATGGCATGATATGAAATTTTGAATAAGTACTAGGGATAAACTTATCAAGAGATCAACTGAACAACCTTTTAAATGACTTGTTACATATAAAAAAAATTAAAGCGTAAGCTCCACAGAGAAGACGTGCATCGTAACGCGTTGTATGGCATCTGTCAGACAAGTGACCGTCAACCGTCTTCGATGCGACGCGCGCCTCAAATATGTAGCTTTGTTTCTACGGGGCAAGCTCCACAGAATAGACGCGTGATGCGACGCGCATCATGACATCTGTCAGACAAGTGATCATCGGAGACGTCATCGTTACACATGCATATGCATAGCCATAGACTTACAATCTCATTTGTGATGTTAGCGCTTAAGAATAACTTTAAAAACTAAACCACTTTTTTATACAGATGCAAACCAAAAAAAAATTTAAATTCCCTAATGCCGAAATATGCAAAATGTTTATAAAATGTGTAATTGACTGTACACTGTAGCTATAGTTTACTAATAGCTCAGTCGGCGAATCGCGTAAGTAGGCCTAGCGCGCCAGTCGGCAGAAAGCGAGTTGGCGAATCGCGCCGGTTTGCGAAACGAGCAAGTCGGCGAACTGCTTCCAGACCAATTTTGGAGTACGCGCGGTAAGCCAACTTGCGCGTTTTGCAAACCGGCGCGATTCGCCAACTCGCTTTCTGCCGACTGGCGCGCTAGGCCTACTTACGCGATTCGCCGACTGCGCGGTTAGCAAACTGTCATAATGTACAGTGAACATAATAATAGTTTATGGATCTGTTTTATTGTACAAAAGAAAATTTAATACGAGAACGTAATATGGCATGATATGAAATTTTGAATAAGTACTAGGGATAAACTTATCAGGAGAACAACTGAACAACTTTTAGTTTATGGATCTGTATATTATTGTACAAAAGAAAATTTAATACGAGAACGTAATATGGCATGATATGAAATTTTGAATAAGTACTAGGGATAAACTTATCAAGAGATCAACTGAACAACCTTTTAAATGACTTGTTACATATAAAAAAAATTAAAGCGTAAGCTCCACAGAGAAGACGTGCATCGTAACGCGTTGTATGGCATCTGTCAGACAAGTGACCGTCAACCGTCTTCGATGCGACGCGCGCCTCAAATATGTAGCTTTGTTTCTACGGGGCAAGCTCCACAGAATAGACGCGTGATGCGACGCGCATCATGACATCTGTCAGACAAGTGATCATCGGAGACGTCATCGTTACACATGCATATGCATAGCCATAGACTTACAATCTCATTTGTGATGTTAGCGCTTAAGAATAACTTTAAAAACTAAACCACTTTTTTATACAGATGCAAACCAAAAAAAAATTTAAATTCCCTAATGCCGAAATATGCAAAATGTTTATAAAATGTGTAATTGACTGTACACTGTAGCTATAGTTTACTAATAGCTCAGTCGGCGAATCGCGTAAGTAGGCCTAGCGCGCCAGTCGGCAGAAAGCGAGTTGGCGAATCGCGCCGGTTTGCGAAACGAGCAAGTCGGCGAACTGCTTCCAGACCAATTTTTGGAGAATTATAGAGATTAAGTTATGTGATTTCGTCAAAGTTGTTTTTTTAAAGAAATATTTTAGTGATTAAGTTGTGATTTTGTTAAAGTTTATTTTATGTTTATACCTACATTTAACTTAGCAACTGACATAATGTGTTAATGATTTTGGTAATATTGTTTAAATTTTTAATAGCCTAATATAAGTCCTAGAGTTAGATTAGCGGTTAGCAAGGGGCTTAAAATTTCGTGATAAAGATTTTAGCTTACCTAAAGCCTTTTAAAACGTACCCACATTGTTTCATTATTCAAAAGCTCGACACTAGTACAGTACGCGCATGAGTTCTTGGCCATCGGGGAATGAGGAGGCGCGCGGGAGCGGCGCGCCCCGCGGTTACCCACCTACCCGCATTCGCCCGCAGTCGAGTGATGGGAAAAAAGTGTGTCACAACGTTGTCGATATTTTGTCGTTGTGTTGTGTTTTGTGTAGAAACCATAAATACTTCTTTAATATTATTGACAAACAGTGAAGTTACAGTTCGAACAAACTATGGTTAAAAAGGCCCCTTTAATAAGCAAATGTCTCGAGACATATACATTTTAGTTACTTTGTTTTAAAGAAACCTGCCCTTAGTTTATAAAGACCTATTCAACGATACCCTACCTACTCAATATTGTAGGAAAAACAACCCATTAACTAATAACTATGAGTAGTCTGAACTGAACTGATCGGCAACAATTCTCGATATCGACATCAACATGAATTAGTCACAGCACTACCGCATTCCTCAACATGGTCATGAACTCATGCGCGTACTGTAGTAGGTACACAAAACTTTATGAACAGCAAATTAATAAATATTCCTCCAAATTAACACAGAGTGTTGATTAGACAAATGACCACATAGCCCACTAAACGGCAAACTAAAAGCGAATATTATCTGGCATGTCATCAGACATATGTATCTGATATACGACCCTTTGCATTTATCTCTGGTGATTTATGACTTGAGGAGACCATTGACCAATCAGCATGCACGCATTACTTGCGTCCTACCCACGCACATCAGCTAGTACACAGAAATGTTTGCTTGGAGAAATTGGCACTTTAGACGTCTAAGGCTGTGTTGTCATTGAGTAAACGTAAGATCCCGTGCACACAGGCGACTTTTTTGTCGCGACCAGTCAGAAATCCTTTTCTCTCGGCGGAGTGTGAGAGAAGCCCGATTGTCGCCCGGCCAGATAACAATAGCGCGCGACAAAACAAGTCCCCTGTGTAAACGGGGTCTAAAAGATGGTGATACTTACGATCGGGCGCGTATTTCTCCGGAACTGCCTCCAGTTGAAATTCCGGAAGAACTCAAGCGGGTTCACAAACTCGCTTGGGCGCGCACTAGAAGCAAACTACACGTTAATATTGATATAGTACTATATATACAATCTCCTAGTGCATAATTTCATTAAAAAAAAACACACGGTAAAAAGTAGAATATATTATTACACAGGAATAATGCAGTTTTCTAAAAGTAAAATATAACTTGAATGGGAAAAGTAGTTTCAGAGATTTTCTACAAACAAGCAGCCAATATTAGTTTGGCGGAAATATGTTTAGATCAGATTTGCATTCTCGTCCCAGTCGGCTGGTTAGTTACGCCACAGTTGGCTAGTATATCTTTAATTTCAAAATTCTTGTCTGTGAACCATACATACTATACTATACTTCAAGATATATAAGTAGGTATACCGGGAGTAACGGAAAGGGTATAAGAAGCCAAAAGGAGGTCAAGGTACTCATGAAACTGAACAACTTTTCCTATGGAACCTAGATAGAAATTGGGCCTCCCATAGTAAATCAATTAGCGAATCGGCGATTTTGTATGGGAGGTCCAAATATTTTTTTTTATATTTCGTCCCATGTTCCATGGGGAAAGTTGTTCAGTTTCATGAGTACCTTGACCTTCTTTCTGCTTGTTATACCCTTTCCGTCATTCCCTGTAGATCGCAGTGCAAAATGTTAAATTCACAGGGATCGATGCTGCCCATTTCCTGGATAATTGACCCTAAGTCGCTTTTTACGACACCCACGAGTAGAACTGGGTCGATGTCATTTTAAACCGGCATCACACGGCGCAAATAAGTATAATTTAATAATAATTACTCAATAGCAGGCATATGCACGCTGGGTTCCACTGCCGGGGAGGACGGTCCACTTGATCCTTCCGCCATCGAGTTCTGGAACGTCACTCTGTGGAAAAACGAGGGTAGTTTTACATTGTACATCCTAGGAATGTAGCGAACTAGAGATTTAAAAAAAGCGGTTATAATAGCACTGCACTCCCAGAGCACATCATTTGAGTCTGAGAAATAGGTTACAGAAAAATTCATATCGGTTATTATAATAACGAAAAGCGGTTATTCCGAACCTAGCAAGAACTGATTTTCTATTTTAGAAATTTCGTGATAATTTAGGTTGGATAAACCAAGAGGAGCAACAAGTTTTTTTGAAACATAGTTTATACAGGGTGTTAGGGACGGTGTACCGAAAACTTTGCAGGCATGATCAGATCATCAAACTGAACAACTTTTACTATGAAGCCAATGGTGGGAAACGAAAAAAAAATTCCGACCTCCCATACAAAATTCACGATCAGCTGACTGACTTTGTATGGGAGGACGAAAAATTTTTTTCTTTTCCCACCATTGGCTCCATAGTGAAAGTTGTTCAGTTTCATGGTCTGAACACACCTGCAAAGTTTTCGTTTCAAACAAAATTAATTAACGAACAGGGGCAGCCCAGTACCCAATTTTACGAAACTCGGGAACGGCTAATGGGATCGTAACGGCTAACCGGCTACGCAATGTACATCTTAATTCGCCTGTAGAATTGTAACCTGTAGTTTCGTTGCATAGGCCACTAGACTATTCTAATCTGTTGATAATGATTACTCACTGCGCGTAATCCATATCAGGCTGTCGTCTACGAAAGAGCGGCGCGCCCTTGTACACAAAACGGTAATACAGCAGCCCCACAATCCAGACAGTTACAAATGCGGTGATGGTAATTATGACCGCCGGGGGGACGGAGTTCCTTTGGTACTCTCGCACCGGTTTGCCGTTGAATATAGGCAGCTAGAAAATACAATTCAAAATTACAGATCTTATTTGGGAGGGCATAGTCGGATAAAAAAATATATTTGTCAAGTACAGGGAACAGGAAATCAAAAAGAAATTGTTTTTTACCAAAGCTAGGACGTTTAATGAGAATATAAATAGGTTGTTTGGTAAAAACGAGAAATGATTAGTTAGCACGCTATAAAGGATTCGAATTCTTTTAAGAAACACATGACGGGAACAGGCAACTTCGCAATTTAGGTTTATTATTTTTGATCAAGTATGCGATTTAAACCTAACGGGAAATCTCACCTGCTTACTAGAAGGTACAGGGCAATACCCGTCCTTTGCCACCGCGCCATCATTACACACACATATACCCTCCAAATCTCCAAGCACGCACACATTGTTACACTGCGTCTCCTCGCAGAAATCTGGAAGATCGTCCCTTTGGACGCTCGGGTGGCGAATCATGAAGGATTTCAGATCGAACAGCCTTTGGAGGTATATCTCGCATTGCTTCTTGCCGAAGAGAACGCAGCGGTGCAGTTTTGAGGTTTTGCCGTCGAGGTAGTAGATGTGGTCTTCGAATATCGCAAGATCGTGGGGAGATTGCAAGTGTCTGTCTTCGGTGAGGACGTCCTTGCTGTAATGATAATTTAGTTATGACAAAAATGTTGGTGAAAAATGCCAGGCGACCATGCTGATTAAAATAGGGTCGATTGCGCAGTCTATCGCAAAAAATTGTACTGAGACTATAAAACGACTTATAAAGAAAAAGTTGTCATTACTAATATTAGGCTAAAGGCTTCAAGTACAAAAACTAAATTAACTACACCGTAATTTCTTGGCTAATGGGTCAATTCTGCTGTAGTAAAAAATGTTGAAATAACAAGAAAATAATGAAAAGTAGAACAAAACATACATACATATATCACGCCTATATCCCTTGAGGAGTAGGCGAGTCTTTCGTCTGACAAATTGAGTCATTTACATGACGGTGTACATGAATAACTATAGCGACAGGTTGTCAGCCTGTCACCAAAAATTGCAATACACATCAACCCTCACATCCCTCAGCCGCTTCTTACGGCACCCACGGGAATGATATGGGGTGGTGCTATTCTAAGCCGGCATCACACGGCACTCGAACGAGAAAGTAGTTCAAAACTGTTATATTTACAGCATGTGCCCGCTATAGTCGACAGCGATGATCCTTGCGGGCCCAGCTTCAGCTATAAACAGCCTCTTCTTAAACGAGTCTACAGCGAGTCCCGAACAGTTCCCAACGACCGTCACTTGCGTCACGTGACGTCCAGCAGTGGTCGACGACCAGATGACGGACTCTAGGTCTCGGGAAACAGCGTAGAACAGTCTGCGGGACGCCGGGTCTATTGCTAAAGCCGTGACCTGGGAAATATGAAAACCATGAGTCATTTATATCAGAAACAGTATTAATTGTAAACAGAAAATTATGTCCTACCCGTGCCTCATAGATACCTACATAAATTTTAATGACTAAAATATTAAAACGAGGTTCTTACCGCGATATTTTATTTTCTTTGAATGCCCGATATTTCGGAACAGTTGGACCATAATCACGGGACAAGTTGAACCCCGTTTTAATATTTTAGTCATTATGTGTGACCGCGAAAGTTTAAAACAATATATTACATTACTTAACTTGACTAAAATAACCGGTTTAAAGTTACCGGTTATAAAACATATTGAGAATTACCGGTTTTGGAATAAAGATGTTACCGGTTCTAAAAAGTAGCGGTGGTGATTATTAGAATTATTTATTTATTATATCAGAAATTATTACGTCAGAATGTAAAGGCAGCTTCTGCAACACAGCGCAGCGCATCTTTTGAGCGTGACAAACACGTATGCGCGGGTTTGTTGACCTGAGATCTGCAAAATACACGCTGCCCGTCACCCAGTCCACTGCAACCTAAAATAGAGTAAATGACTTCATCAGAATGCCTATAACCCCTATATGACTTCACCAGACTTCAAAAGACTTAATCAAACTTCTATTTCAGAAATTTCTACCAATGATGTAATAGGCTAAGGTGGAAAAAATGGGTAAAATCCTTAAAACATTTGGTAGATGTAGATGGAAAGCGGTGGTAAAAATGGAAAAATTAGTTTACTGCAAAGTGTACAAGATAATTTATAGGAATTTAAATACACTGGGGCTATAACACTGATAAAAAAAAACACAAATACTATTAGAAAAATATACCTTAGTAGGTTTCCCAACATTACTTATATTCAAGATATGCGCGCCATCAATGACTTTCAGTTGCCCTTCTTCTGGCGCCGACAGATACAGTCTATTTCTAACAATGTCGTAATCCATGCTGGTTATTCTGGTGGCATTTTCTATGTACTCGGTGGAGACTTGGCCGCCCATTGTGAAGCTCTTTATAGAATTCCCAGACATGAAGAGTATGGACATGTTGCCTTGCAGGGCTTTGCAGGACCGGTGGTCTAATCTGGAAATGTATAAAGGTATTCCATTAGTCAGGTATAAGTATAAATTTGCTGTGTGGTGCCGGCATAAATATCATCTCTTAAGACCGGGTTTAAAAGGCCGATATAGCGCAGTGGTAGAGCGACTGCCGGCGACGCAGAAAGTTCCGAGTTCGATTCCCGGTGGGTCACTCACAATGTTGATATTTTAACACTTTGTAAATTTGTTCCCAGTCTAGTTAGGACATTGCAGGCTTAACCATCTACGTGTCCAAGCCGTGTCGGTTCCGGTTGCTGTCTATGATCGATAAATTAGATGGCGGTCGTTTTTACTGCTACTTGTAGTAGGCGGTTGAAAAACATACCAGGGTACATCGGGTTGTTCGACTACTCGGTGTCCCACACGAAGAGAGGCCTGCAACAGCCTTACCTAAGGGCGTATCCTTTATGACAGCTGCATATGAACGACCCGGGTGTATTGAAACAATGTTGCGAGCAATACTCCAGAGCGCACTCGTCCCGATCATTGCACGAGCCGTCTTCCGTCACGTCGAAGCCGTTTGGGCAGCGGCAATGGTGTCCTGTAGGCGTCGGCTTGCACGTGTACGAACAGTTATTATTGAGGCATGCCGTGTCTGGAAAACATATATAATTCTATAGTTTAAAATGTGTCATGTATGATCTTTTTCTTCTTTTTTTGCGAGACAACGATTCAGGATAATAATATAATAGGTAATTAATAAATTAAAATATGTCATGTTTTTTTGTGAGACACCAATTCAGGATTAGAATAATTAAATATTTTCACCATGACCGGCAACAAAAGGTAGTTAACCTAGTGCCGTTTCAAGGTATATCTATCTTTATCAATGAAGCACCATCGTCTGTACCATCACTTACTAGCAGATATGTTTACCTATTTACATTTAAGTTTATTGAATAAAGATTTATCTTATCTAGACACACGGCAGTGTGTCCGCCAAGTTCGAGCAAAAAAAGCGACACACCGGCCGTGGGTTATATTACACGAACCATTTCGGGCCAAGTTCGACCCACCTATAACTCAAAATCTATTTTATCTACGCATATGAAATTTCTAGTATCTGTCGAGATCTACTTATTTATCTAAAATACAAAATTTCATTAATGTACCTATTGTAGGTCTTGAGATATTGACGTCAGAAAATCGCTATTTTTACTATACACTCACTGACTGACTCACTCATCAAAAACCTAGACCACTTCCAATGGTCGTATTGACTTGAAATTTGGCATGGAGGTAGGTCTTTAGGTCAAGGTAAAGGAAAAAATCTGAAAATGGCCAAGTGTGAGTCGGTTTTAAAAATAATGAAGGTGTAAATTCATAGCCCTAAGGAACTAAAACAAAAAAATTATCTATATCTTCCAATCGTCGTACCGACCTAAAATTCGTTACGAAGGTTTGTATTTAGTCAAAGTAAAGTATAAATGAGATATTTCCTTACCTAACTTAATCATAAGAAAAAAAGAAAATAAACCTTACAAAAATAAATGAAATCCCACCCAAAACATAAATGTGAAAGGCTGCCAAGTTCGATAATATTGGAATGCTTCGCCTATAAAAGAAGTGAGATCTAAATAAGTACCAAGTTCCATACACAGACCTCAGTTAAAAATAGTTACAGGAATGCACACTTGATTTTTCGCAGTTTGGAAATAAGAATCTACTTTCCAAACTGCGGAAAATCAAGTGTGCATTCCTGTAATTATTTTTAACTGAGGTCTGTGTATGGAACTTGGTACTTATTTAGATCTCACTTCTTTTATAGGCGAAGCATTCCAATATTATCGAACTTGGCAGCCTTTCACATTTATGTTTTGGGTGGGATCTTATCTTATCTTAGATGAGATAGCAGACAAATGCGGGCCAATCTTATTTAAGAAGAAATCCGCACCAAAATCTATCTGACAAAGCTGCTCGATTGTTACCTAAAAGGGACGTTAGCATAGCATAACTTAAATTCTAATTCTTGGTTCACTTACCAAAATTAGGCAATGACATTGTAAGGTAAATAAGTACTCTATTACAGAAAATTTAGGCAATATACTGACGATTAACTTGGACAATAATTTATCTTGCATAATACCCACTTATAATGTTTCTACGCTTCGGAGGCCAAGATTCTCTCCTGGTAGCTTAATTAGCGGAGTTAGTTATGTTACTTACGGCATTGTCCACCCTCATCGGAGCCGTCTGCGCAGTCGTAATGGTTGTCGCACACAGACATCCACTCGACGCACTGTCCGTTGCTGCAGTTGAAGCCGTCGTGGCACTCTCGGGGAGGGAGGTAGATCCGTTTTGGGTACAGCTTTGACGTTTTGTTTACTGTGAAAAATTAAGATTACCTATAGCAGAAAGATAAAAAAACAGGCTATCACATCTAGGAATTCATCCATAAGTCAGTTATTCTAAGCCGTATCACAAAAGTTACGGCTTACAATGGGTGGCGGTTTCCCGATAGTCAAAACTCACGTATCCATCGGGATAGCGCTCATAATATTTGAACAGCTCATATTGTCACCAAACCAATGGAACCTATGCCCTATGCTATCCTAGTTTTCACAAAACAATGTTCGAGTATACATAGAATCAAAGAAAAATATAATCCGTACTTTTTTCATTGTAAAATGATTCAAATTCTATTGCCAGTCCAACATAATTATGTAGGTAGTTGGTAAGCTAGATAAAATATCAAACTAACCTCTATTACAAATTTCCGGTGTTTCGTCTTCGCCGTCAACGCAGTCCCACATGCCGTCGCATATCCTAGGAGCCGTGACACACTTGTACGGCTCCAGCCGGCATCGCAAGCTGCCTTCCCACGGACACGGCCGCAGGCAGTCCACTTCATCCGTAGCGCCAGGGCAGTCGGGCTTGTGGTTGCAGCTACAAAACAATTAGGTACTATAGTACCGTCATTCGAACAGGCCCGATTTGACAGCTGACAAAACCCATACTAGGAAACATGTCAACAAAGAAAAAATAGACCTTATGTCATAGCATTAATATGACAGCTGTCAAATATGGCCTATGCGAATGACGGTACTATACTTATTTTTCGATCGATCACATTGTGTAGAGAAACGAGCATCCAAACCTTAAATAAACCACTTAGATCCGCAGTCAACCCCTAACGGGGAAAGAAACAATTACAAAACACTGTGGTGAATTATCTTAAATCCATCACCTAAAATAAACACATATCCGCAGTCAAACCCTATCGTGAAAACAATTACAAAACACAGTCTTAAATTATTCTAAAATCTATCACCTCTAATAACCACATTTTTAAGATAGTATTCATTGAATAATCCATAAAATAATATGCAAATTAAAGTAGAAATATTAAAACTACCTACCTGTCATTGTTAACGGTTAGATATAATAAAAAATATTAGTTTAAAATAACAAAAACCATTGTCCCATATTTTCTATAATTAATAAATGATGAAACTTGATAAAAGGGAGTTAATTTAAATGCGTACCATAGCTTAACTCAAACACCGGTTGCCCATTTTTTACCAGGACTTTTCAAAATATTTCAGTTTCTTTAACGATACTGAATCTTCCTTATCTATGGCACGCATTAAAATTAACATCTTTAAAAAACTACGTATTTACTATTTAGATATATCGACGAAAACCGGTCATATTTAAGAAACCGGTTATTATTTTATTGAACGGTTTTATAGATCTAGGTATATTAAAACAAAACTCTGGACAGCACAACCCCACGAATCCTGAAACTCCAGAAAGAATCACAGTCTAACCGTGAAGTGAGTGGTAAACAAATAGATCTGTTCAGCTCGCAAGTGTACTCCCAATCCTCGCAGTTTTCCGGTTCCGGTTCCAGGCCAAACGGTGTTACGTACTAAGAAGCAGTAAACAAGCTGTGACAAACCGTTATGTGCAGGAAGAAAAAAAGGATATTACATGAAAATGGTAAAATTATATAAAAACTATGAAACATTTATTACGCTCTTGCACCTGTGAACATGAGGATGACCATATTATACGAGAAGTTTAGATGGATAATGGACCAAGGGATACGTAAATCCAGGGAATGGGCAGAAGCTTTCTCTTAGAATAGAACACTTTGTACTTCTGTGTGAGCTCGTAAATCCACCTGCCCTGCGTGATGAGTATGACAAACACCTCATCACCTCGTATGACTAACAGAGGGAGGCACAAGACAGGTATTCATTGAAAACATAATCCCAGATACTTAGTATCTTAAACAATTTTCCCGAAAAGTTCCCAATGTGAACACTTTTTCGTTGGGGACTTTGTTTCGGAACATTGTTTAAAATGCGTCCTCTTGGGAACATTTGTTAGAGACTTTGTTTCTTATACAAAGTTCCTGGGATTTTGTCCATAACGAATACCTGGCATCTTATCCAGCAGTAGATGTACCAGTGGCTGTGGTGTTTGAGTTAGGAAAACTGTTAGAAATACAAGTTAACATACTTGTGTAGGGTCTTCCGGTGGCAGGCAGAATTCCTCGTCGGAGCCATCGGGGCAGTCCATTTGTGCGTCGCAGCGGCGCGTCATCTCGATGCAGAGCTGGTCGTCGTGGCATGCGAACTCGCCCGCCGCACATGTGTGATTATCTGTATAGACAAAAGCAGGACCAAAATTAACTTACGACGAGGTTCGATGAGCGTATCTCAAGCATTTGTAAAAATATTGATAAATATTGTAGCGCCCTACCCTACCAGGGTTCATGTACGGAAAAATTATGCATTGAATAATAACATCTAATGTAAACCCATAAAACAATAAATAACTGATTACTGATATGATTTATTACAAGTAGGTACCTATGTCTGTTTCGTGTCCTTAAAAATATGAAATGAACATATTATGAAAACTGCTCTGAATACTGAATAGTGTATATTTTTTTTTTATAGGCGGAACACTACTTTTACAATAGAACAGCATTATATAATTGTGTTAGAATATGAGCGAAAATTTAGAGTAATTGAATGCACATTAGTCTTTTGGCTTAGATTGACAAACCTAAAATGCAACTTACTACAATATAGCTCGTCAGATTCGTCTCTGCAGTCTGGATCTCCATCGCATACAAACTTCTTTAAAATGCAATAGCCTGCAGTGCACCTGTAAACAAAAAACTTGTTATTGAAGATTGTGTAATCAACAAAAATTTTAATTTAGACCTGTGATTGTAATGCTAGATCGTACCTACTGGATAGATTAACGGGTTTCTCAATTATTGTATTTGGCTTCAGTAGGTTAAAGTAGGATATCATGGTAGAAAAAAAGAAAGAAAGAAAAATGTTTATTTGTTACCAAATATTCTAGATACTGTAGTGATCCGTAGTGATCTGTAGCGATCCGGTGGTCCCAGTTTCAATTTCCGGGGCTACTTGTATAATAGGCTATTGAAAACTTCGTACACCGTATCATCTGGTCGTTTGACGACTCAAGTGTCCCACACGAAAAGAAGAAGACATTACAGAAAGAAGATGGACGAACAAGAGAGATTAGTGTAGATAACACCGGACATCAGAAATCTGTCTAATGTAATATCGTTATACTGACATGAACTCATGGTCAAGGCAAGTGAGCGTGTCACACATGTGCATGACCTCGTCCGCGCCGTCGGTGCAGTCGTTCCTGCCGTTGCACAGCAGATATACTAGGTCATGGTACCGTAGCGGTTATAATAGGCAGGATAAACTAGGTTATGATACCGTAGGGATTATAATAGGCAGGATATACTATAGTGTATTTCACAGCCAATGGGTACTGTGACGTTTATAATTTGAAATAACAAGTGATGTAGTAGTGTTTAAATTGAACGAAAAAATAATCGATTTCATCTACCAAAATGATGAAACTCGAGGACTGGAGCAAAGTGGTTGAAAAGGATAAAGAAAATTGTGCTCAACGTTTTGGGGTGGGGGGATGGGTGGCCATACAAATTGAAAATCTTATTGACTACCAGTTAGTCAAACATTTAAGCGAGCATTAAAACTACTCATCTGATGAATAATAACTATTTAAGTTATAATATTAACACAATAAAATTTCTTAAGGTTTTAGGGTAATACTACTCGATAAACCGTTCCGTTCGATTTTATTTAAAACTTCTACATCTCTAGTAAAGTTGCCGGCGAGGATCATTAGATGCGATTTCGGAAATTTTTAAGTATGAGCGGAACCTAACGTGGCATCACACAAATGGTGGGTTAGCGCGTGCATTTACGCGCTCGCCACACCTGGCGTGTTGTAAACAACGGATGGGTATCCATTTGAAAAAACAACGAAAATCGTAAAAAATATACAATTCAAGTGTAGGAAAGGAAAGTGGTTAAAAAATAAGGGTTCAATATATATAAAATTTTAATCGACCTCCTGGGTAACATCGGATCCGATTGGAGCCTATCAGACTAGTTTTCAAATCTTTTGTGGTCGAGTGCCGGCAACACTATGTTACAAAACGTCAGCCTACCCTTCTTATGTGAAATGCAGTATAGGTTATGGTACCGTAGCGGTTATAATCGACAGGATATACTAGGTTATGGTACCGTAGCGGTTATAATAGGCAGGATATACTAGGTTATGGTACCGTAGCGGTTAAAATACGCAGGATATACTAGGTTATGGTACCGTAGCGGTTATAATAGGCACGATATACTAGGTTATGGTACCGTAGCGGTTATAATAGGCACGATATACTAGGTTATGGTACCGTAGCGGTTATAATAGGCACGATATACTAGGTTATGGTACCGTAGCGGTTATAATAGGCAGGCTATACTAGGTTATGGTAACGTAGCGAATATAATAGGCAGGATATACTAGGTTATGGTACCGTAGCGGTTATATTAGGCAGGATATACTAGGTCATGGTACCGTAGCGGTTATAATAGGGTTATACTGACATGAACTCATGGTCTAGGCAAGTGAGCGTGTCACACATGTGCATGACCTCGTCCGCGCCGTCGGTGCAGTCGTTCCTGCCGTTGCACAGCAGATATACTAGGTTATGGTACCGTAGCGGTTGTAATAGGCAGGATATACTAGGTTATGGAACCGTAGCGGTTATAATAGGCAGGATATACTAGGTTATGGTACCGTAGCGGTTATAATAAGGTTATACTGACATGAACTCGTGGTCTAGGCAAGTGAGCGTGTCACACATGTGCATGACCTCGTCCGCGCCGTCGGTGCAGTCGTTCCTGCCGTTGCACAGCAGATATACTAGGTCATGGTACCGTAGCGGTGATAATAGACAGGAGGATATACTAGGTTATGGTACCGTAGCGGTTATAAGAGGCAGGGTATACTAGGTCATGGTACCGTAGCGGTTATAATAGGCAGGATATACTAGGTCATGGTACCGTAGCGGTTATAATAGGCAGGGTATACTAGGTCATAGTACCGTAGCGGTTATAATAGGCAGGATATACTAGGTTATGGTACCGTAGCGGTTATAATAGGCAGGATATACTAGGTTATGTTACCGTAGCGGTTATAATAGGCAGGATATACTAGGTTATGGTACCGTAGCGGTTATAATAGGCAGGATATACTAGGTTATGGTACCGTAGCGGTTATAATAGGCAGGATATACTAGATTATGGTACCGTAGCGGTTATAATACGCAGGATATACTAGGTTATGTTACCGTAGCGGTTATAATAGGCAGGATATACTAGGTTATGGTACCGTAGCGGTTATAATAGGCAGGATATACTAGGTTATGGTACCGTAGCGGTTATAATAGGCAGGATATACTAGGTTATGGTACCGTAGCGGTTATAATAGGCAGGATATACTAGGTTATGGTACCGTAGCGGTTATAATAGGCAGGATATACTAGGTTATGGTACCGTAGCGGTTATAATAGGCAGGATATACTAGGTTATGGTACCGTAGCGGTTATAATAGGCAGGATATACTAGGTTATGGTACCGTAGCGGTTATAATAGGCAGGATATACTAGGTTATGGTACCGTAGCGGTTATAATAGGCAGGATATACTAGGTTATGGTACCGTAGCGGTTATAATAGGCAGGATATACTAGGTTATGTTACCGTAGCGGTTATAATAGGGTTATACTGACATGAACTCGTGGTCTAGGCAAGTGAACGTGTCACACATGTGCATGACCTCGTCCGCGCCGTCGGTGCAGTCGTTCCTGCCGTTGCACAGCAGATATACTAGGTTATGGTACTGTAGCGGTTATAATGGACAGGATAATTATACTAGGTTATGGCACCTTAGCTGTTATTATAGGCAGGATATACTAGGTTATGCTACCGTAGTGGTTATATAAGACAGGATATACTAGGTTATGCTACCGTAGCGGTTATATAAGACAGGATATACTAGGTTATGGTACCGTAGCGGTTATATAAGACAGGATATACTAGGTTATGGTACCGTAGCGGTTATATAAGACAGGATATACTAGGTCATGGTACTGTTATAATAGGCAGGATATACTAGGCCATGGTACCGTAGCGGTTATAATAGACAGGATATACTAGGTTATGGTACCGTAGTGGGTATAATAGGCAGGATATACTAGGTTATGGTACCGTAGTGGGTATAATAGGCAGGATATACTAGGTTATGGTACCGTAGTGGGTATAATAGGCAGGATATACTAGGTTATGGTACCGTAGTGGGTATAATAGGCAGGATATACTAGGTTATGGTACCGTAGCGGTTATAATAGGCAGGATATACTAGGTTATGGTACCGTAGTGGGTATAATAGGCAGGATATACTAGGTTATGGTACCGTAGCGGTTATAGTAGGCATCAGATATACTAGGTTATGTTACCGTAGCGGTTATAATTGGCAGGATATACTAGGTCATGGTACCGTAGCGGTTATAATAAGGTTATACTGACATGAACTCGTGGTCTAGGCAAGTGAGTGTGTCACACATGTGCATGACCTCGTCCGCGCCGTCGGTGCAGTCGTTCCTGCCGTTGCACAGCAGATATACTAGGTCATGGTACCGTAGCGGTTATAATAGGCAGGATATACTAGGTTATGGTACCGTAGCGGTTATAATAGGCAGGATTTACTAGGTCATGGTACCGTAGCGGTTATAATTGGCAGGATATACTAGGTCATGGTACCGTAGCGGTTATAATAAGGTTATACTGACATGAACTCGTGGTCTAGGCAAGTGAGTGTGTCACACATGTGCATGACCTCGTCCGCGCCGTCGGTGCAGTCGTTCCTGCCGTTGCACAGCAGCGAGCGCTCTATGCAGTAGCCTTCGGGACACGCGAACTCCATGGTCAGGTTGCATGGTTCCGTCGCTAGGGGTGGGACAAAAAAAACCGGTTAAAATAACCGAAAAAAGAATCGTAGGACAGTAATCGTAATGGACGTATTTTGAAGAAACTAAATCGCGAGTATTCGCGAGACTAAATGGAACAAATGACAAAATTTAACAGCTATATATATAAAGGCGTACAACGATACCTTACGGATAGGTTTCTCCAAATAACTACCATTAATGTCACTTTTAGTTTTACTGATGTTGCGAATATACGGGGTGTAAGGGTCGGTGTACCGAAAACTTTGCAGGCGTGATCAGACCATGAAACTGAACAACTTTTACTACGGAGCCAATGGTGGGAAAAGAAAAAAAAATTGACTTCCCATACAAAGTAAACCAGCTGATCGCAAAATTTTGTATGGGAGGTCGGAAATTTTTTCTCGTTTCCCACCATGTAAAAGTTGTTCAGTGTCATGGTCTGATCACGTCTGCAAAGTTTTCGGTACACCGTCCCTTACACCCTGTATTAAAAGTATTGAAACTGAGAAACAGATTGTAAATCTTTATTGAAGTTCCAAAGCATTGCAGCAGGCTGAACTGATACGTGGTTGAATTTAAGTGTTTTATGGTACACAAAATGTATGCAAATACAAGTTGTGCATACGTTATATGCATAATATTATAATATAGATTTTAAGCATGTTTTGTTTAGTAAGATAAGATAAGATAAGATAAGATAAGATAAGATAAGATAAGATAAGATAAGATAAGATAAGATAATGTTTCAAAGTAGCAATAAATAAGAATATGAATACTTACAAGGAGTGGTTACTCCTGGCTCCGGGGTAGTGGGCAAAACGCAGGGAGTACTTTTGAGTATACACATGTCATCACACAGTTTTTCATCCGCTGGACACTTGGGAGGTAGTTTTGTGGAATCTGTTGTAAAGCAGGATTTTTTTTTCATCATTGTAGACTAAAATTGTAGTCAATAATACGAGTTTAAACCAAGGTAGAAAATAATTATCTTTCCTAGAAAAATGTTAGGCATTTTGGAGGGCACGTAATGCTATCGGTCCCATGCTGTCATGATTACTTAGATTGCCGTGTGATGCCGGCTTAGAATAGCATCACCCAAATTCTACCCGTGGGTGTCGTAAAAAGCGAATAAGGGATGATTAGCCAAGTCAAAGAAAATATAACTTTTGCCATCGACTCGACGAAGAAGAATTATCCAGGGAATGGGCAGGGCAGCAGCGTTCCCTGTGAATTAAACATCTTGCACTGCGCTCGCCAACCTGCCAAGCGTGGTGAGTATGGCAATACCCCCCAATGCGGAGGAGGCCCATGTCCAGCAGTGGACTGTTGTGGCTGTAAAGGTACACAACCATGCTACTTGTAGTAGGTGGTTGAAAAAACTCACGACTCTAGGATTCATCGCATCGTTGGAAGCCTCAGTGATACACACAAAAAAAAGGCTAGGTATTCTTATTTCAAGCAAGTATTCACATCACATAAAGTAGAATACTGGTAACTTACTACAATTTTGTTATTATAGAAAACTGAAACAATTGCACTTACTGACACAATTCTCCTCATCTTCACCGTATTTACAATCTTTCTTCCCATCACAGGCCTTGGTCCTCGGGACGCACTGGTTGCTGTGATGGCACACGATCTCGTCACGATCTTCGCAGATGACCTTCTCAGTACAGTTCCCATCTACGCTCACCATGCCGGCTGGACATAGGCATTTGTAGCCGGACTTCGACGACCCCGATGTAACGTTTACTAGTAGAAACAAAATCATCAGTTATTGTACAGAAAAATACAGTTCAGGATTTTAAAATAACTTCACAGCTGATTATAGATTAATAATATGATGATAGATTAACATTAAAGTCTCTGAGTAAACTACCTAATCCTCAACTACCCCACGTAAAAGGTCACTATGTATTTAAATAGGTAGTAACGGGTCACCAAAAATTACGTAGCGCAAAATTTTCTAATTCTTAGCCTTCACTCCTTGTTGTATGCAATTGGACGTAATGCCCTTTTAGTATGAAAGATAACACCTAGTCAAATCAGACCCCTCAAACTATAGGACGACCCCTACTTACTTTTTACAAGAAAACATATTCGTAGGTATTCTTTTATTGATGCCTTCCATTCGAAGCAATAACATCCTCATTACTCACCTATGTTAGAAGTTGTTGAGAAGCTCGCATTTACATTAACACCCTGTATGATGCCTTCCATTCGAAGCAATAACATCCTCACCTATATTAGTAGTGTTCATAGGTATCTGCACACACACGTCGGAGCACGGCATGGGGTCCTGCAGACACGGGTGGGACACGTTGGGGGGCTGCCATGTCGCCTGTATGTGGAGGTACTTCATTAGAAGCATTATTATCCTCACCTATATTAGTAGTGTTCATAGGTATCTGCACACACACGTCGGAGCACGGCATGGGGTCCTGCAGACACGGGTGGGACACGTTGGGGGGCTGCCATGTCGCCTGTATGTGGAGGTACTTCATTAGAAGCATTATTATCCTCACCTATATTAGTAGTGTTCATAGGTATCTGCACACACACGTCGGAGCACGGCATGGGGTCCTGCAGACACGGGTGGGACACGTTGGGGGGCTGCCATGTCGCCTGTATGTGGAGGTACTTCATTAGAAGCATTATTATCCTCACCTATATTAGTAGTGTTCATAGGTATCTGCACACACACGTCGGAGCACGGCATGGGGTCCTGCAGACACGGGTGGGACACGTTGGGGGGCTGCCATGTCGCCTGTATGTGGAGGTACTTCATTAGAAGCATTATTATCCTCACCTATATTAGTCGTGTTCATAGGTATCTGCACACACACGTCGGAGCACGGCATGGGGTCCTGCAGACACGGGTGGGACACGTTGGGGGGCTGCCATGTCGCCTGTATGTGGAGGTACTTCATTAGAAGCATTATTATCCTCACCTATATTAGTAGTGTTCATAGGTATCTGCACACACACGTCGGAGCACGGCATGGGGTCCTGCAGACACGGGTGGGACACGTTGGGGGGCTGCCATGTCGCCTGTATGTGGAGGTACGTTGTGTCTAACCCCCTAAAGTACGTTACGGGACAACGCCTACTTACTTTTTACACGAAAACATATTCGCATTATTTTATCATACGATGCCTTCCATTCAAAGCAATAATATCCTCACCTATATTAGTTGTGTTCATAGGTATCTGCACACACACGTCGGAGCACGGCATGGGGTCCTGCAGACACGGGTGGGACACGTTGGGGGGCTGCCATGTCGCCTGTATGTGGAGGTACGTTGTGTGTAACCCCCCAAACTAGCCCTACTTACTTTTTACAAGAAAACATATTCTCATTCTTTTATTATTGATGCCTTCCATTCGAAGTAATAACTAATAACCTCACCTATATTAGTAGTGTTCATAGGTATCTGCACACACACGTCGGAGCACGGCATGGGGTCCTGCAGACACGGGTGGGACACGTTGGGGGGCTGCCATGTCGCCTGTATGTGGAGGTACGTTGTGTTCGGGAACATTGCTGGAATAAAGGCGGGTATTCAATTGGGAACATTCCTGGGACAACGTTCCGAAACATTGCATAAATACAAAAGTTCCCCAAATTCACCCAGTGAATACGCATTTTAGCAATTTCGAGGGAACATTTGTTGGGAACTTTGTTTTGGATGTGTTTCTTATACAAGTTTCTGGATTTTTGTCCCCAAAGAAAACCTGGCTTAATGTGACAAGATAAGAAGCTGCCGTGGCATCATATTGTGATAGGCGAAAAAAAAATTGCCGTGTGGTGCTTAGAATAACATTACCCCATATCTTCCCGAGGGTTTCGAAAGAAGCGGCTAAGGGATTTGAGAGGTGATGTGTAGGTATTGCAATTTTAGGCGACAGGCTGACAACCTGTCGCTATGGTGATACACAGTTCTTCTGAATGACTCTTAACCTTTTGTCAGACGTGGTGTAAATGGCCTTTTTGCAGCCGTTTACGCTCTGCCTACCCCGCAAGGGATATAGGCATCATTATGTATGTAGTAAAAAAACTATGCGAGATATCACCAAAAATATTAAGCCTCAATTAATCATCAGACGTGGCAATAACAACCGTCTTCCACTAATCACCCGCATAATGTGAATCAAAAATTTTAAAAATGAAATTACCTAAACAACTTGTTTACTATACCTACTTTGGACTTGGACAATATTTAGGAAAATCGATCATAAAATGTACTTACACATTTCAACCCTGCGTATATGGCGGTTGGCCTCGTGTATGTCGCTCCAGTACAGACGGTGGTTACGTCTCGTGGTCCATAACACTAGCGAGTCGGTCACTTCCAACTGTGTCACCGACGTGGATAGCGCGCGGTACGTTTCCCTGGCCGTGCCTGTAGTATACACGGAAAATTAATAAAGTTGGTGATATCTAAAATTAAATGCACAAGAAAACAAAACAAAATTATTTAAAAATATTCAGATATAATAACTATGAGGACTGATACGAAATTATTTGCGACATATGCAAAAACCGGTTTCAAATATTTTTACTCTGATACCGGTTATGAATCATATGAATTTTTAAGATACCGATTTTTTTAGACTAATGTAAAAACCGGGTAAAATAACCGGTTTCATATTTAATATTCTTCTTTTCTTATTTTGATACCGGCTATCATACATATTCATATATGTATTTGAACCAAATCAAGCGGTGAGAGATAAATATGGTAATCCAACCTTTTTTCTTTAATTTACCTTGTTAAATGTTGTTCAGTTCCATGAGTTGGTTCAAAACTATGTTAGACATTAAAGATTAAGTCTTTCCAATAACTCACCAAGGGGATGCATGAAATCAATGATATGATTTCCTTCATCAGCAATGAAGACGTTGTCCATTTTCTGCGAATACTTCATCCTGATGTTCGGGCCCTTCAGGTTGTTCATGAGTATGTGCTGCCGCCCGGTGCCGTCGAGATTGAAGATGTCGATGTGGATATTCTCGTTGTCTTCTATTTCTGACACGGCTACGAGGATTTTACTACGCGAACAAAACAAAAATTATATTATATGTATATGTATTACACGAAATATTAAAAACATTTTATTTATACGCATTATTTTGTGTTCTGACTAAATTTCCCATCATCTACCTATGTACCTTTGCTATATATGATGGATTCTTTTGAAACTATGGCCGTATCCTGCAAATAGAATGTTAAGAAAAACCTTATGCTTGTAAGAAACATCATTTTCTTAACGCCGCATCACTCCAGTTAAACTCCAGAAAAGCCGTATCTTGTGTGAAATTTTACGGCGTGTAACAGGCTTACCCGTAGTCCGGCACTACGCAAATGCTGATGGGTGTTTCTTGTTCGAATATGTGTATGATGGACCTCTTCATGGTCTTTATAGATACCACCTCCAGGAACTTGCGGCCCGCGTCCGCGAAGTATAGGTTGTCAGCTACGTAGTCTGAAATAATGGTACTTATGTTTTCCATATAATTGAAAATTTAAATCTTTACTAAAACTTGTCTTCTCAAAGTATGAAACGGGGCAATATTGTCAATTATAGTACATTACGTCACAGGCCGAGTATATAACAATTTCTGGTCGAGTGGCATTGGAAGGCCGAGACGAAGTCGAGGCCTTCTAAAGTAAACGAGACCAGAAATTGTTATTTCGGCCGCGGATTGTATAGTGCTTTTCTCCAATTTGCAAGGAAACATAAATAATAAACATTTAAATCGTGACAAAATTGACACTTCACAACTTCTAAAGTTCGCAAAGCGCATGCGCTGGTTTTGCTTACGTTCCGTTTCATAAAGAATGCGCGGGAAATTCACATTCAGCCTTCAAACTTCAAACAAATTGTGATCTATAAAACACCTAATCACGAAAGTGTGAAGTTAAAGAACCTTTTCTTTACCGGCCTAGTCCGGCAATTTCTATTACAGTCCTCGGCGCCTTGACAACATAAATGAGCCCATTGACGTATTCTTTTTTTAAAGTAATGAAGCCATTTCCGAGCAAATTGGAGAAAAAAATTTTACGCGATAAACATTTTTCGTAGATCCGACAATTAGGTAGGTAGGTAGATATAATTAATGATCATTGATTCCAGTTGAATTGAAAGTAATAGACGCTTGAATTATATGTTGAACAGTTACATTGAGTGGTTTTTTATAGCAGTTATGAATTAAGTACTTACCATAATCCATATCGACGACATCGTGCAATCCAATGAACAAAAGCACCGCTGGCTTCCCGGTGTGGAATTCGCTCATTTTTATATGATATATCGCTTTCCATTTGGAATCGAAGATATACAACTCATCTAAAAAAAATATGGGTATTAATTTTATCAAACATCCTATCGAAGTTATTTTGAGAAGAGGGTTTTTAAGTCAACTCAAGCAGTTTTTTGGTAGCAAGGATCTTATTTCGTAATAAAAAATATGGCTGTTGTTGCTAGAAATCTAAATGTTTGAAGAAGTTAGTTTTGCATTTCTCACCTCGCCTGGTATCGTACGCCATAGCTTGTACGTGGCCCATATCAAAGTGTACCGGCTCATCATCGTGCCCGCCCAGAGCATCGTACCGGACCAGGGTGAATGTAGAGTCCACGCCCACCACTATGTAGCCAGGATGGTACGATTCTTTTTCTAAAAAAAGAGAATGAGAGTTATTCAACAGATCATTTCATTCTTTTCTCAGTAACAGCTACATAGGTACAACAGTTCACTGCGGGACATAGACGAAGCAAGTATGTTTAGATAAACTTTGATTCTGAGGCCTTCGTACGCGCTGTATTTCACAAGCAATGCTTGCTACTGATACTGACCCATTTGATGGAATTATCACGCAATCACTTTATTGTAGGTATTATGGCAACAAACAGTCATGTAGGTACATATGTGTTTATAATAAAATGTACTTTTTACGATACCCTAGGAAAAAATGGGCGGTACAATTCTAAGCCAGTTAACACACGTCATAAAATAAAGACACAACCTGTGTAAAAAAGTACTAACTAAATATGCTAGACTTACGTTGGCACCTCTCTCTGTCATCAAGCTCCATGCCTTCAGGGCAGGCGGCGATAGGTCCGTTGGGCCCGAGCAGGCGGATGTGGTGCGGACTGATGGCGCCGGGCTCCGGAGCACCTCGGTACAGGATCGGGTGGTACATGTATAGTCCTGGCGGGAAAGGTTGGGGTTAGGTACACTAGATTTCATAAGTTTATATTTCCTCGATTTTTCACAAGAAGACGCAATGATGTGAAGATGAGACAGCATACTGCAAGAACTGCACGAGATGCAGTAAGTGCTTATTGGAACGTTGCGCTAAGACTTCGAAGATTATGAGGACGGTAGAAAAATAACATCACTAAACTACTCGTGATCTCTATGACTTTTCCAGCAATCATACTAAGTGCCAACCAGCGCATTAGCATATTTAATATGTCAAATGGTACATTCGTTTGTGCGCAGAACCAAAGCTAGTTAACCACTCCCTAGTTCCTTATCATAATATCCAACACCTTCTTACCATAGACTGGAGTATCGAGGGAAGCGACGGCGCCAAGGCTGTGTGTGTTGAGTTTGTCCCAGCTCTGTATGGTATCGGTGGCCCAGTCGCTCCAATAGATCACGTGTTCGAATACGGTCAGTGCGTAAGGCTCGTGGTAGTGGATGCCGTGCTGGTTTACCACCTAAAACAACACAATTAATTTAAAAAACTGAAAATAATGTTAAAATTCTAAGTAAGGTGTGCGCAAAGCACGAGTAAGTATACATCAAACACGAAAAAAGACTCAATCTACCCCAACTTTACAGTGTAGCACTTTGTATTAATACCTTACTATGATCATGATCGATCAGGTAGTTGGATCGGATGAAAACACTACTTATTTTTTATTCCTTCCCGCCCGCGCCAAACCTTAACTACTGCTAAAACATTTCACATCGCGGAAATAGATAGATTGAACGAAATGATTTTGATTTAATACTTACAAAAACTTCTCCAGTATCCAGCCTTGCTCCCTTGACAGTCCCATCAGAGAAATACAATCTCCCGCCTGAAGCATCCACGATCAAACCATTGGGGAAGTTATGCAGGTCTACAACCAACGCAATGGGGTCCGAGCCGTCCATGTACGATTGCATGATCACCGGCCCGCTGTGCACATTGTGGATGTCTGCCCAGTACATTTTACTGGAAAGAGAGTTTATTAGAAAGCAGACCGAAGAACTTTTTAATAAGTTTTGATATCAAACATTATAAAAGCAACTATGCCATAGACGTGTGGCTGTATTCACTACTGGCTTGGACATTGGATTCCATAATGGTAAAGACCCTTAACATACAAAAATATATATCATCATCGACTTATCAGCCCATTACAGCTGCTGAGTAAAGGTCACCGTTTTTTTCGCTATCTACGCTAGTTTTTTTTAAATAACCGGTTTTTCTAACCGGTAAAAAGGTTTCCAAAAGTATTTGACATTATTTTTACTATTTACCGGTTTCTGACATCAAGGGTGAGGTGCTTCGGTATTTTAGCGGCGGTTTTGAGTGTCATGCACATTTGGCTATCCAGCTTGCATACGGAGATCGTGCCGTGCTCAGAATCGCTAAAGTAGAAGTTTCTTCCCATCCAGTCTATTGATATATCACCTGGGTCTTCCAGGCCTAAGCCGACTAGTACCTAAAATATTGTAAGAAAGAAAATAATAAAAAGGTTATTGATAATATTTTGATGCAACTTAGCGGCCAATATTTCTTACCGTTTTGGTTTCAGCGATATTCTCTAAAGGCGCCTTGACTATGGCTTGATGTCCAATCGCAGTCTCCACCCAATAAACGTTTTTGCCATCGAATGAAACGCCGTGCGCCTAAAAATGGTCAGATAAATATAAATTAAAAAGCTGTTTGGGTCGAAGGAAGTTGAAGACTTTTAAAGGGTTTTTATTTTCTTCGTTGCCCATCTTACCCCAATCAAAAAGATTATACTAACTATAGCTTCCATCTTACCCCAAAATAAAAAAGTAGGTAGAAGCAGAGTCTTTGGTTAACCAACCTGTTTGATTCCAGTTGCAACCGTTACTGTTTTGCGGGTCCTTATCTTCACGTATTTTATTTCATTTTGTGTACTAAAGAATAACATCGCTTCAGGCTCTGAAACAAATCATTATGATTATGATAGGAACCTTTTTCTAAGATTATTTTATCCCATTGACTATCTTATTCCAAGTATGTAAATGCAAAAATTGTAATAAAAATAAGCCAAAAGCTTTAAGATAAACAATTTTTTGTGACTTGAGGATAGAAATTCAGTTTCACCAACACCTACACCATCTAAATAACCAGTGACTCACCAGGAGCAATGCACATGAACGAGATTTTCAGCGTGTCCAACAGATAACCATCATCGCAGGAGCAGATAAACGAGCCGTTCTTATCCGTACACTTGTGCGTGCACTGCGGTCGAGCCTCCGCGCACACGTTGCGGGGCTGGCAGGCGTGAGTGGTCTCGTTGAACAGGAAGTAGGTTTCTTCACACACGCACTCCGGGCCGTCGCGTTCCGGGTAGCATGTCGCTTTCTTGCCGCACGTGCGGTTTGCACACATACTCGCCCCTGTAAATATTATGCTTATTATATTACCTTCTGTATTTTCAAAACTTTCCATAACTTAATTAATACTAGACTAGGTAACTAGGTAGTACATTTAAGCATATGAAAATTAACCGTTATTACTGTAAGAGGAAAACTAAACCGGCCATAACTACAATAACCGGTTTTTCTAATATGTAGACTGGTTTTAAGTGGTATTGAAATAAATTCATTTTTTTTTTATTACTTTCTGTGCTGTTAAATAGTTTTAAGACCAAAATATTCTTTCTTATAATTGCAAATCATGAACGACTTTTACCAACTAACCGTTTATCTGTATTTTAGACTTTACCCATAATTACAAATAAAGTTCTGAGTTCTAAAAACTAAATAATTTCTTAAGATGGCTGTTTTACTCACAACTATCACAGAACGGGCCTTCGTCGCTTCCATCCTTGCAGTCCTTTATACCGTTGCACATATGTCGGTATGCCAGACAGTAGGTCTTGTCCAGACACACGTAATGCTTCTTTGTCATGAACATCTTGCCGTGATCTGTCACACACTCGTGGTGGCCGATGTAGCCTGTGGGCTGCCAGTGACCTGTTGGAATAAAGCTGTTTTAGAAAGACGACTTGGTGTACCACTCGAAGAAGAAGAAGCAAGTAATGGTCATCAGAAAGTGGTGGTATTATTAATTTGTCCGCAAAATTATGACTGCTTTGCGGAAAAAGCTTTGAATTGGGTAAGTATTTAAAATATCCGGTATTTAAAAACTTTTATACACAAATAATCGGTATTAATACTTCGAGATACACAATCTAATCGTAATGTTAACTCCGTCTCTGTTAAAATTTACCGGTTTTGAGTTACCGGTTATAAAACATATTAAGTCAAGTAACTACATATTCAAATCGTAACGTTAACTCTGTTCAAATGAAACGGTTTTGAGTTAACGGGTATAAAACATATTAAGTAGGGTACAAATATACAAAATCAAATCGTAATGAAAACTCTGTTCAAATTAACCGGTTTTGAGTTACCGGTTATAAAACATACTACGTCAGGTACATAATCAAATCGTAATAAAAACTCTCTTCAAATAACCGGTTTTGAGCTAGGTACCAATTATAAAACATATTAAGTCAGGTAAGTATATAATAAAATCGTAAATACAGTCCAGCAAAAAAGAGGAGACAAATAATGAGAGCGCCACTTTGACTAAGAATGGTAACAATATAGTATGAAAAAAATTTAGTTCCATTTTATTTAATTTCTACTCTTTTTTGCTGGACTGTTAAACACTGTTCAAATGAACCGGTTTTGGGTTACCGGTTATACAACATATTAAGTCAGGTATATAATCAAATCGTAATAAGAACTCTGTTCAAATTACCCGGTTTTGAGTTACCGGTTATAAAACATATTAGTCCAAAAAAATTATGTGATACAATTGGAACTTACGACAAGCTTCTGCGTTTTCGTCGCTGCCGTCTGCACAATCATAGGCGCCGTCGCAGAGCCACAGCCGGGATATGCAGCGACTATCGTTCTTGCAAGTGAAACCTTTGCACGGAGCCTGAAAACAGTTTAATTCGATACTAATTTGTTTACATATGTACCTATAGGTATGGTAAAATTTTACTAGTGTACGATAGCAAAAATGCAGGATCGGCAGGTGATTAACAACTACTTGCCTCTGGAACTTTGGTTGAAACTATATAAAAAATCCCATACAAAAATTCTGATCAGCTGATTTGAGTTAAGTACCTACAATAAGGAAGGTCCAATTTTTTTCCAAAATACACAAATTGCTTTCTTACATTAGGAGCTGGTGGAGGCAACGTGGTGCAGTTGACTTCATCGCTGCCATCTATACAATCTGTCTCGTTGTTGCAAATCCACAGGTTCGGAATGCACTTGCTGTGATCCGCACATAGGAAGTGGCTCTCCGGTTTGCACGTGTCTGGCTCTGGAGTGTGGTCCGCTGTGAACAAGAATAATTTTAGGTTTAGGTTACTTAAGACAACGACTCGGTGGTCCGCTCGAAAAGAAGAAGTAGTATCTTTATACTTAGAGATTTTTCTAAATAATTTCTCCCCTCTCACTCACATTTGTTAGGATTTTTCGATTATTGAATAAAAAGGTTAGTATGAAATCTTTTTTCCGTAATCTGTAAAAGATTGTTGATATATTCTTGCACATTAAAATTGGTTGCTTTTTTGATCCAGAATCTATGTAAGGCAAAAGTTATCCTTCAGAAAACATTATGGCAAAGATTCTCATCAGATACATCGGAACAGTCTAAATTCCCAAAGCAGTAGTAGCGCGACAAACAGGAACCATCGCTGCAGTGGATCTTTTCTTCTCTAAGACAGTTCTAAAGCAGTTTAGATTTAAAATTAATCAATTAATAACTCACGGCAAAGATTCTCATCAGACCCATCGGGACAGTCCACCTTCCCATCGCAGTACTGGTGTGTCCACACACAGGAACCATCGCCGCAATGAATCTTATCTTCTCCAAGGCAGCTCTCCTCGTAAGTCTGCAGGCGGTCTGAGAACTCTGCTCTACAGCTCAGCAGGCAGAGAAGTAAAATTAATAAATGTTGATGTGACATTGTTGAATCTGTGAATAAAAACGTATTGTGGTTAAAGAGGTAGATATTCATCCGTAATAGCCTGGTAGTATATCCCCAGAATACACGTGGTCGCATGGTCGCATTATGAAGGTCTGGAAAGGCAAATGGAAAACATATTGGGCATAACTAACTTGCGCCTTTAGTACACATTGAAGGTCTAAATAGCAAAATTGTAGTCTTTACAGGCTTTTATCATTTGCTTCCATTATATTAGCAAAATCACATGCAAGGTTATGGATGTAGGTCATATTATAAGTGGGTAAAATATTAAAACTTACCTTGTTGTATCTTTAAAATTGTAATTAATTATTTTTTATTTAATTACTGCATTGTTATATAAATTAATTAAAATTAAAAGTTCTTAAAATTAGGGCGTGTTGCGCCGAATGAGAGAAGAAATTCAAAGTAAACGGTACACAAGAAAATCGCTTTTTTATTCTACCCTCATTTTCACGTTATTTCAACAAACGTCAAAAATAAAAAATCATGATGCGTTTAGTTTTGTTTTAGAAAATAAAATTTCGTTTCAAAGTGACACGTTTTAAAATCTACAGTGCGGATCGAAACGCAAAAATATTATTTGATGCAGTTTTTGTTGCACCTGATTCATAAGACAGAGATATTGCTATACAATAACTCATGTTTTATCTCTGTTTAACATAACACTGTAGCTTTCAATTTCACAAAATAAGCGCACCGTCAGTAATTGTATTGCCAACTATAAGCTAATTTATCTTACTCTGATAATTATAAAGTATATTGTAAAATGTGATGTTTGATTGTATGTATACTTGTAAAGTACGTTCGCTCAGAACCGATCATTCTTTGTACCTGCCGCCTAGGCGCGTGCCGGCGTTTCTTAAAGGAGGTCGCCGCCGACACAATGGTTGCCGCCTTCGCGTATATTTGCACTTGATTTAAGAAAGACGGTGGGATTAGGCCAATCGCAGTCGGTAGCACTTTCCGCCGGCTTGTCGCAAAGTTGGGATGCCGTGCAGTGAGGAACGATATGGCTGCTCATTTGCAGCCGCACCAAGTAGGTTTCGGCACAACCTTAGGTTGCGAGGCGGCGATTCACGCTACTCGTGCTTTTGCCATGAACCCTGATAACACTGATTGCGTCATCGTCAAGGTGGACCTTAAGAACGCCTTTAACAGTGTCGAAAGGGATACAATTTTGGCTGAAGTCAAGGACTTCATTCCTTCTTTGTATCCCTTTCTTCATCAATGTTATGCAGAGAAGAGCCACTTATCTTTCAATGGTACTCAGATCCCATCTCAAGTTGGTGCCCAACAAGGGGATCCACTTGGCCCGCTTATATTTAGTCTGGCAATACACAAGGTGATCAAATCTTTGAAATCAAGCCTGAATGTATGGTACCTTGATGATGGCACAATCGGTGGAACTACAGAATCGGTGGCACAGGACGTGAAGACGCTTATCACTGAATTGTCTCATTTGGGGCTCCAAGTCAACCCCTCTAAGTGTGAAATTTTTTCATGTGGCGAGGAGGCAAACAACAACATCGCAATTTTTAACTCCTTGTTGCCAGGCGTCAGGACTTTAAATGAAAACACACTTGCGCTTCTTGGGGCACCCATTTTTCCTAATGCGATTCCAGCGGCTCTAGAGACCAAGAGCAGAATGATAGTACAGGTTCAAGACCATTTATCACAACTGTCAGCCCATGTTGCCCTCGTTCTGTTTCGCTCTTGCTTTTCCCTTCCGAAGTTAACCTATGTGATTCGAACAACTCCCACATGGCTTTACCCAGATAAAGTCTCTGTAGTTGATGATGCCATCCGAGTAACACTGGAGAGCATCATCAACGTCACGCTTGATGAAAACCAGTGGCGCCAAGCAGTACTACCTATCAGGCACGGAGGTTTAGGCATCAGGAGTGTACAGGCCGTCGGTCTGCCAGCTTTCCTCGCTTCTTCGAACGGGGTTGCTGACCTCGTCACTAAGATACTCAACCTACAAGGTGACGATTTCAGCATCCCCTTCGAAGGCGACGCTCTACTGGCTTGGGCAGCGACGTGTCCTGGTGTCGAGCCACCGGCAAAGCCTGAATTACAGAGAGCAGATGATCTGCGGTCAAAGTTCATTCTGTCGGAGTTGATCGAATCTCAATCGGGTACGGGCTTAGCCCGCATTAAAGCGGCAACTTGCCCTGAGTCGGGTGCATGGCTCCAGGCACTCCCCTCCCCCCAACTCGGCACGCACCTAGATAACGATTCCTTACGGGTAGCAGTGGCCTTACGGTTAGGTTGTCGTATTTGTGAGCCCCATATCTGTCCCTGTGGAGCAGCTGTTGATGTTTATGGCCATCATGGTCTCAGTTGTGCAAAGTGTGCTGGAAGGTTTCCCAGACACCACGCACTAAATGACATTATTCGCCGTGCTTTGGTGTCAGCAAATATTCCTTGCACACTGGAGCCTCCAGGTCTTTGCCGCTCGGACGGAAAACGCCCAGATGGCCTCTCCCTTGTGCCGTGGGAAAAAGGACGATCTTTGCTGTGGGACGCCACCTGCGTCAGTACTTTTGCAGCATCCCACCTACCAAGAACGACGAGGGAAGCAGGCTCCGCAGCGGAATACGCAGCTGCTCAGAAGCACGTGAAATATTCAGAGCTTACACAAAACTATATTTTCGTGCCTTTTGCGGTTGAAACCGGTGGCCCCTGGGCCAAGGAAGCCAAAAAGTTTGCTAGAGAACTAGGCCGCCGCCTACGCGACCGCGGATGTGATCCTCGCTCCGGAGCGTACCTCATCCAGCATATTTCACTTGCCATCCAGCGCGGCAACGCTGCTGGAATAATGGGCACTTTTGAGCCGGGTACGCTGCGGGGCGGGCTTTTTGATTAGATTTTAGGTTAGGTGTTAGATTTTAGTTTTATTGTTCATATAATTATAATTAGGTTAAATTGTTAAATTGTATATATCCTTTTCTTGTAAATATGATAGTGCCTACTAGTTTAAGTTTCTGTAAATAAAAAAAAAAAAAAAAAAAAACTTGATTTTGATGTCACTATCCTCCCAAGTGGACGAGCAACGACACACGCCTAGGTCACCTAGGCAACAAAGAATGATCGGTTCTGAGTGAACGTACTTTACCACCAACGTTCGTTTTATTTAACGGCGTGCGTTGCAGCAACTTTTACCGCGATTCTGGACTATAGTTCGGAAGATATACTTGATATTGTTAGTTTTTACCTCATCCAGGGATAATTATTTATTTTTGGAAATCTTGCAAAATTTTCCACCACAAGCAGGATTTGAACATGTCTGGTAGGCGGCCGGTCGTAAAATTAACCCAAATCCTTTGCAACACGATTTTGTGTTCAACAAAACGTGTTGCGCCGACCCCAAGTAATTGGGATAAGGGCAGAAAGATGATGATGAAGCAGGATTTGAACCTGCGACCTTAGGCATCTGTACTATCTTGTATACCTAACACGAGAATTGCCATAAAAACACCTACGCTAAAAATACAGATGTAGTTTTAAATTTGCATAATATGATGTTTAACAGTTGGCCACACTCGACAAGTGGCTGTCTTCATTGACAGGTCAGAGTCCAACTTTCTTTAGAGTTTATTGGAGTTTTCTTGAAAAATTATTAAAGTCACCAGTGTAGTTGTGCTGTTACAGATCCCTCCTCATTATCCCTGATAATCGGCTTGAGTGTCTGATCAGCCATGGCATCGCACGTCGCTAAATCCATGATCAAAGTCACCAATGTGGGAGCTACCATCAAATTCGGTAAATTCTTCTGATTTTTCAATACAATCTACCTATTTAAAGTGATTTGTTTCATATTTTCTGTCCGTAGAATCTGTTAGAATTCATTTCATATTCGTTAGAGTTCAATTTTGTTACAAAATTATGAAATATTTTGATGATAAACTTTGGACCATAGTTGGCATTGGCGCAAGTAATGTTGTTAGGAATGTACCTAGCGTTTCCGACTTGTTGCTATACCGTATGTACAACAATATTACGTCCGAGGTGACTAGATTGGAGGCAAAGTTCAATCATCCATAATATTTCCACTACATAATCATTTATAGGTTATTTTTGTAACGGTATCATGAGAATTTTGTAACTATTCAATAACTAAATGCTGATTATCACCAATAGTATCTGATGTTATCCATAAAAATAACAAAACATGTTACTTTCATATTAATTTTAGCACACTATTCTTATCTCTTAAACCTACATCCTCAACAGAACGATTTATTTACATAAATTATACTGTATGTGGATATTTAACTACCCTGCTGACAGGGCCCAATATGGCATATACCGCTGGTTATTGTGATCATGGTTATCAAGTTACATTATATTGAAGGTTAAAGTTAGGGTGGTAATTTAAATACATGCCTTAGATAAAGGGTAGTAAGTATCACAAAAGGATGCAAAAAAATATTTACTTCTTTTTTACTGTTCTTATATTGGCACTCAATAATCAACAAATGTGTAAAATGTCCTGTTTCTTTTTCAATATTTTTACAGCTCCTTTATTGATACTTAGGTTAAGTACCCTGAAGCTATACTCAAACTCAAACTCAAAGTGTTTATTGTCAGATTATGGTGAATACATGTTCTTAAGTTAACATTTTGGTTCACAAAATCCACCCAATATGGGCATACAATAAATAAAAACTACAATTCTCAAAATCAATTATTTTTACATGCAAGCAAATGTCAAAAAGTAAATAAAGAAACAACGGACGAATAAATAACAAATAGGTAAAATAACAAAAAATACAGTCAAAAACAGTGAAATTACAGGTAGGTAGGTACATGTCAATAGCGTTGATAAATTGAATTTAATTTAATCTTTATAATCCAAAAAGTCCTTAACAGAATAAAACATTTTATTAAATAACCATTTAGTAATCTCATGTTTAAATTTAGATGTAGTACATTCTTTCAAATTATTTGGTAATTTATTATAAATCCTACTGGCCATGCAAAATGAATTATTGTCAAAAACAAGCACACTACCCCGCGCCCAACGCAACAAGTCATTCTGTCATGCTGCTCTTCGATGTAAGACCACACGCTTTTCAAAATATTCAGAGTGTTCCAAAACAAACATCGCTATTTGCCTGATGTATAAGCATGATAGGACAGATTTAAATTAACAAATACCACACTAATGATGAAAAGCCAGGAATCAGTTTAAGAATCTATCATACTGACTGAGGTAAATTAACATCTTTCCGAAACTTTCATTTTTACACATCTCCAAAGTTGTTACACCAAAACACCCAACTTCATAAAAATGCAAATATCTCAGAGGTCCAGTTAGCTGATATGACTTAGGATGTTTTTTTTTTTTTTTTTCTTATTAAGTGGCCAACATGCGATCGGTCTTAAGACCATAAGCAGTTCCTTTGAGGATGAATTTAGCAATCTAGTTTCAGAAGATGTAATAAACGTTAACAAGTAATTAGTATAGTTTATCTATTGTCAAAAACAATTTTACTTACTCTTTTTTTGTAACAGACATCCAACAATGTAACTCTGAAAATCCCAATTTCACAAAAATGCAAATATCTCAGAAACTAAATGACGACACTTAGAGCCTTTATGTGTGAAAGCTCACATGTGGTAAATTGGGAGTATGTAAGTGTAATAGTTGTCCTGCTATACAGGGTGTAAAGGACAGCTCTCTGAATACTGAGAGGGGGCATTCAGACCATGAAAATGAAGAACTTTCTTTATGGAAATATTTTAGGAGTAGAAAAACTTATTTGACTTCCCATGTAAATGCAGCCACCAGATCTAGAGGACAATAATTATTTTTAGTCTCCTGAAATATTTTCTAATGGGAAGTTGTGTAGTTCCATTCTCTGAAAGCACTATATTAATATTTGGAGATCTGTCCCTTAAACCTCGTATGTCTTTATTTTGTGTGTTTACTTACTTTTGTGTAATCTAGACACGGCCCGTCGTGCGTTGAGCGTCGGCGCGGCATTGCAAGCCAAGAAGACTCTACCAGACCGCACTGGACACAATGTGGTGCTGGTGGACGGAGTCAGGACTCCGTTCCTGCTCTCCTTCACCGACTACCAGAAGATGATGCCCCATGAGCTGGCCAGACACTCACTGGTGTAAGCGGACGACTATTGAATGAAATGATAATGTTTATTTCAGACTAAGTAAAAATACATGTCCATGTCCATAGTCAATATGATAGTAAAATTGAAAATTTCCGTTTTCCATGACAAGCATGGACATCCAATGTTTGTAGACTCTATTGTTTACACATACCATTTCGCAGGGACTGACTTACAATCAATCAATTGTAATAGTAATATCATAACATGATCTTATTTCTAAAGGTATTTCAGCAGGCTAGTCATTTATTGAACATTGTAACTTGATATATATTTTCTAAACATTCACATATTTATTAAAAATTGATGTTATAGCCATTACACAAAGTAAAATCTAGGGCTTTTCTCATTTCTATTTTTTAATTACAAACCCTTATGAAATATTTTCTTTTTTCTATTTTCCACATCCAGGGGCCTTCTCCAAAAGACCGGTATTGACAAGGAGTTGATTGACTACATTGTCTACGGAACCGTCATCCAAGAGGTGAGATTTAAACTGTTGCGATATACAGGGTGTTAATTTAAATGCGTGCCATAGCTTCAGTGTAGGTTAAGTATCGATTATGGATGCCGTAAAAAATATTAAAAACTTCCAGACACAATTTTTTTTTTTACTTTTCTGGCATTTGGTTCAAATGCCTGTATCTCAGCCGAAATTCGTTCAATCTCAAAGTTGTTTAGACGAAAGTACTTTTATTTATGGGCACTTTCTAAACAACAACAGTATCAATAATTGATTTAAAAAAAAAAGCTTTGGCTAAATCCGAAAGAATTTTTTTTTTACCTGGGATTATTTTCATTATTTTTTACGGCATCCTTAATCGATACTTATACATACCCTGAAGCTATGGCATGCATGTGAAATAACTATTTGAGAACACACATTTCTGATTACGGGTAAGCTATACACCAGCAGTGTGCTGTGCGTACGCCTCGGTGTACGCCCATTTCACTCATGTATTTGTATTGGAATATATTTGATTTGTGATGTGAACCAAATGTATTTGTATTTTAGGTGAAGACCTCCAACATTGGTCGCGAGGCAGCCCTGGCGGCCGGGTTCAGTGACCACACTCCAGCACACACGGTCACAATGGCTTGTATTTCTGCCAACCAGGCTATTACCACTGGTATGTATTTTTAAGGCGAAATCAGTCCCAAAAAGTAAGTCCCTTTCAGTTTTGCTGCGTTAGAGAGAAACAGACAATGACGCTTCAGGCAATCTGAACATTTCTTGTAATATAAACTGATACATAGAAATAATTGAAAAAGTAAGCACATACCTAGGTTTATAATAAATGTAAGAGGATACAAAATTTATTATTAAATGAAATCGTTCAATTTTTAGATCGAGGCAACTTTATCAAATCGTGTTCAGAGTCCCATAGTTTTGTAGCATATATCTTGAAATATTCATAAAAATAATTACATATTGTTTTATGGAGATTTCAAGAAATGGTATCGTAAATTCCGAACGCTTTCTCACGTTTTCGCGGACGTTTCAGAGTTGATTTCGCCTTAAGACAAGTAATTTCAAAAGTTTAGACATTTACCTACCATTAACCAGCGTAGCTATAAAATTTAAAGAGTTATATCAGCAGACCCTGACAAGGTCACCTTGGGAACTATACTCTTTGTAGAGAATGTTGCGCGGTGTTAGGTTGGTCTATTGTCTTTTTCTTGCCAATGTTTTGACCTCTTGATACGACACGACGTTACCCTTTTATTTGAGTGAAAAACGTCTTTTACTTGCAAGTAATTATAGCATTTTATTTCATTTATGAGCCTGTGTTGTCCAATTCAGCAAAGGGCTCTCTCTTCCCTTACAATAACAAGCATAAAAGTAACAAATATATAACAGCCAAAATAATCCTTATTTCCCTTTTGTCCAGGTGTGGGCATGATCGCCGCCGGCGCTTACGACATCATCGTGGCTGGAGGAGTGGAGTTCATGTCTGACGTTCCCATCAGGCACTCGCGCAAGATGAGGTAACATACTTCTTACAGACCTACGTTTTACTCGCATACAATCGCAAAATTACACTTTTATACTTTGCAGGGCAACAATCTAAAGCAGCGCCTCTTTGCCATGTCTGAGTTCTGACAAATAAGTAAGGAATGGAATGGTTAATCATTGACAATATGTTATTTCAGAAATGTAGTTTAGAATTTATGTAAATTCTAATGGCAGGTTGTCAGGTCAGCCTAACAAAAACCTAAAGTTGAACATATTGAAATCCTCGGTCTCTTAGATGCTGCTTCTTACAATACATGCATACACATTTATCCCTTGCAGGAAAGGCAGATCGTTAACTGGCATAAAGTTTCGCACAAGTCTGACAAATATAAGAGTTTCGTTTCAGAAAAACCGTACTCGCGGTAAATGATGCTATATTCGAGCATAAGACAATAGTCAACTATTGTCTTTTGTTTCAGGTCCTTGCTTCTGAAGCTGAACCGCGCCAAGACCCCTCAGCAAAGGCTGTCGCTGATAGCCACCTTCAGGCCTGACTTCCTGGCTCCGGAGGTAGGTCATCATCAGCTCATGATGCATCAGCCACTCACCAGGTTACTTCTGAAGCTGAACCGCGCTAAGCCCCTCAGCAGAGGCTGTCGCTCATCGCCACCTTCAGGCCTGACTTCCTGGCTCCGGAGGTAGGTCATCATCAGCTCATGATGCATCAGCCACTCACCAGGTTACTTCTGAAGCTGAACCGCGCTAAGACCCCTCAGCAGAGGCTGTCGCTCATCGCCACCTTCAGGCCTGACTTCCTGGCTCCGGAGGTAGGTCATCATCAGCTCATGATGCATCAGTCACTCACCAGGTTACTCCTGAAGTTGAACCGCGCTAAGATTCCTCAGCAGAGGCTGTCGCTGATAGCCACCTTCAGGCCTGACTTCCTGGCTCCGGAGGTAGGTCATCATCAGCTCATGATGCATCAGCCACTCACCAGGTTACTCCTGAAGCTGAACCGCGCTAAGCCCCTCAGCAGAGGCTGTCGCTCATCGCCACCTTCAGGCCTGACTTCCTGGCTCCGGAGGTAGGTCATCATCAGCTCATGATGCATCAGTCACTCACCAGGTTACTCCTGAAGTTGAACCGCGCTAAGATTCCTCAGCAGAGGCTGTCGCTGATAGCCACCTTCAGGCCTGACTTCCTGGCTCCGGAGGTAGGTCATCATCAGCTCATGATGCATCAGCCACTCACCAGGTTACTCCTGAAGCTGAACCGCGCTAAGACCCCTCAGCAGAGGCTGTCGCTCATCGCCACCTTCAGGCCTGACTTCCTGGCTCCGGAGGTAGGTCATCATCAGCTCATGATGCATCAGTCACTCACCAGGTTACTCCTGAAGTTGAACCGCGCTAAGATTCCTCAGCAGAGGCTGTCGCTGATAGCCACCTTCAGGCCTGACTTCCTGGCTCCGGAGGTAGGTCATCATCAGCTCATGATGCATCAGCCACTCACCAGGTTACTCCTGAAGCTGAACCGCGCTAAGACCCCTCAGCAGAGGCTGTCGCTCATCGCCACCTTCAGGCCTGACTTCCTGGCTCCGGAGGTAGGTTCATCATCAGCTCATGATGCATCAGCCACTCACCAGGTTACTCCTGAAGCTGAACCGCGCTAAGCCCCTCAGCAGAGGCTGTCGCTCATCGCCACCTTCAGGCCTGACTTCCTGGCTCCGGAGGTAGGTCATCATCAGCTCATGATGCATCAGTCACTCACCAGGTTACTCCTGAAGTTGAACCGCGCTAAGATTCCTCAGCAGAGGCTGTCGCTGATAGCCACCTTCAGGCCTGACTTCCTGGCTCCGGAGGTAGGTCATCATCAGCTCATGATGCATCAGCCACTCACCAGGTTACTCCTGAAGCTGAACCGCGCTAAGACCCCTCAGCAGAGGCTGTCGCTCATCGCCACCTTCAGGCCTGACTTCCTGGCTCCGGAGGTAGGTTCATCATCAGCTCATGATGCATCAGCCACTCACCAGGTTACTCCTGAAGCTGAACCGCGCTGAGACCCCTCAGCAGAGGCTGTCACTGATAGCCACCTTCAGGCCTGACTTCCTGGCTCCGGAGGTAGGTCATCATCAGCTCATGATGCATCAGCCACTCACCAGGTCCTTGTTCTGAAGCTGAACCGCGCTAAGACCCCTCAGCAGAAGCTGTCGCTGATAGCCATCTTCAGGCCTGACTTCCTGGCTCCGGAGGTAGGTCATCATCAGCTCATGATGCATCAGCCACTCACCAGGTCCTTGTTCTGAAGCTGAACCCGCCAAGACCCCTCAGCAGAGGCTGTCGCTCATCGCCACCTTCAGACCTGACTTCCTGGCTCCGGAGGTAGGTTCATCATCAGCTCATGACATCAGTCACTCACCAGGTCCTTGTTCTGAAGCTGAACCGCGCTAAGACCCCTCAGCAGAGGCTGTCGCTCATCGCCACCTTCAGGCCTGACTTCCTGGCTCCGGAGGTAGGTCATCATCAGCTCATGATGCATCAGTCACTCACCAGGTTACTCCTGAAGCTGAACCGTGCTAAGACCCCTCAGCAGAGACTGTCGCTCATCGCCACCTTCAGGCCTGACTTCTGGCTCCGGAGGTAGGTCGTTCTCAAATGAAGATCAGACGACATCTTAGAGCAGAATAGTAACATGAAACTCACCAAAGTGTGCCTATTTGTATTTTGATGCGTACTTGCACCCATAATAAGTAGACACATGTAGTTAAAGTGTGCAAGAAAATTGACGTATATTTTTTGTAATTTCAAAAAATCATCCTGTCTTTTTTCCGCATATTTTATAACGAATACTTTCCCTACAGCTACCAGCCGTAGCGGAGTTTTCCTCTGGTGAAACCATGGGCCACAGCGCGGATCGCCTCGCCGCCGCTTTCAACGCGTCGCGCAAGGAGCAGGACGACTACGCGCTGAGGAGCCACACCTTAGCTGCTGAGGCGCAGGCTAAGGGGTACTTCACTGATCTGATGCCCGTTAAAGGTAAGAATTCTATCTAATATTAACATGTCTGTATAAGCTTTATACAATGCTACTCGCAAAGAGTAGGATGACTACGCCCTGAGGAGCCACACCTTAGCTGCAGAGGCGCAGGCTAAGGGGTACTTCACTGACCTGATGCCTGTTAAAGGTATAAACTGTCAGATATTTCTGTCTGTATTGGCTTTATTCAACGCGTCTCGCAAGGAGCAGGACGACTACGCGCTGAGGAGCCACACCTTAGCTGCAGAGGCGCAGGCTAAGGGGTACTTCACTGACCTGATGCCTGTTAAAGGTAAGTTCTATCTAATATTAATATAGGGTGAATTTTTACTAGTGACCGATAGCGAAAACATAGAACCGGTTGGTGATAAGGAACAACTTTCCCCAAGAAACATAGGTCGAAATACGAAAAAAAAATTTGGACGTCCCATACAAAATTGCCGATCAGCTGATTTGAGTTACTATGGGAGGTCAAAATGTTTTTTTCGTATTTAGACCCATGTTCCTTGGGTAAAGTTGTTCCTTATCACCAGCCGGTTCTGAGTTTTTGCTATCGGTCACTAGTAAAATTTCACCCTATATATCTGTGTTAGCTTTATACAATGCTACTTGCAAAGAGTAAGACGACTATGCGCTTAGAAGCCACACTCTAGCTGCAGAGGCCCAGGCTAAGGGGTACTTCACTGATCTGATGCCTGTTAAAGGTAAGAATATTAGCTACATTCAACGCCTCGCGCAAGGAGCAGGACGACTACGCTCTTAGGAGCCACACCTTAGCTGCAGAGGCGCAGGCTAAGGGGTACTTCACTGATCTGATGCCTGTCAAAGGTAAGAATATGAGCAGCATTCAATGCCTCTCGCAAAGAGCAAGATGACTACGCTCTGAGGAGCCACACCTTAGCTGCAGAGGCCCAGGCTAAGGGGTACTTCACTGATCTGATGCCCGTTAAAGGTAAGAATTCTATCTAATATTAACATGTCTGTATAAGCTTTATACAATGCTACTCGCAAAGAGTAGGATGACTACGCCCTGAGGAGCCACACCTTAGCTGCAGAGGCGCAGGCTAAGGGGTACTTCACTGATCTGATGCCTGTTAAAGGTATAAACTGTCAGATATTTCTGTCTGTATTGGCTTTATTCAACGCGTCTCGCAAGGAGCAGGACGACTACGCGCTGAGGAGCCACACCTTAGCTGCAGAGGCGCAGGCTAAGGGGTACTTCACTGACCTGATGCCTGTTAAAGGTAAGTTCTATCTAATATTAATATAGGGTGAATTTTTACTAGTGACCGATAGCGAAAACATAGAACCGGTTGGTGATAAGGAACAACTTTCCCCAAGAAACATAGGTCGAAATACGAAAAAAAAATTTGGACGTCCCATACAAAATTGCCGATCAGCTGATTTGAGTTACTATGGGAGGTCAAAATGTTTTTTTCGTATTTAGACCCATGTTCCTTGGGTAAAGTTGTTCCTTATCACCAGCCGGTTCTGAGTTTTTGCTATCGGTCACTAGTAAAATTTCACCCTATATATCTGTGTTAGCTTTATACAATGCTACTTGCAAAGAGTAAGACGACTATGCGCTTAGAAGCCACACTCTAGCTGCAGAGGCCCAGGCTAAGGGGTACTTCACTGATCTGATGCCTGTTAAAGGTAAGAATATTAGCTACATTCAACGCCTCGCGCAAGGAGCAGGACGACTACGCTCTTAGGAGCCACACCTTAGCTGCAGAGGCGCAGGCTAAGGGGTACTTCACTGATCTGATGCCTGTTAAAGGTAAGTAACTATATCTTCACAAGCAAGGAAGACGGAACAGAAGTTCTCAACATTTCCGTAAGATGGCGCCACATGACAGAACCAGCCAGAACAATGGACCCTGAAACGCGGTATCGAAGTGTTTTCCGCGAAACCCATATAGTCAATGCCTCGCGCAAGGAGCAGGACGACTACGCCCTGAGGAGTCACACCTTAGCTGCAGATGCGCAGGCTAAGGGGTACTTTACTGACCTCATGCCTGTCAAAGGTAAGATTTCTATCTAATATTGATATTTCTGTATGTGAGCTACATTCAACGCCTCGCGCAAGGAGCAGGACGACTACGCTCTTAGGAGCCACACCTTAGCTGCTGAGGCGCAGGCTAAGGGGTACTTCACTGATCTGATGCCTGTTAAAGGTAAGATTTCTATCTAATATTAATATATCTGTGTTAGTCTTATACAACGCCTCTCGCAAGGAGCAGGACGACTACGCGCTTAGGAGCCACACCTTAGCTGCAGAGGCGCAGGCTAAGGGGTACTTCACCGACTTGATGCCTGTGAAAGGTGCGTAACTTTATCTAGGAGCTTTAAGACGAAGCTCACTCAAGAAGTTATTAATATTTCCGCATGATGGCGCCACGTGACAGAACCAGCCAGAACAATGCGCCCTGAAACGCGGTATCGAAGTGTTTACCGCGCAACGCATATATAGGGTGTATTTTTATTAGTGGCGGATCCGTTAAGGGTGTGTTCTGTCAATGAAACTAAACAACTTTCCCCAAGGAACATAGGTCGAAATATGAAAAAAAAATTTGGCCCTCCCATACAAATTGACCCGGCCGGCCAACACACTTAGTATGGGAAGACCAAAATTTTTTTTCGTATTTCGACTTATGTTCCTTGGGGAAAGTTGTTCAGTTTCATTGACAGAACACACCCTTAACGGATCCGCCACTAATAAAAATACACCCCATATTCAACGCGTCGCGCAAGGAGCAAGATGACTACGCCCTGAGGAGCCACACCTTAGCTGCAGAGGCGCAGGCTAAGGGGTAATTCACTGACCTCATGCCTGTTAAAGGTATTTAACAATATCTAGGAGCTTCAACAAGCAAGGAAGACGCTACAGAAGTTCTCATCATTTCCGCAAGATGGCGCCACAAGATACAACCAGTCAGAACAATGGGCCCTGAAACGCGGTATTGAAGTGTTTACCGCGCAACGCATATATTCAACGCCTCTCGCAAGGAGCAGGATGACTACGCTCTGAGGAGGTACACCTTAGCTGCAGAGGCGCAGGCTAAGGGGTACTTCACTGATCTGATGCCTGTCAAAGGTATAAACTGTCAGATAATTATGTATTAGCTTTATTAAACGCGTCGCGCAAGGAGCAGGACGACTACGCGCTGAGGAGTCACACCTTAGCTGCAGAGGCGCAGGCTAAGGGGTACTTCACTGACCTGATGCCTGTTAAAGGTAAGTTCTGTCCAATACTAATATTTCTGTGTTAGTCTTATACAACGCCTCGCGCAAGGAGCAGGATGACTACGCTCTGAGGATGTACACCTTAGCTGCAGAGGCGCAGGCAAAGCGGTACTTTACTGACCTCATGCCCGTTAAAGGTAAGAATTCTATCTAATATTAATATATCTGTGTTAGTCTTATACAAAGCCTCGCGCAAGGAGCAGGACGACTACGTGCTGAGGAGCCACACCTTAGCTGCAGAGGCCCAGGTTAATGGGTACTTCACTGATCTGATGCCTGTTAAAGGTATGTAACGATATCTAGGAGCTACAAAACGAAGCTCACTCAAGTGCTTCATAAGCAAGGAAGACGCAACAGAAGTTCTCAACATTTCCTCAAGATGGCGCCACATGACAGAACCAGCTAAACCAATGGACCCTGAAACGCGGTATCGAAGTGTTTACCGCGCAACGCATATATTTAATGCCTCTCGCAAGGAGCAGGATGACTACGCCCTGAGGAGCCACACCTTAGCTGCAGAGGCGCAGGCTAAGGGGTACTTCACTGATCTGATGCCTGTTAAAGGTAAGATTTCTATCTAATATTGATATTTCTGTATGTGAGCTACATTCAACGCCTCGCGCAAGGAGCAGGACGACTACGCGCTGAGGAGCCATACCTTAGCTGCTGAAGCCCAGGCCGAGGGGTACTTCACTGACCTGGTGCCTGTTAAAGGTAAGAATTCTATCTAATATTAATATATCTGTGTTGATCTTATACAACGCGTCGCACAAAGAGTAAGATGACTATGCCCTTAGGAGCCACACCTTAGCTGCAGAGGCGCAGGCTAAGGGGTACTTCACTGACCTCATGCCCGTTAAAGGTAAGCAACGATATCTAGAAGCTTTAAGACGAAGCTCACTCAAGAAGTTCTCAACATTTCCGCAAGATGGCGCCACATGCCAGAACCAGTCAGAACAATGGGGCCTAAAACGCGGTATCGAAGTGTTTACCGCGCAACGCATATATTCAATGCCTCGCGCAAGGAGTAGGACGACTATGCGCTGAGAAGCCACACCTTAGCTGCTGAGGCGCAGGTTAAGGGGTACTTCACTGATCTGATGCCTGTTAAAGGTAGGTGCTATCCAATATTTATATATCTGTGTTAGTCTAATACAACGCGTCGCGCAAGGAGCAAAACGACTATGCGTTGAGGAGCCACACCTTAGCTGCTGAGGCGCAGGCTAAGGGGTACTTCACTGACCTCATGCCTGTCAAAGGTAAGAATTCTATCTAATATTGATATTTCTGTATTAGCTTTATACAACGCATCGCGCAAGGAGCAGGATGACTACGCGCTGAGGAGCCACACCTTAGCTGCAGAGGCACAGGCTAAGGGGTACTTCACAGATCTGATGCCTGTCAAAGGTATAATCTGTCAGATATTTCTGTATGAGCCGCGTTCAACGCGTCGCGCAAGGAGCAAGATGACTACGCGCTTAGGAGCCACACCTTAGCCGCAGAGGCGCAGGCTAAGGGGTACTTCACTGATCTCATGCCTGTCAAAGGTAAGTTCTATCCAATATTAATATATCTGTGTTAGTCTTCTACAACGCCTCGCGCAAGGAGCAAGACGACTACGCGCTGAGGAGCCACACCTTAGCTGCAGAGGCGCAGGCTAAGGGGTACTTCACTGATCTGATGCCTGTCAAAGGTATAAACTGTCAGATATATCTGTATTAACCGCATTCAACGCCTCGCGCAAGGAGCAGGACGACTACGCGCTTAGGAGCCACACCTTAGCTGCAGAGGCGCAGGCTAAGGGGTACTTCACTGACCTGATGCCTGTTAAAGGTACGTAACGATATCTAGGAGCTACAAGACGAATGTCACTCAAGAAGTTCTTCAAGATGGCGCCACATGACAGAACCAGTCAGAATAATGGGCCCTAAAACGCGGTATCGAAGTGTTTACCGCGCAACGCATATATTCAACGCGTCGCGTAAGGAGCAGGACGACTACGCGCTGAGGAGTCACACTTTAGCTGCAGAGGCGCAGGCTAAGGGGTACTTCACTGACCTGATGCCTGTTAAAGGTATGTAATGATATCTAGGAGCTTCAACACGAAGCAAGGAAGACGCAACAGAAGTTCGCAACATTTCCGCAAGATGGCGCCACGTGACAGAATGAGTTAGAACAATGGGCCCTGAAACGTAGTATCGAAGTGTTTACCGCGCAACGCATATATTCAATGCCTCGCGCAAGGAGCAGGATGACTACGCGCTGAGGAGCCACACCTTAGCTGCAGAGGCGCAGGCTAAGGGGTACTTCACTGACCTCATGCCTGTTAAAGGTATGTAACGATATCTAGGAGCTACAACACGAAGCTCACTCAAGTGCTTCACAAGCAAGGAAGACGCAACAGAAGTTCTCAACATTTCCGTAAGATGGCGCCACATGACAGAACCAGCCAGAACAATGGGCCCTGAAACGCGGTATCGAAGTGTTTACCGTGCAACGCATAAATATTCGCAAGGAGCAGAATGACTACGCTCTTAGCAGCCACACGTTAGCTGCTGAGGCCCAGGCTAAGGGGTACTTCACTGATCTGATGCCTGTTAAAGGTATAAACTGTCAGATATTTCTGTATTCGCTTTATACAACGCCTCGCGCAAAGAGCAGAATGACTATGCTCTTAGGAGCCACACCTTAGCTGCAGAGGCGCAGGCCAAGGGGTACTTCACTGATCTGATGCCCGTTAAAGGTATGTAACGATATCTAGGAGCTACAACACGAAGCTCACGCAAGTGCTTCACAAGCAAGGAAGATGCGCGCAACAGAAGTTTTCAACATTTCCGAGAGACAACAGAACCAGCCGAAACAATAGCCCGTGAAACGCGGTATCGAAGTGTTTACGGACCTTTTAGCATCAAAGTTGTGTAGAATAGACTTAGTGACAGGTTGAAGGCAGCTAGAAAAAGCAGCAGGCAGCACATCATTTTTATTAGGGACATATATTTGACCCTTGACCAAATAATTTTATTAAGAAAGGTTAAAAAATCTGTCAATGAAATGTGTTTTTATTTTACCAGACTGTCTCAGAAGAAGGGTTATGTTTTTCGAGAGTATGTAACTATGTAGGTATGTGGGGATGCATGTAGTCAAGAAATTTGTTTCCACGGGCTACAGCTCAAACGGCTGGGCGGACCTTGACATTTGAGGTGTATAGTTAGATTCGTTTCAGCAGCGCGAACGACAATGGCAAAAAATTCATAAATTCAAGATAGAGTTTTTATCGCAAAATACAACTTTAAAATTACCGCAATTGGTTTATTTTAAATACATCTACTTTTTTATTTATATGAAACTTGAAGATGTGTTTTCTGTCCCCAGTGGAAGGCAAAGACGGTCTGGTGGACAAAGACAACGGTATCCGCGTGTCGACCCCCGAGCAGCTCGCCAAGCTGAAGCCGGCTTTCATCAAGCCCCACGGCACCGTCACTGCAGCCAACGCTTCATTCTTGGTTAGTATAATGTTCTCAGTAGAAGCCAAGGACGGTCTGGTGGACAGAGACAACGGTATCCGCGTGTCGAACCCCGAGCAGCTCGCCAAGCTGAAGCCGGCTTTCATCAAGCCCCACGGCACCGTGACTGCGGCCAACGCTTCCTTCTTGGTTAGTATAATGTAGCCAGTGGGAGACAAGGACGGTCTGGTGGACAAAGACAACGGTATCCGCGTGTCGACCCCCGAGCAGCTCGCCAAGCTGAAGCCGGCTTTCATCAAGCCCCACGGCACCGTCACTGCAGCCAACGCTTCGTTCTTGGTTAGTATAATGTCCCCAGTAGAAGGCAAGGACGGTCTGGTGGACAAAGACAACGGTATCCGCGTGTCGACCCCCGAGCAGCTCGCCAAGCTGAAGCCGGCTTTCATCAAGCCCCACGGCACCGTCACTGCAGCCAATGCTTCGTTCTTGGTTAGTATAATGTAGCCAGTGGGAGACAAGGACGGTCTGGTGGACAAAGACAACGGTATCCGCGTGTCGACCCCCGAGCAGCTCGCCAAGCTGAAGCCGGCTTTCATCAAGCCCCACGGCACCGTCACTGCGGCCAACGCTTCATTCTTGGTTAGTATAATGTAGCCAGTGGGAGACAAGGACGTTCTAGTAGACCAGGACAACCAGGAGCAGCTGCCAAGCTGAAGCCGGCTTTCATCAAGCCCCACGGCACCGTCACTGCGGCCAACGCTTCCTTCTTGGTTAGTATAATGTCCTCAATGGGATACAAGGACGGTCTGGTGGACAAAGACAACGGTATCCGCGTGTCGACCCCCGAGCAGCTCGCCAAGCTGAAGCCGGCTTTCATCAAGCCCCATGGAACTGTCACTGCGGCCAACGCTTCCTTCTTGGTTAGTATAATGACCCCAGTGGAATTCTTGGTTAGTATAATGTCCCCAGTGGAAGACAAGGACGTTCTAGTAGACAAGGACAACCCGGAGCAGCTGCCAAACTGAAGCCGGTTTTATCAAGCCCCACGGCACCGTCACTGCAGCCAACGCTTCATTCTTGGTTAGTATAATGTCCCCAGTGGAAGCCAAAGACGATCTAGTAGACCAGGACAACCCGGAGCAGCTGCCAAGCTGAAGCCGGCTTTTATCAAGCCCCACGGCACCGTCACTGCAGCCAATGCTTCGTTCTTGGTTAGTATAATGTCCTCAATGGAAGCCAATGATGGTTTAGTAGACCAGGACAACCCGGAGCAGCTGCCAAGCTGAAGCCGGCTTTCATCAAGCCCCACGGCACCGTCACTGCAGCCAACGCTTCGTTCTTGGTTAGTACAATGACCCCAGTAGAAGGCAAGGATGATCTAGTAGACCAGGACAACCCGGAGCAGCTGCCAAGCTGAAGCCGGCTTTCATCAAGCCCCACGGCACTGTCACTGCAGCCAACGCTTCATTCTTGGTTAGTATAATGACCCCAGTGGAAGCCAAGGACGATCTAGTAGACCAGGACAACCCGGAGCAGCTGCCAAGCTGAAGCCGGCTTTCATCAAGCCCCACGGCACCGTCACTGCAGCCAACGCTTCGTTCTTGGTTAGTACAATGACCCCAGTAGAAGGCAAGGATGATCTAGTAGACCAGGACAACCCGGAGCAGCTGCCAAGCTGAAGCCGGCTTTCATCAAGCCCCACGGCACTGTCACTGCAGCCAACGCTTCATTCTTGGTTAGTATAATGACCCCAGTGGAAGCCAAGGACGATCTAGTAGACCAGGACAACCCGGAGCAGCTGCCAAGCTGAAGCCGGCTTTCATCAAGCCCCACGGCACCGTCACTGCAGCCAACGCTTCCTTCTTGGTCAGTATAATGTAGCCAGTGGGAGACAAGGACGGTCTGGTGGACAAAGACAACGGTATCCGCGTGTCGACCCCCGAGCAGCTCGCCAAGCTGAAGCCGGCTTTCATCAAGCCCCACGGCACCGTCACTGCAGCCAACGCTTCGTTCTTGGTTAGTATAATGACCCCAGTGGAAGACTAGGATGGTTTAGTAGACCAGGACAACCCGGAGCAGCTCGCCAAGCTGAAGCCGGCTTTCATCAAGCCCCACGGCACCGTCACTGCAGCCAACGCTTCGTTCTTGGTTAGTATAATGACCCCAGTGGAAGACTAGGATGGTTTAGTAGACCAGGACAACCCGGAGCAGCTCGCCAAGCTGAAGCCGGCTTTCATCAAGCCCCACGGCACCGTCACTGCGGCCAAAGCGTCATTCTTGGTTAGTATAATGTCCCCAGTGGAATGCATTGATGATCTGGTAGACCAGGACACCCCGGAGCAGCTCGCCAAGCTGAAGCCGGCTTTCATCAAGCCCCACGGCACCGTCACTGCAGCCAACGCTTCCTTCTTGGTTAGTATAATGTCCCCAGTGGAAGCCAAGGACGGTCTAGTAGACCAGGACAACCCGGAGCAGCTCGCCAAGCTGAAGCCGGCTTTCATCAAGCCCCACGGCACCGTTACTGCAGCCAATGCTTCGTTCTTGGTTAGTATAATGTAGCCAGTGGGAGACAAGGACGGTCTGGTGGACAAAGACAACGGTATCCGCGTGTCGACCCCCGAGCAGCTCGCCAAGCTGAAGCCGGCTTTCATCAAGCCCCACGGCACCGTCACTGCAGCCAACGCTTCCTTCTTGGTTAGTATAATGTCCCCAGTGGAAGCCAAGGACGGTCTAGTAGACCAGGACAACCCGGAGCAGCTCGCCAAGCTGAAGCCGGCTTTCATCAAGCCCCACGGCACCGTTACTGCAGCCAATGCTTCGTTCTTGGTTAGTATAATGTAGCCAGTGGGAGACAAGGACGGTCTGGTGGACAAAGACAACGGTATCCGCGTGTCGACCCCCGAGCAGCTCGCCAAGCTGAAGCCGGCTTTCATCAAGCCCCACGGCACCGTCACTGCAGCCAACGCTTCGTTCTTGGTTAGCATAATGACCCCAGTGGAAGACTAGGATGGTTTAGTAGACCAGGACAACCCCGAGCAGCTCGCCAAGTTGAAGCCGGCTTTCATCAAGCCCCACGGCACTGTTACTGCGGCCAACGCTTCCTTCTTGGTTAGTATAATGTCCCCAGTGGAAGCCAAGGATGATCTAGTAGACCAGGACAACCCGGAGCAGCTGCCAAGCTGAAGCCGGCTTTCATCAAGCCCCACGGCACCGTCACTGCAGCCAATGCTTCGTTCTTGGTTAGTATAATGACCCCAGTGGAAGACTAGGATGGTTTAGTAGACCAGGACAACCCCGAGCAGCTCGCCAAGTTGAAGCCGGCTTTTATCAAGCCCCATGAAACTGTCACTGCAGCCAACGCTTCATTCTTGGTTAGTATAATGTCCCCAGTGGAAGGCAAGGATGATCTACTAGACCAGGACAACCCGGAGCAGCTGCCAAGCTGAAGCCGGCTTTTATCAAGCCCCACGGCACAGTCACTGCGGCCAACGCTTCCTTCTTGGTAATATTACTAATTTATTTTTGCTTCACTTAAAAAAATGAAAGATCAGATTTGTTACTGATTTACTCCGTTGCCTTATATCGAGCTGGATGAGAGATGGCTGAAATAACTTTTTTTAGGCTTTGAACTTTGGTCCTGTGGATAAGATGTTCAGTTCAAATTGTTGAGCGTAAAGTGGGCCGTTCGATACCACCCTGTACGTATATTATGAGTGGTCGTCATCGCAGAAAACCAGTTGGTTGTGGCGTCGGCAGTACAGATGCCGAAGGTCGCAGGTTCAAAAACTGCTTGCTTGGAAAATTTTAGAACGTTTTGCAAATATTGTATACTTAATACGGGAAGTGTTTTTGGTATTCAGATCATCTCTATCATACATAATACTGTAATGAATGAATGATACAATGATGTGTTGTTTGCAGACTGACGGCGCGTCCGCTTGCCTGATCATGTCGGAGAAACGCGCCAAGGAGCTGGGCTTCAAGCCGAAGGCCTACGTCCGCGACTTCACCTACGTCGCACAGGTAATATTTATTGACTACTAGCGGTCCGATAGCGGTTTCACCCGCTACAACTTTGGAAAAGAGCATTTTGTATAAACCTTCCTGTTAAATCACCCTATCTATTACAAAAAACCGCATCAAAATCTGTTGCATGGTTTGCACGACAGACATTATTCAACGTGCAAATTAACGGGAGACAATTTGCCATACAAATCACTTTCTTCCGCTTCTGAACTCACTTGCTATCCGCTGTTTTTACTTTTTAATTTGGGGCTGAATAGATAAAGGAGTAGAGTAATTTCAGTTATTCCCGCGGACAAAATATGTACTATACCTAATTGTCCGAAAAGCAAGATGGTTCCGTGCTTCGGATGGGCACGTTAAGCCGTCGGTCCCGGTTGCTGTCTATGATCTTGATCATTTAGACGGCGGCCGTTACACAACCATTTCAAAGGCCTGCTACTTGCAGTAGGCGGTTGAAAAACTCTGACACCAAAGTTCATCGGGTCGTTGGACGACTTGGTGTTCCACTCGAAGAAGAAGAAGAATAATGGTACTAATAAAAATTAAATTTTCCCCCCAGGACCCCGTAGACCAGCTGCTGCTGGGCCCGGCATACGGCATCCCCAAGATCCTGGACAAAGCTGGTCTGACTGTCAACGACATCGACACCTGGGAGATACACGAGGCCTTCGCCGTGAGTACTGACACCTGTCACTCTAGTGATAGTGACTACACAATAACATACAAGATCCTGGACAAAGCTGGTCTGACTGTCAACGACATCGACACCTGGGAGATACACGAGGCCTTCGCCGTGAGTACTGACACCTGTCACTCTAGTGATAGTGACTACACAATAACATACAAGATCCTGGACAAAGCTGGTCTGACTGTCAACGACATCGACACCTGGGAGATACACGAGGCCTTCGCCGTGAGTACTGACACCTGTCACTCTAGTGATAGTGACTACACAATAACATACAAGATCCTGGACAAAGCTGGTCTGACTGTCAACGACATCGACACCTGGGAGATACACGAGGCCTTCGCCGTGAGTACTGACACCTGTCACTCTAGTGATAGTGACTACACAATAACATACAAGATCCTGGACAAAGCTGGTCTGACTGTCAACGACATCGACACCTGGGAGATACACGAGGCCTTCGCCGTGAGTACTGACACCTGTCACTCTAGTGATAGTGACTACACAATAACATACAAGATCCTGGACAAAGCTGGTCTGACTGTCAACGACATCGACACCTGGGAGATACACGAGGCCTTCGCCGTGAGTACTGACACCTGTCACTCTAGTGATAGTGACTACACAATAACATACAAGATCCTGGACAAAGCTGGTCTGACTGTCAACGACATCGACACCTGGGAGATACACGAGGCCTTCGCCGTGAGTACTGACACCTGTCACTCTAGTGATAGTGACTACACAATAACATACAAGATCCTGGACAAAGCTGGTCTGACTGTCAACGACATCGACACCTGGGAGATACACGAGGCCTTCGCCGTGAGTACTGACACCTGTCACTCTAGTGATAGTGACTACACAATAACATACAAGATCCTGGACAAAGCTGGTCTGACTGTCAACGACATCGACACCTGGGAGATACACGAGGCCTTCGCCGTGAGTACTGACACCTGTCACTCTAGTGATAGTGACTACACAATAACATACAAGATCCTGGACAAAGCTGGTCTGACTGTCAACGACATCGACACCTGGGAGATACACGAGGCCTTCGCCGTGAGTACTGACACCTGTCACTCTAGTGATAGTGACTACACAATAACATACAAGATCCTGGACAAAGCTGGTCTGACTGTCAACGACATCGACACCTGGGAGATACACGAGGCCTTCGCCGTGAGTACTGACACCTGTCACTCTAGTGATAGTGACTACACAATAACATACAAGATCCTGGACAAAGCTGGTCTGACTGTCAACGACATCGACACCTGGGAGATACACGAGGCCTTCGCCGTGAGTACTGACACCTGTCACTCTAGTGATAGTGACTACACAATAACATACAAGATCCTGGACAAAGCTGGTCTGACTGTCAACGACATCGACACCTGGGAGATACACGAGGCCTTCGCCGTGAGTACTGACACCTGTCACTCTAGTGATAGTGACTACACAATAACATACAAGATCCTGGACAAAGCTGGTCTGACTGTCAACGACATCGACACCTGGGAGATTCATGAGGCTTTTGCCGTAAGTACTACGACCCACTTCTAATAGTATCTAAGGTTTCATTTATTTAAGTACAAATATTTGTAGGTTTGTGTGTGTGGTTATAAATCTAAACAACTTTTAGCAGAAACTATTCTTCGAAATATGAAAATAAATATACCTCCCCATACAAAAATGTTTGAAAAGTGTCATTCAGTTTAATTAAGAGACCCGAAAAAAAAGAATTTTGTAGATAAGTTTCTCATAAAAGTTGTTCGGTTTTGTGAGTAGAAATCACCCTTAAAATATAACCCTATAGGATCTTACCTATACAACTACGACTTGACAGATGTTCAAATTACCTTGCATTAAAAGCCACAACAGTCCACTGCTGGACATGGGTTTCAGTGATGCCATACTCACCAAGCTTGGCAGGATTAGCGAGCGCAGTGAAATATGTTGCATTTTTAGGGAACGCTGCTGTCCATTCCCTGGATGAATTTGTGCCTTAGTCACTTTTTACGACGGATAGAATTAGGATTATGCTATTCTAAACCGGCATGACACGACAAATATCTACAGTTTGAAATAAGGGAAGACAATTAAATTGTGATATTTTGTATTTCTTTCTGCTGTATCTTCATTGCTTTTTTATTCCAGGGCCAAATCCTCGCCAACCTGAAGGCTCTCGACTCGGACTGGTTCGCTCAGACCTACCTGAAGCGCCAATCTAAGGTAAACCTCTTCAGTTACGTGACTTCGGTGTTGTACTGTGGTTTTTTAGTTTTATACTTATCGTTACAGTCTATTTCCAATGTAAATACGATAGTACTATCGCCATCGGAACAATGTGTGCAAATCCACCTACCAATTTAAGGGATCAACTTATACTGATTTTTCTTAGTATTTGTATGAAGTCTTAAATGAACAGGTGGATTTGCTGACAATAGTACCAACATACGCCAGAATTTCGTGCCAATATTCGGTTTAATAAGCCTAGGCAAGCCAAGCATGCTGCAACATCATCTGCATCGTCGCCTAGCAACAGGTGAGATAGATAGCAGAAATATTAATATATTAATGTATTAGGAATATCATTCATTACAATTCTTACAACTTTCCGCGCTCTAAAATTGACTTTTGTCGAGAGTTGTAAGTTTTTTCTATATGCTATTTGTGCAAGTAAGGTATACTGTTTGCAAAAACCTATGGTAAATACTTATAACTTTGTTTCGTGTTGTAGGTGGGCGCTCCGGACCTGTCCAAGTGGAACAAGTGGGGCGGCTCGCTCTCTATCGGACACCCCTTCGCCGCCACCGGGGTATGTATCTATTCATTTAACAATATGTTTGATAAGTGAATTCATATGCTGACTAAAGGGCGCTACACACCGGGCACGTATGCGTGACGTGCACGTCACCACGCGCGTAGTGATGACGTTGTATCGTATGGGATTGTATGAGAGGCTTCACACTGCTTGCGTTGCGTAGACGTGCACGTACGCGTAATGCGTAGGGTTACGCACAGCTCACACCAGGAGACAAACGGGTTGCGTACTCTACGCAGAGCTGCACGCGCGGTGATGACGTTGTATCCTATGAGATTCCCTAATCCCAGAAACTATGTATAAGAAACACATCAGAATCAAAGTTCCTAACAAATGTTCCCACGAAATTGCCAGAAAATTTGTTTAAAATACGTATTCATTGGGAACTTTTGTATTTATGCAATGTTTCGGAACTTTGTGTGAAATGTGTTTTAAGTTAATTCTTATGTTTTATAAATGAGTTAATTAATATGTTGAATGAATGTCTTTGATATTTAATAAAAGAAATGACGGGGTTACTAATAATTCATATCTTAAGGGCGCGTTCTGGGGCAGATTTAGGTATTTTTCGCGCCCAGGCGGCTTGCCTCCGCTCAACGAGGGAGCTGTTTGGTTTTGAACTCCGGTGACCTTTGTCGGCGGGCAAGAACGCCACAGTATAAAAAAAGCAGTAGGAAAATAAGGTTTATTTGTATTATTAGTTTTTCTTTTCGAATATTGAAACAAATGTTTAGTAAGGTTAGGGATTTATTATATAAGTGCTTATTAACCGGTCAAAATCCATTTTGACTCTGAAAAGGTTGTTATAAATAAATTGAAGCTACTCAAAACTTATAAAAAGGTCAATGTCCTGATCGATGGTGCTGGAAGTGCGATGGATGGTGCTAAGAGCGTGATACATGTTGCTGGGTGCGTTATGAATGGTGTTGGGAGCGTGATAGATGGTGCTGGGAGCGTGTTGGATGGTTCTTAGTTTCTTACCTAGTTATCTACACAATACAATTAATGAATAAAACTAATATGATTGAACGGATACTTACTTTTAATTAAAATTCTTTAAAATTCAGATTTCTGGTGCCATATCCAGAGGCTCATTTTTATCCACTAACGTATTCATATTATTATGAATATGACACGAGGATGCATACGAGTCTTTGTTAGCAACAAATTTGAGGTCCTCACCGATTTGCCCCGAGGGTGACGGAAGAGGGCTCTATTGTACACAAGGAACATTTAGAGGTAAAGGTTTCGAATTTTCTTTATTTTCCGTGGGTACGAAGTCTTCTAGGTGAGACGTTAACTTGGTCCTGTATTTTATTGTAAAGATATTTAGAAAATATGTGAATATTCGGGGTAGGCAAAAGCTTTTCAAATTGAGAGTAACCAATACCTGATGCTACCATGCCGGTGATGCCGCAATATTTGCATTTATATTGGCTGTGTCAGTATTTTCGGACTTTATAAGGCAAAGTTGTTTGCACATATTGCATTCGTTTAAAAACCAGACATCACTACACACGGGCTTAAATATCTGTGCATCGGAATACATCTTGTCCAAGGAAGGGTTTTCCTGTATGTCCACAGAAAAGCATTATGGAAAGTCAAGTTTTGAGAGCGTGTGTAATGGATAGGGCGTCGCCGCAAAACGACGCGCAGACACATCGCCCTACATCTGCGACAAATATGCGAGGGCTACCGAGTCACGGACGGGCTCGGCCAAAGACGCTAGTCCCAGAACAAAACTTGAAAGTCCGCTTCGCAACACTAAATGTTGGCTCACTAACTGGAAGGACGACAGAACTCGCGGAACTTTTTCAAAGGAGGAGAGTTGACTTTGCATGTCTCCAAGAAACGAAATGGAAGGGCTCCAAAGCACGTAATATTGGCGAGGGATACAAAATGATGTACACTGGATCAGCAGATGGACGAAATAGCGTGGCAATAGTAGTTAGTCAAAAACACCTAGATAACATCATTGAAGTCAAACGTATAAATGACCGCTTAATGTACCTTAAGGTTCTAATCGAAGGCGAAACAGTGAACATCTTATCTGCATACGCACCCCAGAATGGGTGCAGGGACAGTGAAAAAGAGGCCTTCTGGACAGCATTTGAAGCAGTTCTCCAGCAAACCAAATGGCGAAACGAGTGTCGTTGGTGCAGATCTCAATGGCCACATAGGCACTTCCCGAGACTTTAAGTTACCATGACATACATCAATTCACTGCAATATACATTGTAAGATAGGATGCATGGTAGCGTCAGCTGTTTACGTGGTCCGGTGCGTGCGTCGTCGTCGTCGTCCGAGGGGAAGCATCAACTTGCAGTCTAAAGTTGAAAACCTATCAATACCCATCAATGAGATCCCTAAACCGGCAGTTCAACCAAGAAGCGCGCACACGACTCTGTCGTTAGCGCAAGAAAACATTGAATTGAAGACGCTCTCTAACGCCACCCACGCTGCGATCAAACAAGACAAAGCAACGTCACCAATTATCAGAAGGCCGATAATTAATGTCGATGAATTTTAATAAATATAGCATAAGAACATGACATGCATTTTTATAAGTTAAACTTAGTTTAAGCATAGGGTTGCTTTTAATATCCAATTGCTATTTCACCTCATCATCTCATCTCACCCTCTTCTTCTCTCACCCGGGAGCATGTACGGTCTGTACACCGTACAACGGATTGTACTCTCAGCAGTTTACTCCACATAGCGATTATTAGGTCATTACCCGCCAGTCCGCCATCACCACTCATTCATAACGCGTGTACTCATCATTATAATTTCTCTATAGTTAATTAGCATCAATTAAATCATAAATTGGCTATCAGAGTTTAATTATATCAACAATATCAATGCGCGAGTAAACCAACTCGCAACAAGTGCCAGTTATCAATGAGCTGAAATAAATAAAAGAAAAATTTACTTTGTTGTTATAAATCAATATTGGTAATACAATAAATTAGTAATACTTACTGTGATATTAATGTCAAACATAATTCTACAATCATCCCAAAACTTTAACATTTTGGTAAAATAATCGTAATACATACCTACTGCTAACTATTACAAAAATATGTGGATGTACTGACTTTATTAGACTGTGTCCTTGTATCTTGTTATGCCACGGCATATTTTTAAAAATTAAGTTTATTATTCAAATAAGACGAATTTAGTTTTGAAACCCGTGGTAATACTGCTTTCATTTTTCCTACTGTGGCACTAGACTGATCTCCACTAAAAAATAAAACCAATTTACGTCGCGCGTCAGGAGAAGATTTGGCACACATCCGTCGTCCGTAAGCGCCTCCGCGCGACTGACGAGGCTGCCGAGCCACGCCGCTCGCGCTTTTTGTAGATATTTAGGCATCATAATTTACAATATAACGCTACAACATTGATACTGCACTATTCCCTGGATTATCAATTTATCTAAAGATTGGTATAAAAATTAGGTTTATAAACTTAATATCTTAGGCATAATATTGAAAATAAATTTTGAATAGAGCCAACTTTGGAATTTTTTTTTATCGAGCAAAGTTCATCAAATCGTGTAACTGAATGCCCCATTCCCTCTATTAGATCCTCAACTGCAACATATATTTTTTTTAGAATTCTACAACTAATATCTACTGAGTAATATTGTTTTGAAAAAGGGCATTTTTGACGATCGGCGCCCTTAAATGTAAATTCACTGATGAATAAATGTGTCTCACGTGTTTGATAAAATGTGTGCGTGAATTCAATGTTATTGAACGATTGAATGCCTGTTTTCTTTTTTATTCGCTTTTCATATAAATAAACAACTGTGTTTCTTCGCCCAGCATTAAGACAGTTTATTTTATTTTTATTTTAAGGAATTTTACAGCTATATAAAATATTTAGGCTAAAATAATAATGAATAATGTTTCTCCTCCCAGACCCGCCTAGCGATGCACACGGCCAACCGTCTAGTCCGCGAGGACGGCCAGATCGGTCTGATCTCCGCGTGCGCGGCCGGCGGGCAGGGAGTCGCCATGCTGCTGGAGAGGCACCCTGACGCACACCCCAACTAGACATTTATATAGGGAAAGATTTTACTAGTGACCGGTAGCGAAAACTTACACTCCAATCAGCTGATCGGCAATTTTGTATAGGTGGTCATTTATTTTTTTAACATTTCTACCTGTTTCTTGGGGAAAGTTTTTCCTTATTACCGGCACAGAACCGGCTGGTTCTGAGTTTTTGCTATCGGTCACAAGTAAAGTTTCAACCAGTATAGGACAGTCGAAGCTTCTGGAGGATTGGTTATTTTGCCTTGAACTTCTGCCAACTTATACAATACGCGACTTTTGTCTAAGTATAGGGATGAAGATAATTTATTTATAGCAACCAGTTTAGATGAATAGTTCGAAAGATTACATTTTTGTTATAAGTCGGGCAAAATAATAAAGCGGAAGGAATCTTTTGCTGTTATAGGGAGGATAAGTTGATAACTTCAGAAATATAAAGAGCTATGTTTTATATTAATATTATTCATCCTTTCAAAGGTGATATTATTGATGAGACATTGAAGAATCTTCCGAAGCCTAAATCTACTAAATATTCTTTGTAAGATTGAGATTCCTAAATTAATTTTTACAAGATTTTTACGTTGGAAGGAAATCATTATTTATTCATAAAACCCTATTTAGTTGTTATTTATGTATTACCGATTAGGATAAGTTTCATTTTTGTGCATCTATCGTGTATTGTTTCATCATTAGAAAATAAGGAGAAACATTTGTATGTTGTGTATTCAAATAAAATCTATTCTTGAAACAATTTTATCTTTCTTTTCTAAGCCAACGAAGCCAGCCATCAATTTGTAGGGGCTCTAAAATAAAACTTAGCAAACAAACGAGACACTTGCGAAATAACAATGAAAACGACACAAAAGAAAAAAAAATTACAGTCGGATCTCACATTTTTTCCCTTCTTCCTATTTCTTTCTATTAGAGTAACATCAGACATCACATGACTTTGTGATGGTGTAATATTGTGGATTCCAAGCTCGTCAAAGGGTTTTATTTTAAACTTCTATTCAATAAAATTTAGAGCCCGAACTCCTTGGGTGCAGCCGTAACTACGGGCGCTTATCTAGTTATACAGGAAAGGGGCAGCAGCGTTAACTGCGAATTAAACATTTTTCATTGCGATCGCCATTCCACCTGCCAAGCTAAGTGAGTTTGGCAATACTGTGTCTTATAAATTAGTTTGATGACTTAAAAATTGACAAACTGAGAATCGGTGGAGCGTAAAATCAGTTTATGTTAACCGAAATATATTTTTCTTGTGCTTAGGTAGTATGCATTTGAAAATAAAACCACATTTTCAACGGCCACCATTTATTTCAGTCGCCTCACTAGCAAAGGTTGTTTTTACACTACATAATTAACCTAGATATAAACTATGCTAGGTCCTTTGCCATCTTTACACGCGCCGCGGCAAACCAAACGGATAAACTACAGTAAAATACAAGCATCTTTTAGAGATTATAAACAATAGACTCAGGTCTAAACACTAGCCTAGATGCCTTGTTGAGATAAGATTATAATAAAACGGCCAAATAAGAACGTATTCTTTTTTAAATCAAGTAACAGCCTCCTTTGCTAAGATTCTTATATTTATTTAAAAATCACAGAAGCTTTCAGAAATAAAACGAATAATAATTTTGGAATGCTCATTCAACCTCTCAACTAGGCATTTAGGAATCCTTTTGGAAGAAAAATCCATTTTAAAAGCTATGCTTTAACTTCAAACAAGTCATGGTACTTATAAACATAAAATGCGGAACTTAGAATGATCAGATTCTCTCACGAAATATTTTGATGTCCTAATTACAATTTCTTAATTTCTTGAGATCGAAATTTAGATATTTTTTTACAATAATTTTATAGTGACACTCAGAAGAAAATACAATCTTAATTTATCATGTCAAATTACGTCCGATCCCGTACATAAGTTATTTATTATTAAAATATTCCGCTATTTTATTTATTAAAATAAAACTGTACTTGCATACATACATATACAAATAATGTATGTTCAATCCACATAATTTTTTAGCTATTTATAACATAAGCAAAGTTAACCATCAGTCCCTATGTATAGAAAATGTTATTGAAAAATTATTACACTCAAATCCTACTTGCTATAATGATCCATGGAAGGCTTACGGTTTTAGATCTTGTGTACGCAAACCATACTTAATTCTGCTGTTACGGTTGTTGACCTCCCAGGATCTATCACGGAAGTTTACCGAGTAGCCGAGTTAACCAAAAACGTCAATTATAGGCACTGATCACTAAAACTAGCTGCTTAAAATATGTACAATCTTAAAAAACAATTTAATCTATGTACGGTTAAGTGATATATTTCATAAAACATTTGTAGGTTTATATTCTCATGATAATTTACTTGAGAATTGTGAATAAATTATCATAAAAACATTTCATATTTGCTAATAAAAAATATACTATTATATTTCATGATTTTTTACTTCTAACACAGATATTTAGTATTAAGAATTGGTGTTCTAGGGTTCTATTGCTTTGATTTCCACTTCAACAATTTATGTTTATGTTAGCAGCTATATTTTTAATATATAATGAACTTTAGTAGAACAGAAGAGTTTAAAGAAATCAAAAGTTAAATTTATTTCAAAAAATAATTATATCTTAGTATCATGTCATCTTTACTTGTCTTGTTAATGTATGACATACAGTTTTAGTCACTTTAAAATGTTCAATAAATGTCCAACATTCACATATTAATTCACTGAAAGAAATGTCTGGTAAAACCATAACACAAAATAATAATAACTTGCTGAATAAAGACGTTTTATTTTTTATTGCTTTACATAGCAAAATGACACTTTCGCAAAATAACATTTTTATAAGTTGACATTTTGCGTAATTAGTAAACTAATAGAAAATGGCCAGTAGGACAGAAAAGATTAATATCCTGTAAAGTATGTATGCTTTATTATTAAGTCTTATGGTGAAGAGTGACAATCAAGTAATGATAAAATAATATACAGGAAAATAGATCAAATATATTCAAGTATACTGAAAACATAATAAAAGCTTTATATAATTTTGGCAAAATACGTGCGTCTTCCGATGTGACATCTTGTCACAATTAATGTGCAATTGTTAAACCGACCAATTATTTTTTATGAAACGTTCTGTCATGGGTCAGTTTTATATTTAATACTCTAGATGTGTCTATGGCGTTTCGTGTGGTATATTTTAAATCTAGGCTTTATGGATATGCAGTTCGTCTAATCTAACTGGACAACATTCGAGACAAAAACTGTAAGGCTATTTTCAAACTATTGCTAAAGTCAAATGCATTTCAAGTAGTATTTAAATACATGAGACTCGTTGACTTATGGCTAGAATGAAAGAGGCAATGTATTGTATAATATTACATAACAATATTATGGTAAATAAGGCACCATCCCGCAAAGCCTAGACTTAGGGTCACTGCAAACCAGTGGAACTTTCGTTTGAGCAAAAAGTCTTTCAAATAAATATGTTGATTTATTTGTTGTAAACAAACTGACTAATTTTATAATATTAGTGTACAAGACAAGTAATAAACTATATGTGTCTTGCAGGCATTGTATCAACAGGTCGTGCGCACATTCATCATCATATTGTGTTCGAGACACCGAGTCGACGAACGATCCTAAATAAAATTTGAACTTGAATGTTCCCTAGGTTTGTCAGTGCGTACACCCCACACGACCACACCGCATATGAGTGTTTGTTTCGTACTCGGTTGCGTTACCCCACATGAGCATACCGTAGGTGAGCCTTGGCTACTGGAAGTCAGCGAGCGACTGCCGCCAGGTGGCGTGGAAGGGGATGCGCAGGAGTTTCAGTTTGGTGTGCGGCAGCTGGGTGGACAGCAGGCGCTGTAGTGTCGGTAGAGGCAGGATTTCAACCTAGGAACAAAAATATAAACTGTCAGAAATGAATCACTTTTGCACCACCATGTGCTGAAAAATCCTTTTCAAAATTCCTCTCTTGTCTGTTTATTTTTAAAATTAGCGGGGCTAATTCCAGTCCAACACTGGACTATGGTGGCTAAGTTGAAGTTTGAGAATATTCTTTTTTATGGGATTAGTTGTTAAATATTGACTTAATTTCGTCGTAAAGCACTTTTTTACAGATTTATTTTTATTTCTGATATACGGGGTGTTAGGGACGGTGTAACGAAAACTTTGCAGGCATGGTCAGACCATCAAACTGAACAACTTTTACTATGGAGCCAATGGTGGGAAACGAAAAAAAATTTCCGACCTCCCATACAAAGTCAGTCAGCTGATCGTGAATTTTGTATGGGAGGCCGGAAATTTTTTTTCGTTTCCCACCATTGGCTCCATAGTAAAAGTTGTTCAGTTTGATGGTCTAATCATGCCTGCAAAGTTTTCGGTACACCGTCCCTAACACCCTGTATTCTTCTCATTCGCTGGCTGGTTGATTTGTTGATTTGCCGTTCGGTTTCTTAGCGTGGACTGATGATGATGCCAGTAAGCCGAGTGGCGACGGAGGAGGGAAAAAAGGGTAGCCCCACCTGGTCGGATGTTATGTATGACCCAAGGGACGAACTGGTCATATTTGGGAGTTGATTATACAACGTACAACAAATAAAGCCGAAAGGAGGTCAAGGTACTCATGAAACTGAACAACTTTCCCTATGTAACATGGGTCGAAATATGAACAAAATTTGGACGAAATATCTACAAATCGACTCAGTCGGCTGTTCCATGGGGAAATTTGATCAGTTTCACGAGTAGACCACACCTTGAAAATACACTTCCCATCAGAAAAATCGAAACACCTCGGTTTTTCTCGTTTTTGGCCGAATTAAACACCAAAAAGTATTGTTTGCATTAAAAAAAATATATGACTGTGTAGCTGGCAGTTTTGTCTTTAAAGTGTGTATAAAAAAAATCAAAATTCGAAATTGGAACCCCACCTGTTTGCTCTGTAAATGAGATGAATGACTGAGACACGTTTGCAGTTTGCGCCTTTTAACGATTCATAACATTTTCGACATTAAAATTTAGAGCTTGTCTTAGCTTATCTTAAAACTTTTGTTTTTTTAATTGTTTACTGTGATTTTGGATCGCCTAAAAAAAGTTAGATTTTATCTGAATCATGGGTATTTTGCCCGTAGAAGCCGCCCAAGTGGTGACATAGCCAAATTTTGGACTTGGTCATCGTTTTGTGACTGAATGTTTGCATTTAAGCCTCACTTCTGTTCATAAAGCTTACAAACGCTATCAGAAGACTGGTCTGTTTACGCGACGTTCAGAATCTGTCGGAAATTGGGTTAGTTCTGACCGACATGATCGAAGTAACGTTATGAGTTCTTTGCAAAATCGACGCCTTAGCGCTTTTCAACTGCGGCATATGCTATCAAATGTACAAAAGGTGGCTAAAAGTGGCTCTACAATCAGAAGGAGGTTAAAGGAACGTAGACTGATTCCGCAATAGCCAGGAAACGGGCCCAAATCAACTGCAGACACGAAGACAAAATCTGTCATGCCGTCGGCGCTGATTCCTTCCCAAACCGTTCACGAACTGTAACCATAACTGACCTTTTTATCAATGCAGCATTGTGTAAAGCATTTTTAATCCCTTCTGTAAACCATAGTGCTTCCGTGGTTACCATTCAGCGTAATTCTACACTCAGCAAAAAAGAGGAATTTGATCCACTGGGTAAACGACCAGTTTAGGTGCTCACTTGCAAAGTTAAGGCGCGCTTTTTAATTGTCTGCAGTTGATTTGGGCCCGTTTCCTGGCTCTTGCGGTACCAGTCTACGTTCCTTTAACCTTCTTTTGATTGAAGAGCCACTTTCAGCCACCTTTCGTACATTTGAAGACTTCTGCCGCAGTTGAAAAGCGCTAAGGCGTCGATTTTGCAAAGAACTCATAACATTAATTCGATCATGTCGGTCAGAACTGACCCGATTTCCGACAGATTCTGAACGTCGCGTAAACAGACCAGTCTTCTGATAGCGTTTGTAATCTTTATGAACAGAAGTGAGGCTTAAATGCAAACATTCAGTCACAAAACGATGACCAAGTCCAAAATTTGGCAATGTCACCACTTGGGCGGCTTCTACGGGCAAAATACCCATGGTTCAGATAAAATCTAACTTTTTTCAGGCGATTCAAAAGCACAGTAAACAATTAAAAAAACAAAAGTTTTAAGATAAGCTAAGAAAAGCTCTAAATTTGAATGTTGAAAATGTTATGAATCGTTAAAAGGCGCAAACTGCAAACGTGTCTCAGTCATTCATTTCATTTACAGAACAAACAGGTTGGGTTCCAATTTTGAATTTTGATTTTTTTTATACACACTGAAAAAACAAAACTGCTAGCTACACAGTCATATAATTTTTTTTATGCAAACAATACTTTTTGGTGTTTAATTCGGCCAAAACAAGAAAAACCGAGGTGTTTCGATTTTTTTGATGGGAAGTGTATTTGCACTAAATTTAGTAGGACCTTTGGCGGAAACACTGCGGTACCGCGTTTCAGGGCTGTATGGAAAGGTGCACATAAGCGCCGATAGCTATTCATTACTACCTGCGGCGGGCCTTGCACAGGCTGGTGGTCGGGCAGCTTGCAGCCCGGTACTGGTTTGAGCACGGGTATGCATTCCCCAAGGTCCCGCCTCGGCGGTTCTCCCGCCTGCTCGCACTGGTCGATGAACAGCTCGGTGACGCGCAGCAGCTCGATGGTGACGGAGAAGTGAGCCTATAGGAGGCTCTATAGAGGTCGCGATCCTAAGCATTGACTAAACGAGGAAGAATGGAAGTATTAGGAGCGCATAAGCTACCTGCGGCGGCCCCTGTACTGGCTGATGATCAGGCAGCTTGCACCCTGGTACTGGCTTTAGCACGGGTATGCATTCCCCAAGGTCTCGCCGGGGCGGTTCCCCGGCCTGCTCGCACTGGTCGATGAACAGCTCGGTGACGCTATATACCTATCGGTAAAAAAACTTTGATACCGCGTTTTAGGACTCTATGGAAATAGCTACCTGAGGCGGGCCCTGCACTGGTTGATGGTCCGGCAGCTTGCAGCCGGGCACTGGCTTCAGTACAGGTATGCACTCCCCCAGGTCTCGCCTGGGCGGTTCCCCGGCCTGCTCGCACTGGTCGATGAAGAGCTCGGTGACGCGCAGCAGCTCGATGGTGACGCCCCACATCAGGTGGTTCCACAAGAGGAGAAAGAGGAAGAAGAATGGAAGTATTAGGAGCGCATAAGCTACCTGCGGCGGGCCCTGCACAGGCTGATGGTCCGGCAGCTTGCACCCTGGCACGGGCTTCAATACAGGTATGCATTCTCCCAGGTCTCGTCTGGGCGGTTCCCCGGCCTGCTCGCACTGGTCGATGAACAGCTCGGTGACGCGCAGTAGCTCGATGGTGACGCCCCAGGTGGTTTCACAAGAGGAGAAAGAAGAAGAAGAATGGAAGTATTAGGAGCGCATAAGCTACCTGCGGTGGCCCTTGAACGGGTTGATGATCAGGCAGCTTGCACCCTGGCACTGGCTTCAGCACAGGTATGCACTCCCCAAGGTCCCTTCTCGGTGGTTCGCCGGCCTGCTCGCACTGGTCGATGAACAGCTCGGTGACGCTATACAGGATGTAAAAAAATCAACTGCAAATATTTTAAGGGGTGAATCAGCCCATGAAACTGAACAACTTTCACCAAGGAACATAGGTCGAAATATAAAAAAAAATTTTTTGGACCTCCCATACAAATTGACGCGGCGGCCGGCTGTTACATTTTGTATGGAAGGTCCAAAATTTTTTTTCATAATTCGACCTATGTTCCTAGGGGAAAGTTGTTTAGTTTCACGGGCTGGTTCACCCCTTAAAATATTTGCAGTTGATTTTTTTACACCTTATATAGCGACCGGCGGAAAAACTTTGATACCGCGTTTTAGGACTGTATGGAAGTAGGTACCTGCGGCGGTCCCTGTACGGGTTGGTGATCTGGTAGCTTGCAGCCGGGCACTGGCTTCAACACGGGTATGCATTCCCCAAGGTCTCGTCTCGGTGGTTCTCCAGCCTGCTCGCACTGGTCGATGAACAGCTCAGTGACGCTATATAGCGATCGGTAAAAAAACTTTGATACCGCGTTTTAGGACTGTATGGAAGTAGGTACCTGCGGCGGTCCCTGTACGGGTTGGTGATCTGGTAGCTTGCAGCCGGGCACTGGCTTCAACACGGGTATGCATTCCCCAAGGTCTCGTCTCGGTGGTTCTCCAGCCTGCTCGCACTGGTCGATGAACAGCTCAGTGACGCTATATAGCGATCGGTAAAAAAACTTTGATACCGCGTTTTAGGACTGTATGGAAATAGCTACCTGCGGCGGGCCCTGAACAGGCTGATGGTCCGGCAGCTTGCACCCGGGTACTGGCTTCAGTACGGGTATGCACTCTCCCAGGTCTCGCCTTGGTGGTTCTCCGGCCTGCTCGCACTGGTCGATGAACAGCTCGGTGACGAGCAGCAGCTCGAATGTATCGGAAGTATTAGGAGCGCATAAACGTCGTTACTTATTCATTAAACAACTGTACGCTCCTATAACCATACTTATAACATGAGAGTAGCAACTCATCTATACCTACAGCTACGATCGCACTATCTGTCCTTGCTCGTGATTGGTTGCTCCCACCTCCCCGCTCCTCACTCCGACGGCAGGGCGGGGCGAGTCGGCCCGCTTGGCTTCATTGGCGATTTTTCTGTGCTAACGCACGGTCGCGCTCAGAAAATATTTTTTTTAATTTCGCCAAAGTTTTATAATTCATAAATTATAAATGTTAATAAATTATTTTAATTTAACTATTTCAATTTCTTGTTTTATGGCGTTTTCGAAAAATTATTTTCTTTTAAATTTTTAATTAATAACGGTTTTACACCGTTCGTTTTTTAAATATTATAATTATCTGTCCTTTTAAAAATGTAAATTCAGTGAGTGTACAAGATTTGGTAAGTCCTTTCTATTTTATTGAGCATGCACTTGAAAATCAAATTTCTGAAGGCGGTTTCCGTCGAACACTACTTTGCAATCATTATTTTTTCGACTGTTCATAATTTAGACCAAGCTCAGTTTAAAGTCCGTTTACGAGTAAATAAATTGTTCAGGAAGGCCGCCGAGCCAGTGAACTAAATAGATAACTATTTCAGGGAAGTAAGATCCCAATTAAATAAGCAAAGTGTGTTAAAGAAATTTGGTTGGTATCGAAGTAATAAATTCGTTCTCTTCTTTTGAGGACAATCAAATGAAAATCCAGTAATCATAGTGCCTTTCATAAGCCTTGAGTGACATGATTTAAATATTTGCAACACAAAAAGCTGATCCGTTGAGCTAGTTATCTGTAAGTGATACATTTTGCCTCAGGGTATATTTTTAGTTGTAATTATTATCTGTTCGAAATATTTGTAGATGTCCTCCGTGTACGCCACGGAGTGAAGTAAGGTCACTGATTGATTTATGGATTTTCATCAACAAATATATTATTTAATTTAAAAAACTTCAGTCTGTAATCAGACACGTGGGTTTTTTTTTTAAGTTTGTGTTTTGTTTGACACGTCGCAACGTGTTCGACGCTATAAACACGTGGTCCTCACTTTTCAAGATTGTTGATTTACATATTCAAAATCTACCTTCAAAGTTCTTTTTCTTTGAGGTGTTTCTTTAAAATTAAAGAATTTCACTAAAAAGGGTGTCGCTGTGACCCCGTATAATGCAGTGAGAGTTTACGGCACACATAGTCCGTAGAACGTCCTACAAAATAGAACAAATTAAATCTCCGCAAGGACATTTTGTAAGTTATATACCTAATTTTATTCTATTGCAATGATAATTGATATTATATGGCTTGGCGGACTAGGCCATGTTCCCTTGTTTTTTATATGTTACCTCTGCGCAATGCAAGGTATACCCTATTTTATAACATCATTAGGAGTACGTTGGCCGTCAGCGCATGGCGAGCTCTTGGACTCCTACATCCCCGCGCAGGGGTTGTGCTTTTTGATGTCATGCAGATTGCTCTCGCCTGCACTAGCAGGAGGGCCTTAATTTTCGTCCTAGTGCCTTTCGTATACGTGACGAACTGATATTTTGTAATGCGAGACAAATATCGCAAAAAATAGTGATAAGTATATTGTTGCGTTTCGGTACTACATACTCCTCAAAAGGACGGGTCATCGTGGACCCAAAAGTTTCGAAACGTACCTACATATTATTTAATACCTCGCGCAGAAAGAGTCGGCCAGCGCCTTTGATAAAACTCTGTGGCTTAAAATATAAAATGTACTGTATTAGGTATTACTCTTATACCTATCCCATATCAAACAGCCGAAAGTCGGCGCATGTACGATATGTCTTATCTACAAAATAAAGGATTCTCCTTTTACTAATTTCGAAGTATTCTATAAAACAAATAGTACATCGTCAGGGCCTTGCCTCAGACGAAATTAACGAGTGTAACGAAGGGTAGTGTGTGTGATAGTGAATCTCGCAGGTTCGAATCCTGCATGTGGCATTTTATTAAGATAAGTATTCTAATTGAATACCTACCCAACACGATTTTGTTTACACAGTCCATAATCCGATGGACGCATCTGAGATAATTATTTTCAATGAAAGTTTATTTGAAATGACTGTTACAATTTCTTGTAAAAGAAGTTTACATCTTAGCGTATGTAGAGGCATTCCAAGAAAATGTTTTGAGGCTTCTAATATTTCCGTGTAAGAGATTTGATATTAACATAAAATTTCACATACAGTAGCTTTGTATCATACAAAACATAAGCGTAAAATAGATGCTAAACGTCACGTAAGCGACAAGAAGTTGATGTTTTCGTGGAATGCCCCTGCGTAGCTTTGAGCTAGTTAGAAACACCTACGCAAGGAATTGTCAATAAGGACATTACCATAACCTCAGGATATGCTGAAGGCTGAAGTTCTGGCAGGTTAATGTCTTAAACAGTTTCACTTTGTGATCATTACAGTGGCTCACTGGGCCCTGCAATAAGAAATAAGTTACAACATTGTTCTTGTAATGGAACGACCATTTATGCATTTCCCTTGCTCACTGTCATAGGTAGCAAGAAATCAGGTCTATGAAATAGTATTCTCTTACTACTGTGTCCCCTAAAAATATAATACGCTAATACTAAGGTCATGCTAAGGGATATCCCTTACGCTTGTCATTCGTTTACTTCTTTGAACTATGGTCAAAGAGTGTCATGAAAGTACCTACTTCAAATAGGTACTTGCTGTATTTTTGGCAGCAATCAACCCCGGAGGGAAATATGTACAATCTAAGCTCTCTGAAGAGTTAAGTTACAATTTACATGTTTTAGCGAGATTTTGAGCAACATGAAAACAAACAAAAGTGGGGAGAGAAGGAGGCCGTATTGTAATGGCCTCATCTCAAAACGGATAAGTAAATAACTACCTACCTACCCATTCAATAAATGTCACACCTAAACTATGAAAAGGTTTTGCTTTTTCAATTTATCGAGAGAAAAGTGTGTGTTTGGGATACAGATTTATGTAATGTACCTAGGTGATTTACTTAATCCATCATGTTGTAAATTTATAACTACATTCTGTTGTAGATTCACAAGCTATGAAACATCAAAACTGGTGGTGAATTGTCTTAACAAGTCTAGCTAAGGTCTAGCTACTGAAAACTAGTAATGTCTACATGTCATATCATAACATAAGTTAGGTATACTTGAAGTACCTACCTCCTAGGTTGCCATGACCTTGGACATGATATACGTAATGTTACTTTAGAAAGTTTGCCTACCCCGCAAAGGTTTAGGCGTGATATATACGTATATGTATGTATCTAGGATGTTTTCATACTTACTACCATAGGTAGTAATACACTCAAAGTGTTATGATATGAATTACATGCTTATTACGTAATGTGTCTAACCAACTGCACTAGAGATAAAAAGTTGTAAACCGATATCAAAATAACCATTTTACTTAATACCGTCTCTTTTACTTAATACCGTTTCTTAATATCAATCTATTACCAATTAAGAGATTTACAATGAGTTGTTTATGCTGACTACCTACGTCAGCAGGCAGATACCTACATTTTTGTTTTCCGTGGTAAGTGGGCTATGTTATATGTACGTTATACAGACAAGTTCATGCGCTTTTAATAAATTTTAACGGTTACTTGGGCTTTCCAAGGGACGGTCAGAGGTAGATAGTCTGTTATCCTACTAATATTATAAAGGCGGATGTTTGTGTGTGTGTTTGTTACGACATCACGCTAAAACGGCTGATTAGAATGACATGAAATTTTGCAAAAATATAGAAGAGTATCTAGAATAACACATAGGCTACTTTTTACCACGGGAAAATGTCTTATTCCTACGGGATCACGCATATTCTAATATTTTTGAAGTAGGTGGCGTGACTGAGCTGATTCACGTTTAGTGGGGAAGCACATCCGTTGATTCAACGGTCAATCTTGAAGTCACTGTGGCGTGGTCGTAGTGCGCTTGCCTTCCAAGCAGGCGCCTGGCATTCGAATCCGAATCGGAAACTTCTACTTTTTTGTTTTTATTTTTTCGAACTTTTATTTAATTTAAGTTTTGTTTTACGATATTGGCCAATGGTACACACTGGTCTTGCTATACTTCCTATTTCTAATTTTATTATAAAGGCAGATGTTAGTGTGTGTTTGTTACGACATCACACAAAAACGGCTGATTAGATTGACATGAAACTTTGCAGAAATATAAAAGGGCATCTGGAATAACATATAGATTTGATATAGGATACTTTTTACCACGGAAAAATGTCTCAATCCCACGGGATCACGCATTTTCCAATATTTATGAAAAAGGTGGCGCGACTGAGCCGATTCGCGTTTTAAAAACTAACAGCGACATCTCTTGGCGAGTAAGTAAGGCAAAATTAATATATATCCCACAACACATGCACGTACCAAAATTACAAGCCAATAAAAATGTTTTAACAAGATGTTGGATTGGATCCCACAAATACATACATCCGACGTTCAAAAATGACAGTGCTGTGAAAATGTTTTAACAATGTATTGGATCCTACAAAATACATACCTACATTCGTTGACCTTACATACTACGTCTAAAGTAACGGGGCTGTAAAATTGTTTTACCAAGATTATTTGACCCCGAAATACATACATACTACATATAAAATGACTTGCCAGTAAAAAAATATTTGCCAAGCTATTGGATTCTTCAAAGTTTGTTTGGGAGTCGAGACCAGCTGCAAGCGCCGGCACGGGGGGTTGAGGGGGGCTTGCCCCCCTCAAAGAAAAAAGATAAGCAAAAGTTTGTTTGGGAGACGAGACCAGCTGCAAGCATCAACACGGGGGTTAAGGGGCGAAACTTCAACTCCTCACAAAAATAAGCAAAATTTCTATTTGAGAAACGCGATACCTGGGACTAAAACAGTCGTGTTCTTTTTTATAGTATGTTTTTATTAAATATTTCAATTCTTTAAAAAAATATCCCCTTGCGTGAAAATCTTGATATTTGCGTAAGTACTAAGTTTATGTATCGCTTTTATTACGTGGGATAATTTAATATTGGAAAAACAGCGACATCCCCCATCGAGTAGCTGAATCGGGAAAATGACATGCGTCATGCATGTCAAAAATGTTTGACCAAGATACTGGAATACAACCATAAATACAACGGCATTTCCTATCGGGTAGCCCGTAGCTGTTCCAAGATTGTCTTATCTATGTGACAATATATTATTTGCATAAATATTTTGTGTGGGATAATATATACCGCCTACAAAAATGACATGTATGAGCATGTATGTCAAAAATATTGGACTAAGAAATTTGAAAACAGCGACATCCCCCATCCCCATCTGTACCGCCATGATTTTGGATGACATCGACATTTTCTATCGTGTAGATGAACCAAGATAGTCGTATCAGTGGGATACTACATTCTGTTCACAAAAATGAAATGCAAGATTGTCGTACAAATGGGATAATACATCGTACGGCTTACAGAAAATACATATAAGCTAAAGATGATCGTTCGACCAAAATCCTACTAATATAATATTATAAAGGCGGATGTTTGTGTGTGTGTTTGTTACGACATCACGCTAAAACGGCTGATTAGATTGACATGAAATTTTGCACAAATATAGAAGAGTATCTAGAATAACACATAGGCTACTTTTTACCACGGGAAAATGTCTTATTCCTACGGGATCACGCATATTCCAATATTTTTGCAAAGGTGGCGTGACTGAGCCGATTCGCGTTTTAAACGTTTTCGCCAAAAACTAACAGCGACATCTCTTGGCGAGTAATGCTTCTTTCCCGCGGAATAATACGTTGCAGCGGGTGAAACCGCTGACGGGCAGCTAGTTAATAATAATTTTATTCACCTCGTTAGTTGTTGTAAGAAGATTATATCAATAGATTCATACAATGAAGTTTCTGTGACAGCCAGAGTGATTGTGTTTTTATGAAGCTTGACCGTTACTCCGACTAGACTAGACAGACTTAAACAAGGTTAGTTTTGATTATTATTTGCTAATCTTATATATATTATGGTAAGCCCAAATTACGTATTAGAAAGTCATATGAAGATATGATTTTTGCAATTATATTATATTAAGAAAGTTTATTTTATTGGATTATTTTATGGAGTATTTGATGGCCAGGTTTTCTATCTGCCATTGCCTAGTTAGGACAATGCATACCTTAAGATTTACCGTTGGTCTTTTAGTAAGGGATTCAGGTTACACTATTACATTACCTACAGCTTGAGCAATCAAGCACAATTAAAATATATCAGCTTTGTTTTTCTGTGTGTAATGGTTGCTGATTTACTTACTATCTTAGTACATAGGTAGTTAGAATAGAAGATTATATAAATATTGCCTATTTTGCGTATCCTACCGCTAGCTAACGGTGGTTACCTTCCTCTTTTCTTTATTGTTGCGTTTTAAGAAAAAGGCACCTATTATATTTTTGTTGATTGTTTCGGAAAACTGCAATTGTGTTTCCGTGTACTAATTCACTATTTATTCACAATGGATTAGGTAATGTAAGTCTGTAATTTGTGAATTTGATTTCAGATACGAGGAAAACTTTTGAAATGCATTATGTCATGTGTTAAATACTCTAGTATTTATCATTATTCTAATATGCTTGACTAGAATGCCATAATACAGTAAATCAGATTTGTAATAACATTTATATTTTAATAATTTACGCTTATTAATCGTCAAGAGTGAGCGTCTGGTATGACAGAATTTTGTATTTTGTATATCCTTAGATGATTGTTTAATTCATTAATATAGTGGACCAATATAACTGAATTCAACAGGTTCTATATTATAAATTATTTAACAATATTTGAATTTTTTATAGTTTATCACATTGGCGATAGCTCCCACTCCTCCAGGCGATAGGAAACATGTCTCATGTTATAAGTATGGTTATAGGAGCGTACAGTTGTTTAATGACAGCATTTTACCTACCAATAAAATGCTTATTAAACTACTTACCTCCTATAACCATACATTTTTAATTCTGCCTGGGATATTTTGTAAAAAATTAAAAACATTTTCTACAAAATAATTATAATATTCTAATTAGAATATTATTGTGAGACGCAATGAAGCCAAGCGGGCCGACTCGCCCCGCCCTGCCTGTCGGAGTGAGGAGCGGGGAGGTGGGAGCAGCCAATCACGAGCAAGGACAGATAGTGCGATCGTAGCTGTAGGTATAGATGAGTTGCTACTCTCATGTTATAAGTATGGTTATAGGAGGTAAGTAGTTTAATAAGCATTTTATTGGTAGGTAAAATGCTGTCATTACTACCTGAGGCGGGCCCTGAACTGGTTGGTGGTCCGGCAGCTTGCAGCCGGGCACTGGCTTCAATACGGGTATGCACTCTCCCAGGTCTCGCCGGGGCGGTTCCCCGGCCTGCTCGCACTGGTCGATGAACAGCTCGGTGACGCGCAGCAGCTCGATGGTGACGCCCCACATCAGGTGGTTCCACAAGAGGAGAAAGAGGAAGAAGAATGGAAGTATTAGGAGCGCATAAGCTACCTGCGGCGGTCCCTGAACGGGTTGGTGGTCCGGCAGCTTGCACCCTGGTACTGGCTTCAACACAGGTATGCACTCCCCGAGGTCTCGTCTGGGCGGCTCGCCGGCCTGCTCACACTGGTCGATGAACAGCTCGGTGACGCGCAGCAGCTCGATGACACTTTGATACCGTGTTTAAGGACTGTATGTAAGTATTTGTTCCAAGTTATTCATTACTACCTGTGGCGGTCCCTGCACTGGTTGATGATCCGGCAGCTTGCAGCCTGGCACGGGCTTCAATACAGGTATGCATTCCCCAAGGTCCCGCCTGGGCGGTTCCCCGGCCTGCTCGCACTGGTCGATGAACAGCTCGGTGACGCGCAGCAGCTCGATGGTGACGCCCCACATCAGGTGCGTCAGCGTGTCCTTCAGCCGGAGGACGCCGCTCAGCACCTACAAACACAAACACTTTGTTAGGAAAAGGCGATATTGAAAATATTCTTGATACCTATGGTTACAAACACTCTGTTAGAGAAAGCCAGTGTTGCAAATATTCTTGATACCCAATTTTGTACTGATCATGAATTAAAAAGTCAAAAACTGATACGGGTCGTTCGCAGGACGTCCCACTCTATCTTTCGCTAATCGTCCCATTCATATTCATATTTATTTATTAGCATTCATGTACAAGTATAAGGTGATAAAAGTAGGCTAGATAGGTACATGAACCCTGTAAGGGTGTAGCAGTCCATTCGCAACTCGTCCCATTTAAAGTTGTACAGTTTCATGGGCTAGTTATTGGGACGAGTTGCGAATGGCACGATTTGCGATCGATCCGTTGAAACGATACGGTAAACACCCCAAAATACACAAAAAGTTAGAACAAACTTTGTTTCTTTTACAAGTTGAATATAACTATGTCAATAATATTTCATATTTGAAATCTACATATAAATAATTACTCTACTTCAAGGTTTTCTTTTTCATAATTAGAGATAACTTTAAAGTTGTTCAAATCCCTATCCCAATTTTATTCTAAAAAGAACATACGTATCAATATTTGTAAAGTTTACCTGTTTGTTGGTGGTCGCGGACTGCGACACGTAGGTAGGTATGATGAGTAGTCGCTGGATGTTTGTGCACGCAGCTAACGCCTCGTCGAAACCCACCTGAACGTAAACAATGAATGAGTTTATTTAGAAGAATATCCAAAAACATAAAAAGGCAATAAATACTTTAGGGTACCGATTATTGTTTAGCATGAAACGATGAGTACTGAGATATCTAATGGATAATAATTGTTGACATATCTTTTTGTATTTCAATGCCTTGTTAAGTATCAAGTTTATTTGTGTGGCTAATTAAGTGATTGACTATTATATGTGTATACTAGCTGCCCGTCAGCGGTTTCACCCGCTGCAACCTGTAGCTTTATTCGCCAAGAGATGTCGCTGTTAGTTTTCGGCGAAAACGTTTAAAACGCGAATCGGCTCAGTCACGCCACCTATTTCAAAAATATTGGAAAATGCGTGATCCCGTGGGAATGAGACATTTTTTCGTGGTAAAAAGTATCCTATGTGTTATTCCAGATGCTCTTTTATATTTCTGCAAAGTTTCATTTCAATCTAATCAGCCGTTTTTGCGTGATGTCGTAACAAACACACACACAAACATCCGCCTTTATAATATTATTAGGATTATTAAACACGACACAAGCGGCGCGGTGGCGGGTAACGAGCGGTCGCTACAGTTTAGCGTGTGCATTCAATGCGCCTTTATTTCTAGAGAGCGGCACACGATCACTTCAACGGTTTCGTGAACGCTATCCTACCACCGCCGCGTTCGCTGCGCCGCCGTCAAGCTGTAGCCCATGACCACGGCCCTAATCGCGGAATGAGATAGTGCGTACTGCATATCTTACTATCAATACTAAATAGTTCAAGCTTGATGCGGCGCGGCGCAGTCAGCTGTACTCCGCTCTAAGCGCAGCTCCTGCAGCTTGCTGGGAGCCTGGTACTGTACCTTGACATCGATGTTGACGAGCTCCAGCCTGGTGAGCAGCGGTAGGGTCGCCAGCACGCGCAGGATCTGCGGCGCGGCGCAGTCAGCTGTGCCCCGCTATAAATGAAGCTCCTGTAGCTTGCTGGCAGCCTGGTACTGTACCTTGACATCGATTTTGACGAGCTCCAGCCTGGTGAGCAGCGGTAGGGTCGCCAGCACGCGCAGGATCTGCGGCGCGGCGCAGTCAGCTGTGCCCCGCTCTAAGCGCAGTAACTCTTCAGCTTGCTGGGAGCCTGGTACTGTACCTTGACATCGATGTTGACGAGCTCCAGCCTGGTGAGCAGCGGTAGGGTCGCCAGCACGCGCAGGATCTGCGGCGCGGCGCAGTCAGCTGTGCCCCGCTCTAAGCGCAGCTCCTGCAGCTTGCTGGGAGCCTGGTACTGTACCTTGACATCGATGTTGACGAGCTCCAGCCTGGTGAGCAGCGGTAGGGTCGCCAGCACGCGCAGGATCTGCGGCGCGGCGCAGTCAGCTGTGCCCCGCTCTAATGAAGCTAGCTTGCTGGGAGCCTGGTACTGTACCTTGACATCGATGTTGACGAGCTCCAGCCTGGTGAGCAGCGGTAGGGTCGCCAGCACGCGCAGGATCTGCGGCGCGGCGCAGTCAGCTGTGCCCCGCTCTAAGCGCAGCTCCTGCAGCTTGCTGGGAGCCTGGTACTGTACCTTGACATCGATGTTGACGAGCTCCAGCCTGGTGAGCAGCGGTAGGGTCGCCAGCACGCGCAGGATCTGCGGCGCGGCGCAGTCAGCTGTGCCCCGCTCTAAGCGCAGCTCCTGCAGCTTGCTGGGAGCCTGGTACTGTACCTTGACATCGATGTTGACGAGCTCCAGCCTGGTGAGCAGCGGTAGGGTCGCCAGCACGCGCAGGATCTGCGGCGCGGCGCAGTCAGCTGTGCCCGCTCTTAGCGCAGCTCCTGCAGCTTGCTGGGAGCCTGGTACTGTACCTTGACATCGATGTTGACGAGCTCCAGCCTGGTGAGCAGCGGTAGGGTCGCCAGCACGCGCAGGATCTGCGGCGCGGCGCAGTCAGCTGTGCCCCGCTCTAAGCGCAGCTCCTGCAGCTTGCTGGGAGCCTGGTACTGTACCTTGACATCGATGTTGACGAGCTCCAGCCTGGTGAGCAGCGGTAGGGTCGCCAGCACGCGCAGGATCTGCGGCGCGGCGCAGTCAGCTGTGCCCCGCTCTAAAAGAAGCTCCTGCAGCTTGCTGGGAGCCTGGTACTGTACCTTGACATCGATTTTGACGAGCTCCAGCCTGGTGAGCAGCGGTAGGGTCGCCAGCACGCGCAGGATCTGCGGCGCGGCGCAGTCAGCTGTGCCCCGCTCTAAGCGCAGTAACTCTTCAGCTTGCTGGGAGCCTGGTACTGTACCTTGACATCGATGTTGACAAGTTCCAGCCTGGTGAGCAGCGGCAGCGTCGCCAGCACGAGCAGGATCTGCGGCGCGGCGCAGTCAGCTGTGCCCCGCTCTAAGCGCAGCTCCTGCAGCTTGCTGGGAGCCTGGTACTGTACCTTGACATCGATGTTGACGAGCTCCAGCCTGGTGAGCAGCGGTAGGGTCGCCAGCACGCGCAGGATCTGCGGCGCGGCGCAGTCAGCTGTGCCCCGCTCTAAGCTCCTGCAGCTTGCTGGGAGCCTGGTACTGTACCTTGACATCGATGTTGACGAGTTCCAGCCTGGTGAGCAGCGGTAGGGTCGCCAGCACGCGCAGGATCTGCGGCGCGGCGCAGTCAGCTGTGCCCCGCTCTAAGCGAGCTCCTGCAGCTTGCTGGGAGCCTGGTACTGTACCTTGACATCGATGTTGACGAGCTCCAGCCTGGTGAGCAGCGGTAGGGTCGCCAGCACGCGCAGGATCTGCGGCGCGGCGCAGTCAGCTGTGCCCCGCTCTAAGCGAGCTCCTGCAGCTTGCTGGGAGCCTGGTACTGTACCTTGACATCGATGTTGACGAGCTCCAGCCTGGTGAGCAGCGGTAGGGTCGCCAGCACGCGCAGGATCTGCGGCGCGGCGCAGTCAGCTGTGCCCGCTCTAAGCGAGCTCCTGCAGCTTGCTGGGAGCCTGGTACTGTACCTTGACATCGATGTTGACGAGCTCCAGCCTGGTGAGCAGCGGTAGGGTCGCCAGCACGCGCAGGATCTGCGGCGCGGCGCAGTCAGCTGTGCCCCGCTCTAAGCGAGCTCCTGCAGCTTGCTGGGAGCCTGGTACTGTACCTTGACATCGATGTTGACGAGCTCCAGCCTGGTGAGCAGCGGTAGGGTCGCCAGCACGCGCAGGATCTGCGGCGCGGCGCAGTCAGCTGTGCCCCGCTCTAAGCGAGCTCCTGCAGCTTGCTGGGAGCCTGGTACTGTACCTTGACATCGATGTTGACGAGTTCCAGCCTGGTGAGCAGCGGTAGGGTCGCCAGCACGCGCAGGATCTGCGGCGCGGCGCAGTCAGCTGTGCCCCGCTCTAAGCGAGCTCCTGCAGCTTGCTGGGAGCCTGGTACTGTACCTTGACATCGATGTTGACGAGTTCCAGCCTGGTGAGCAGCGGCAGCGTCGCCAGGACGCGCAGGATCTGCGGCGCGGCGCAGTCAGCTGTGCCCCTCTCCAAACGAAGCCGACGCAGCTTCTTCAGTTTGCTGAGTACTGAAGCGAACTCCGCGCGGAAGGTGCACTCGCCGAGTTCGAGGGATTCCAACTGCTCGAGTTGGCCGATGATGTCGCTTGCGCAACTGCCTAGTTTCTGAAGAAAAACAGAACTTGAGTAACGGAATCATCGCGGCTGAGCTAAGAAACTATTATATTACCAACTTATTTAAGCATGAAAACACTTGTGACATCAAAGACGGTTTGCTATGTGACCTCAAAACAGTTATAAGACCTCAAACAGATAGTTACCCCAAAAAGACCAATATTTGTTCCTGGTTGGGTCTGTTTGTTAATACGGTTACGTACAACAATTGTATGTCTATGAAAAACCTGTCATATGATATTAAAGACCCGCCTGATTTAATTCCCATACAATGGTCACAAGGCACACCAAAAAGTCAGCGACGTGACCCCCACAAAAAGACAGTTTGCGACTACAAAAAAGACAGTTCTACAGGGTGTAAGGGACGGTGTACCGAAAACTTTGTAGGCGTGATCAGACCATGAAACTGAACAACTTTTACTATGGAGCCAATGGTGGGAAACGAGAAGAAAATTCCGACCGAATTTTGTATGGGAGGCCGGAATTATTTTCTCGTTTCTCCAATTGTTATGTGACCCCAATATCTACAATTTGAATTATAAATCTATATTTTATGTAGGTACCTATGTTTTAATGTGAGCAATAAAGTGTTTCTGTCTGTCTAAGTTTTAAATCTCACCTTTATAGACGTCAAAGACAAATGGTGTAGATTCGTCAAAGCGGCCAACGGACGAAGATCTCTCGTAAGCGTCAAACCGCTCATACTCTTGATCCTGAGCTCATTCAATGACTTAAGGGCCCCCAGCGGGGAAGGGTCTAGCAAGGGGTCCCTTATCGCGAGTGCTGACAGGGATTTGAGGTTGGGTAGTCCGCGGCATACGGCCTCTACTGCGCTCGCCGGACACCGGCACATTTCTATCCTGTAAAAGAAAAACATTTTATTTAATAATTTACTAGTTAGTTGTTTCCAAACAAAACGAACCCCCATCCGACCTGAATGTGAACAAAACTCGCTCCAAACTAAAGAAACCCTACCTCAATATGGAGAAACCCCACCTCCTGTCCGGAGAAATCCCATACCAAACTGGAGAAACGCTACCCTAATCTGAAGTAACACCACCCCTATCTGAAGAACACCTACCTCAATTTGGAGAAACCCCACCCCAATCCAAAGAAACGCTACCTCAATTTAGAGAAATACCTCCCGGAATCAAGAGAAACACTACCAAATTCTGCGGAAACCCCTTTCCAACCCGGAGATACCTCACCCCCAATCTGAAATAACCCTACCCCAATCCGAGAAACACCAATCAGGAGAAACACTTTCCTGTTTTGGAGAACATGCCTTCATTTTGTAAATAAATACATGCTATACATAGAAAACATTCAGACTAATCACAAATACATATTTGAAAATTGACTTGACAAATATTTGTGTCTGGTGGGAATCGAGCCCACGACTCTCGGCGCAGAAGGCAGGGATACTATCCGCTACACCATCGGGACCTTGGATATACCTCTCTATGGTGTCTATGGTGGGTATGTGGTGCGCGAACTGCTGCCAGAACGCCGCGTCGTTGGGCGGCAGCAGCATCTTGCGCAGGTCCAGCCGCGAGCAGCCGTGACGCTTCAGCGCGGCGCATAGCCCGCACCCAGCTGGGGAACACCTGACACTATCTAGAGAAACCTGACACAATCTAGAGAAACCTACCCCAATATAGATAAACCTACCCCAATCTAGAGAAACCTACCCCAATCTAGAGACTCTCCATCCCAATTTATAGAAACCCTACCCCAATCTAGACACTCTCCATCCCAATTTATAGAAACCCTACCCAATCTAGAGACTCTCCATCCCAATTTATAGAAACCCTACCCCAATCTAGAGACTCTCCATCCCAATTAGAAACCCTACCCCAATCTAGAGACTCTCCATCACAATTTATAGAAACCCTACCCCAATCTAGAGACTCTCTATCACTATTTATAGAAACCCTACCCCAATCTAGAGACTCTCCATCACAATTTATAGAAACCCTACCCCAACCTAGAGACTCTCCATCACAATTTATAGAAACCCTACCCCAATCTAGAGACCCTCCATCACAATTTATAGAAACCCTACCCCAATCTAGAGACTCACCATCCCAATTTATAGAAACCCTACCCCAATCTAGAGACTCTCCATCACAATTTATAGAAACCCTACCCCAATCTAGAGACTCTCTATCACTATTTATAGAAACCCTACCCCAATCTAGAGACTCTCCATCACAATTTATAGAAACCCTACCCCAACCTAGAGACTCTCCATCACAATTTATAGAAACCCTACCCCAATCTAGAGACCCTCCATCACAATTTATAGAAACCCTACCCCAATCTAGAGACTCTCCATCCCAATTTATAGAAACCCTACCCCAATCTAGAGACTCACCATCCCAATTTATAGAAACCCTACCCCAATCTAGAGACTCTCCATCACAATTTATAGAAACCCTACCCCAATCTAAAGACTCTCCATCCTAATCTAGACAAACCCTACTTCAATCTAGATAAGACCCAGCTCGTGTAGTCCCCCCCGCACATACCTCTCTATGGTGTCTATGGTGGGTATGTGGTGCGCGAACTGCTGCCAGAACGCCGCGTCGTTGGGCGGCAGCAGCATCTTGCGCAGGTCCAGCCGCGAGCAGCCGTGACGCTTCAGCGCCAAGCATAGACCGCACCCAGCTGGGGAACACCTGACACAATCTAGAGAAACCTACCCCAATCTAGATAAAGCTACCCTAATCTAGATAAACCTACCCTTAATCTAGATAAAGCTACCCCAATCTAGAGAAACCTACCCCAATCAAGAGAAACCTGCTCCAATCTAGAGAAACCTACCCCAATCTAGATAAAGCTACCCCAATCTAGAGAAACATACCAAAATCTAGAGAAACCTACCCCAATCTAGAGAAACCTACCCCAATCTAGAGAAACCTACCCCAATCTAGAGAAACCTACCCCAATCTAGAGAAACCTACCCCAATCTAGAGAAACCTACCCCAATCTAGAGGAACCCAAACCGAATCTAGAGAAACACTACTCCAATCTAGAGAAACCTACCCCAATCTAGAGAAACCTGCCCCAATCTAGAGAAACCTACCCCAATCTAGAGACTCTCCATCCCAATTTATAGAAACCCTACCGCAATCTAGAGACTCTCCATAACAATTTATAGAAACCCTACCCCAATCTAGAGACTCCATCCCAATCTAGACAAACCCTACTTCAATCTAGACAAGCCCCAGTCCGTGTAGTCCCCTGCACATACCTCTCTATGGTGTCTATGGTGGGTATGTGGTGCGCGAACTGCTGCCAGAACGCCGCGTCGTTGGGCGGCAGCAGCATCTTGCGCAGGTCCAGCCGCGAGCAGCCGTGACGCTTCAGCGCGGCGCATAGCCCGCACCCAGCTGGGGAACACCTGACACAATCTAGAGAAACCTTCACCAATCTAGAGACTCTCCATCCCAATTTATAGAAACCCTACCCCAATCTAGAGGAACCTAGCCCTATCAAGAGAAACCTACCCCAATCTAGATTAAACCTACCCAAATTCAGAGACACTAATCTAGAGAAACTAATCTAAAGAAACTAATCTAGAGAAACCTACCCAATCTAGAGAAACCTACCCAATCTAGAGAAACCTACCCCAATCTAGAGAAACCTACCCCAATCTAGAGAAACCTACCCAATCTAGAGAAACCTACCCCAATCTAATAGAGTAATCCTACCCCAATCTAGAGAAACCTACCCTAATCTAGAGAAACCTACCCAATCTAGAGAAACCTACCCAATCTAGAGAAACCTAGCCCAATCTAGAGAAACCTAGCCCAATCTAGAGAACCCTACCCTAATCTAGAGAAACCTACCTCAATCTAGAGAAACCTACCCCAATCTAGAGAAACCTACCCCAATCTAGAGAAACCTACCCCAATCTAGACAAACCTACCCCAATCTAGAGAAACCTACCCCAATCTAGATAAACCTACCCCAATCTAGAGAAACCTACCCCAATCTAGAGAAACCTACCCGAATCTAGATAAACCTACCCCAATCTAGAGAAACCTACCCCAATCTAGAGAAACTCTACCCCAATCTAGAGAAACCTACCCAAATCTAGAGAAACCTACCCCAATATACAAAGAGAAACCTACCCCAATCTAGAGAAACCTACCCCAATCTAGATAAAGCTACCCCAATCTAGATAAAGCTACCCCAATCTTAGCAAAACCTACCCCAATCTAGAGAAACCTACTCCAATATAGAGAAACCTACCCCAATCTAGAGAAACCTACCCCAATCTAGAGAAACCTACCCCAATCTAGAGAAACCTACCCAAATCTAGAGAAACCTACCCCAATATACACAGAGAAACCTACCAGACAGATATTGACAGTTGATGCTTAGAATTACATAAAGTCCTTGTAGTCCCCCCCACACATACCTCTCTATGGTGTCTATGGTGGGTATGTGGTGCGCGAACTGCTGCCAGAACGCCGCGTCGTTGGGCGGCAGCAGCATCTTGCGCAGGTCCAGCCGCGAGCAGCCGTGACGCTTCAGCGCGGCGCATAGCCCGCACCCAGCTGGGGGACACCTGACACAATCTAGAGAAACCTACCCCGATCTAGAGAAACCTACCCCAATCTAGAGAAACCTACCCCAATGAAGAGAAACCTACCCCAATCTAGAGAAACCTACCCCAAATCTAGAGAAACCTACCCCAATCTAGAGAAATCTACTCTAATCGTAGCAAAACCTACCCCAATCTTAGCAAAACCTACACCAATCTTAGCAAAACCTACCCCAATATTAGCAAAACATACCCCAATCTTAGCAAAACCTACCCCAATCTTAGCAAAACATACCCCAATCTTAGCAAAACCTACCCTAATCATAGCAAAACCTACCCCAATCTTAGCAAAACCTACCCCAATCTTAGCAAAACCTACCCCTATCTTAACAAAACACAAAACCTACCGAAATCATGACAAATCCTACCCCAATCCAGACAAAACCCACCATAAGTCATAAAAAACATACTCCCAATCTAGACAAACCTCAGTCCGTGTAGTCCCCCCGCACATACCTCTCTATGGTGTCTATGGTGGGTATGTGGTGCGCGAACTGCTGCCAGAACGCCGCGTCGTTGGGCGGCAGCAGCATCTTGCGCAGGTCCAGCCGCGAGCAGCCGTGACGCTTCAGCGCGGCGCATAGCCCGCACCCAGCTGGGGAAAACCTGACACAATCTAGAGAAACCTACCCCAATCTAGAGAAACCTACCCCAATCTAGAGAAACCTACCCCAATCTAGAGAAACCTACCCCAATCTAGAGAAACCTAATCCAATGTAGAGAAACCCTACCCCAATCTAGAGCCTGTCCATCCCAATGTATAGAAAACCTACCCCAATCTAGAGACTCTTCAATCCAATCTAGACAAGCCCCAGCCCGTGTAGTCCCCCCCGCACATACCTCTCTATGGTGTCTATGGTGGGTATGTGGTGCGCGAACTGCTGCCAGAACGCCGCGTCGTTGGGCGGCAGCAGCATCTTGCGCAGGTCCAGCCGCGAGCAGCCGTGACGCTTCAGCGCGGCGCATAGCCCGCACCCAGCTGAAGGAACACCTGACACTATCTAGAGAAACCTAACCTAATATAGAGAAACCTACCCCAATCTAGAGACTCTCTATCACAACTTATAGAAACCCTACCCCAATCTAGAGACTCTCCATCCCAATTTATAGAAACCCTACCCCAATCTAGAGACTCCATTTAAATTTATAGAAACCCTACCCTAATTTAGAGACTCTCCATCCCAATTTATAGAAACCCTACCCCAATTTAGAGACTCTCCATCACAATTTATAGAAACCCTACCCCAATATAGAGACTCGCCATCCCAATCCATAGAAACCCTACCCCAATCTAGAGACTCTCCATCCCAATTTATAGAAACCCTACCCCAATCTAGAGACTCTCCATCCCAATTTATAGAAACCCTACCCCAATCTAGAGACTGTCCATCACAATTTATAGAAACCTCACTCCAATTAGAGACTCTCCATCACAATTTATAGAAACCCTACCCCAATCTAGAGACTCTCCATCCTAATTTATAGAAACCCTACCCCAATCTAGAGACTCTCCATTACAATTTATAGAAACCCTACCCCAATCTAGAGACTCTCCATCCCAATTTATAGAAACCCTACCCCAATCTAGAGAAACCTACCCCAATATACATAGAGAAACCTACCAGACAGATATTGACAGTTGTAGCTTAGTAGCTTAGAATTACATATAGTTCTTGTAGTCCCCCCCGCACATATACCTGTCTATGGTGTCTATGGTGGGTATGTGGTGCGCGAACTGCTGCCAGAACGCCGCGTCGTTGGGCGGCAGCAGCATCTTGCGCAGGTCCAGCCGCGAGCAGCCGTGACGCTTCAGCGAGGCGCATAGCCCGCACCCAGCTGGGGAACACCTGACACTATCTAGAGAAACCTACCCCAATCTAGAGAAACCTACCCCAATCTAGAGAAACCTACCCCAATCTAGAGAAACCTACCCCAATCTAGAGAAACCTACCCCAATCTAGAGAAACCTACCCCAATATATGTAGATAAACCTACCCCAATCTAGAGAAACCTACCCCAATCTAGAGAAACCTACCCCAATATATGTAGATAAACCTACCCCAATCTAGATAAACCTACCCCAATCTAGATAAACCTACCCCAATCTAGAGACTCTCCATCCCAATTTATAGAAACCCTACCCCAATCTAGAGACTCTCCATCCTTATTTATAGAAACCCTACCCCAATCAAGAGACTCTCCATCCCAATTTATAGAATCTCTACCCCAATCAAGAGACTCTCCATCCCAATTTATATAAACCCTACCCCAATATAGGGACTGTCCATCCCAATTTATAGAAACCCTACTCCAATCTAGAGACTCTCCATCCCAATTTATAGAAACCCTACCCCAATCTAGAGACTCTCCATCACAATTTATAGAAACCCTACCCCAATCTAGAGACTCTCCATCACAATTTATAGAACCAATGTAGAGACTCTCCATCACAATTTATAGAAACCCCGCTCCAATCTAGACAAAACCTACCCCAATCTAGACAAACCCCAGCCCGTGTAGTCCCCCTGGCACATACCTCTCTATGGTGTCTATGGTGGGTATGTGGTGCGCGAACTGCTGCCAGAACGCCGCGTCGTTGGGCGGCAGCAGCATCTTGCGCAGGTCCAGCCGCGAGCAGCCGTGACGCTTCAGCGCGGCGCATAGCCCGCACCCAGCTGGGGAACACCTGACACTATCTAGAGAAACCTACCCCAATCTAGAGAAACCTACCCCAATCTAGAGAAACCTACCAGACAGATATTGACAGTTGATGCTTAGAATGACAGATAGTCCGTGTGGTCCCCCCCGCACATACCTCTCTATGGTGTCTATGGTGGGTATGTGGTGCGCGAACTGCTGCCAGAACGCCGCGTCGTTGGGCGGCAGCAGCATCTTGCGCAGGTCCAGCCGCGAGCAGCCGTGACGCTTCAGCGCGGCGCATAGCCCGCACCCAGCTGGACAACACCTGACACAATCTAGAGAAACCTACCCCAATCTAGAGAAACCTACCCCAATCTAGAGAAACCCTACCCCAATGTAGAGAAACCTACCCCAATCTAAAGAAACCCTACCCCAATCTAGAGAAACCTACCCCAAGATACATAGAGAAACCTACCAGACAGATATTGACAGTTGATGCTTATAATGACAGATAGTCCGTGTAGTCCCCCCCGCACATACCTCTCTATGGTGTCTATGGTGGGTATGTGGTGCGCGAACTGCTGCCAGAACGCCGCGTCGTTGGGCGGCAGCAGCATCTTGCGCAGGTCCAGCCGCGAGCAGCCGTGACGCTTCAGCGCGGCGCATAGCCCGCACCCAGCTGGGGAACACCTGACACAATCTAGAGAAACCTACCACAATCTAGAGAAACCTACCCCAATCTAGAGAAACCTACCCCAATATAGAGAAACCTACCCCAATCTAGAGACTCTCCATCACAATTAATTGAAACCCTACCCCAAGCCAGAGACTCTCCATCACAATTTATAGAAACCCTACCCCAAACTAGAGACCCTCCCAATTTATAGAAACCCTACCCCAATCTAGAGACTCTCCATCCTAATTTATAGAAACCCTACCCTAACCTAGAGACTCTCCATCCTAATTTATAGAAACCCTACCCCAATCTAGAGACTCTCCATCACAATTCATAGAAACCCTACCCCAATCTAGAGACTCTCTATCCTAATTTATAGAAACCCTACCCCAATCTAGAGACTCTCCATCCCAATTTATAGAAACCCTACCCCAATCTAGAGACTCTCCATCACAATTTATAGAAACGTACCCCGAATCTAGAGACTCCATCCCAATTTATAGAAACCCTACCCCAATCTAGAGACTCTCCATCCCAATTTATAGAAACCCTACCCTAATCTAGAGAATCTCCAATCCAATCTAGACATGCCCCATCCCGTGTAGTCCCCGCACATACCTCTCTATGGTGTCTATGGTGGGTATGTGGTGCGCGAACTGCTGCCAGAACGCCGCGTCGTTGGGCGGCAGCAGCATCTTGCGCAGGTCCAGCCGCGAGCAGCCGTGACGCTTCAGCGCGGCGCATAGCCCGCACCCAGCTGGGGAACACCTGACACAATCTAGAGAAACCTACCCCAATAATAGAGAAACCTACCCCAATCTTAGCAAAACCTACCCCAATCTAGAGACTCTCCATCCCAATTTATAGAAACCCTACCCCAATCTAGAGACTCTCCATCCCAATTTATAGAAACCCTACCCCAATATACATAGAGAAACCTACCAGACAGATATTGACAGTTGATGCTTAGAATTACATATAGTCCGTGTAGTCCCCCCGCACATACCTCTCTATGGTGTCTATGGCGGGTATGTGGTGCGCGAACTGCTGCCAGAACGCCGCGTCGTTGGGCGGCAGCAGCATCTTGCGCAGGTCCAGCCGCGAGCAGCCGTGACGCTTCAGCGCGGCGCATAGCCCGCACCCAGCTGGGGAACACCTGACACTATCTAGAGACTCTCCATCCTAATTTATAGAAACCCTACCCCAATCTAGATAAACTTAATCCAATGTAGAGAAACCCTACCCCAATCTAGAGAAACCTACCCCAATCTAGAGAAACCTACCCCAATGTAGAGAAACCTACCCCAATCTAGAGAATCCTACCCCAATCTAGAGAAACCTACCCCAATCTAGAGAAACCTACCCCAATCTAGAGAAACCTACCCCAATCTAGAGAACCCTACCACAATCTAGAGAACCCTACCCCAATCTAGAGAAACCTACCCCAATCTAGAGAAACCTACCCCAATGTAGAGAAACCTACCCCAATCTAGGAAACCTACCCCAATCTAGAGAAACTACTCCAATCTAGAGAAACCTACTCCAATCTAGAGAAACCTACCCCAATCTAGAGAAACCTACCCCAATCTAGAGACACCTACCCCAATCTAGAGAAACCTACCCCAATCTAGAGAAACCTACCCCAATCTAGAGAAACACTACCCCAATCTACAGAAACACTACCCCAATCTACAGAAACACTACCCCAATCTAGAGAAACCTACCCCATTATCTAGAGAAACCTACCCCAATATACATAGAGAAACCTACCAGACAGATATTGACAGTTGATGCTTAAAATGACAGATAGTCCGTGTAGTCCCCCCGCACATACCTCTCTATGGTGTCTATGGCGGGTATGTGGTGCGCGAACTGCTGCCAGAACGCCGCGTCGTTGGGCGGCAGCAGCATCTTGCGCAGGTCCAGCCGCGAGCAGCCGTGACGCTTCAGCGCAGCGCATAGACCGCACCCAGCTGGGGAACACCTGACACAATCTAGAGAAACCTACCACAATCTAGAGAAACCTACCCCAATCTAGAGAAACCTACCCCAATATAGAGAAACCTACCCCAATCTAGAGACTCTCCATCACAATTAATTGAAACCCTACCCCAAGCCAGAGACTCTCCATCACAATTTATAGAAACCCTACCCCAAACTAAAGACCCTCCCCAATTTATAGAAACCCTACCCCAATCTAGAGACTCTCCATCCTAATTTATAGAAACCCTACCCTAACCTAGAGACTCTCCATCCTAATTTATAGAAACCCTACCCCAATCTAGAGACTCTCCATCACAATTCATAGAAACCCTACCCCAATCTAGAGACTCTCTATCCTAATTTATAGAAACCCTACCCCAATCTAGAGACTCTCCATCCCAATTTATAGAAACCCTACCCCAATCTAGAGACTCTCCATCACAATTTATAGAAACGTACCCCGAATCTAGAGACTCCATCCCAATTTATAGAAACCCTACCCCAATCTAGAGACTCTCCATCCCAATTTATAGAAACCCTACCCTAATCTAGAGAATCTCCAATCCAATCTAGACATGCCCCATCCCGTGTAGTCCCCCCCGCACATACCTCTCTATGGTGTCTATGGTGGGTATGTGGTGCGCGAACTGCTGCCAGAACGCCGCGTCGTTGGGCGGCAGCAGCATCTTGCGCAGGTCCAGCCGCGAGCAGCCGTGACGCTTCAGCGCCAAGCATAGACCGCACCCAGCTGGGGAACACCTGACACAATCTAGAGAAACCTACCCCAATCTAGATAAAGCTACCCTAATCTAGATAAACCTACCCTTAATCTAGATAAAGCTACCCCAATCTAGAGAAACCTACCCCAATCAAGAGAAACCTGCTCCAATCTAGAGAAACCTACCCCAATCTAGATAAAGCTACCCCAATCTAGAGAAACATACCAAAATCTAGAGAAACCTACCCCAATCTAGAGAAACCTACCCCAATCTAGAGAAACCTACCCCAATCTAGAGAAACCTACCCCAATCTAGAGAAACCTACCCCAATCTAGAGAAACCTACCCCAATCTAGAGGAACCCAAACCGAATCTAGAGAAACACTACTCCAATCTAGAGAAACCTACCCCAATCTAGAGAAACCTGCCCCAATCTAGAGAAACCTACCCCAATCTAGAGACTCTCCATCCCAATTTATAGAAACCCTACCGCAATCTAGAGACTCTCCATAACAATTTATAGAAACCCTACCCCAATCTAGAGACTCCATCCCAATCTAGACAAACCCTACTTCAATCTAGACAAGCCCCAGTCCGTGTAGTCCCCCCCGCACATACCTCTCTATGGTGTCTATGGTGGGTATGTGGTGCGCGAACTGCTGCCAGAACGCCGCGTCGTTGGGCGGCAGCAGCATCTTGCGCAGGTCCAGCCGCGAGCAGCCGTGACGCTTCAGCGCGGCGCATAGCCCGCACCCAGCTGGGGAACACCTGACACAATCTAGAGAAACCTTCACCAATCTAGAGACTCTCCATCCCAATTTATAGAAACCCTACCCCAATCTAGAGGAACCTAGCCCTATCAAGAGAAACCTACCCCAATCTAGATTAAACCTACCCAAATTCAGAGACACTAATCTAGAGAAACTAATCTAAAGAAACTAATCTAGAGAAACCTACCCAATCTAGAGAAACCTACCCAATCTAGAGAAACCTACCCCAATCTAGAGAAACCTACCCCAATCTAGAGAAACCTACCCAATCTAGAGAAACCTACCCCAATCTAATAGAGTAATCCTACCCCAATCTAGAGAAACCTACCCTAATCTAGAGAAACCTACCCAATCTAGAGAAACCTACCCAATCTAGAGAAACCTAGCCCAATCTAGAGAAACCTAGCCCAATCTAGAGAACCCTACCCTAATCTAGAGAAACCTACCTCAATCTAGAGAAACTACCCCAATCTAGAGAAACCTACCCCAATCTAGAGAAACCTGCCCCAATCTAGAGAAACCTGCCCCAATCTAGACAAACCTACCCCAATCTAGAGAAACCTGCCCCAATCTAGATAAACCTACCCCAATCTAGAGAAACCTACCCCAATCTAGAGAAACCTACCCGAATCTAGATAAACCTACCCCAATCTAGAGAAACCTACCCCAATCTAGAGAAACTCTACCCCAATCTAGAGAAACCTACCCAAATCTAGAGAAACCTACCCCAATATACAAAGAGAAACCTACCCCAATCTAGAGAAACCTACCCCAATCTAGATAAAGCTACCCCAATCTAGATAAAGCTACCCCAATCTTAGCAAACCTACCCCAATCTAGAGAAACCTACTCCAATATAGAGAAACCTACCCCAATCTAGAGAAACCTACCCCAATCTAGAGAAACCTACCCCAATCTAGAGAAACCTACCCAAATCTAGAGAAACCTACCCCAATATACACAGAGAAACCTACCAGACAGATATTGACAGTTGATGCTTAGAATTACATAAAGTCCTTGTAGTCCCCCCCACACATACCTCTCTATGGTGTCTATGGTGGGTATGTGGTGCGCGAACTGCTGCCAGAACGCCGCGTCGTTGGGCGGCAGCAGCATCTTGCGCAGGTCCAGCCGCGAGCAGCCGTGACGCTTCAGCGCGGCGCATAGCCCGCACCCAGCTGGGGGACACCTGACACAATCTAGAGAAACCTACCCCGATCTAGAGAAACCTACCCCAATCTAGAGAAACCTACCCCAATGAAGAGAAACCTACCCCAATCTAGAGAAACCTACCCCAAATCTAGAGAAACCTACCCCAATCTAGAGAAATCTACTCTAATCGTAGCAAAACCTACCCCAATCTTAGCAAAACCTACACCAATCTTAGCAAAACCTACCCCAATATTAGCAAAACATACCCCAATCTTAGCAAAACCTACCCCAATCTTAGCAAAACATACCCCAATCTTAGCAAAACCTACCCTAATCATAGCAAAACCTACCCCAATCTTAGCAAAACCTACCCCAATCTTAGCAAAACCTACCCCTATCTTAACAAAACACAAAACCTACCGAAATCATGACAAATCCTACCCCAATCCAGACAAAACCCACTAAAGTCATAAAAAACATACTCCCAATCTAGACAAACCTCAGTCCGTGTAGTCCCCCCGCACATACCTCTCTATGGTGTCTATGGTGGGTATGTGGTGCGCGAACTGCTGCCAGAACGCCGCGTCGTTGGGCGGCAGCAGCATCTTGCGCAGGTCCAGCCGCGAGCAGCCGTGACGCTTCAGCGCGGCGCATAGCCCGCACCCAGCTGGGGAAAACCTGACACAATCTAGAGAAACCTACCCCAATCTAGAGAAACCTACCCCAATCTAGAGAAACCTACCCCAATCTAGAGAAACCTAATCCAATGTAGAGAAACCCTACCCCAATCTAGAGCCTGTCCATCCCAATGTATAGAAAACCTACCCCAATCTAGAGACTCTTCAATCCAATCTAGACAAGCCCCAGCCCGTGTAGTCCCCCCCGCACATACCTCTCTATGGTGTCTATGGTGGGTATGTGGTGCGCGAACTGCTGCCAGAACGCCGCGTCGTTGGGCGGCAGCAGCATCTTGCGCAGGTCCAGCCGCGAGCAGCCGTGACGCTTCAGCGCGGCGCATAGCCCGCACCCAGCTGGGGGACACCTGACACTATCTAGAGAAACCTAACCTAATATAGAGAAACCTACCCCAATCTAGAGACTCTCTATCACAACTTATAGAAACCCTACCCCAATCTAGAGACTCTCCATCCCAATTTATAGAAACCCTACCCCAATCTAGAGACTCCATTTAAATTTATAGAAACCCTACCCTAATTTAGAGACTCTCCATCCCAATTTATAGAAACCCTACCCCAATTTAGAGACTCTCCATCACAATTTATAGAAACCCTACCCCAATATAGAGACTCGCCATCCCAATCCATAGAAACCCTACCCCAATCTAGAGACTCTCCATCCCAATTTATAGAAACCCTACCCCAATCTAGAGACTCTCCATCCCAATTTATAGAAACCCTACCCCAATCTAGAGACTGTCCATCACAATTTATAGAAACCTCACTCCAATTAGAGACTCTCCATCACAATTTATAGAAACCCTACCCCAATCTAGAGACTCTCCATCCTAATTTATAGAAACCCTACCCCAATCTAGAGACTCTCCATTACAATTTATAGAAACCCTACCCCAATCTAGAGACTCTCCATCCCAATTTATAGAAACCCTACCCCAATCTAGAGAAACCTACCCCAATATACATAGAGAAACCTACCAGACAGATATTGACAGTTGTAGCTTAGTAGCTTAGAATTACATATAGTTCTTGTAGTCCCCCCCGCACATATACCTGTCTATGGTGTCTATGGTGGGTATGTGGTGCGCGAACTGCTGCCAGAACGCCGCGTCGTTGGGCGGCAGCAGCATCTTGCGCAGGTCCAGCCGCGAGCAGCCGTGACGCTTCAGCGCGGCGCATAGCCCGCACCCAGCTGGGGAACACCTGACACTATCTAGAGAAACCTACCCCAATCTAGAGAAACCTACCCCAATCTAGAGAAACCTACCCCAATCTAGAGAAACCCCAATCTAGAGAAACCTACCCCAATCTAGAGAAACCTACCCCAATATATGTAGATAAACCTACCCCAATCTAGAGAAACCTACCCCAATCTAGAGAAACCTACCCCAATATATGTAGATAAACCTACCCCAATCTAGATAAACCTACCCCAATCTAGATAAACCTACCCCAATCTAGAGACTCTCCATCCCAATTTATAGAAACCCTACCCCAATCTAGAAACTCTCCATCCTTATTTATAGAAACCCTACCCCAATCAAGAGACTCTCCATCCCAATTTATAGAATCTCTACCCCAATCAAGAGACTCTCCATCCCAATTTATATAAACCCTACCCCAATATAGGGACTGTCCATCCCAATTTATAGAAACCCTACTCCAATCTAGAGACTCTCCATCCCAATTTATAGAAACCCTACCCCAATCTAGAGACTCTCCATCACAATTTATAGAAACCCTACCCCAATCTAGAGACTCTCCATCACAATTTATAGAACCAATGTAGAGACTCTCCATCACAATTTATAGAAACCCCGCTCCAATCTAGACAAAACCTACCCCAATCTAGACAAACCCCAGCCCGTGTAGTCCCCCTGGCACATACCTCTCTATGGTGTCTATGGTGGGTATGTGGTGCGCGAACTGCTGCCAGAACGCCGCGTCGTTGGGCGGCAGCAGCATCTTGCGCAGGTCCAGCCGCGAGCAGCCGTGACGCTTCAGCGCGGCGCATAGCCCGCACCCAGCTGGGGAACACCTGACACTATCTAGAGAAACCTACCCCAATCTAGAGAAACCTACCCCAATCTAGAGAAACCTACCAGACAGATATTGACAGTTGATGCTTAGAATGACAGATAGTCCGTGTGGTCCCCCCCGCACATACCTCTCTATGGTGTCTATGGTGGGTATGTGGTGCGCGAACTGCTGCCAGAACGCCGCGTCGTTGGGCGGCAGCAGCATCTTGCGCAGGTCCAGCCGCGAGCAGCCGTGACGCTTCAGCGCGGCGCATAGCCCGCACCCAGCTGGACAACACCTGACACAATCTAGAGAAACCTACCCCAATCTAGAGAAACCTACCCCAATCTAGAGAAACCCTACCCCAATGTAGAGAAACCTACCCCAATCTAAAGAAACCCTACCCCAATCTAGAGAAACCTACCCCAAGATACATAGAGAAACCTACCAGACAGATATTGACAGTTGATGCTTATAATGACAGATAGTCCGTGTAGTCCCCCCCGCACATACCTCTCTATGGTGTCTATGGTGGGTATGTGGTGCGCGAACTGCTGCCAGAACGCCGCGTCGTTGGGCGGCAGCAGCATCTTGCGCAGGTCCAGCCGCGAGCAGCCGTGACGCTTCAGCGCGGCGCATAGCCCGCACCCAGCTGGGGAACACCTGACACAATCTAGAGAAACCTACCCCAATCTAGAGAAACCTACCCCAATCTAGAGAAACCTACCCCAATCTAGAGAAACCTACCAGACAGATATTGACAGTTGATGCTTAGAATGACAGATAGTCCGTGTGGTCCCCCCCGCACATACCTCTCTATGGTGTCTATGGTGGGTATGTGGTGCGCGAACTGCTGCCAGAACGCCGCGTCGTTGGGCGGCAGCAGCATCTTGCGCAGGTCCAGCCGCGAGCAGCCGTGACGCTTCAGCGCGGCGCATAGCCCGCACCCAGCTGGACAACACCTGACACAATCTAGAGAAACCTACCCCAATCTAGAGAAACCTACCCCAATCTAGAGAAACCCTACCCCAATGTAGAGAAACCTACCCCAATCTAAAGAAACCCTACCCCAATCTAGAGAAACCTACCCCAAGATACATAGAGAAACCTACCAGACAGATATTGACAGTTGATGCTTATAATGACAGATAGTCCGTGTAGTCCCCCCCGCACATACCTCTCTATGGTGTCTATGGTGGGTATGTGGTGCGCGAACTGCTGCCAGAACGCCGCGTCGTTGGGCGGCAGCAGCATCTTGCGCAGGTCCAGCCGCGAGCAGCCGTGACGCTTCAGCGCGGCGCATAGCCCGCACCCAGCTGGGAACACCTGACACAATCTAGAGAAACCTACCACAATCTAGAGAAACCTACCCCAATCTAGAGAAACCTACCCCAATATAGAGAAACCTACCCCAATCTAGAGACTCTCCATCACAATTAATTGAAACCCTACCCCAAGCCAGAGACTCTCCATCACAATTTATAGAAACCCTACCCCAAACTAAAGACCCTCCCCAATTTATAGAAACCCTACCCCAATCTAGAGACTCTCCATCCTAATTTATAGAAACCCTACCCTAACCTAGAGACTCTCCATCCTAATTTATAGAAACCCTACCCCAATCTAGAGACTCTCCATCACAATTCATAGAAACCCTACCCCAATCTAGAGACTCTCTATCCTAATTTATAGAAACCCTACCCCAATCTAGAGACTCTCCATCCCAATTTATAGAAACCCTACCCCAATCTAGAGACTCTCCATCACAATTTATAGAAACGTACCCCGAATCTAGAGACTCCATCCCAATTTATAGAAACCCTACCCCAATCTAGAGACTCTCCATCCCAATTTATAGAAACCCTACCCTAATCTAGAGAATCTCCAATCCAATCTAGACATGCCCCATCCCGTGTAGTCCCCCCCGCACATACCTCTCTATGGTGTCTATGGTGGGTATGTGGTGCGCGAACTGCTGCCAGAACGCCGCGTCGTTGGGCGGCAGCAGCATCTTGCGCAGGTCCAGCCGCGAGCAGCCGTGACGCTTCAGCGCGGCGCATAGCCCGCACCCAGCTGGACAACACCTGACACAATCTAGAGAAACCTACCCCAATCTAGAGAAACCTACCCCAATCTAGAGAAACCCTACCCCAATGTAGAGAAACCTACCCCAATCTAAAGAAACCCTACCCCAATCTAGAGAAACCTACCCCAAGATACATAGAGAAACCTACCAGACAGATATTGACAGTTGATGCTTATAATGACAGATAGTCCGTGTAGTCCCCCCCGCACATACCTCTCTATGGTGTCTATGGTGGGTATGTGGTGCGCGAACTGCTGCCAGAACGCCGCGTCGTTGGGCGGCAGCAGCATCTTGCGCAGGTCCAGCCGCGAGCAGCCGTGACGCTTCAGCGCGGCGCATAGCCCGCACCCAGCTGGGGAACACCTGACACAATCTAGAGAAACCTACCACAATCTAGAGAAACCTACCCCAATCTAGAGAAACCTACCCCAATATAGAGAAACCTACCCCAATCTAGAGACTCTCCATCACAATTAATTGAAACCCTACCCCAAGCCAGAGACTCTCCATCACAATTTATAGAAACCCTACCCCAAACTAAAGACCCTCCCCAATTTATAGAAACCCTACCCCAATCTAGAGACTCTCCATCCTAATTTATAGAAACCCTACCCTAACCTAGAGACTCTCCATCCTAATTTATAGAAACCCTACCCCAATCTAGAGACTCTCCATCACAATTCATAGAAACCCTACCCCAATCTAGAGACTCTCTATCCTAATTTATAGAAACCCTACCCCAATCTAGAGACTCTCCATCCCAATTTATAGAAACCCTACCCCAATCTAGAGACTCTCCATCACAATTTATAGAAACGTACCCCGAATCTAGAGACTCCATCCCAATTTATAGAAACCCTACCCCAATCTAGAGACTCTCCATCCCAATTTATAGAAACCCTACCCTAATCTAGAGAATCTCCAATCCAATCTAGACATGCCCCATCCCGTGTAGTCCCCCCCGCACATACCTCTCTATGGTGTCTATGGTGGGTATGTGGTGCGCGAACTGCTGCCAGAACGCCGCGTCGTTGGGCGGCAGCAGCATCTTGCGCAGGTCCAGCCGCGAGCAGCCGTGACGCTTCAGCGCGGCGCATAGCCCGCACCCAGCTGGGGAACACCTGACACAATCTAGAGAAACCTACCACAATCTAGAGAAACCTACCCCAATCTAGAGAAACCTACCCCAATATAGAGAAACCTACCCCAATCTAGAGACTCTCCATCACAATTAATTGAAACCCTACCCCAAGCCAGAGACTCTCCATCACAATTTATAGAAACCCTACCCCAAACTAAAGACCCTCCCCAATTTATAGAAACCCTACCCCAATCTAGAGACTCTCCATCCTAATTTATAGAAACCCTACCCTAACCTAGAGACTCTCCATCCTAATTTATAGAAACCCTACCCCAATCTAGAGACTCTCCATCACAATTCATAGAAACCCTACCCCAATCTAGAGACTCTCTATCCTAATTTATAGAAACCCTACCCCAATCTAGAGACTCTCCATCCCAATTTATAGAAACCCTACCCCAATCTAGAGACTCTCCATCACAATTTATAGAAACGTACCCCGAATCTAGAGACTCCATCCCAATTTATAGAAACCCTACCCCAATCTAGAGACTCTCCATCCCAATTTATAGAAACCCTACCCTAATCTAGAGAATCTCCAATCCAATCTAGACATGCCCCATCCCGTGTAGTCCCCCCCGCACATACCTCTCTATGGTGTCTATGGTGGGTATGTGGTGCGCGAACTGCTGCCAGAACGCCGCGTCGTTGGGCGGCAGCAGCATCTTGCGCAGGTCCAGCCGCGAGCAGCCGTGACGCTTCAGCGCGGCGCATAGCCCGCACCCAGCTGGGGAACACCTGACACAATCTAGAGAAACCTACCCCAATAATAGAGAAACCTACCCCAATCTTAGCAAAACCTACCCCAATCTAGAGACTCTCCATCCCAATTTATAGAAACCCTACCCCAATCTAGAGACTCTCCATCCCAATTTATAGAAACCCTACCCCAATATACATAGAGAAACCTACCAGACAGATATTGACAGTTGATGCTTAGAATTACATATAGTCCGTGTAGTCCCCCCGCACATACCTCTCTATGGTGTCTATGGTGGGTATGTGGTGCGCGAACTGCTGCCAGAACGCCGCGTCGTTGGGCGGCAGCAGCATCTTGCGCAGGTCCAGCCGCGAGCAGCCGTGACGCTTCAGCGCGGCGCATAGCCCGCACCCAGCTGGGGAACACCTGACACTATCTAGAGACTCTCCATCCTAATTTATAGAAACCCTACCCCAATCTAGATAAACTTAATCCAATGTAGAGAAACCCTACCCCAATCTAGAGAAACCTACCCCAATCTAGAGAAACCTACCCCAATGTAGAGAAACCTACCCCAATCTAGAGAATCCTACCCCAATCTAGAGAAACCTACCCCAATCTAGAGAAACCTACCCCAATCTAGAGAAACCTACCCCAATCTAGAGAACCCTACCACAATCTAGAGAACCCTACCCCAATCTAGAGAAACCTACCCCAATCTAGAGAAACCTACCCCAATGTAGAGAAACCTACCCCAATCTAGGAAACCTACCCCAATCTAGAGAAACTACTCCAATCTAGAGAAACCTACTCCAATCTAGAGAAACCTACCCCAATCTAGAGAAACCTACCCCAATCTAGAGACACCTACCCCAATCTAGAGAAACCTACCCCAATCTAGAGAAACCTACCCCAATCTAGAGAAACACTACCCCAATCTACAGAAACACTACCCCAATCTACAGAAACACTACCCCAATCTAGAGAAACCTACCCCATTATCTAGAGAAACCTACCCCAATATACATAGAGAAACCTACCAGACAGATATTGACAGTTGATGCTTAAAATGACAGATAGTCCGTGTAGTCCCCCCGCACATACCTCTCTATGGTGTCTATGGCGGGTATGTGGTGCGCGAACTGCTGCCAGAACGCCGCGTCGTTGGGCGGCAGCAGCATCTTGCGCAGGTCCAGCCGCGAGCAGCCGTGACGCTTCAGCGCAGCGCATAGACCGCCCCAATCTGATACCTGGAAATAAAGTTGCAAAGTAAATTATAGGAGTAAGTACGAGGTATAAGGGACTGTGTACCTAAAGGATTGGAAGGCATGATTAGAAGATGAAACTGAATAACTATCTATGTGGGTAAATGAGAAAAAAGTTTACAGCAATTATTAACTTTTTGGTTACAAAGTTAATACAAACAAAGCAAGCGGAAAAAATTCACGCCGCCAGCGGGATTCGAACCCACGTCTTCTGACAAGCCGGGTCAGACGTGTTAAGCCGCTACACCATGGCAGGCTCTGCCCGAGGCGGCGAAATTGTGATCCACTTGCTTCATTCATATTTCTTTGTCACTTGACTACTCACGGGTAGCTTGAGCGCCATCTATGACCTTGTAGTAGAACTATATAGTCACTCAACTGACAACATTACGTATGTACAAGTTGACGAGAGATGGAGCTTTTTCCGATTTGTAAATGTTTACTATTTAGTAGACATTTTCCACAAGATAGTAATTATTGGAACACTTGGTGTTTTAATCAAACACTAGATATTGATATTAACTTTTAGGTTACAAAGTTAATATTAAAACACCAAGTGTTCCAATAATTACTATCTTGTGGAAAATGTCTACAAAATAGTAAACATTTACAGCAATTTCTGATCAGTTGGCTGAATTTCTACGAGAACTTTAAAAATTGCTTTCCTTTCCTTCATAGGGTCCAGAGGGTCAACAATAAAAGTGTTTCTATTTGACGGTCTGATCATGGTTGTAAAGTTTTTGGTACACCCGGTACTATAGTCGTAACATTGAGCTTAGTTTGCCGGTTCCATTACGTTAATGAGATTTGATCGTAAACACATTTATAATGTAACAAAGTTTTTTGCTATCAACATTTCAATACGGAAAGCCTGGATAAATTACAAAAATCTTCTATGTTGGCAATAAGCATATTAAAAGTCTTGTGCAACGCTGGTAATGAAACTGCACAAAATAGATTTAACTGTGGTCTGTATTATTATAAAATATTTCGGTAACAATTCTTCTTCTTCTTACACGAATGCACAAAGTAGCAATAATAATATGGTGACAACCTAACTGGAAGTGGATGTGACGTCATAACAACAGTTTTGCTATATCTAATGTTCTATCAAGAGTGGAACAGGTCTTACGTGTTGGTTTTTCATCCGCACATGCCTCCAGAGCGCGGGCGTGGCAGCCAGCGTGCGCCACAGCCGGCACACGCGCGCGCACACCGCCAGCTCGCGCATGCCCACGTATTGGAATATCTGCAAATTAAACGTACGATTATTTTCCATTACAAATAAAATATCGATTCGTTTGAGAACTAGAATCGGTCTTCTTCTTCTTATCGTGTCAATGTTATCTTTCTCAACTTAAGTTTTACAATAAACTTATTATACCAGTAACTGCCAGTGCTTGGCTACAGCTACCGCTGCTGGGTTGGCCGCATTGAGGTCCTCCTGTGTGCAGGTAACTGGGAGGCTTGGGCAAACAAGCAGGTGGGGCATCGTCATTGATTAGAATCGATGTCAAAGTACAAATTGTTTTTGTTCTGACTCTAGTCTAGGTGATCATAGCATCGGTCTGGCGCAGTGTAGCTCGCCTCACATGCAATACGTGCAGTAAAAGAGTGTTGCAGTATGGCTCGCATCGCTCGCAATACGCGCAGTGTTAGTGTGCACCAATGTGGCCCGATTCGCACGCAGTACGTGTGTAGTGTTGGTGTATAGCACTGTAGCTCGCTTCGCTCGTAATACGCGAATTGTTAGTGTAGCAATGTGTAGCATCACTTGGCTAAATCTGGCTTATAAAACAGACCACTCATCATTATTATTACTTGCCAGCGATATTTAAAGATATTCTCATATGCTCTCACCTGCACTGCGACATTGTAGTTGTGTTGCTTGGCTGTGTTGTAGAAGGCTGTGAAGTGGTCGGTATCGTCTGGTTTCTGCGTCATCGCGTCGGTGTTTGTGACTGTGGGTGACTCTCACCTGCACTGCAACGTTGTAGAAGGCTGTGAAGTGGTCGGTATCGTCCGGTTGCTGCGTCATGTCGGTGGGTGTGGTGTGGGTGACTCTCACCTGCACTGCGACATTGTAGTTGTGTTGCTTGGCCGTGTTGTAGAAGGCTGTGAAGTGGTCGGTGTTTGTGACTGTGGGTGACTCTCACCTGCACTGCAACGTTGTAGAAGGCTGTGAAGTGGTCGGTATCGTCCGGTTGCTGCGTCATGTCGGTGGGTGTGGGTGTGGGTGACTCTCACCTGCACTGCGACATTGTAGTTGTGTTGCTTGGCCGTGTTGTAGAAGGCTGTGAAGTGGTCGGTGTTTGTGACTGTGGGTGACTCTCACCTGCACTGCGACATTGTAGTTGTGTTGCTTGGCTGTGTTGTAGAAGGCTGTGAAGTGGTCGGTATCGTCTGGTTTCTGCGTCATCGCGTCGGTGTTTGTGACTGTGGGTGACTCTCACCTGCACTGCAACGTTGTAGAAGGCTGTGAAGTGGTCGGTATCGTCCGGTTGCTGCGTCATGTCGGTGGGTGTGGGTGTGGGTGACTCTCACCTGCACTGCGACATTGTAGTTGTGTTGCTTGGCCGTGTTGTAGAAGGCTGTGAAGTGGTCGGTGTTTGTGACTGTGGGTGACTCTCACCTGCACTGCAACGTTGTAGAAGGCTGTGAAGTGGTCGGTATCGTCCGGTTGCTGCGTCATGTCGGTGGGTGTGGGTGTGGGTGACTCTCACCTGCACTGCGACATTGTAGTTGTGTTGCTTGGCCGTGTTGTAGAAGGCTGTGAAGTGGTCGGTGTTTGTGACTGTGGGTGACTCTCACCTGCACTGCGACATTGTAGTTGTGTTGCTTGGCCGTGTTGTAGAAGGCTGTGAAGTGGTCGGTATCGTCCGGTTTCTGCCGCCGACCGCGGCGTGTCATCGCGTCGGTGTTTGTGACTGTGGGTGAGACGGCGCCGTTCGCCACAGCTTTGCCGCGCGTTCGCTTCTCCTCGCTGTAATTTGAAAATTTACATTTGCTACTTCGAAATGTAGTTCGATAAAAGCGTGGGAAGTATCAAAATTTGCATCATCAGTAACTTTACATATCAGTGAAGTTATTACCTGATTCATACAAGAAAGGGACCCGAAATGGCAAAGTTATTGTTGACATCCAGCTCAAATGTCATGTAATATGAAAAAGACGCAAATAATAATGTTGCCATTTCGGGTCGCTGTCTTATATGAATCAGGTTATTCATATCAGTAACTTTTATTCTGTTCAACAACGTCTGAAAAATTAGATTGAAATAAGAACCATATTTTGATACTCCACTCACGCATTTATCTAAACGCCTCATAGTAGTACACTGGTATGATAGGTGGAAGACAACCGCTATAACGACGAAAGTAACAATAAAATAAATATCATCGTTGCCACATCTGTGTATTGTAATTTCTAAAACGGTAGAGCAAAAAAGCAGTCGCGATTGCTCCCTCCAACCATCAAACCACATTATCATTAATTCTAAAAAATAACAAAATCCTGTGCTAGTCAACAATCGAATAACAAATAAAAAATCTGCCTTACCTTGAGTTTCCCATCACGGACGATATAGCACAAAACACTGTGATCTTACAACACAATTTTATTCGTATAATATGTTTGATACATTTCCTTTGAACAACAGAACTATACACTAAAATATAACAAAGTAGATACTTTACATTTGCTGCTAAACCATAAAACCAGATTCTCTGTTTTGAACTGTTGAGGAACTTTCAAAGTTACAAAGTTTTGACCTGCAGATACTTCCAAAGTTATTCATTCTAAGATAAATTAGTGTAGTATAATTTCCAAAAAGTTCAAACGTACTGGGTTACATGATAAAATTTGTACAAAGGGCCAAAATAGGGAGATAAAAAAGATTTTGCCGCGGGAAAACGATATTTAGTCGATTTAAAAGGTAGTTCTTGTTTCACGACTTTGTAGCTTACTAATTGTAAAAAAGTAACCAAAACTCATTCAAGATTTGCCAATAATAAATAACGTCTCGTCTAGCGAGTCAATTCTTTCCATCTGTTACCTGTTGCCTAGAATGTGATAAATAACTAGATAAGTATGTATAATATGTACTAAGGACTAATAGGCAGTGCTTATAAAGACACTTGTGATATACGTAGTGATTGTTTGAACATTCTACGCCGCGGTCGACGTAACAGCGTATCGCTATCTGAAACAATAAATTAAAATTATGAGATATAAGAAAAAATAATGTAAATCTTTCAAAGCCTATACCAATTTATGACATCTTGGACACCCATTACACAAGCTTGCTCATAAGACTGAATATTTCTTAGACAAGTACAGTCTCTCGCGCTAACTCTTAAACAATTCAAAATGTAGAGTATCGACTTTTTTCGAACTATCGCATTTTACAGCAATAATTGTTACTTTTCTAGACACAGCAACATTTATTGAATCAAACAACATATGTCGAATTTCTAATTGTATTCACTAAAATGACGTTTGGTGGGCGGCCGCTTTTTTGGGAAAAATAAATAGTGATGTGCTAAAAAGATTAAATTGAATCACTCATCTAGCGATATAGTTCATAGTTATTAAATCACTAAGTGTATTTGGTTACACTATTAGTAAAAGTGTTCTTCTCAGTAAACTATTCATATATTAGAAACGTTTCTTCAAAATATGAAAATAAATAAATTGGGGCTCCCGTACTAAGTGACACACTTTTTCAACATTTTTATATAAGGAGTATAAAAATTTAGTAGGAAATCAATAAAAAAATGTGAGTGACCTGAGTATGAGATTTGAATGAATCAGCTCACCTGAACTTAAAAATCGAACTAAAGTACATCACTAGTGAAATGGAGTTGGTATCATTATTTTGTCGGCATCTGTCATTTTAGTGAATACAATTAAAAATTCGACTTTAGAGGTAGTTTTTGTCCAGCTTGTCGGTATCAATCACAAGAAAATTGAAACCTTAAGAATAGAATTGTTCATGCGTTAGCGTAAGAGACTTCATACGATGATAAGTGGATCTGCATTTATTTTCTCAGCGTGTTTGTTATGTTAAATAGAGGTAACTTAGACCGATATGTGTAGAAACTAGCCCAATAAGTGCTATAGAACCTCTATCCAATCTGTGCCAAATCGGTTTCATCTGGCCAATATCACATTGATGGCTTCTACATTGATTTCGAAATGAGGATACCGAGTAAAAACTGTATTATTTCTCACTGTGGCTGCGTCGGCTGTATCATACTCCTCGGCACGATGATGAATCGCTTCCCGTTGATGATTGCCAGCGACTGGGGCAGTGAGGGTCGCAACCACAGAAAACAGAAAGACGCCATTCTAACGTCTTTCTGTTTTCTGTGGTGTGGTCGCAACGCCAGGGCTCGCGGGGGTGGTAACACAGGCGCGGGGGGTCGCAGCGCGCGGAGGGCGGGGGCTTAATGAGCAGAGGGAGTAATAAATGGATTATTTCTCACTGTGGCTGCGTTGTCGGCTGTATCATACTCCTCGGCACGATGATGAACCGCTTCCCGTTGATGATAGCCAGCGACTGGGGCAGTGAGGGTCGCAACGCCAGGGCCCGCGGGGGTGGTAGAGCAAGCTAACTAAACTAACAAGGCACATGACCTGTCCTGCTTAGATGAGCAGAAGGAGTAATAAATGGATTATCTCTCACTGTGGTTGCGTCGGCTGTATCATACTCCTCGGCACGATGATGAACCGCTTCCCGTTAATGATTGCCAGCGACTGTGGCTTAGATAAGCAAAGTTAGTATATAAAGGATTATCTCTCACTGTGGTTGCGTCGGCTGTATCATACTCCTCGGCACGATGATGAACCGCTTCCCGTTGATGATAGCTAGCGACTGGGGCAGCGAGGGTCGCAAGGCTAGGGCTCGCGGGGGTGGTAGGACGGGCGCGGGGGGTCGCGGCGCGCGGAGTGCGGGGAGCGGTTGCGGTTTGGGCACGGGCGGGGGCTTCGCTACCGCCCACACGCGCTCGCCGTCCGGACCGCCGCCCGCCACCTGGAGGAATAAGTAGGAAAATTATTGAAATGTTGTGAATACCAAATTTTAAAACGTTTTATTTTTTATCAGAATACTTGCAAAATTTTCTTCTTCTTCTGGTAGTGCCTCTCCAACTAGTGAAGGTTGGCAGTCAGCTCCGCATATTTCCTTCTATCTTTCGCGAGGCGAAACAGTTCGGCAGCACTCGCGATTCCTGTCCATTCCCGTATGTTACGCAGCCATGATTTCTTTCTACGGCCCCTTTTTCTTTTTCCAGCAAAATTTTCTACCGAACTTTATATCGAACTACATATACCTAATAACCGACTTTCCTTTATTGTATTTAATTCGACAACCTCGCGCGCGATCTTCCTGCGGGGACAGAGGGTGGGGTGGGAAATCGGCTAACACGTCATTCTAATATGACGTGCGGCGCGGATGCACGCGTGTCTCTTCCCCGCTACCATCAATCAATCAATGTTTATTTGCAAGAAATAATATATGACGCTGACATCTTGGATATCTCGCCAATCCCACCATCTGTCATCCCTAGTGAAGGTCGCGCACGAATTTGTCGGAATATAGTACTTTCGACGACTCTTTCATCTGAGTAATTCGACTCAATAGTTATTAGGTTTATAGAGCGTGTAACGAATCAATTAGTCACAGGAAACTTAGTTGCAAAAGTATCCCGGTAGACTCAAATGCTGACATCAAGAAGCCTCATAAAAAAGTGGTCATACAGTAAGATGAAGACGTGGGTTATACTTTACACTCACTTTGATCCTGAGCGTGACCCTCTTGTCCTGTTTAGAGCGCACGGCCACCGGCACCGGGACAGGGATCTGCGGAGAAATTAATGTGACACGAGTCTATAAGTAGTGCATAACTTTGTACAGACAAATAAGGGAATCTTTTGTGGACATTGGTCGAATAAAATTGGTTTCCCAAGTGAATGACATTTCTTTTTTAGCCAAGGCTAGCAAAGCTCATTATCTCTCTAGCTGGAAAAGAATAGGTTGACCCACGAAAGATCAGTGCACAAAAATTACTTTTGATCACTCGATGAGACTGATTTGCGTATGTGCGTCCACACTGCCCGAGGCTGCTCGCTGCCTCGCGCGGCATAAGGCGCGTCCACACTGCGCGAGGCAATTGCCGAGACATACGCTCGGGTTCACCCAAGGTCATGCTCGGGCGAGCGCGCGCAGGGAACTCAAACGTACGCGTCCAAATTGGACCGAATTGGCTTGCCTGCCACACGAGCGTATGCCTCACGAGCATTTGCCTCGCGCAGTGTGGACGCGCCTATACGCTCGTGCGAGGGCGAGCCAAGTTCGGCCTAATTTGGACGCCTAAAAAAACGAACAGGAAAACGCGCGCGTTCGCCCGAGCACGAGCAAGCGTTGCCTCGGGTGAACCACGTATTTATTTTTTTGTTTGCCTCGCGAGGCAGCGAGCAGCCTCGCTGAAATCGATCCAGTAGTTTCCGAGTCTGTCTAGTTTTTTCTGTATAATATTAGCGCATTTTGTTACCTGTGGCTCATTGGAGGCAGGCACGCGGCGCGGCACCGGTGCCACAAGGGCTCCGCTAGCTGCCCCCGGGACGCCTGACTTGTGAATTAGAGGTGGAGGCTCCACTGATGGTGATGTCGATTTGCGGCAGTTCTGTTGATAAATAAAGAACACGTTGTATTACGCCAATGTTAAATAACACTACACTTTTTACACGACTGCCCACAAAAAAAGGAGTGTAATGTTTGTAGGGTTCATGTATGTATGTATGTATGTGCGTTTCTTTTAAGCACTGTAACTCTTTAACTACTAAAAAGATTCGATTGGGAATTGTGTGAGAAGAATCCTGACATTATCCCGATTGTCATAGGCTATGTTTTGTATAGGAAAATTTGTTTTTCCATAAAAGCAGGCGTGTTTATAATTTTTTAAATTATAAGGTTATTATTAATAGCCTCAGAAAGAAAGAAGGGTTAAAAAAAATAAACTATCATGTCCGCTCAAACTAAAACTTCTTCTTAGCAGTAGTAACTTTTGCAGTCTTACTTTTGAATGACATGTTAACTTACTATAACAGCTACAATGAAGTCCACTGCTGAACATAGGCCTTCCCCAAGTAGGGGATATTTGCCATTCTCACCATGCTTGGCAAGCGGGCTGGTGAGCTCAATGCAAGATGTTGGGCATAAAGATACATGCTGTGTGGTTAGCCTGGCCAGCCCCGAGGCAGTGCCTTTATTTTTATTTTTTTTATCCCGCCCGAGCCGCGTTTAGAGTAGGAACACAAATTGTTATAAAAAAGAGAAAATTTTGGACTACAAATTTTCCCTTTTTTAAGTTTGAATTAGAATGTGACTTTCTTAAAGTGAATCTTGTAATTCCTACTGAGAAATAATTTGATTTCAATGCGATTGCGAAATTCATCCAGGGATTGAACCCCTGGATGAATTTATCCCTTAGTCGCTTCTTACGACACCCACGGGAAAGATATGGGGTGATGACATTCTAAGCCGGCATCATACGGCATGTTAACTTACCTTGCAATAGAACGTCTCATGTGCATTAGGTCTGTGGGCTATGCACGCGGGGTGGTACAGGCAGAGACACGCGGCGCAGGCTAGTGTGGGCACTCCGCGACCGCATGTCATTGAGCACGGCTGCATCAGCTGACGAGGTGACTGTAAGTGAACGGTAATAGTCAGTACATTTCAAAATATAATGTATAAGTGATACGGTGGTTAGATTAGGTGGAAAAAAATAACTGTGAATATTTTAAGGGCTGAACCAGCCCATGACACTGAACAAGTTTCTCCAAAGACCATAGACGAAATATGAAAAATTATTTTAGTATGTATGCCCGGCTGGTACATTCTGTATGGGAGGCCCACTTATCTTTTTCATGTTTCGACACTTTCGACCTAGGATTCTTAAGAAAAGTTGTTCAGTTTCTTAGGCTTGTGTCACCCCTTAAAATATTTTCAGTAATTTTTTTGCATCTTGTAGAAAGAAAGATGTTATGATCAAGCACATGCAATAACCTAATCTGCATCTGCCACAGCCGAGAATCAAATTCAAAGTCTTTGGGCTATAAGGATGAAGTGAGTGAACTTCGCACTTGGCATTGAACATGCAATCGAGCTACATAACTTTTAAAGCACTCGCGATTACTTTCACACATAATAATTACTTTAACGGATCTTATCGCGATAGACAACTCGCTGCTTCTTCAGTCTGCTCGCGACCACGACTGGTGCAACCCAGTTGAAACGTCGAGTGTCCAGGTAAATCGCTTATTTACCTAAAAAACTATCGCGATAAAACCCGTTAAAGTAATTATTATGTGCAATCGAGCTACGTTAAAGAGTCGGTGGTGAAAAAAACTAGGCAACACAAGCTGGCAGTAGAACAATATTTATTATTATTATTTTAGCCCAAAGTGTCCCACTGCTGGACAAAGGCCTCCCCTCTTTTCTTCTAGACTTCCCGGTTCTCTGATGGATGTCATAAGTCAGTTAGGTAGGATCGTATTGGGGGGTATTGCCATTGCCGGCTCGAACAATAATTTACATAAAAACAACGTACTTTTTTACCTAGATTTAACGTTTTACGAGTACAGCAAACAAATCTTGATCCAATAATAAGTTTACTCACATTATCGGGACTCACCTGTATATCAGGCGTGGTCTGCGGCGCGGGGCGCGACTGCAGCGGCGGCGGCGTCACCGGCGGCGACACGGCCGGCGGGGGCGGGGGCGGCGCGGCCGGGGGCGCCGGCACCAGCGGGGGCGGCGCGGACTGCGCGGGGGCGGGGGGCGGCGACGCGGGCGCGGGGGCCGGCTGCCTGGCCCCACACGACACTACACTCGCACAGCGCTCAGTACCCGCGGAGAACTGACTGCCGATTGTCAGTCAGCTCTCCCGTGCAACATCATTTCATATAGCCCCCGTTTTATACTTCAAGAATGCGTTGAAGAAGAAAATTGAGTAGCGTGGGCGTTTTCTGGAAAAACTACTCCACGAGGTGGCGTTGCACGCCTCCATAGACTTAAAGGAATTAGCTGTCAAATTATGACACTTATTCCATTATAGTCTATGGCAGCATACAGCGCTATTAGTCCGAGTTCTTAATTGGCAGTTTGTATGGAGGTATGGTCCCATCTGGCAGAAATCATGAAACTTGGCATGTGTGTAGCTTACATGTGTAAGCTTCAGGAAAAGAAGGGAAGCAAGTTGGACCCCCCCTGCTTCCCCCCTTTACCCCCCCTTTTATGTCCCAAATTTCAGTTATCTTTATTTTTCTCGGAAACGATTAAAGATAGGAAAAATTTGTCAAGGTAAGAAATATTCTTTATAAAATTGTCTACATAATTGTTTTGGGGTAGATGTTGATAGGACTTATACTTTTCGAGTTATGCTTCTGGGAAACTCATCATTTTTTTGAAGGTGACTTCCAGCTCTGAATTAGCCATAACTACCATGTGATAGAATATTTTTTCAAACTTGCTATTGTCTGTTGTTAGTTAGGTAGTCTTCAAAGGAAATCCGCAGAGACAACACTTCAATCACGCCTGTGGGGGTGGGGGGAGGGAGGCAAAGTTTATTTTTTCCGAGCTGAACTTGAGGACTTCTGACTCCTTAAGTAAATGTGACACGAGAAATTGAGTATCATTTTTGAATAAATCAAGGACGGAGTATTAATTTCTGGGACGCTTTTTGGTACATGATTTCTGCCAGATGGGACCATACTTCCAGCTTAGGACCCGTACTATATCTTGCGGTTTAGTTACCCCAAAAAGAACGCCCATTATCTTCAACATTTTATGGGCATGTTTGCACCTTGATAAGTTTTATGGTAACATTATATATTTCAGTATGGTCATTCTTTGAAGTATAAAAATTCAATTATACGATAATAATATCGATTTGAAACATATCCAAAAGTAATAAACTTCCAATACTTATTTTAGAAACAAGTAATAAAAGTTTATGATGTCAAATTATATCTTACAAGCTAAATTAAGAAATGTTGACTAGCACAGAAACTTATCAAAATAATAGCACAAAATATTCATTTCGATCTAATATTAATTAGTCAAGTTGCGGAATATGTTAGGGAAATAGCGAAAAACTTTCATAGTCAGTCCATAAAACTGAACAACTTTTGTTCTACGACTTACATGCCGACTCGAAACCGTATTAATTGAAATAAAACAACTGAAGGCGGGTATTCATTTTGGATAAAACATACAAAAGTTCCCCAATATGTATACATTGTTGCGGGAAAAAGTTCCTAACGAGGATGCGTCTTCATTGGGAACTTATCGGGAACATTGTATCAGATACCAAGTCGTGGGGATTTTATTCCCAATGAATACCCATCTTTATTTTATTGATTTTGTAAAACTAATGTTCCGGATGTTGGACCAAGTCAATCAAGAAGCCCATGAGAGTTTTTGCGCTAATTCCGCAACTGTGTATAAAAGCAAGTTCATCGTCGTACCTGGGTTTCTTCCAGGCGGCGGTATTATTGTTGTCCGCGGCGGGCGTCTTCTTGTTGGCGGCGGGTTTAGATGGTGTGCTGGTCGCCGTGCCGGTGCCGTCTTTACTGAGGCGGGAACCCATTGATTTCACCTGAGGGTAGATCAATTGTTGAAAAGATTGTTCGAAAGACATACATATTTCGCGCCTATATGAGTAGAGCGAAACGGCTGTAAAAACGGCCATTTACACCAAAGTTTGTGACTGATTCTGAACTTCGTATCACCATAGCGTCAGTCTGTCGCTTAAAATTGAAATACACATCAACTCTCACATCCACTGTCACTTTTTACGACACCCACGGGAAAAATATGGGGTTATTATTTTCTTGTGGTGCCAGTGCCACACGTCAAATTCGAAATATAGGTACTACTTATTCGATACACATCTGGAGTTTGGACTCGTGTAACAAAGTGGGTGCAGTCTGGACCATACGAAACTGTTATGGATGGTTCAAAATTACGTCTTTTGATTTCATTCTAACAATTTTGAGTGTGTTCAAAATGCAATTAAATTAAATCCTGTTTACGGAAAAAATTTTGGAAGATTTCAGAAAATCTTTATTTTGATTCCCTTGATCTTGGCTGACTTGGTGGTGACTTGATGGTGACAGGCTCAGGGCTGGCTCCCTTAGGTAGTTTGGGTTTGTTGTGTCTATGAGACTTGATGGCGCAGCAACCTGATACCTTGATCTTTGACTTACCTTGATCTTGGCTGGTGGTGACTTGATGGCAGGCTCGGGGCTGACTTCCTTGGGTGGTTGAGGTTTGTTGTGTCTATGAGACTTGATGGCGCAGCAACCTGATACCTTGATCTTTGACTTACCTTGATCTTGGCTGGTGGTGACTTGATGGTGACAGGCTCGGGGCAGGCTCTCCTGGGTGGTTTGGGTTTGTTGTGTCTATGAGACTTGATAGGCACAGCAACCTGATACCTTGATCTTTGATTTACCTTGATCTTGGCTGGTGGTGACTCACCTTGATCTTGGCTGGTGGTGACTCACCTTGATCTTGGCTGGTGGTGACTTGATCTTGGCTGGTGGTGACTCACCTTGATCTTGGCTGGTGGTGACTCACCTTGATCTTGGCTGGTGGTGACTCACCTTGATCTTGGCTGGTGGTGACTCACCTTGATCTTGGCTGGAGGTGACTCACCTTGATCTTGGCTGGTGGTGACTTGATCTTGGCTGGTGGTGACTTGATCTTGGCTGGTGGTGACTCACCTTGATCTTGGCTGGTGGTGACTCACCTTGATCTTGGCTGGTGGTGACTCACCTTGATCTTGGCTGGTGGTGACTTACCTTGCTCTTGGCTGGTGGTGACTCACCTTGATCTTGGCTGGTGGTGACTTACCTTGATCTTGGCTGGTGGTGACTCACCTTGATCTTGGCTGGTGGTGACTCACCTTGATCTTGGCTGGTGGTGACTCAGCTTGATCTTGGCTGGTGGTGACTCACCTTGATCTTGGCTGGTGGTGACTTACCTTGATCTTGGCTGGTGGTGACTCACCTTGATCTTGGCTGGTGGTGACTCACCTTGATCTTGGCTGGTGGTGACTCACCTTGATCTTGGCTGGAGGTAACTTGATCTTGGCTGGTGGTGACTTGATCTTGGCTGGTGGTGACTTGATCTTGGCTGGTGGTGACTCACCTTGATCTTGGCTGGTGGTGACTCACCTTGATCTTGGCTGGAGGTGACTTGATCTTGGCTGGTGGTGACTTGATCTTGGCTGGTGGTGACTTGATCTTGGCTGGTGGTGACTCACCTTGATCTTGGCTGGTGGTGACTCACCTTGATCTTGGCTGGTGGTGACTTACCTTGATCTTGGCTGGTGGTGACTCAGCTTGATCTTGGCTGGTGGTGACTCACCTTGATCTTGGCTGGTGGTGACTTACCTTGATCTTGGCTGGTGGTGACTCACCTTGATCTTGGCTGGTGGTGACTCACCTTGATCTTGGCTGGTGGTGACTCACCTTGATCTTGGCTGGAGGTGACTTGATGTTGGCTGGTGGTGACTTGATCTTGGCTGGTGGTGACTTGATCTTGGCTGGTGGTGACTCACCTTGATCTTGGCTGGTGGTGACTCACCTTGATCTTGGCTGGTGGTGACTCACCTTGATCTTGGCTGGTGGTGACTCACCTTGATCTTGGCTGGTGGTGACTTACCTTGATCTTGGCTGGTGGTGACTCACCTTGATCTTGGCTGGTGGTGACTCACCTTGATCTTGGCTGGTGGTGACTTGATCTTGGCTGGTGGTGACTCACCTTGATCTTGGCTGGTGGTGACTCACCTTGATCTTGGCTGGTGGTGACTCACCTTGATCTTGGCTGGTGGTGACTCACCTTGATCTTGGCTGGTGGTGACTCACCTTGATCTTGGCTGGTGGTGACTTGATCTTGGCTGGTGGTGACTCACCTTGATCTTGGCTGGTGGTGACTCACCTTGATCTTGGCTGGTGGTGACTTAGTGATCTTGGCTGGTGGTGACTCACCTTGATCTTGGCTGGTGGTGACTCACCTTGATCTTGGCTGGTGGTGACTTGATCTTGGCTGGTGGTGACTCACCTTGATCTTGGCTGGTGGTGACTCACCTTGATCTTGGCTGGTGGTGACTCACCTTGATCTTGGCTGGTGGTGACTTGATCTTGGCTGGTGGTGACTCACCTTGATCTTGGCTGGTGGTGACTTGATCTTGGCTGGTGGTGACTTAGTGATCTTGGCTGGTGGTGACTCACCTTGATCTTGGCTGGTGGTGACTCACCTTGATCTTGGCTGATGGTGACTCACCTTGATCTTGGCTGGTGGTGACTCACCTTGATCTTGGCTGGTGGTGACTTGATCTTGGCTGGTGGTGACTCACCTTGATCTTGGCTGGTGGTGACTCACCTTGATCTTGGCTGGTGGTGACTCACCTTGATCTTGGCTGGTGGTGACTCACCTTGATCTTGGCTGGTGGTGACTCACCTTGATCTTGGCTGGTGGTGACTCACCTTGATCTTGGCTGGTGGTGACTCACCTTGATCTTGGCTGGTGGTGACTCACCTTGATCTTGGCTGGTGGTGACTCACCTTGATCTTGGCTGGTGGTGACTCACCTTGATCTTGGCTGGTGGTGACTTGATCTTGGCTGGTGGTGACTTACCTTGATCTTGGCTGGTGGTGACTTGATCTTGGCTGGTGGTGACTTACCTTGATCTTGGCTGGTGGTGACTCACCTTGATCTTGGCTGGTGGTGACTCACCTTGATCTTGGCTGGTGGTGACTCACCTTGATCTTGGCTGGTGGTGACTCACCTTGATCTTGGCTGGTGGTGACTCACCTTGATCTTGGCTGGTGGTGACTTGATCTTGGCTGGTGGTGACTTACCTTGATCTTGGCTGGTGGTGACTCACCTTGATCTTGGCTGGTGGTGACTTGATCTTGGCTGGTGGTGACTCACCTTGATCTTGGCTGGTGGTGACTCACCTTGATCTTGGCTGGTGGTGACTCACCTTGATCTTGGCTGGTGGTGACTCACCTTGATCTTGGCTGGTGGTGACTCACCTTGATCTTGGCTGGTGGTGACTCACCTTGATCTTGGCTGGTGGTGACTTGATCTTGGCTGGTGGTGACTCACCTTGATCTTGGCTGGTGGTGACTCACCTTGATCTTGGCTGGTGGTGACTCACCTTGATCTTGGCTGGTGGTGACTTACCTTGATCTTGGCTGGTGGTGACTCACCTTGATCTTGGCTGGTGGTGACTCACCTTGATCTTAGCTGGTGGTGACTCACCTTGATCTTGGCTGGTGGTGACTCACCTTGATCTTGGCTGGTGGTGACTTACCTTGATCTTGGCTGGTGGTGACTCACCTTGATCTTGGCTGGTGGTGACTCACCTTGATCTTGGCTGGTGGTGACTCACCTTGATCTTGGCTGGTGGTGACTCACCTTGATCTTGGCTGGTGGTGACTTACATTGATCTTGGCTGATGGTGACTCACCTTGATCTTGGCTGGTGGTGACTCACCTTGATCTTGGCTGGTGGTGACTTGATGGTGACTTACCTTGATCTTGGCTGATGGTGACTCACCTTGATCTTGGCTGGTGGTGACTCACCTTGATCTTGGCTGGTGGTGACTCACCTTGATCTTGGCTGGTGGTGACTCACCTTGATCTTGGCTGGTGGTGACTTGATCTTGGCTGGTGGTGACTCACCTTGATCTTGGCTGGTGGTGACTCACCTTGATCTTGGCTGGTGGTGACTCACCTTGATCTTGGCTGGTGGTGACTTACCTTGATCTTGGCTGGTGGTGACTCACCTTGATCTTGGCTGGTGGTGACTCACCTTGATCTTGGCTGGTGGTGACTCACCTTGATCTTGGCTGGTGGTGACTCACCTTGATCTTGGCTGGTGGTGACTTACCTTGATCTTGGCTGGTGGTGACTCACCTTGATCTTGGCTGGTGGTGACTCACCTTGATCTTGGCTGGTGGTGACTCACCTTAATCTTGGCTGGTGGTGACTCACCTTGATCTTGGCTGGTGGTGACTCACCTTGATCTTGGCTGGTGGTGACTTACATTGATCTTGGCTGATGGTGACTCACCTTGATCTTGGCTGGTGGTGACTCACCTTGATCTTGGCTGGTGGTGACTTGATGGTGACTTACCTTGATCTTGGCTGATGGTGACTCACCTTGATCTTGGCTGGTGGTGACTCACCTTGATCTTGGCTGGTGGTGACTTGATCTTGGCTGGTGGTGACTTACCTTGATCTTGGCTGGTGGTGACTCACCTTGATCTTGGCTGGTGGTGACTTACATTGATCTTGGCTGATGGTGACTCACCTTGATCTTGGCTGGTGGTGACTCACCTTGATCTTGGCTGGTGGTGACTTGATGGTGACTTACCTTGATCTTGGCTGATGGTGACTCACCTTGATCTTGGCTGGTGGTGACTCACCTTGATCTTGGCTGGTGGTGACTCACCTTGATCTTGGCTGGTGGTGACTTACCTTGATCTTGGCTGGTGGTGACTCACCTTGATCTTGGCTGGTGGTGACTTACCTTGATCTTGGCTGGTGGTGACTCACCTTGATCTTGGCTGGTGGTGACTCACCTTGATCTTGGCTGGTGGTGACTCACCTTGATCTTGGCTGGTGGTGACTTACCTTGATCTTGGCTGGTGGTGACTCACCTTGATCTTGGCTGATGGTGACTCACCTTGATCTTGGCTGGTGGTGACTCACCTTGATCTTGGCTGGTGGTGACTCACCTTGATCTTGGCTGGTGGTGACTTACCTTGATCTTGGCTGGTGGTGACTCACCTTGATCTTGGCTGGTGGTGACTTACCTTGATCTTGGCTGGTGGTGACTCACCTTGATCTTGGCTGGTGGTGACTCACCTTGATCTTGGCTGGTGGTGACTCACCTTGATCTTGGCTGGTGGTGACTCACCTTGATCTTGGCTGGTGGTGACTTACCTTGATCTTGGCTGGTGGTGACTCACCTTGATCTTGGCTGATGGTGACTCACCTTGATCTTGGCTGGTGGTGACTCACCTTGATCTTGGCTGGTGGTGACTCACCTTGATCTTGGCTGGTGGTGACTTGATGGTGACTTACCTTGATCTTGGCTGATGGTGACTCACCTTGATCTTGGCTGGTGGTGACTCACCTTGATCTTGGCTGGTGGTGACTCACCTTGATCTTGGCTGGTGGTGACTCACCTTGATCTTGGCTGGTGGTGACTTGATCTTGGCTGGTGGTGACTTACCTTGATCTTGGCTGGTGGTGACTTACCTTGATCTTGGCTGGTGGTGACTCACCTTGATCTTGGCTGGTGGTGACTCACCTTGATCTTGGCTGGTGGTGACTTACCTTGATCTTGGCTGGTGGTGACTTACCTTGATCTTGGCTGGTGGTGACTTGATGGTGACTCACCTTGATCTTGGCTGGTGGTGACTCACCTCGATCTTGGCTGGTGGTGACTCACCTTGATCTTGGCTGGTGGTGACTCACCTTGATCTTGGCTGGTGGTGACTCACCTTGATCTTGGCTGGTGGTGACTTGATGGTGACTTACCTTGATCTTGGCTGGCGGTGACTCACCTTGATCTTGGCTGGTGGTGACTTACCTTGATCTTGGCTGGTGGTGACTTGATGGTGACTTACCTTGATCTTGGCTGGTGGTGACTTGATGGTGACTCACCTTGATCTTGGCTGGTGGTGACTCACCTTGATCTTGGCTGGTGGTGACTCACCTTGATCTTGGCTGGTGGTGACTTGATGGTGACTCACCTTGATCTTGGCTGGTGGTGACTCATCTTGATCTTGGCTGGTGGTGACTCACCTTGATCTTGGCTGGTGGTGACTCACCTTGATCTTGGCTGGTGGTGACTTGATCTTGGCTGGTGGTGACTTACCTTGATCTTGGCTGATGGTGACTCACCTTGATCTTGGCTGGTGGTGACTTGATCTTGGCTGGTGGTGACTCACCTTGATCTTGGCTGGTGGTGACTTGATGGTGACTTACCTTGATCTTGGCTGGTGGTGACTCACCTTGATCTTGGCTGGTGGTGACTCACCTTGATCTTGGCTGATGGTGACTCACCTTGATCTTGGCTGGTGGTGACTTGATCTTGGCTGGTGGTGACTCACCTTGATCTTGGCTGGTGGTGACTCACCTTGATCTTGGCTGGTGGTGACTCACCTTGATCTTGGCTGATGGTGACTCACCTTGATCTTGGCTGGTGGTGACTTGATCTTGGCTGGTGGTGACTCACCTTGATCTTGGCTGGTGGTGACTTACCTTGATCTTGGCTGGTGGTGACTCACCTTGATCTTGGCTGGTGGTGACTCACCTTGATCTTGGCTGGTGGTGACTTACCTTGATCTTGGCTGGTGGTGACTCACCTTGATCTTGGCTGGTGGTGACTTGATGGTGACTTACCTTGATCTTGGCTGGTGGTGACTCACCTTGATCTTGGCTGGTGGTGACTCACCTTGATCTTGGATGGTGGTGACTTGATCTTGGCTGGTGGTGACTCACCTTGATCTTGGCTGGTGGTGACTTGATGGTGACTTACCTTGATCTTGGCTGGTGGTGACTCACCTTGATCTTGGCTGATGGTGACTCACCTTGATCTTGGCTGGTGGTGACTTGATCTTGGCTGGTGGTGACTCACCTTGATCTTGGCTGGTGGTGACTTGATGGTGACTTACCTTGATCTTGGCTGGTGGTGCCTTACCTTGATCTTGGCTGGTGGTGACTCACCTTGATCTTGGCTGGTGGTGACTTACCTTGATCTTGGCTGGTGGTGACTCACCTTGATCTTGGCTGGTGGTGACTTACCTTGATCTTGGCTGGTGGTGACTTGATGGTGACTTACCTTGATCTTGGCTGGTGGTGACTTACCTTGATCTTGGCTGGTGGTGACTTGATGGTGACTTACCTTGATCTTGGCTGGTGGTGACTCACCTTGATCTTGGCTGGTGGTGACTTACCTTGATCTTGGCTGGTGGTGACTCACCTTGATCTTGGCTGGTGGTGACTTACCTTGATCTTGGCTGGTGGTGACTCACCTTGATCTTGGCTGGTGGTGACTTACCTTGATCTTGGCTGGTGGTGACTTGATGGTGACTTACCTTGATCTTGGCTGGTGGTGACTTGATGGTGACTCACCTTGATCTTGGCTGGTGGTGACTTACCTTGATCTTGGCTGGTGGTGACTCACCTTGATCTTGGCTGGTGGTGACTTACCTTGATCTTGGCTGGTGGTGACTTAGTGATCTTGGCTGGTGGTGACTCATCTTGATCTTGGCTGGTGGTGACTCACCTTGATCTTGGCTGGTGGTGACTTACCTTGATCTTGGCTGGTGGTGACTTGATGGTGACTTACCTTGATCTTGGCTGGCGGTGACTCACCTTGATCTTGGCTGGTGGTGACTCACCTTGATCTTGGCTGGTGGTGACTCACCTTGATCTTGGCTGGTGGTGACTTACCTTGATCTTGGCTGGTGGTGACTCACCTTGATCTTGGCTGGTGGTGACTCACCTTGATCTTGGCTGGTGGTGACTTACCTTGATCTTGGCTGGTGGTGACTCACCTTGATCTTAGCTGGTGGTGACTCACCTTGATCTTGGCTGGTGGTGACTCACCTTGATCTTGGCTGGTGGTGACTTACCTTGATCTTGGCTGGTGGTGACTCACCTTGATCTTAGCTGGTGGTGACTCACCTTGATCTTGGCTGGTGGTGACTCACCTTGATCTTGGCTGGTGGTGACTCACCTTGATCTTGGCTGGTGGTGACTTGATACATTTGACTTGAATTCTGAAATACCTACATCTTCAAGTCTACATTCAATGTCAGAGCAAATCTTACCTTGATCTTGGCTGGTGGTGACTTGATGGCGGGCTCGGGGCTGACTCCCTTGGGTGGTTTGGGTTTGGGCGTGCGCTTGCCCTCCACCACGGCGGAGGGGGGCGGGGCGCTAGTCACCGGGGACTCCGCTTTGCGCATCAGTTTCGCGTCTCTGAAAACGTAAGTTTCTTTTTAGTATAAGTAAAGAATGAAAAACAATCTTGATATGTATTTTTTTACTTGTAATTGTCGTATAATGCCATACATCATCGTGCGTCTTGGGGCTGGCTATTTTCATGTTTACTACAATTTTAGGCAATAGGGTGACAACGTGCCTCTAAAGTGATCTGATTGTTTTCAAGCCAAGGAGATAAGGGTTGGATTATGAAGTGTAGGTATCTGTACAAACAACTGTTTTTATATTATATGCAGAAGCCGTGTGATGCCGGCTAAGAATAGCATCACCCCAATTCTACCCGTGGGTGTCGCAAGAAGGGATAATAATCAAGGGAAAGGGCAGCAGCGTTCCTTATTAATAAAACATCTTGCACTGCAAAGACATGAACCTAAAGAAAGGCATATACACTATACAGCATTTGATGTAGAAACCAGCTTACCTGATAATTTCTTTCTCCGGGTCGTCCATGCCGAGTGGTTCCTTGAAGAAGGAGAAGTTGTCCAGCGTGAGGCCGGTGCCAGATAGGTGCTCTGCTACCTAACAACAAGCATTACGTTTGTCTTTTAATTAAATGTCTAAAAGGTTCAGGTATTACACCTTACAGTTGATAAATAACAATAAAACAGTAAAATGCTAGTCAATTTACACTCTATTCAGGGCAGATAGTGTTGGGTGTCTCCTTAATAAAGCCGTGTATTCATTGGGGACAAAATCAGGGAAGAAGGGTCTGTATGCAACACTGTACAGTTGTATGATAGTTTTAAAAGCTTTTTGGACAGTCTTCTCAAAAATGCCTGTATCCACAAAGACAACACAGCTAAATTGATCGACAGTTTTCTACAGTGTGACCATTTCGTCAACAGTTGATACACTCACCTCCCTTGTAGACCTGAGTTTCTTCCCTTGCGGCGTGTAGTAGTAGTATATATCCGCGTTCCTCCTGGAGTGGGCGTCTAGCCCTGTATACAATCTCTTGCTTCTACCATCGTTCGAGGGGGAGAGGAGAGGGAGAAAGAGAGAGACAGAGACAGAGAGAGGGAAGCTCTGTATGCAACACTCACCTCCCTTGTAGACCTGAGTTTTTTCCCTTGCGGCGTGTAGTAGTATATATCCGCGTTCCTCCTGGAGTGGGCGTCGAGCGCGGCCCTGTACACGAGCTCTCGCTTCCACCCCCGCTCGAGGGGGATGCGGAGGAGGGGGGAGGACATCTCGGTGGTTTAAGAGCTTCTTGAATAACAGTCTTCATAAAAATGCAGTCTTCATAAAAATGATTGTTTTCACAAAAATAACACTGCTTAGTTGATCGACAGTTTTCTACAGTGTGACCAATTCGTCAACAGTTAAAGCACTCACCTCCCTTGTAGACCTCAGTTTCTTTCCTTGCGGCGTGTAGTAGTATATATCCGCGTTCCTCCTGGAGTGGGCGTCTAGCCCTGTATACAATCTCTTGCTTCTACCATCGTTCGAGGGGGAGAGGAGAGGAGAGAGAGACAGAGACAGAGAGAGGGAAGCTCTGTATGCAACACTCACCTCCCTTGTAGACCTGAGTTTTTTCCCTTGCGGCGTGTAGTAGTAAATATCCGCGTTCCTCCTGGAGTGGGCGTCGAGCCCTGTATACAATCTCTTGCTTCTACCATCGTTCGAGGGGGAGAGGAGAGGGAGAAAGAGAGAGACAGAGACAGAGAGAGGGAAGCTCTGTATGCAACACTCACCTCCCTTGTAGACCTGAGTTTCTTCCCTTGCGGCGTGTAGTAGTATATATCCGCGTTCCTCCTGGAGTGGGCGTCTAGCCCTGTATACAATCTCTTGCTTCTACCATCGTTCGAGGGGGAGAGGAGAGGGAGAAAGAGAGAGAGAGACAGAGAGGGAAGCTCTGTATGCAACACTCACCTCCCTTGTAGACCTGAGTTTTTTCCCTTGCGGCGTGTAGTAGTAAATATCCGCGTTCCTCCTGGAGTGGGCGTCTAGCCCTGTATACAATCTCTTGCTTCTACCATCGTTCGAGGGGAGAGAGAGGGAGAAAGAGAGAGACAGAGACAGAGAGAGGCTCTGTATGCAACACTCACCTCCCTTGTGGACCTGAGTTTCTTCCCTTGCGGCGTGTAGTAGTATATCCGCGTTCCTCCTGGAGTGGGCGTCGAGCCCTGTATACAATCTCTTGCTTCTACCATCGTTCGAGGGGGAGAGGAGAGGGAGAAAGAGAGAGACAGAGACAGAGAGAGGGCTCTGTATGCAACACTCACCTCCCTTGTAGACCTGAGTTTTTTCCCTTGCGGCGTGTAGTAGTAAATATCCGCGTTCCTCCTGGAGTGGGCGTCGAGCCCTGTATACAATCTCTTGCTTCTACCATCGTTCGAGGGGGAGAGGAGAGGGAGAAAGAGAGAGACAGAGACAGAGAGAGGGAAGCTCTGTATGCAACACTCACCTCCCTTGTGGACCTGAGTTTCTTCCCTTGCGGCGTGTAGTAGTATATATCCGCGTTCCTCCTGGAGTGGGCGTCGAGCCCTGTATACAATCTCTTGCTTCTACCATCGTTCGAGGGGGAGAGGAGAGGGAGAAAGAGAGAGACAGAGACAGAGAGAGGGAAGCTCTGTATGCAACACTCACCTCCCTTGTAGACCTGAGTTTTTTCCCTTGCGGCGTGTAGTAGTATATATCCGCGTTCCTCCTGGAGTGGGCGTCGAGCGCGGCCCTGTACACGAGCTCTCGCTTCCACCCCCGCTCGAGGGGGATGCGGAGGAGGGGGGAGGACATCTCGGTGGTTTAAGAGCTTCTTGAATAACAGTCTTCATAAAAATGCAGTCTTCATAAAAATGATTGTTTTCACAAAAATAACACTGCTTAGTTGATCGACAGTTTTCTACAGTGTGACCAATTCGTCAACAGTTAAAGCACTCACCTCCCTTGTAGACCTCAGTTTCTTTCCTTGCGGCGTGTAGTAGTATATATCCGCGTTCCTCCTGGAGTGGGCGTCTAGCCCTGTATACAATCTCTTGCTTCTACCATCGTTCGAGGGGGAGAGGAGAGGGAGAAAGAGAGAGACAGAGACAGAGAGAGGGAAGCTCTGTATGCAACACTCACCTCCCTTGTAGACCTGAGTTTTTTCCCTTGCGGCGTGTAGTAGTAAATATCCGCGTTCCTCCTGGAGTGGGCGTCTAGCCCTGTATACAATCTCTTGCTTCTACCATCGTTCGAGGGGGAGAGGAGAGGGAGAAAGAGAGAGACAGAGACAGAGAGAGGGAAGCTCTGTATGCAACACTCACCTCCCTTGTAGACCTGAGTTTCTTCCCTTGCGGCGTGTAGTAGTATATATCCGCGTTTCTCCTGGAGTGGGCGTCGAGCCCTGTATACAATCTCTTGCTTCTACCATCGTTCGAGGGGGAGAGGAGAGGGAGAAAGAGAGAGACAGAGACAGAGAGAGGGAAGCTCTGTATGCAACACTCACCTCCCTTGTAGACCTGAGTTTCTTCCCTTGCGGCGTGTAGTAGTATATATCCGCGTTCCTCCTGGAGTGGGCGTCGAGCGCGGCCCTGTATACAATCTCTTGCTTCTACAATTGCTCGAGGGGAGAAGGGGAGCTCTGTATGCAACACTCACCTCCCTTGTAGACCATATATCCGCGTTCCTCCTGGAGTGGGCGTCGAGCGCGGCCCTGTATACAATCTCTTGCTTCTACAATTGCTCGAGGGGAGAAGGGGAGCTCTGTATGCAACACTCACCTCCCTTGTAGACCTGAGTTTTTTCCCTTGCGGCGTGTAGTAGTATATATCCGCGTTCCTCCTGGAGTGGGCGTCTAGCGCGGCCCTGTATACGAGCTCTCGCTTCCACCCCCGCTCGAGGGGGGAGGAGAGAGAGAAAGAGAGAGACAGAGACAGAGAGAGGGAAGCTCTGTATGCAACACTCACCTCCCTTGTAGACCTGAGTTTTTTCCCTTGCGGCGTGTAGTAGTAAATATCCGCGTTCCTCCTGGAGTGGGCGTCGAGCGCGGCCCTGTACACGAGCTCTCGCTTCCACCCCCGCTCGAGGGGGATGCGGAGGAGGGGGGAGGACATCTCGGTGGTGGCGCGGCGCCGGTTCGCCGGGGAACTCGTCGCTGATGTACCCTGGGAACGGAAATAAATACAGCGTTATTTTTAGTTACAATGCAAACTTTACTATGGGGAAAACTATCGCATGTTTGTGATTGATTAATGATTATGTCCTCCGTTATGTTCATTCACCCGAGTAGGTATTTATTTTTCAACAGCATTTTTGTTTTCCAATTTTGGACTGATCCCATGGTTAATGTTGTCCATAATTAGGAGTAAATTCACTTAAAATAATCCTGTATTTAAATAATATTTAGTTATTTTTCTTTGGTCCAGTGTTTCCTAGCCACTTAATAATAGTCACTTAGGTAGTGATGCATTACTCCTGTAGGTTAGATTACTGAGGAAGCACCTTTAGGTTACATTTTTTAGGATAAGAATCTGGTGTAGCATAAAATTAGTTTCTGTGTATTTTACTAAATAACAACGATGAAATTGAATTATTAAATAACAACATAGTTATCAAAAGTTTGTTGTTGGGTGCAGGAATATAAAAATCTAAGGTGCTCAATAAATATTGTAAGTGAAAATGTCAATAATTTGTAGAAGAATCACTACTCAAATACTACACATAGAAGAAAATTTCAGAACATATTATGTTTCCATGTCTTACCATATTCAAAATCTGGACCGGCTAGACATAATAGTAAAAGAAAATAATAACACCATTAGTTGTCATGATAATGATCTTAGTCTAGGATACATAGTGCTTGGAGGAGGGAAAACAAGTTAATTTAGTATGAACCATTTCACTCAAGATACAATTTATGAATAGAGTAGACTCAAACTACCTGTCCCAAACCAGTAGGTTCTATTGGTTCTAAACCCAATGATATTATCAAACGATCGAGAGGAAAACACGAATCTTATTATAGATGGCAGCAGTGGTGAATGTGCTTAAACACACTAATAAAAAATGACTATACTTCAACAGTGACTCTTTTACGGCCAATCACAGAAAAAAGGACCAACAATAGCATACAAATGTATGTGGTGCCGGCTTAAAATAGCATCATCCCATTTCTACCCGAGGGTGTTGTAAAACGCGACTAAGGGATTGATCCAGGAACTGAGCAGCAATATCTTGCATTATGTTTGCCAATTGTGAATATAGTAATAACACCCCAATTGGGGGAAGCCCATGTCCAGCAGTGGACTGTCGTGGCTGTAGTAGAGTCTGGCTAGCGAGTCTTTGGACGTCAAATAATTCAAATATTTCAAATGGCAACACTAGAAAAAGAAATGTCAAACTATATGTCTACTTTTGGATGAAATTCTATCGGCTACAAGCTCTAAGTAAGTACAGCCAAAACATCTTGATACTTACCACATTTAAATAAACTAGAAAATGGGTACTATTGCCTTTGAGTACATATGCTTTGGTTCTTTTTATTCATTTAGTTCGATTAATCAAAATTTGAAGCCATCAACAACATTAAATTATGTGATTCACTTTTCAGGGCTTTCAGATGATGAATTTCTATAAAATAAAGTGGAAGACCTGGTGGAACAGCTCAAAAATGTTGAAATAAATGGATTGATTACATCTGTATCAAGTTATTTGGCCCACATATCTACTCTAACAGGTTGTATTTCAATTCAATCTTTTTTCCATTTATGTAGGTTAATAAAAATTTTATATTCTATCTATACCTACTCTAACCAATATTTTTTTTATTACAGAAGTAAATGTCAACACATTAAGAAACATTAAAAAAGAGGGATCTTTAAACCAAGGCAAATGGATAACGCCCGGAAAGAAACGCTCCCGCGAGCCTACGGTTTCAAGCACTTTCTGAGCAATAGGTTGGTGGAGGCATGGAACAGGCTACCAGAGCATGTGGTGTCAGCAGAAAACACAAACCAGTTTAAAAACAGATTGGACAAATTAAACTCAACTGAGAAATCCAAACAGGAGGACAGCGAGATACAGGCATAATCAGTTGCTGCCTGTTTAAACATAATAATAATAAAAATTTGGAGAAGATATGACATTTTAATATATTATCTTTTCCTTTCTATTTTATATTTGGACTTTTCTTTATTGTATAAATGTACTTGTAATTTTTTTTTGTTTAGTGTCGTTAATACTATTGTATTATTCACATATTATTAACGTATGAACTGCAAGGTTAATTCTGGTGTCAGAGTTTCAAAAACTTAACTTCTGTTTATTTATGGAGACAGTTCCCATGATTTTTCGCAGGAAAACAGCGAAATCCGGTCGATCAAGTATTTCCTAGGCCTATCGCGAAGACAATTGCGAAATACATCGATTTATTCACTATTGGCCTAAAAATCTTGGTCAATAACGAATTCGTCCACCTTATGGTCAAAAATCTAGGTCAATGACGTATAAGGTGACACGCTCGTAGATGCCTACGCACCTGCTACGACTTTTCGGTGCCTTAGGTCGCTCTACGCCACTGAAACACGCACACAGGAGCACCTGCGAGCGTGAATACATACCAGACTACAACACAGACAGCATGCGCACTGAAAGGAGCATGCGCATAGAAATATGCATATATTTTTCAGTTCATTTCCATGCAGTGCACATGCTCATATCAGTGTGCATGCTCATTTCTATGCGCATGCTCATTTCCATACGCACGCTCACTTTCTTCCGCATTTATATTTCCATGCGCGCAGAGGGACTTAAAGCTCCGAAAAGTCGTAGTAGGTGCGTACGCGTTGGCATCTACGCGTGTGTCGTGTTTTACGTCAGTGACCTATATTTTTGTCCATGAATTTGTTATTTACCAAGATTTTTAGGCCAATGGTGAATAAATCGATGTATTTCGCAATTGTCCGGCTCTTCGCGATGGGCCTAGGAAATTCGAGATCAACCGGATTTCACTGTTATCTTGCGATATATACAGGGAGTGACGGAGTGGGTATATATAACAAGGCGAAAGGAGGTCAAGGTACTCATGAAACTGAACAACGGGACGAAATATGAAAAAAATTTGGACCTCTCAGAGTAAATCAATCAGCTGATCTGCGATTTTGTATGGGAGGTCCAAATATTTTTTTCATATATCGACTATCGACCCATGTTTCATGGGGAAAGTTGTTCAGTTTCATGAGTACCTTGACCTCCTTTCGGCTTGTTATACCCTTTCTGTTACTCCCGGTAGATACATCATACATACATACCGGTAGGCAAGGCAAACACAAACTAAAGAGCAGAAAACAAAAAAAAATAGTAAGTATCAAAATTGTTTTATTGTAGTTTTTCAGTGTTAACATGTAAAAGATTTTTAAAATTGGCGCCATTTCCGTGTCCAAAGACTCGCTGGCCAGACTCTAGTAGTAGTAATAATATGTATTGGTAGGTATCCCAAACAATGTCTCAAAATCTGTCCTAAATTGGTTCATGATTTGGATCTGGTACATTCACCAGGGTGCTAGCGCATGTTATACTTACATCATTAGACAGAGCGCCTTCTCCATCGGACCTCGAAGACAAAGCTGATGAGGGCCTGGACCCATCTGTGAAAATAATGACAAATAAATTATCTTTAAAATTAAACATTTTAAAAGTTTCAACAACAAATCTTCATAAATCTTGCCTAAGCTACAAAGTGAGACACAAAAAGAAACCTATGAGACACAAAAAGTTTTCTCTGTATGGAGATAGTTTTTAAACCTTTTCATGGTAAGGAGCTTAATACTTCAAAATATAATTCATTAGTTTGGGCTGACATGCAAATGTGGGCTCAAATAATAAGGAGGCCCATGTTCTCAAGTGGACTGTTGAGTTGTGTACCAAGTTAAAATATATAGAGAGGAATGTAATCAATCAATCACCAGTAGCAAAGTGTTCATACATGCCCATTCTCACCAGCTTCCCTTTCCGAAATTTACAAATCCATACTCTCACATCAATCTACTTTCATTAATATTTCTTCTGCTCCAGTCTACTTTGCTAAAATGTTACCCTTTGCCACTGGTAATCACACTAATCACTTACCTGTGTCTTGTCTTAACCGCTTAGAGGCGCGTGGTATCGCCATGGCCACAACGGTTTTCAGTGGAGTATAACTTTGCTTGCCAGCTTCCACTTCAGCCTCTAAACGCTCTGCAAACAAAATATAAATATTACATTTACAGGTTAGAATCAGCAAACTAAAGTAAAAATTGATAACACAAAAATTTTAAACACTTCATGTTTTCAGTAGATAACTTTAGAGTACTTTCAAAATTGCACAGCAGGTGCTAAATTGCAATTTTTAGTAGTGGCAGATGAGCTGCAGTAGCCCAGTCAACAGAGGTGCGATAAGTGCTAAATGGTGAAAGTTGCAGGTTCAAAATGTCACTACATTTTGATTAATTTTATATCTTTGACCTCCAAATTTCAATTTGAAGATGTCATCCCAGGATGATATCTTTGTAAGTTGGTGCATCAATAGCTCAAGGGCACAGTACTCCACCCGTCGCAGGCTTCATCACTGGTTGATGCTTGACATTTTTTTATTTCTTATTTACTATACATATAACTTACCTAAAACTTTACTATAATCCATAGAAAGATCTTTTTCTTCTACAACTTCAAATCCCTTGAATTCTTCTTCAGGCAAAGCGGCATCGCCAAACCCTTTGAATTCGTCCCCGCCATCACTGAAGGCCTCTGAGGCTCTCCGCTTGATTCCTCTCTCAGTGCCGTCTACCTGATCTTCCATCGGGACATCCTCAAGTGGTTCTGGTGGAGGTTTTGTGTTTGGTCTTTCTTCAGGGTCATCGGTGGCTTCTGGAGGAGGTTCATCAAGGATAGATTCCTCTTCTTTTTTTTCTTCTTCTTCTTTAACTGAAAAAAAAAAACATTTCAGTAAACTTGCATTATTAAGCCTGGTATTTATTGGGGACAAAATCCCAGATACTTTGTATCTTATACAATGTTCCCAATGTGGAAGCTTTTTCATTGGGAACTTTGTTCAGGGACATTGTTTTAAATGCATCCAAATTGGGAACATTTGCTGGGAACTTTGTGTCTTATACAAAGTTCCTGGTATTTTGTCTCCAATGAATACCCAGCAAAATCTGTAAAATACTATATTTATTTTAGTAGAATTACAAACAGGTGCTTCCCGACAGGGCCAGAAGCCCATAATACTCACTGCCTTGCGAGGTATGTATGCTTAAAAGTATGGGATGGGACAATTGATGCATGATAGTTTGGGCACTAGTGCTTTTTCCCCTACGCTACTTGCTTGGTAACCTATTACCTATGCCAAATTGACTGTGTGCATTGCATATGCAACTATGCTAACATATGCCAGTTTATTTTGTCCCTGAAATGTTCCTAATGAAGAAGGTGGGTATTTGTTGGGGACAAAGTCCAGAAATAGTCCATAACTACTAAAGTTTCCCAATAAATTTTCCTAATTCATTAGGCACATTTATACAATGCTGCAGGACATAGTTCACAATGAGGGTGCATCTTCATTGGGAATTTTTTGGGAACATTGTATCAGATACAAAGGCGCAGGGATTTTGTGCGCAATGAATACTTGTCTTCAGTCTAAAAGTATAAAAAGATATATTTTTTGATCACAATGACTATTTCCGAATTCTCTTATAACAGAAGAGCAATGAACAGTCCTCTATGAACTCAACTCTACAATAAAAAAAAGATGCAATGTTTTATTTCACATAAGCCATAATCCATTCTTCACGCTTTATCTATCAATTTGACCTCATCGCAAATGAAAATAAGCAATTATCTCCCGAGGTAAATGAAACTTACTAAATCTATCTTGAATAAGTGTTGCAATAAATGAAAGTAAATCATAATTGCAACCATCTTGAATTCATACAAATGGGGTTTTTGTGGTGACTGAATTATACTTGTACTGCACACGGCAACTATCAAATTGCCAAATTCCAATAAAATATGAGCCATAGATGTTCAACTGTAGCTAACGCATAAAACTGTACTGCTGATTATCAAGTCCAAATGGGGGAAAGTGTGAAATTGTATGCTACAAGTGTAGAAAAGTAAAATGTAGTCAAGATTCTAACCTATAGTTACGTGAAAGTTGACGTCTCCTTCTGCTGATGGGGCAGATTCTTCGCCCTCCTGGGGTGCTGGTTCGGTCAGGGGCTCCGAGCTAGCTCCCTCCGCGTCAGCAGCGGGCGGTGCAGCATCGTCACCGTTCAGTTTAGCCTCTTCTCCCGTCGCATTATCACCGACCGCCATATCGTCCGACATTGTCAATTACACAAATAACTGTCACAATTTCACTGTCAGAGCACAAACGGACACATAACAAGGCGGTTACGACACCTTAGCAGCCTCCACTGCGATTTATCAACGTTTGTGCGCGTCACAGCGTAGATTTCCCGCTATATTTGTCGTGTAAAAAACTTTCGCTTTGCCAGCGTCAGACACATTTGTCTATCGATATTGTTCAGTCCTAGGTGAGGTTCAATAAATATAACATGAAATAAACACTGAATTACATCAAAATGTAGTAGAAATAGAATAAAATTAGCGCAATTTTACATGCACATCATTTCCAAAAGAAAATGTCGCTCATAAACAACATCCGCCCGTGCGACGCCACTTTGATTGTCTATGATCATTCACTCAAAACTCTTTTGTCTATGTTACGCATGTCACTATACTTTGTCTCTTTTGTTTGTTTACAAAAAGAAAGAGACAAGAAATGTTAGAGGGGCGAACAGACGAGCGGCAGTCAGCGGCAAAATCAAAAACAATTCAAAAACGAAACTACTGTTATACCGCCATCTGTTATTCAGTAGCTGAAGTTTTAGTTCATTTATTCTATAGCAGATGGCGCAGCATTAGAGACGTATTTTTACCCGACTGCCGAGGGTTATGTTATTTTTCGAGGTTAATGAGGGTTATGTTTGAGCATGTTTATATGTATGTGTAGTCAAGAAATTCGTTTTGCCTTAGATATCATATATCTAAATCAACTGTGATACAGCCCAAACGGCTGGCTGGGCGGCTCTAGACATGTGAGGTGTCAATTATATTTTTGATTATATTATATTCGTCTCCACAACGAGAGTGACACTGGCATGACACTGGCTTTATGAAAAATTTGATAAAAAAAATCATAAATTCAAGATGGCGGAATGTTATCGCAAAATCTGGGGGCACGGCAGTGCCCCCGCCAAAGTCGAGCGCAAAGCAAACACTGCCATTTCGAAGCATTTACATCTTTCAAATTACCGCAGTCGGGTTATTGTTCGTCGCACAAGTAGGGCTTAGGTTTTGATAAGGTTTTTGTTTTTCGTATATTAACTTGTTATACATTGCTATACAAGAGGCAGCGTGAGCGCTAAAGATGATGAGCCCTCACCATCAATGAAAAGTTGTAGAAGTTTAATCAATGATAAGAAATATTCTTTTAACCTCTTATTCTAAACCTTAGCTCTACTTGTGCGACGAAAGATTCACACGATAGTCCATATCGACAATTACAAAATCATAATAAAACACAGTCAATTAAAATAGCAAAATATATTTCTTATTCTATACATTTCATTTATTTTTATTCCGTCCACCTTTCTTGGGAGCCTGTGGTTTGCCGAATGTTTTGCCTTTGGGCCCTTTGCCTCCCTTTGGGCCTTTGGGTCCCCCAGGGCCCTTTCCTTTCTTGCCGAAGTTCAGTTTGCCTTTCTGCGCTTGGTTAGCGTCGTAACGGAGTTTCTTCGTATTTTGTCTGTAAACAGAAAGACTTATTTGTTTAGTTTGGGGCGAGATGAATCCATAGAAATCTCATCAGCATGCCTGGGTGCCATATGCATGCAGGTCAGTGCATAAATCACATGACATTGACATAGTGCATGTTTATTATATTGCAACTGATATTTCGATACTTAAAGATAAAAATCATGAGATCGCGCGGTATCAATATATGTGCACATGCATAGTTAATGAAGTCACTTTTTGCGTTTCTCTGGCTGTGTCATAGACACCGCTTCCTCCTAAACCACGCGACGGATTTTAATGCGTTTTGTTTTATAGATAGGCGGGGGAAATGGCTAAAGATAAGCAACGGGTGGAACCGCTGAGCAGACCGCTATTTGTATACATTACCTGCTAACAATGTTCCCTTGTAAGAGAATTAGTTAGTACACAGATATGGAAACTTTTTATTACCTGGATGTGTCAGTGAGGTCTGTTGCGAAGTTGCTCTGCTTCCTCTTGTGTTTGTTGTTTCTTTGTTGCCTGTTACAAAATAGAAACATTTTTTATTAATACCAAACCAATGGTTCTCTATCCATTTGCATAAAAAGAATTGACATAATATATTTTGACACACTGTAATTTAAACTAATGATATTTACGCATGATTCATGTACGCCTAACAGTTTAGGCATAATTTCTTTACGCACAAAAAATATTGCCATAATAGTACATAGGCCTAAAATACAAAACCATAAACTGTCATATCCATAATCAAAATAGGCATAAAAATCTGATGCATTAGAAGAACCCCTAAATTGTATAAAAATAACCTAACCTAACCTTAACTGACCTAATTTAACCTAATATAGGGTGTATTTTTATTAGTGGCGGATCCGTTAAGGGTGTGTTCTGTCAATGAAACTGAACAACTTTCCCCAAGGAACATACGTCGAAATATGAAAAAAAATTTGGCCCTCCCATACAAATTGACCCGGCCGGCCAACACACTTAGTATGGAAAGACCAAAATTTTTTTTCGTATTTCGACCTATGTTCCTTGGGGAAAGTTGTTTAGTTTCATAGACAAAACACACCCTTAACGGATCCGCCACTAATAAAAATACACCCTATATATGTTAAAAAATACTAAACTGACTTACATTTCCTGCCATTTGAACTTAATAAAAAATATATATTATTAGTCCAAAAAAAAATATTGCAAAAGCAATTATGCCAAAATATTGTTAGTATAAAATACAATCGTCTAAAATATGATTATGCCAAGATAAATATTATGGCATAAAATTATTATGTCAAAGCAATGGTAGGTGAAAAAAATGTATGCGAAACATGTTATGCTAAAACATATCAGTGGAAAAAAATTATGCCTGTGAAAGGGATACCCAAACCAATACATTTTTTACCCGACTGCCTCAGAAGGAGGGTTATGTTTTTCGAGAGTATGTATGTATGTGTAGACAAGAAAATTCTTTTTCACGGGCTACAGCCCAAACGTATAGTTGGATTTTGACCTATGAGGTGTCGTTAGATTCGTCTCAGCAGCGCGAGTGACACTGGCTATATAAACAAATTATAGATTCAAGATGGCGGATTTTTACAGCAAAATACTACTTTAAAATTACTGCAGTCGGGTTTTTTTAACACATCTACTTGTTTATTAACAACAACAATTCTGAAGGGTCAAGTGAACTTTCTGCATGTTGACGTCAGGCAGAAAAATCCTTTTGCTACATGATTTTGTGACCCCAAGTGATTTGGGATAAGGGCAGAAAGATCATGATGAAATTAATTATATCAGTGACTCACCCCCTGTTCTGCCTGTCATCGTCATCCTCGACGGCGCGGATGCGTTGCGGCTTCTTCTTGCGCTTCGCCATGCGGGACTGCAGCAGCGCCACCTGGTGGGAAACAAAGGTAGAACAAACCGTCTTAGAAATATCGGGTGAAATTTAACTAGTGACCGATAGCGAATACTCAGAACCAGCTGGTGATAAGGAACAACTTTTCGCAAGGAATATAGTCAGAAATATGAAAAAAATGCAACTCCCATACAAAAATGACGATCAGCTCAGGAGGTCTAAAATTTTATTTGATAATTCAACCTATGTTCTTTGGGGACAGCTGTTCCCTATCGCCAGCCGGTTCAGAATTTTTGCTAGTGAAATTTCACCCAGTAAAGTAGCTTTCTAATAACAATTGTAATTAAAACTTAAAGACCGTAACAAAAGTCGAAAGAATCAAGCCCAGTCTATTATGGATGTTCGTCTATCGCTTGCCTCACTACTTGCAGGCCTCGCATCAAAGCCAAAGTTAAATAATATGAAGTCTAATTATTGCTTAACATTTTGTAACTGAAAATAATTTAATTATTACAGGAGTTCTGAAGTTATTGAATGTTAAATTTAGGTATCGGAAGAGACAAAAGTTCTAAAGTTTGGCTGTATATCGAGTATTTCGTTCTTAAATCGTAATCGTTAGCTATACCGAAGTAAACAGTGCAAAAATGGTTCACACCACAGTCAAATCTTTGACAAAAATACCTAACGGTAGAAAGACCTTTAACAGTTAAGTTAGTTTCCCTGTTTTGTACAACAATTGCCGTAGCTATTCTTCATTAGAATGAGGGATATTACATATTGCTTTAATTTTCGTTTTGAGGCGAGACAATTTCTTAGACCAAAAATGGGCAATCTCCTTTCCAAACATGGGTTAACGGACTTTCTCACTTTGAACTTTCAACCAGCATGATAATAAATAACACATCACGAGTTTTGTTCGAATTAGTAACAATGTAAGAAAAAATTGCCAAATAGTTTTGGTATAAGGATCTTCTTGTTTTATATAAGTTTTGTACTTTATTATTAAACATTGCACAAAAGGTCTAATGCCACGCGGCATTCTCTACCAGCCAACCATTTATCGTGGCTGAAATCAAGGGAAGTAATAATAACGCTACCTTCTCCATTTCCCTCCTGACTCGTTCCTCGGGCGTGTCCTTGGGCTTGTGTTTGGTCTGTTTCTTCCGCTTGCTGGCGCCGTCGTCTTCATCGTCCGAGCCGTCGTGCTTGCGTTTCTTGCCTTTGCCTTTCATTGGCTTATCTGTAAAAAAAACACATTTATCTTATACAATGTGCACGATCATTCATATTTATCTGGGGCGATGATGCAAAAAATCGAGAAATACTCGGTTAGCCAGATACTTTTAAAATAAAAATGAAGAGTTCAAAAGATAGAAGTTTATCTCCACTCCATCTAGCTTTAAATCCAATTTTATTTTTATTCGTGTGGGACGCCAAATCGTCCATTTCGCTTAGATAATGCTGTGTTGACAATGTCATTCTATACAAATTTTACGTTATCTGAGGGAATGACATTGTCATTGTGGCACTATCTGAGTGAATGGACTCTGAAGTCCTTACAACGACAGACATGTGCTCGTTGACCATCTTATAAACACAATTTGAATAAGAATTACAACTTTTTATGTTCTTTGAGACATACCTACGTGTTGTTTCGTTCGTGCGATATTTACCTTTCCCCGGAGCGACAAGCGTCAACCTCTCTTTCTCCTCCCGTTTCTCCTTAGGTGTCTGGAACCACTCCCTCTGCCTCTTCACCTCGAACTTAGGACCTTCCTCTTCCTTCTTGAGGGTGCCTTCCAACTTCTCCGTCTGTTTGGCCATCTTGTTCAGTTGTTTCTCTGCGTATTCCTCGTCGAGAATTAGTTCTGTGGGAATGCAGAAATTATTAAAATAACAGTATGAAAGTTCGAAAGATTGGAGGTGCCTGTTTTCAATTTAGACTTCTTATAAAATAAGGTGCATAAAAACCACTAAAATATAAAGTAATGATTATGGGCCTTACCACATAAAAGTTAGGCGAGCGTTGAACGCGTGTCTAGGGTTTCCTTTGTGTGAAGTTTTATTTTAGACTCGCGTTTAACACTTGTCTAACTTATTTATGGAAAGGCCCCTTGTTATTACACGAAACGAATTTGAGTTTATTTTTATACGTACTGATTTCAGGTTCAAGCCTGGCCAACCGGTCTCGGTACTTGGCGACTATATCGGGCGGTACTTGTCGTGACTTGACAGGCCGCCTCGCTCGCTCATATTAACTTGCACACCTCATCTTTCTAACCCTTTAGTAACAAGTAGAAGCTAAAGCCACCTCGCTCGCTTCACTATCGCCTTGACTAGTTGCCTCTCGTTCTTACTTATGGCTACTTTTGACTAGTTGCCTCTCGTTCTTACTTATAGCTACTTTTGACTAGTTGCCTCTCGTTCTTACTCATAGCTACTTTTGACTATTTGCCTCTCGTTCTTACTTACAGCTACTTTTGACTAGTTGCCTCTCATTCTTACTTATAGCTACTTTTGACTATTGCCTCTCGTTCTTACTTATAGCTACTATTGACTATTTGCCTCTCGTTCTTACTTATAGCTACTATTGACTATTTGCCTCTCGTTCTTACTTATAGCTACTTTTGACTAGTTGCCTCCCGTTCTTACTTATAGCTACTTTTGACTATTTGCCTCTCGTTCTATCTTATAGCTACTTTTGACTTTTTGCCTCTCGTTCTATCTTATAGCTACTTTTGACTATTTGCCTCTCGTTCTATCTTATAGCTACTTTTGACTAGTTGCCTCTCGTTCTTACTTATAGCTACTTATTGAAACAAGAAAATATCCAATAATACTTACTAATCTCTGATTGCCTTGACTAGTTTGCTCTCGTTCTTACTTATAGCTACTTTTGACTATTTGCCTCTCGTTCTATCTTATAGCTACTTTTGACTTTTTGCCTCTCGTTCTATCTTATAGCTACTTTTGACTATTTGCCTCTCGTTCTATCTTATAGCTACTTTTGACTAGTTGCCTCTCGTTCTTACTTATAGCTACTTATTGAAACAAGAAAATATCCAATAATACTTACTAATCTCTGATTGCCTTGACTAGTTTGCTCTCGTTCTTACTTATAGCTACTTTAGACTAGTTGCCTCTCGTTCTTACTTATAGCTACTTTACTTTTGACTAGTTGCCTCTCGTTCTTACTTATAGCTATATAATGAAACAATTAAATGGCTAATATTACTTACTGATCTCAGGTTCAAGCCTGGCCAAGCGGTCTCTGTACTTGGCGACTATATCGGGCGGTACTTGTCTTGATTTGAAAGGGCGTTTCGCTCGCTTCACTAGTTGCCTCTCGTTCTTACTTATAGCTACTTTTGACTAGTTGCCTCTCGTTCTTACTTATAGCTACTTTTGACTAGTTGCCTCTCGTTCTTACTTATAGCTACTTTTGACTATTTGCCTCTCGTTCTTACTTATAGCTACTTTTGACTTTTTGCCTCTCGTTCTTACTTATAGCTATATAATGAAACATGTTTATAGTCTATATTACTCACTAATCTCAGGTTCAAGCCTGGCCAAGCGGTCTCGGTACTTGGCGACTATATCGGGCGGCACTTGTCGTGACTTGACAGGCCGTCTCGCTCGCTTGACTATCGCCTTGACTAGTTGCCTCTCGTTCTTACTTATAGCTACTTTTGACTATTTGCCTCTCGTTCTTACTTATAGCTACTTTTGACTAGTTGCCTCTCGTTCTTACTTATAGCTACTTTTGACTATTTGCCTCTCGTTCTTACTTATAGCTACTTTTGACTAGTTGCCTCTCGTTCTCACTTATAGCTACTTTTGATTATTTGCCTCTCGTTCTTACTTACAGCTACTTTTGATTAGTTGCCTCTCATTCTTACTTATAGCTACTTATTGAAACAAGGATATGGTTAATATGACTTACTGATCTCAGGTTCAAGTCTGGCCAAGCGGTCTCGGTACTTGGCGACTATATCGGGCGGTACTTGTCGTGATTTGACAGGCCGCCTCGCTCGCTTTACTATCGCTTTGACTAGTTGCCTCTCGTTCTCGCTTATAGCTACTTATTGAAACAAGAAATTGGCTAATATTACATACACCAGGCGTCCATGCTTTCTCCCTGTCACTTATGCTTACTTACTTATTACTTTCTTGCTTATAGCTACTTATTGAACCAAGAAAACGGCTAATATTACTTACTAATCTCAGGCTCAAGCCTGGCCAAGCGGTCTCGGTACTTGGCGACTATATCGGGCGGCACCTGTCTTGACTTGACAGGGCGTCCCGCTCTCTCACTATATCTTGCACTATTTACCTCTCGTTCTTACTTACAGCTACTTATTGAAACAAAGATATGGCTATTATTACTTACTGATTTCAGGTTCAAGCCTGGCCAAGCGGTCTCGGTACTTGGCGACTATATCGGGCGGTACTTGTCGCGACTTGACAGGGCGTCTCTTACTATAGCTTGCCCTATTTACCTCTCTTTCTAATAATATAGTAACAAGTAAAAGCTAAAGCCAGCTCGCTCGCTTCACTATGGCCTTGACTAGTGGCCTCTCGTTCTTACTTATAGTTACTTGTTGAAACAAGAAACTGGTTAATATTACTTACTGATCTCTGGTTCAAGCCTGGCCAAGCGGTCTCTGTACTTGGCGACTATATCGGGCGGTACTTGTCTTGACTTGACAGGCCGTCTCGCTCGCTTTACTATCGCCTTGACTAGTTGCCTCTCGTTCTCGCCCGCTAGGGACACGGACACCCCCGCGCGCCCCGCACGCGCCGTACGACCCACCTGAAGGAAATCAAGAATATGAAAAACGGTACAACTGAATCCACTTACTACACGGCCGCAAGCCGAAGAAACCTTGTTTAACAGCTGTCTAAATAATTTTAATAAGCGACATAAAGTCGATTATTATTTGTTGACATGTCTTCCGTAACTTCTAGTATGGGTTTAACAGCTGTCAAATATGGCTGATTTGAGTGGCCTGATTTGAGTTTAAGCAGGTAGTCGATAAACAACTAACGAATCAACATGTAACATTAAAAATACACATGCGGTTCTTGAGAGAAATCGACTGATGGCTGTTGCATTTCGTCAGACAGGTAGATTTGGAAGTAAGATTGTGATGCACGTGAATAAAAAAGGCGTATAAGGATTTACTGCTTCTTCTTCTTTTCGTGTGGGACACCGAGTCGTTCAACGACCCGATGAACCCTGGTGTCAGAGTTTTCAACCGCCTACTGCAATTAGCAGGCCTCTGACATGGTTGTGTAACGACCGCCATCATAGACAGCAACCGGGACCGACGGCTTAACGTGCCCATCCGAAGCACGGAACCATCTTACTTGCGGACAATCAGGTGGTTCAGCCTGCAATGTCCTAACCAGACTGGGAACAAATTCACAAAGTGATAAATATCAACTTTGTGAGTGACCCCACCGGGAATTGAACCCGGAACCTTTGCGTGGCAGGCAGGCATACTAACCACTGCGCCACATCGGCTGTCGGATTTACTGCTGATAGAGGCTGACACCGATCACAAATAAATTGTGTTTATTCCCCGGTGGATTTTATTAAATAAACTTAGAAATTATATTTTCGATATATTCAATACTACCTTTTTGACGAAAACAAGGGACCGTAATGGCAACATTATTGTTTGCGTCTTTTTCATATTCCATGACATTTGAGCAAGATGTCAACAATAATGTTGCCATTTCGGGTCCCCTTCTTTTGAGAACCGAGTAGTACTCACCCTGTGGATATAATGTTCCAACGTTGCTGGCAATGTAAAGTTCAATACAGTTTTGACCCCCGGTATGTCCAATCCTCTGGCCGCTACGTCGGTAGCTACTAACACATCGGCCTGTTCATCCTTGAACCGTTTTAGCGAATCCAAACGTTGGGGCTGGTTTAGGGCGCCGTGTAGTTCTGCTACCTGCGAAAAATAACATACTTAGCTGGAGCATAATTTAGGAAGCATACAAAAATAACCAGCTGGTGAAAAGTGCTTGCTTGTTTATTCAAAAGATGCATTTTTTGCATTTAAAGATAAAATATTTTAGGATCGCGAGCAACGGAAGAAAGGTAAATAGGCCTTTACCTAGCAGTCTATTTCTTCGTGTGGGACACCAAGTTGACCAACGACCAGATGAACGATGATATTAGAGATTTTCAACCGTCTACTGCAAGTAGCAGTCTGGCCTCTGACACAGACTTTAAGATAAAACGAGCTTGCCAAGAATCCCAAAAATACTACAGTTTAAATAAAAAAACAAACAAGAAGAACTAGAGAATTTTAATACATAATAAATCATAATGTTTTTATCACTTTCTTAGTTACCTTGACCCCCAACAACCCCAGGGCTACATGCAGCCTGTGCGCCTGTTTCTTGGTCTGCACGAAGATGACGGCGCGGTCGCGGAACGTACGACACACCAACGCAGCCAATATTGCCTCTCGGTCTGACTCGCGCTCTTTACGAATCCTGTAGAAACATAACCACATAAATAAATAAATAACAAAAGCGGGAAGCGGGTATTCATTGGGGACAAAATCCCTGATACAATGTTCCCGAAAAGTTCCCAATGAAGAAGCACCCTCGTTGGGAACTTTGTGTCACAACATTGTATGATTGTTTTTAGACTTTCGCGGTTGTTTACAACACTTTTATTACTGTTTTGAACAGGATTTTTATCGAGGTAAAAAAACATTACCGCGGTAATAATCCTGTTCAAAGTAATTTAATTAATAATTCTGTTTTTAAAACTTAATTGAAATTATGTATATTTACGCGGTTTACTTGTTGATTATTTGGTAGAAGGTGTAGCCCTCTGCGTTTCGGTTGGTTAAGACAGCCTTCTTCTTGTAGGGCGACAATCACACATGCGCGACCGCCAGTTAATTGAAATTGTTATATTGAGTACGAAAAATAAAAAGTAGAGTAGAGTATGTAGTTTCATTATCAGCTATTGAAGATTCTACTCTGAACAGTTTGACAAGTTTATTCAGAGGCTGGACTTAACGTACCCTACAAAATACGTACTTACTAAGGTACTTACCTAACAAACTCCTGCCTCAGGTTGAAGGCTACATCCTTATTCGAGTCCACAAACAGTTTGACAGGCTTATTCAAGGACACGGCTGCCAAATCTTTCACTTCTTCGCTCATGGTGGCCGAAAACAGCATGGTTTGTCGCTTGGCGGAACACTGGCGGATGATCTCCTTCATTTGTTCGGCGAAGTATTCGTCTAACATCCTGTGGAATAAGACGATTATTGAGGTCAGGTTAAAAATAATCTTAACTTACCTAAAAAGGCGCTGTCACTTTCTGTCAAATAATTTTAGAAAAAAACAGGAGATGATCAAGACTTTAGTCTTCTAATTTGACTTATATTTCAAAATAAGGCGCGGTGAAAACAATGGCAACTAAATTGACTAGAAATTGCGAAGAACCCGTTGACATAATTAAAAATATTGTATAAGTTCTTTATCGCAAAGTAACATAGGTACGACGGCAGGTGCTTACTAGCCCCATTTGACGCCCATAATACAAATCAATTCGCACAAAAAAAGCAATAAACATATTGAGTATTCAAAGAATCACAAAGTGTAATTTATAATTTATAAGTCAACTACTACTACTACAGCCACAATAGTCCAATGTTGGGCAAGGGTTTCTCACAATCGGGTTAGCGAGCGCTTTGCAAGACGTTGTGCTCGCAGAGAACGCTGCTGCCCATTCCCTGGATCCATCCCTTAGTAGTCTTGTACGACACCCGTAGGTAGAAATAGGGTGTTGCTATTCTAAGCCGTCCTCACACGACAATTACCTGTCAGCTTCGTCCAAAACAAGCACCTCAATAGAGTGCAAACTGAACGACTGTGTGTTCCGCAAGTGGTCGATCAGACGACCCGGTGTGGCGATTACAATATCCGGGTTTTGTCTCAAGATGGCGTCCTATACAAAAAGAAAATATTAAGGCGGCTATTCATTGGGAACATTTCGGGGCCAAAGTCCCGGGACATTGTATATAGTACAAAAATACCCCAATAAATGTTCCCAATGAAGACGCATTTATACAATGTTACAGAACAAAGTTTTACTGTAAGAGAACTTTACGGGAACATTGTTCCGCTACATTGTATCAGATACAATGTCCCGGGGATTTTGTCCCAAATGAATAGTTGGGCACGGACAAATAGGTATTGGCATTTGCCGCAAGCTCCCTAGATTAGATACCTATTACCTACGTCAAATGTATTATGATTATATGAGGTTCAATAGTGTTATCACTGGCGTTTTGCTACTGATGGACAGAGAGGTTGTGTACTGACTACTGCCAACCATTTTAACTGTTTAGGTGCTCTATCTAGCTTGCTAAAATATACTCTAAGGTTAATTTTCTATTTCCTATGGCGCTACTTACTTGATATTTGACATCCAGACCTCCAATAGACAGACCGACAGTCACTGAGGTGTACTGTGCCAGTTGCCGAGTTACTTGGTGCACCTGACAACAGAAAAAAAAACAAAACATTATAGTAAGACTCAGATTTCAAGGAATACTTCATAAACTAAAATGAACTGGAGACTAGTACCTAACCTAACTCCAGTACAATCCAGTTCAAAATCGCACTAAGTCCTCTTTTATTTTATATGTTGTAAAAACAATTGTATTAAAAAATATTAAAGTTCAGAATTCAACTGTCACAATATTTGATTCAGGTACATCTTGAACTGGACCGTTTTGGACTTAGGGATTTCGGCTAATGGCCCCTTTAGATTTTACCTGTGCTCCCAATTCTCTAGTGGGTACGAGTACAAGCACTCTGGTAACTCTATCGCTGCCCGCGACTTTGTACAGTAGTCTCTCCAATATTGGTAACATGTACGCTGCAGTTTTACCCGTTCCTGTCGCTGCACAAGCACACAGATCTTTTCCTGGGGACAAACAATACTTGTAAAAGGCGACGTAGACTTTATGACCTAGGCTACAATATTTAAAGACCATGTTCAACCTTATGATGGCAGTAATAACTACGATAGCATCCCCAATGAGGGTAGACGTCAGGTAAGCGACCAGTCGTAAAATTAAGCCAAATCTTTTTGCAACATGATTTCGTTCTCTAACAAAACATGTTGCGCCGACTCCAAGTTATTTGGGATAAGGCACGGACGTATTTATAGCTTTGACAAGGGGGGTGCTTTAGCCGCTGTAAAGACAATCCCACCCAAAACATAAATGTGAAAGGCTGCCAAGTTCGATAATATTGGAATGCTTCGCCTATAAAAGAAGTGAGATCTAAATAAGTACCAAGTTCCATACACAGACCTCAGTTAAAAATAGTTACAGGAATGCACACTTGATTTTCCGCAGTTTGGAAAGTAGATTCTGAATAAATATCATATTAAATACCTAAAATAGTTAGTCATTACAAAGAACAGAAAAAAAACGTCATAAGGAAACTGCTGTAAAAACAGGTTTGCATTTTCGTAAGTATTAGAATTTTAGGTATTTAATATGATATTTATTCAGAATCTACTTTCCAAACTGCGGAAAATCAAGTGTGCATTCCTGTAACTATTTTTAACTGAGGTCTGTGTATGGAACTTGGTACTTATTTAGATCTCACTTCTTTTATAGGCGAAGCATTCCAATATTATCGAACTTGGCAGCCTTTCACATTTATGTTTTGGGTGGGATTTCATTTATTTTTGTAAGGTTTATTTTAATTTTTTCTTATGATTAAGTTAGTTAAGGAAATGTCTCATTTATACTAATTTTCAGATTTTTGAATATGGACTATATGGACTATGCTTCTTACAAAGAAATGGACTAGTTCTTTTTATTAAATTTTTCTACGTTTGCGTGGCAAAGGAAACTTTTTTGTTTTGTCATTTTGTATGCTGTCTTGTACGACTGACACGCTAGAGCGCATTGCCCATTCAATATCTTGGATTTTTTTTACACGTTTTCTATTTACTGATAAGCTTGCCAAGTCAGGGCGGTATAATGTACGTAGCCGGATATATTCAATTTTTACTTAACATAACATAACATTACAGCTACAACAGTCCACTGCTGGACATGGGCCTCCCCCTATTGGGGGGTATTGCCATACTCATCACGCTTGGCAGGCGGATTGGCGAGGATTCCCTGGATGAGTATCCCTTAGTCACTTTTTACGACACCCACGGGTAGAATTGGGGTGATGCTATTCTAAGCCGGCATCACACGGCATAGCAATTACAGCAATTTTTACTTTATTTTGACTAAATTACAAACCTTCGTAACGAATTTTAGGTCGGTACGACCATTGGAAGATATAGATAAATTTTTTGTTTTAGTTCCTTAGGGGTATGAATTTTCACCTTCATTATTTTTAAAACCGACTCACACTTGGCCATTTTCAGATTTTTTCCTTTACCTTGACCTAAAGACCTACCTCCATGCCAAATTTCAAGTCAATACGACCATCGGAAGTGGTCTAGGTTTTTGATGAGTGAGTGAGTGAGTCAGTCAGTCAGTCAGTCAGTGAGTGTATAGTAAAAATAGCGATTTTCTGACGTCAATATCTCAAGACCTACAATAGGTACATTAATGAAATTTTGTATTTTAGATAAGTAAGTAGATCTCAACAGATACTAGAAATTTCATATGCGTAGATAAAATAGATTTTGAGTTATAGGTAGGTCGAACTTGGCCCGAAATGGTTCGTGTAATATAACCCACGGCCGGTGTGTCGGTTCTTTGCTCGAACTTGGCGGACACACTGCCGTGTGTCTAGATAATTAAACCTATCATTTTCAAATTAAACAAAGCTACCATATGTATAACACGTTAGCGCATTGATAGATAATATCGGCAGCACAGCAGACTACCCATTTAAGAGATCAACTAACACTTACAGCTTTTTTTTAGCTGCTTATCAACAGAAAATCGCGATTTTCATTTGAAATGGTGTATCTGTTACCGGCCAAACCCGATTTTAGGATAAACCAGTTTTTCCTAGGCCAAAGTACTTTATCCTACATGCGATTGGATAAACCGGTTTGGACTAGGATAAAATAATTTGTCCTAAGGCCGATAGGGTAAATTAGTTAATCCTAGGCTGAACTAGTTAAGCCTAAAATGAATAAGTAGGTACACTTCAGGATAAACTGGTTTGGCTTAGTTAAAAATGTTTAAGGCTACAGGGACGTAGCTCTAGAGGGTAAAGGGTAACGTCGGACATGCTGGAGATATTAGACACCTTGGAGGCTCAAACAACCTATAGGGTGAGGGGGTAGCATCGGACACCCTGAAGACTCGAACGCCCTGGAGGGACGCCCTACAGTGAGGCATAACGTACACCCTGGAGGCATCAAACACCTGTGAGGCTCGAACGCCCTGGAGGGTGGAGGGTTGCCTGCCGTAAGGGCTCCCACAGGCCAGCGACAGTCACTTGTGATGTGACAGTCCTCCAGGGCATCGGAACCTTCAGTGTGTCCGATGCTACACCCCACCTTCTAGGGTGTTTGAGCCTCCAAATCTCCAGGAGAATCCAACGTTACCCTTTACCGTCTAGAGCTACGACACTGTCGCCTTAAACATTTTTAACTAAGCCAAACCAGTTTATCCTGAAGTGTACTTATGCATTTTAGGCTCAACTAGTTCAGCCTAGGATTAACTAGTTTACCCTATCGGCCTTAAGACAAATTAGTTTAGCCTAGTCCAAACCGCTAATCGCATGTAGAATAAACTACTTTGGCCTAGGAAAAACTAGTTTATTCTAAAATCGGGTTTGGCCGGTAACATATCAATCTTCTTTCTGTTGATCAAAAGGACATGAATGGGGGGTGCCCGCGCACCCAAAACACCCCCCTTATATACGCCCATGGGATAAGGGCAGGAAGATGATGATTCAATACATAAAATGAAATAAATACATACATAAATCACGCCTATATCCCTTGCGGGGTCGGCAGAGCATAACCGATTGTGAATACAGCTGTCTGACAGAAGTTTGAGAGTGTGATTTAGAAGACTGTGTATCACCATGAGGACAGATTGTCAGCCCGTCGCCTAAAATTGCAATACACATCAACTCTCGAATCCCTTAGTCGCTTATGACACCCACTCTAATTACTCCTAAACCAAGCAATGGATTTCGATGCGGTTTTTAATTGATAGATGGATTCAAGAGGAACGTATATGTAAATAACACATGCCAGGAAAATCCTTTTTCCGCGGTGAAATGAGTTGCTGTGTGTGAAACCACTATTGGGCCGATAGATACTTTATAAAACTAAAAATCTTTGTCTCATTTAGTTCAAACACAACACTTACCAAGTAAAGCCACAGGAATAGTGCTAGCTTGTATAGGAGTGGGGTGCACATAGTTAAGTGCACCGATAGCCTTAAGTAATGGTCGGGAGAGGTTCATCATGTAGAACGAAGCATTCTCATCATACGGAGGTGGCTCCTCAAAGAAGTCAGAGTCATATTCTATTTGTACACCTTCTTTTTTCTCATCTGATTCTAGTTCCTGTAATAGAGGTTTACTATCATAACTACAAGTATCTACAAACAGTAGTTGCAAACACATACAATGTTTTACCATCAGAAAGTAATGAAAAATATGAATTAAATATTATGATTACCTGGAGTAGTAGCTTGCACTACTATAGACTTTTTATAAGTAAGCAGTGATTTATAATAATATTTGTTGTACTATTGTACCTATTTTTCAGAGCATTGCTTGGCTTTTTATTTTATAGTGCTTTTTGAAAATATGTAACCTAGATAGATCAACTTATTAGCCCAAAATGTCTTACATAGAAAATTTCATACAAATTGTTTAAGCAGTTCTAAGAATTTTTGCTAGTTTAAAGGTTTTTAGATAAAATAAGATAGTGTTTGTGCACCCACCTGTTTTAACTTTTGTTTTTTTGAGAGTTTCTTGTCCTTAGTTTTGATCTCATCCTTTTTAAGCTCATCATCTGATATTTCTAATTCATCCACATTGCCATCTGAAAAATAAAATAAATTATAAGGGTCACAAAATAGGCACATGTAGATGTTGCATTGCGCAAAACAGCCCATACTACCATTACTTTACCAAGGAATGAAGATTAAGTGATCATTTGACAGAAAATGATATAGTAGAGAAACAAAACTTTATATATTATACTAGAAAATAAACACTTATTTTAATATTCGATTAGAATAATGCAGTCCAACCTGCATCTCAAACAGTAATCTTTGTTATTTTTTTAGTGAAATAAACATAAAAACAGATTATTTAAATAGCTGTGCGCATGCTTACGGTCATCCTCAACATCTGAGTCTGTGTCTACGTCCTCTGCGTTGCCATAGACCTTGACTTGCGCCCGCCGCTTGGCAATCTTCTCATCAATTGTCCGCTTCACATTTCTCCGCACATACTTGTTTAAATCGTCCCAAGTGTTCTGCAATGCAAACAAAATTGAATTGATGAATTTATGTCATTATAACTAATAAGATTTATATTACAATTTCGGGTCTTTCATACCTTGTTGTATTCCTCCACAGATGACACAAATTGAAATTTAGGATTGAAGTCTGCCTTCCTCTTCACTTTTTGCTTTGATGGTTGATACTACAAACAAAAAGTTATATATTTAATATTTATTTCAGCTTAATTATACACTAATTTTAGATAAAAACGTGAAATAAAACACAACAAAACAACACGTTACAAACCTCGATCTCTTCGTCCGAATCTTCGGAAAAATTCTCCACTTCCTCACCATCGTTGATGGTTTTTATAAACCCAGGAAATCCCTCTATTTCCATCGTTATTAGGGACAATTATTCAACATACATAACGTCCTGAAAACTGAAAATGTATGAAATCAAAACTTTGCTTATTTTATTTTGAGGTTATCTTTCAAACTCACATGTAGTTAGTAATCACGTTTCATTTCACGCACGCAATGCATTGTGAGACATTTGTAAATAAAAATATCTATTACTCTAGTATTTTCGGCACATAGATCGTTGCTTCTAGATAATTTATAGTTATTACATTTTTGATTTACTTTTTTAAAGTGTACTAAAACCTGACTGACGACCCTAAAAGTTCTCTAGTGGATCTGCGTATAAAGGAGCTAACTTTCGTTTAGAAATTAGTAATTCTTTCACCGCACCAATACCGCACCCGTGTCGGAAGTGTCTATATAGCGGGGCGCCCCGCTCGATAGTCATTTAGGCTATTCACCGGGGCGCCCTGCTGAATAGCGCTTTGTCTATTGGATAGGCTATTGAGCGGGGCGCCCTGCTAAATAGCGCTTTGTCTGTAGTTTGGCTATTGAACGGGGCGCCGCTCCGCCGTTATTTCGACTCGTATGTAAGTATCATGACAGCCGATGTGGCGCAGTGGTTAGTATGCCTGCCTGCCACGCAAAGGTTTCGGGTTCAATTCCCAGTGGGGTCACTCACAAAGTTGATATTTATCACTTTGTGAATTTGTCCAAAGTCTGGTTAGGACATTGCAGGCTGAACCACCTGATTGTCCGCAAGTAAGATGGTTCGGTGCTTCGGATGGGCACGTTAAGCCATCGGTCCCAGTTGATGTGATGCTATGATGGCGGTCGTTACACAACCATGTCAGAGGCCTGCAATTTGCAGTAAGCGGTTGAAAAACTCTGACACCAGGGTTCATCGGGTCGTTGAACGCCTCGGTGTCCCACACGAAAAGAAGAAGAAGAATTGATTTAGTAAATCTATGTTTGTTTGATCTAGCCAATACCTACTGTCGACAGTAGATATTGTCTTACTAGAAAAAACAGACGCCAGTAGTCCACACTAATCCTTTCTCACCCATCCCCATCACTTAATCATCACATCCTCACCCATCTTCATCACATCATCACCCAACCTCATCACTGCTCCGTACTTATAGCTACCATGATACCTACATACGAGTCGAAATAACGGCGGAGCGGCGCCCCGGTCTATAACCAAACCACAGACAAAGCGCTATTTAGCAGGGCGCCCCGCTCAATAGCCTATGCATAGACAAAGCGCTATTCAGCAGGGCGCCCCGGTGAATAGCCTAAATGACTATCGAGCGGGGCGCCCCGCTATATAGACACTTCCCACCCGTGTCATATTCGTATCGATTTGTTTTTGAACGAAACTCTAAATGTCAAATTTAGTGATGTACTTAAACATTTTTTTCTTATCGACTAAAACTTGGGACAACCCAAGAAAAGCTTGTGTAATGGTACAGCTTAAAGTTTTTTATTTTATTTTATTTTATTTTATCTTTATTAAAGAAACCAACAGCTTACATTTTTAATAAATAACATACTTGACAATAATTTTGCAACGCCAATAAAAGGTTTCTACATTAAATCGTTATATAAGTTGATTTATTGGACCGTAGGTGCTGCAGGATATAGCTGATATTGAGCTTGGAATTTTAAACGCACTACCACTGCGCTACATCAGCCTAACAGCCTTCAGCCAATAGATGGCGTTAAACCAAATGCACGTTAGATGAAAGGATTTAAAACTATTTCTACTCTACGATCCTGCTTAGTGAATGTGGATTTTCCTTGCTCATCAAACTGACTACTTACTATTGACTTAGTTGTCATGCATGTACTAAATAATCGTCGCCAATAAAGGTCAGCGCCATCTATCGAGGAACTTACTAACTAACTACTACTTACTACTAATTTTTACTTTTTAATAGCTGCTGTAAAAATAGGCCTCATTGTGATTGATAGTGTTTTAATGGCATTTTTAGTAAAGGTTAAAAAAACGTTAACAAGAAAATTTCCGTATTTAAAAATACAGGGTGTTAATTTAAATGCCGTGTGATGCCGGCCTAGAATAGCATCACCCCAATTCTACACGTAGGTGTCGTAAAAAGCGACTAAGGGATAATTATCCAGGGAATGGGCAGCAGCGTTCCCTGTGAATTAAACATCTTGCACTGCGCTCGCCAATCCGCCTGCCAAGCGTGGTGAGTATGGCAATACCCCCCAATACGGGGGAGGCCCATGACCAGCAGGACTGTTGTTACCTGTAAAGGTAAAGGTAATTATTTAAATACGTGCCATAGCTCCAGGGTAGGTTTAGTATCGATAAAGGATGTCTTTAAAATATTTATAAATTCCAGCCAAAAATATTTTTAACCTAGATTTCATTTTTAAATAACCTATTTTTTTTTGGAAGAATTAATTTTATATCTTTTGTAGTTTAGAGAGTGCTGATACAAGCACTTTTACTCAGTCAACTTTGAGTTTGAACTAATCTTGGTTGAAATATAGGCATTTCAGTAAAATTTCGGGTAAGTTAAAAAAAATATCCATGATTTTTTCAATATTTTTCACAGAATCCTTTAGCAATACTAAACCTAGGGTAGGTTAAAGCTATTTAAATTAACACCCTGTATAATACTGACGACCACAACATGTTGCAACGTAGGGGTTTCATCATTTTATGATTCGTCTTTATCGATACGATAAAACATTTCGAACTAACGAACATCACTTCAGTTATTGGTTTCGTTTCGTGAACTTTCGTGTCATGTCATCCATCACAGGTGTGTGATGCGAGAAAATTTGTTAAAATTCGCCGAAATTTAACTGAAAATGGCAGACCAACAAATGATTCACGATGATATTAAACTGTGAGTATTCAATAACATGTATTAGTTGCTATCTGCGGCTGAGCCAGGGAGAAATCAACGCTGGAAACTCGAAGCTGTTTACGCGCAATCTGTTTTCAAGATTTTACTGAAACCCGCAAAGTGTTTTCAATTTAAATTTCGTATAGAATTCGCTATACGACTTGTCTTTCCCTTGAACAATAGTAACAGCGGTTACTTGCTCAATTAGAACTTCTATTCTCGACATCATACAGCTGGTATTTACCTTGTAGTTTTGTCTGTTTGCGTAGTCCTCCTGGTGATTGATAATAATTGGGGGTTACGTCATTTTGACCTGAGAACTATGCACTGATTAGAAATAATTACAATCAGCCAAAGTCAAGGTGTTGTGTTTTTGATTTCCAAGGACTTTTTCCTATTGGAACCATAAAATTGATTTTGATTATTCTGCTAATATCTTTAGTAATAATTAGAATTCCCCTAGCTTACTACCCTGACTCTCACATATTTTATATTGATGCTACAGATAAACTCCAAGTAGGTACATTATTTGTACATTGTTTGTGCCGTGTTGTGTATTAATTAATACCTAGACTTTGGTCAGCATTAACTATATCAACTATTAGCATAATTTTGATGAGTCTATGTGCTAGTTTTCATTCATTATTAACTTATTAGTCAAAAATTTAGTAAAAGATATAGTAATTTATTTAGATTACTTTTTAGATGGCAAAATTGGGCTCTATAAGTTTTCCAAACATTTATTTGCTTCTTGGTAGCTGTGAGGTGGATATAATTTTTCTTTAGTCTGTTTTCAGGACATCACTTTTAGTATGAAATATAACACATAGGCAGAACCCCTCTACTAAATTGTATTTCATAATTTGTGGAACCCTTAAAAACTTCTGCTATTCAGGTCTATGAGGTTTTCTTGTTGCACACAATAGGATAGAGATTAATTGCATTTTAATTAAAAATCTTAATCTTAGTAAACATATTAATACCTACAAGAGATTTGAGATTTTTTGCTTAAATTTTTAAAGTATATTTTAAAAACGAAACAATTAGAATAATCTACTTTTGGAATTATGCAATGTTTCAAAACTTTGTCCCAGAAATGTTCCCAGATGAATACCCTTGAAGGTTGATACAAAGAAGCTTTATTAAAATCCACTGATATACAGAGAAATAACAATATTTTTTATTTATTCCCAGGTATACAACATCAGACAAGTTCTACTTGGAGCCAACCATTAACCCATGTAAGATCATGGTCATAGACCGGGTCTCTGGAGTTGCCACTGTTGAAGGTGAATAGAAATAATAAATAAAATAAAATTAAATGGAAATACTACTTGTCTTAAAATACTATTGCCACATTTGGCACTTCATTATCTACTTCCTAGTTATTCCAAGCACTTTCTTTGGTTGGGGATGGTGCAACATGTTTTGTTAGAACACAAAATCATTTAGCAAAAGGATTTCGCTATGTTTTATCGCCGGCCGCCTGCCTGACGTCAACCCTCTTTAGGGCCGTATCACCACCACCATGCAGTTGACTATAGTTGGCAGATAACAGCCTAGGTCAAAAACTCTACATCGCCTTTTACGAAACACCCTGAGAGGACACTCCCTGGGGTGGTAGTATTCTTAGCTGGTAATATATGGCTGTCATATGTAACTTAAACAAAAGTAGCAGCAAATCAGCATCTGAAGTTGACTTTGGTTTCTTATTATTATGTTTTTGACATAGGAGCAATATACTAATAATGGCCTTAAATTTTCCCAATCTGTTGTCCTATGTGGCCGGAATAACCAAATAAAGGTAGAAAAGAAACTGATAATAATGACATCTATGAATTTCACATTACCCTTAACTATAGTGTGTTAAAAACTCAAGTTTTACCTTCCATGTTAACCACTCCTAGTATTTAAGCACCTATTATAATATGCGTGCGTCAGTTCGGACAATAGTTACAAAGTTAAAGGACGTTTAGCATGCATACACCCTGCCTAAAATAGAATCACCTGAATATGATAGAAGGATGCTAATAACACTTTTTGCAAATAAACTGATTTGATCATTTGAGCCATTTGCAGGCGGGTATTCATTGGGAACATTTCGGTAACAAAGTCAGTCCGCGACATTGCAGTTCCCCTATAAATGTTCCTAATGAAGTCGCGCCTTCAATACAATGTTTCGGAACCAAGTTCCTAACGAAGGTGCATCTTCTTTGCGAACTTTGTATCTAATACAAAGTTTCAGGGATTTTGTCCCTGATGAAATCACCTTAAATATGCTTTTTAATTGTTATACAGGGTGTAAGGGACGGTGTACCGAAAACTTTGCAGGCGTGATCAGGCGAGAAAAAATTCGCTTTGTATGGGAGGTCGGGAATTTTTTCTCGTTTCCCAGCATTGGTTCCATAGTAAAAGTTGTTCAGTTTCATAGTCTGATCACGCCTGCAAAGTTTTCGGTACACCGTCCCTTACACCCCATATATCTAGTTGTTGTTTTTTGAAAAACAAGAAATGTTTACTTACCAACAGATGTGAACTCCGTACGCATCCCGATCCCGCCGAACGCGTACAAGCCAGTATGCGGCTTTCTCGGTTCCATCAGGCTCATATCCGGATTGTACCTGGTTGTGGCCAAATACAGGATACTGGTAAAACAACCATACCACTTACTCTTGGATATGTAGTTTTAAACAAATTTTTGTTTATATCCCCAAAAAACCTGCGTAATTTTCAACAGCAAATAAAAAGAAATGGCTACCGTTTTTGAAATAAAAATGAAAAACTATTATTGAAATTTCTTAGATGTTTACACAAAAAGATATTATTGAATTTTTACTATTTCTAACAATACTTATCCATCTTTGAACTTTGAAAAGCTAGAAATTTAAACATTTACTAAGGTGTTTATTGTTTTATCTGCAGGTGGGCAAGATAAATGGGCATGACATCTATGAGTTGGCCGGCGTCGACATCATACCCTACAGCCGCTCCAACACGCATCTCACTAACAAGCAGGTAAAGCAAAATAATTCTTGTAGGTGTTTTGGATTGCATACAGATTGACCACTATCTATTTCCTCTATGTCACTACTGTGATTAATCTGCAAAGCATCGGTATAAGAAATGTGTTGATGGCAACTCATGATAAAGCTGAAGCTTACCTAGAAGTCTTAAATACAGGACACTGGTCTTTACAACCACGGTAAAGAAACCTGTTTGGCGCCACCGTACGCCATTACGCTTACGCATACGCAGGCAGTGTGCAGCGCCTTAAACAATCCCATACGATAAAACGTCATTTCTACGCGCGTAATGACGTCATGACTACGTGCACGTCACGCATACGGTAGTGAGTGAACTTAGCGTAGGTCCGATCAATTGGCCAGTTATGTGGCCAGTTTAGAAATCGCCTTTTTTGCAAATTGACATATAAATGCATCTCCCTAATATAATTCTGCTCCACAGATAGAGGACAACAAGACATACGAGAGCATGCTTCGCTACGCTCTGGAGACGCCCGGCATCTACTTCTCGTACGGCTACGATCTGACACATTCCACACAGCGACTCTACTCCGTCGCTCCTGATTTCCATAAGGTATTTTCTAATTTATTCAAACAATGCAAAATATTAATGTGTTTTGCTAGTTTAGAATGTAATTCAAGCGCGCCACACACCGCCTCCTTATGCAGGACGTATACGTGCGCGTGATCACGCGCGTACCGGTTGGAATGTATGGGATTGTATGAGAGGCCGCACACTGCATGCGTATGAGTGTGAGTAATCAGTAGTTTTCTGTATAGTTGTATGTTTTTAGACTTAAGCTCGCCGTGTGGTGCCGGCTTATTTTATTTATTAAGTTACATTATAACTTCTCTGTGGGTGTCGTAAGAAGCAACTAAGATATTTGAGAGTTGATGTGTATTGCAATTTTAGACGACAGGCTAACAACTATTGCCACTATGGTAATACCTGGTAATACACAGTCTTCTGAATGACTCTCAAATTATTATCAGACGACATGTAAATGGCCGTTTCTTACAGCCGTTTACGCTCTGCCTACCTCGCAAGGGGTAAAGGCATGATATTTATATGTATCAGTGGCAAAGTGTATCATTTTAACTAAGGTAAGCCGAAGCGAAAAATGTACTAACTTACTGAAAGTAGTTTGATTTGGGAGTATGGATTTCTAAATGAAAGGGGAGCCGATGGGAGTCGGCATCTATGGACCTTTTGCAACTGGAATGCATGTAGATTCTTCAAAAAAGAAAATAACGCCTGTGCTGAAACCACCTGGATCCGTGGGCTGCTGGATTAGGTGCGTGGTTTTTGGAAGTAAATAAAATCCAACTTATTACGTCCAATTCTTTATTGACACTGTGTCAGTAGAAGCAAAAAGCGGCCAAGAGCGTGTCAGACACGCTCACAAATAGGGTTTCGTAGTCAGTCAACGTTTAAGTATCTTTCAGCGTTACAAAGTTAATTTTGTTGCTCGTTTGTTTGCAGCTGTATGGTTACCAACCGCAAATTGAAAAACTTTAATATTTTCTTAATCTTAAGTGGTACAGTATTCGTTATAGTTTTCATGGTAATTTCATATTAATTTTTTTACATGCATACTTTAGAAGTTACAGCTGGAACAAATTATGGCTCAAAAACGCCCCATTTAAAAGCAAATATCTCGAGACAGAAACATTTTAGAGAATTTGTTTCAAAGAAACCTCCCCTTAATTTTAAAAGACCTATTCAACGATACCCTACTCAATATTACAGGTGGAAAAAAATTTTTTTGCCCCCCTTTCACACGTATGGTAAGGGGGTCCAAAAAATAATAAAAAAAAAAAAAATCTTAACATTTCTAAATTTGGATCAACACGATCTATCTTTACACCAAATTTGATGTCGATTGCTCCAAAACTGACGAAGTTATGAGGGCCCTGCATACAGACAAACAGACAGACAGACTTACCGAAATGATAAGGGTTTCTAGTAAACTACGAAACCCTAAAAATTACATACAATAGTCATAGAAAATACATAAAACGGCCATGGCATCAGAAGAGGTGCGGTTCCGCACAACGCCCATTACCTACCCTAATCTAAGTTTGTTGTTTCCCAGATGTCGCTACACTCGCGCGCGCACCCCAGCTTCCTGTGGAACGGGTTCCTGCTGCGCGACTACTCCGCACCGCAGTTTGGCCACTTCGCGCTGCCGCTCATACAGGGCTGTATCCTTTACAACACTTCTCACTTGATACTAAGTAAAACACATGATTGTGTCACGGCATGGCCATCTACACCGCAACAAGGGATACATTTAGTGTCTCGACATACTACGACCGAAATTACGCGACGGAATACGGCGCAATTACGCCAACAATGTTATTTGCATTACGGATGACACACTTCAGCCGAAAATCTGTTCGCCGAAATTCCGTCGCCGAATTTCGGTCCAAAGTAATTCTGCGTGATTTGTACGTGATTTCGGCGCTTATAGTGTGTCATCCCAACCGAAAACGCTTAAAACTGACGGAACGGAATTCAGGCGCCGAATTTCGGCCGTAGTGTGTCTACACACTTAAAGGTGTAAAAGTTGCAATATCAGTCATAATTTGGCAGATAATACGATAAAGTTTGCCGCGAATGCCATTTACACTCAAAATGAAAACTCGCTGCATTCGCGGCCGTATTGCGGTCCCTTTCTCACTTGAGTTTTATGGCTTTTCGACCATAGCGGATTTGAACTGCTTCTTTGAAAAATTCTCATTCGAGCAAAGTAGTTTTTCTTTAAAGAATTTAACTTTAAATGCGAAAGATAAAATACACTTTTTTTGCAAAGCATTGACTACTGCTTCAGATCTGCAAGATATTGCTTTCACGAGTGACTTTAAGCTCGTTTGCGTCAATATTTGAAAAAGGTGTCTATACTTTCTTGAACACTTAATTTATCCTTGACCAACCCATACAGTCGTGTCAATCAACAAGGCAACAGTGAACGGGCATCAGATTACTTGGTCGGTGGTGTCTAGAAGAAGCGTCAACCGCGCCGGCACCAGGCATTTTATGAGAGGCGTCGACGCACAGGTATGGTTGCTTGACTAACCTATACAGTCGTATCCATAAACAAGGCTGCTTGACCAACCTATACAGTCGTATCCATAAACAAGGCTGCTTGACCAACCTATACAGTCGTATCCATAAACAAGGCTGCTTGACCAACCTATACAGTCGTATCCATAAACAAGGCTGCTTGACCAACCTATACAGTCGTATCCATAAACAAGGCTGCTTGACCAACCTATACAGTCGTATCCATAAACAAGGCTGCTTGACCAACCTATACAGTCGTATCCATAAACAAGGCTGCTTGACCAACCTATACAGTCGTATCCATCAACAAGGCTGCTTGACCAACCTATACAGTCGTATCCATAAACAAGGCTGCTTGACCAACCTATACAGTCGTATCCATAAACAAGGCTGCTTGACCAACCTATACAGTCGTATCCATAAACAAGGCTGCTTGACCAACCTATACAGTCGTATCCATAAACAAGGCTGCTTGACCAACCTATACAGTCGTATCCATAAACAAGGCTGCTTGACCAACCTATACAGTCGTATCCATAAACAAGGCTGCTTGACCAACCTATACAGTCGTATCCATAAACAAGGCTGCTTGACCAACCTATACAGTCGTATCCATAAACAAGGCTGCTTGACCAACCTATACAGTCGGATCCATAAACAAGGCTGCTTGACCAACCTATACAGTCGTATCCATAAACAAGGCTGCTTGACCAACCTATACAGTCGTATCCATCAACAAGGCTGCTTGACCAACCTATACAGTCGTATCCATAAACAAGGCTGCTTGACCAACCTATACAGTCGTATCCATAAACAAGGCTGCTTGACCAACCTATACAGTCGTATCCATAAACAAGGCTGCTTGACCAACCTATACAGTCGTATCCATAAACAAGGCTGCTTGACCAACCTATACAGTCGTATCCATAAACAAGGCTGCTTGACCAACCTATACAGTCGTATCCATAAACAAGGCTGCTTGACCAACCTATACAGTCGTATCCATAAACAAGGCTGCTTGACCAACCTATACAGTCGTATCCATAAACAAGGCTGCTTGACCAACCTATACAGTCGTATCCATCAACAAGGCGACAGTGAACGGCCATCAAATAACTTGGTCGGTGGTGTCTAGAAGAAGCGTCAACCGCGCCGGCACCAGGCATTTTATGAGAGGCGTCGACGCACAGGTATGTTTCCTTGGCCAATCTATACAGTCGTATCCATAAACAAGGCGACAGTGAACGGGCATCAAATTACTTGGTCGGTGGTGTCTAGAAGTAGCGTCAACCGCGCCGGCATCAGGCATTTTATGAGAGGCGTAGATGCTCAGGTATGTTTGCTTGACCAACCTATACAGTCGTATCCATAAACAAGGCGACAGTGAACGGGCATCAAATTACTTGGTCGGTGGTGTCTAGAAGAAGCGTCAACCGCGCCGGCACCAGGCATTTTATGAGAGGCGTCGACGCACAGGTATGTGGGATTTCATTATTCTTTGCCGTGTGCTTTGAATAACTTCACCTATTTCACACATTTTTCACATATTTTTCCCGTTGGTGTCATTTGACGGTTGATGTGTATAGCAATCTATTAAAAACCTTCATATGCAATATTTCCCGTTTGCAAAATGTCCTATCATCGCAAAACGTCTCCAACTTAAACTCAAAATTATTTATTGAACATAGGATGCAAATAATTTCACTTATTGATAGTCATTTCATTACTCAGAAATGGATAAGTCATTATAAAAAAAAAGTAAATTAAGACACAATTTTCTTTTCTCTCGCACAATGCTGTTTTCGTAAAATGTCCCTGGTGGGTTGAGAATCTTTACTGCAGATAGATAAACTGGGAAAGTTATTAAAAATATTTCTCTGACGTGGCAAAGTAATAAAATGTCGTTGACACTGCCTACCCTATAAGTCCTTGATATTAAGCGTAATTTTGAATTCTAGGGCCACGTAGCAAACTTCGTGGAGACCGAGCAGATAATCGAAAAGATCGGCACCGGACAAAAATCTTCATTCGTTCAAACCCGGGGCTCGATCCCGCTGTACTGGACCCAGTACCCCGACATGAGCTACAAACCCAAGATGACCATCTGCCACGAGGACCACGTGGACGCCTACACCAAGCATCTGAAGGACCAGCAGCAGAGATATGGGAACCAGGTGCTGCTCAACTTGGTGAGTAACCAACCAGCGCCCTTGTTATGGCCCTGTGTAAAGATAGTTTCGAGAGCGGGGTAAAACCCGAGTAGAAGACCTTTGAAAATAATATTAAATCTAACCAATTTTAAATAGTGTGTACAACAAGCAGTTTTGGAGCTAGTAACCCAAGGCTGTCTACGCCGGCATATAAAGGGTACAGCATTCTAAGCGCAAGTGATTTTTTAACAAAATTATCATCATACTCTTGTATTTGTATCTAAAATAGTGTTTGCAATGTCAGATCGACCAGCGCGGCAAAGAAGAGGCCCTGGAGCGCGGCTACCGCGCGGCGGTGGCGGCGGCCGCGCTGCCCGGCGTGCGCTACGAGCCCTTCGACTTCCACGCGGAGTGTAGAGGGATGCGCTACGACCGGCTACACGTCCTCATAGACCGCATCTCGCACGAGCAGGTAACAGCTACGCGCTACGAGCGGCTACGCGGCGGTGGCGGCGGCCGCGCTGCCCGGCGTGCGCTACGAGCCCTTCGACTTCCACGCGGAGTGTAGAGGGATGCGCTACGACCGGCTACACGTCCTCATAGACCGCATCTCGCACGAGCAGGTAACAGCTACGCGCTACGAGCGGCTACGCGGCGGTGGCGGCGGCCGCGCTGCCCGGCGTGCGCTACGAGCCCTTCGACTTCCACGCGGAGTGTAGAGGGATGCGCTACGACCGGCTACACGTCCTCATAGACCGCATCTCGCACGAGCAGGTAACAGCTACGCGCTACGAGCGGCTACGCGGCGGTGGCGGCGGCCGCGCTGCCCGGCGTGCGCTACGAGCCCTTCGACTTCCACGCGGAGTGTAGAGGGATGCGCTACGACCGGCTACACGTGCTCATCGACCGCATCTCGCACGAGCAGGTAACAGCTACGCGCTACGAGCGGCTACGCGGCGGTGGCGGCGGCCGCGCTGCCCGGCGTGCGCTACGAGCCCTTCGACTTCCACGCGGAGTGTAGAGGGATGCGCTACGACCGGCTACATGTGCTCATCGACCGCATCTCGCACGAGCAGGTAACAGCTACGCGCTACGAGCGGCTACGCGGCGGTGGCGGCGGCCGCGCTGCCCGGCGTGCGCTACGAGCCCTTCGACTTCCACGCGGAGTGTAGAGGGATGCGCTACGACCGGCTACACGTCCTCATCGACCGCATCTCGCACGAGCAGGTAACAGCTACGCGCGCGCTACGAGCGGCTACGCGGCGGTGGCGGCGTGCGCTACGAGCCCTTCGACTTCCACGCGGAGTGTAGAGGGATGCGCTACGACCGGCTACATGTGCTCATCGACCGCATCTCGCACGAGCAGGTAACAGCTACGCGCGCGCTACGAGCGGCTACGCGGCGGTGGCGGCGTGCGCTACGAGCCCTTCGACTTCCACGCGGAGTGTAGAGGGATGCGCTACGACCGGCTACATGTGCTCATCGACCGCATCTCGCACGAGCAGGTAACAGCTACGCGCTACGAGCGGCTACGAGCCCTTCGACTTCCACGCGGAGTGTAGAGGGATGCGCTACGACCGGCTACATGTGCTCGTAGACCGCATCTCGCACGAGCAGGTAACAGCTACGCGCTACGAGCGGCTACGCGGCGGTGCCCGGCGTGCGCTACGAGCCCTTCGACTTCCACGCGGAGTGTAGAGGGATGCGCTACGACCGGCTACATGTCCTCATAGACCGCATCTCGCACGAGCAGGTAACAGCTACGCGCGCGCTACGAGCGGCTACGACCGTCTACGCGTGTGCTACGAGCCCTTCGACTTCCACGCGGAGTGTAGAGGAATGCGCTACGACCGGCTACATGTTCTCATCGACCGCATCTCGCACGAACAGGTAACAGCTACGACCCACATGTTCTTACATGTGCTCGTAGACCGCATCTCACACGAGCAGGTAACAGCTAGCAGGTACCGCTAGCAAACCGGTTAAAATCTGACCAGTGATTTTGAAGATAATTGGCAACATAGGTTTGCACAATCACACACACAAACATACACCCCAGACGCTTATAGAATCTCTTTCACCCCAGAGGAATATAGGTAAATATAAAATTGGCCTTTCAGAAATTAAATGATGATTAATATCTGAAATGAATTTAAAATATATGTTAGACAGGAAAACCGTCTGTTTTTCACATTCCATGATTTGTACCTTTATCCTAATATTCCCACAGGAAGAATTCGGCTACTTCATGGCGCGCGGCGGCACTGTAATGCTACAGCAGAGTGGGACATTCCGAACTAACTGTATCGACTGTCTTGACCGCACCAACGTAGTGCAATCAATGCTGGCGAGACGACATCTTGAAGACACGTTTAAGAGGTTGGATTGTGTTTTATTTTCTAAGTACTCTTATAGAGAAGATTAGAAAATGGGAAATATTCGCGTGTGTTAGGTTAGGTCTACTTTCCTACACCATGGTGGTAACTGGTACCTGCAGTGCACGTATGAGTACCTCTAATGAAATCCAGTGTAATGTTAAAAGTTATTTCATAAAATATGTACACCCACCAATCTAACGTTTCTAACGGCTAGTGTTCATTTTTATTTCGGTCTGTAGATACTCTTTCTTAGACATGAAACAGATCTTCCTCCAAAGATGTTACTCGGAGACATTTTATATATTAATAATTTTGATTTTTAGGCTGGAGTGCTGCAGAGCAGGCGAAAAGATTACCAGCTTGGATAAACTATTTAATTCGGTAAGTGGCACACTTTTTAAACTCATTTAGATATGATAATAACACTTTAGGGATGATATTGATAAGTTTGAGATGACTTTGAAATGAAATTGATGCCGTGTGGTGCTGACGTATATTTTGGGTGTCGTAAGAAGCGAGTAATAGATTTGAAAGTTGATGTATATTGCAATTTTACGTCAAAATTTCAATCTCTTGATACTCGGCTCCAAATTAAAAATAATTGTACCTGGTTGACCGAGATTCTTCGGTTTTTCAACAGATGGCGTAGTTAGTTTATAAGAAACCCCAAAAAAGGGGTGAAGCAACGGTTTTTTGAAAATGAAATCTGTCTAGATCCATTTATCGCCCCGAAAATCACTGGATAACTGGATACGAAATTTCGAGAAAATCGTTGGAGCCGTTTCCGAGATCCCGATTATATTTTTGCTCGTTTAAAGGTATAAGATACTGTTTGATTCCGAAGCTGATCTTAGCGCAGTGGAAGCAAATTAAAGTTATCTTAAAATCTAAAACTAAATGGTCGATCAGCCTCGGAACAACATTTGACTACGATTCGTAGTGCTCTTTACTATAGCTAAATAAAATAAACTTAATGAGAAAATTTTCTGTACCGAGAAATTTCTGTTCGAGAAATTTCTGTTTCCCAATGCCTGCGACGGCCCTTAATCTCCTACAAGATGACTAATATTTTACTGTACTACCACAGCTCATATCTAAGGTAAATGTATCAAAGTTCCGGTTGTACTAAAGGTCATCAAGTTGGTGACCTCCACGTAATGTTGCTAATCACTACAAAAAGGTACTTATACAACTACCAGCGAATTGCTCACCGTGCGAATTATGACGCCGTTTCTTTGTGAGTCTAGGTATTACAGGAAACAGGTATCAGGATATTTGAGGAACACAGGAAGAGAGAGTAACCTAAACTCACGGCCTCTGGATACCAGCTCGATCTCGAAATCCTTCCCTCAGCTCGGGCTCACAATCCGTCACTCCAATATTCATATTGTTTGCGACAGCAAAAAAGTTTGAATGGCCCGACGCCGGCCGCCGGCACACGGGAACCGAGCGAAAAGTAATGTGAGGTTATCGCCAGTCGCGTGGTTCTCGAACGAACCGAACGAACAAAGGAATGCAAGATGGCGCCGACCGGGGCGTCAACGTCACAGGCCGCGGTCTGTCAGACGAAATGGCGCGAAACAACAAAACGCGCGTATGGTACGAAACTAAACAGATACATTGATGTGTTTGGCAGGTATGGGCCGACCACGCGGACATGATATCCACCCAGTACTCCGGCACGGGCGCGCTCAAGACCGACTTCACTCGCACCGGCAAGAGGACTTACATGGGCATGATTCAAGACGGGTTAAATTCTCTGACAAGATACTATAAGAATAACTTCGCTGATGGATTCAGACAGGTAAATGTAACATGTGTAATTTTGTCCTTAAACGGCTAGACTGAATTTACACGCACGGGCAAGAGGACTTATATGGGCATGATACAAGATGGGTTAAACTCTCTGACACGATACTATAAGAACAACTTCGCTGATGGATTCAGACAGGTACGTGTCAAGTATGCATTTAAAGTGTCATGTTGTCCTAAAATGGCTAATATACAAGAGTGTAGACCGACTTCACTCGCACCGACAAGAGGACTTATATGGGCATGATACAGGATGGGTTAAACTCTCTGACACGATACTATAAGAACAACTTCGCTGATGGATTCAGACAGGTATGTGTAACATGTTTATTTATGGCGTCATCTTGTCCTAAAATGGCTAAGATACAAGAGCGTAGACTGACTTCACTCGCACGGGCAAGAGGACTTATATGGGCATGATACAAGATGGGTTAAACTCTCTGACACGATACTATAAGAACAACTTCGCTGATGGATTCAGACAGGTGAATAACATGTGTATTTATAGTGCCATTTTGTCCTAAAATGGCTAAGATACAAGAGCGTAGACTGACTTTACTTGCACCGGCAAGAGGACTTACATGGGCATGATACAGGATGGGTTGAACTCTCTGACACGATACTATAAGAACAACTTCGCTGATGGATTCAGACAGGTATATAACATGTGTATTTATAGTGTCATTTTGTCCTAAAATGGCTAAGAAACAAAAGCGTAGACCGACTTCACTCGCACTGGCAAGAGGACTTATATGGGCATGATACAAGATGGGTTAAACTCTCTGACAAGATACTATAAGAACAACTTCGCTGATGGATTCAGACAGGTATTTAAAATGTCTCTCTTGCATGCAAGATACGATATCGGGTTTTGACAGATAGATCAAAAATGAGATTTTATATAGTGGTAGGTATATCTCGTGTTCGTTTGATTGAGGACACATTAGACAAAAGAACACTTAATTTTTTATCGTATAACATTATTTTTTATGAGTTTTCGTGTGTGGGCAGTTTAAAAAGCCTTCTTCAAGAAAAGTTTATAAATCACCTAAGGCCCTAGCTCCACACATTAGACGTGCGACATCGCAAGACCCAAAGCTACACACGTGAGACGCGCTTCGCATCAATGACTGCTGACGATCGTCTTGCGTCTCACGTCTACTAATAAAACACAAGAGTGACTCGGCAACAACTAAACGTATATTTCATAGATCCACATAGAGGACCACAGGTGGCGCTAGTAGTATCATAGTGACATTATATTGTTACAGATAAATAAATAGACATTTATTTCAACATCTACTCTATGTAGCTTGCGCCTAAAGTAACGTTTGTTTCCAGGATTCAATCGACCTGATCCTGGGTAAATACGTGGTGCAGGAGGGCGAGGGCCACACCGTGCCGTGCCCGCTGCAGCGACACCACGACTGGAAGTACTATGTGGTGAGCATGATTGCATAAAAAATCACTTTTGGAGTATTCACTTACCTGTACATTGCCGGCTAGGCTTACTGATGCGATTTCTATGGGAGTATTACATAAATATGTTCCGCACTGGACCCTCCAAGTATTTCTGTGTAATATACAAAAATACAGCGAATATGGTAATGTAAGTAAGTAAAATTAGGATCTACAAGTCCTTTATAAACTACCTAACACGTCACATACCTACAGGTTTCGTAAAAGTCCCCTTTTACTTACAATTTTGCCACTGAAGCTTAGTTTCACAGTAACCAATAAATTTGATTTTTTTTTCGTACAAATCAGCAATAAACAAACAACAAGAAAAGGGCATAAATGAGGGAGGGACGGGACCAGAAATGGTTAAGAAAGTGCCAAGTTTTCAACTGCGACTGGGAATTGAACTTGATTACTTACTGTTGTTTTTAAAATATAGAATGATATAGTACTGTGGGACGTGGGTGCGTGGGTGCAAATTTCCTAATATTGGTATGTTGTTTCAGTTGCCGTCGGTGCTGGCGATATCTATCGCTATGTTCATGTGGTCGTGCCTGTTCCCGCGCTCCTACAGCACCGGCGCGCTTTTACAAGTACTACTGTGGGGCTCCGTCGCTGCCACATCACTGTCCATCATTTACAAGTACGTAGCGCCTGGTTGACAAGAGTTTCCTCGGTCAATCAATAGATGTCGTTGTTAGTTTGAAAACATTTTTCGAAAAAGCGGTGACAAAAATGATTTTTGGAGAATGAAACTTAGCTAAATCGATTTATAGCCCTTGAAAACTATTTACGAAATTTTGTGATAATAGTTGGAGCCGTTTCCGAGATCCAGATTATATATCTTGCTCTTCAATTCTTGCTCGTTTAAAATTACATATAAGATAGTGTCTACAAGATAGCTCCTACAAGTGCTGCTGTAGGGCTCCGTCGATGCCGATGTCGGCGTCGATGATGATGGAGGATAGTCGTGACCGAAGTGTGAGCAAGGTGTATAATCCCTGACATGGCCTGGAGGGTAGCATACAGACTTACATGTACATAGGTACCAACTTAAACGAATACCATCCATTCAATGATTCCAGGAACGGCAAATTGTTCGTGGACTGGCCGCGCCTGGACGCGGGGGGGCTGGCCGCGTCGCGCGGGGTGGAGGGGGCGCAGGCGCGGTTATGATAGACCAGCTGCATCTCGTCGTCGTCGTCTAGTCTACATGCTACATTGCATCTACCGCACTTCTGGCTGTATAACGCTATAGAGAGGTAAAGTTGTACCGGGAATTGTTTTGTTTATGCCGGGAGTAACAAAAAGGGTATAACAAGCCGAAAAGAGGGTCAAGGTACTCAGGGTCGAAATATGAAAAAGAAATTTGGACCTCCCATAGTAAATTAATCAGGCGATCGGCGATTTTGTATGGAAGGCCCAATTTCTTTTCATATTTCGACCCATGTTCCATGGGGAAAGTTGTTGTTTGTTCAGTTTTACGAGTACCTTGACCTCCTTTCGGCGTGTTATACCATTTTATTACTTCTTGTAAATAACCTGCCGAATCTGGACTCGTTTCTAAGCTACTACTACTACTACGTAGCTAAGAGCACTGTGTCAATTTCAGCTTTGACCATAAGAAAATTATAGAATTATTGTCATCAGCCAATAAAAGAATAAGTTTGAAGGCTTACCGTCGTCATTCTCTAAACTAGCCATTTATATTTTATTCTCGCGTAACTATTTACTTCTCTATAGGGTTTAGCGTTCATAATTTTAACACACATCATGCTATTACGCTGAAATGCAGAGAGCCAGAGAGTTATTATCAGACAAATATTTCAATTAAAATCGTTCATCAACTCGTTGTCCTACCTACTCATTAGAAGTAATTATGAAATTTTGCAAAGGATGGCGGTCAATATTTTTAGCGACATTGTTTTACAACTACCTATGACAGTTCCTTTTTGTTTTATTTGTATGAGAATAATTCTCTGACCTTCGCTAACGTTCCACGCCTCATTCATTCATGCTCGCACTTTTATGCCAAATGCCAAACAACACTGTTTGGCACTGAGATTACATTCGAGTCTATTCAAACCTGAGCGGAACCGACGCGGTACGCGGTATTCTAATTGATACAATTTGTCAAACGATTGAGTTCCGCTACCTGTGTACCGATCCGGATATCGCTGTAGTTTGAATACTGGCTTCATTCATGAAACGAAAGTTTGTTTACCTAAACACAGGTCAGAAATACAAACAAAGATGGCATCGTAATACATGTCTCATATTTCCATTATGATTATGAATTAGCATTTCAGTAATGTTCCAAAAACTTGTTCCTGTTAGTGAATGTTCTAAATAAATTCCATTCCTTCTTAGCAAATAATTTGAAATTATTGGTACAAAGTTGGATACGATTACAAGTATTTTTCTAATTACTTTTTAAAATTTGGCTCAGTTTTGGTAAAACTGATGTTTATTTATGTACTGGATTGTTATACATTATATGGTGCAACAAAAAAGTGAATACATTATTAGTTTAATTACTCAGTCTTTAAGAATAAAATTAAATTTAAAAGTTAGAATTATTTCTTTTTTTTTAATATGGAAAATATTGTTGAGTAATTGCATAATCTATTCACTTACGTAGATGTCCAAGAAATCAACGTCTAGCCGAAATCGGATAGCAGAATTGATTAACCATCATGAAAAATAAAAACTATCCCATGCCCATAATTTGAAAATAATGAATGGGCATTTAAAAAAATAGAAAAACTCAAGGCAATATGGTATTTTTTACTGTAATTCTAAGAATGTTTTTTTAGGGTTACAGTTCTAAAGGGTTACGAAAATAATAAAAGTTAACAACAATAACCGAAAATGATAAAAGTTGTTAAAATTTGATTGTTCTCATGATGGTTACAATTAATCCTGTCGCCTCGTTTTGCCTTGACTTTTAGTTCTGGGACTATCTGGGAAAATGATTAAATAGCATTCCAGGGTATAAAGGTGTTATGGTTAAGTTACGGTATATTATATATTTCAATGGTGATATTTGAGAACAATTATATTTCCCAGTGCATATTTCTAATTTTAATGTTATATACCTTTGAAATGTAAATCTTCCAGTTACAGTGATTAAAAATGTTGGTCTGATCTGAATAAACCGATCTGCTAAGTACCTACTTTGGATTGACGTAACAGCCAAAATTGCAAATAATTTGTTAAACATTGTATCTGGTAGTTATGGTGAAAATATGTTGTAATTGTTATCCGTCGTCAGTAACTAGTTTTACCTGGTTTTTCAATTTTTAACTTCGTAACTTGAAGGGCAATTATTGAGAAGAGTTTTTTTATCGATAAATCATCCAGATATTTGAAGGAAGAAGATAATAAGGACCGAAGTGGAACCGAAACATAAAATTGCAATTGACTAAGCAAAAACAAATGAAGTCATTCATTACTAAGCAACATACAGGAGGTCCCTGTTTAAATGGTCCAAAGAAAAAATATGTGTAATATACTAGTTATTTGATGCCTACTTTCAATTCGGAAGTAGAAGGCTATAAAATGTCTAAATAATTGTCCTTCCAAGTTTATTATGATATGACTAAGACGAGACACGAGATGGTTTGTTATTACTTCACTTTGGGAATAACATTGTAAAAATGACTCGACTTTATTTTTGCCAACTGTACAAGTACAATAATGTACAGAAAGCAGCCGGGCAATCTACCTACCTTCGCGTGTATAACAAAATACGAATATATAGGCTCTATAGCTGATTCACAATGTAGTACAAATTCATACATCAACTCGGTGTCCCAAATGATAAGCGAACAATGTAGTAGTAATCAAATATTCCTCAAAATTGTTTTATTTATCATTTCTAAAGCTACTTTTGTAAATATTATTATATCTGTATCTTACAATGTTATTTCCAAAGTTGAACGTATTATTGTTTATATTACGTTTTTTATTATTTTGTGATTGTAACTACTTATTTAATTAAAATAAAATATTTAAATTAAAGATTTTTTGTCTTTTATTTAATTTGCTTCTAACAATAGTCACGTGATGTGAAGATAGAAGATCTGACCTGGCCTGGCATGACCTGGCGAGTTGGCGAGTGCTGAACGGCACATCAACAGGTGGAATTATACAAAAATCATTTTGCTACGCGCCTGTAGGTAAAAGTAATAAGACAAAAATAAAACATGTACAAAAATCAAAACTGATTTATCCTATATAGAATACTTCATATATGGGGGGGGATTTACCCCTAAGGCAATGAGGAAGAAAATTGGGCCTTTCTAACACCCTGTATACTCTTTGCCAAGGACCTCCCATCCCATCCCATTCAGAACCCTTTATTCCCAACTGCCACCCCCCCCTGTCTGCCACCGGGGTGGCGACTATTCCCAACGGCCACCCCGTGGCCGTCGGGAATAGTTGGCCACCCTATCTGCGGGTGATTCTACTAATACATACGGAATTTATAATTAAGTAGATAAATTGTTTTGTTTGTTTCTCTTTCTTTGATTGCACTCCCATATCACTAAACCAGTTTGATTATATATCTTTTTCTTTATGTACTGATAGCCCGCACGTATTAACAAAATGCCGCCATTTTTTTTTATAAATGAAAGGTCCGTAGTAGACTAGGAACTACCACCACATTGCGGTTCCGCCATGTTAAAAAGCGTGCGCGCAACTGAGTAAATAATAACAAAAATTAGCAAGCCAAAAGGATTTTTGGGTTTTTCCAGGAGCATAGTAAGTAGCTATTGGTCAGCGCATGGCTATTGTACCTTATGTATTTTTATTGCACCTATTGTTCAGAAAAGCTTGTTAGATTAAAAAGAGAGAGATAGTACTATATCCTTTATTCTCAAGCGGTACGAAGATAGAGATAGATACCAATGAAAGGATAAAGCACTTTTTAAAATAAACTGTTTATTTTCAACTCTGTATGTGTGTTACCTATTATTATTGAAACAGTTATCATGATTTAAAGTCATTTTGCAGTCCAGTGTTATAAGTCCTTAAATAGGGTTAAATTTCATTAAGTACCTACCTGCTAATCTTTATGAGGTTACAACAACTATATATAAGTATGCGTATAGATATTCCGATGACTTAAATATCTTTAAGAAAATAGTAATAAACAAATACTAATCACTAGTAGAATCAACCTCCGCCGCGCTCTAAGGGGGGTGGCGAAATATTCCCAACGGCCACCCGGTGGCAGGCGGGGGGGGTGGCGGTTGGGAATAAAGGTTCAGAACGCTATTTTTTTTCATAACTTGAACGCGTTTGTAAAAATCTAATCTGAACGCATTTGTATTGATCTGTCATTGTCAGAACTGTCAACTTTAGTGCGTTCAAAATACAATGTTCTTATTACATCTTATTTGGATCTTATATTCTAAATGAAATAATAAGTAAAACACGTTAGTTTAATATTCATATTAGTACACGATATTTATAGCAAAGACGTATAATTTGTGAGCTAAAAAATAAATTGAAATAAACACCACAAAAGTAAACGTTGAACTCGATATTTCGCGATCTTGACGGTAATCAGACGTCTCGTATCGTATCTTCAAAACGCGTAATCCGTACCAGGACCGAGGTGAACGCGTATTTTATTTACTCTCCGATAAGATTTTCTAATAAACGCCTCGTAAATAAACTCCAGTTGAGATAAAAACATTGTGAATTGTTCTACCACGTGCGCAATGCGGGAAGTGAAGTCGGGTGGTTGAATGCGGGTTTCTAGAGCGATGTGTGTTGGGGGGTGATTGTTTTTTGCGGATATCTGGCGCCGCGATGTCTGACGAGCCCGAAGCGCGGATGTGGGACGACGGAGGCTCCCGCTACGAGTCCCGGGGAGCCTACTTCGAGTCAGCCTTCGCCTCCTCCGAGCACCTGGACAGGGCGCCCCTGCTTGCTGATGTAAGTAAATAAAACCACAGTTCCTTCCTTTGTAGGTGAACTAAATAGTTGGCAATAAATAGGTAATAAAAGTTAGCCGTTACTTTCTCTTATCAAAGGCAATAAATTATATTTTATTTCCAATTCTAAAGAGCTAATTCATAAGTTATTTTGAATTTTTTATGCATCAGTAACTTTATAAGAAACACCAAATAGGTAGGTATGTAAAAACTTTGAAAACCGTAGCAAGATAACAAACTAAAATTATTCTGTAATATGTGCAAATAGTAAATACCATTGAGTAGCAATACAAGGCAAAGTAAAGGTTAATTCTTATATAACTTATCTGTTGCTTACAAATCCTAAACAATTTTCTAGTCATCTGGTCAGTCACTAACCATAGTTAGTTGCTAATTATGTAATTAATTTTAATTGGGTTGCTTCAAGTAACTAGTAGCATAGTAACTGATGTAGAAGAGTCTCGTTAGTTGACAAGTATTTTAAGATGAGATAATTCTTTCTTTGCACACAAAGAAACAATTAACAAAGATTGTAGTGTTGATATGAATTTTGTAATTTGTTTATTCACTCATTAACCCTTGTGTCACCAACTTTTTATTTTAGAAATGGCGCCTCTTCTTCAGGTGGACCATCCAATGATGTCAATAGACAAAATTTAAATTACATATAAGTATTGATAGGTATCCAAACCCCCATGTATTTTCTGGGATTTTTGTACTTTCCAAGTTATTCATTTTTTAAAGTTGTATGGGAAAATTTCACCTGGCAAGATTTTCTTAAATTTTTTACTCCTGTCATAGCAGTTTTCAAGCTACTGTATAAGCAGCATAATCTGAATGATTTTTTCTTTCTATATATAGTACAAAAAAAAGAAAAAAAACAGCCATTTCCATTTTCTCCATACAATTTATAAGTTGAATAATTCTAAAATTACAAAAAATTGCGGAACATACATGGGGGTGATTTGGATACCTCTTAGTATAAATAATGTAATTTTATCTATTGACGTCTCATTGGATGGTCCACCCTGTATATCCCACTGCAGGGCAGTCATTTGTGCCACCAGTCCTAGTCTTGTACTTTCAAATGCCAACTGCATGCTTACTAGATAACAAATAGTATTAATAGGTCCCTGACATGGTTCTGTAAATTAAGATAAGCTTCTAATGATTAAAAAAAACCCTATCAATGATTATAATATTTTATTATGTAATAACAGCAAATAGAATTAAAGGTTCAGTGTAAAAAATAACTATGTTGTCTACAAGTAGTCACACCAATATCCAACAACACTATTTCTCATGGTTATCTGATTTGATTATTCTTGTGACATTACAATTTGCCTTAGCAGAAAATTAAATTACCTACTGTATGGAAAACATTGTTAAATGTGTGATTAAAGCATTTGAACAATGTTTAAATTATTTACAAGTATGAGTTGCTATTTAATTTCTTTTTTAAATAGACTAAATTATATATGTGAGTAATCAACTAATTAATTAATTTTAATGAAAATATCTGTTATTTATTATGAGATAAGATATACTTACATATGTGTTTGTTGTTATATCTGTATCACAAACATCAGCACAATCTTGCTGATCTATCTACAATTCCAAAGTATTCAGATGACGACATTACGACACAAGACCAATATATCTAAATCCAAATAACATTTTCACAGCAATGACCATCTATTACTATCAGTATCACAACACAATAATTAAACAAATACCTATATTTAATGATCAAACCAACAGAATGGTTTTTATAGTAATAAATAACAGTTCTACCTATACATTTATGACATAATCTTATCTACAATGACTTCAAACTTTCAAGATAAAGATAACATAATTTATCTTTTTGATTATTTATTTATCAAACATGATTTAAAATTAGGTGAACAAGTAGGTTACATTACACATAACTTATACCTACCTTGAGGTGCAGAATATCTCTTCCCCAAAATAACCCTTGGTTCAAAAACATCCCTTTCTCAGAATGACCTTTCCTAAAACATCCCTTTCCCAAAATGTTTCTTTCCCGAAATGTTTCTAGAAATCTATGTACAGGACTATAGGTACATTATTTGGTGATGAATAAACATTCTTCTTACTTTCTATCTTTCTAAATTATTGGTGGTACATCTTTTTTTGGAACTAATGGTACAGAAAAACAAATTGCTTAACAAAATGTAACTAGGTATTTCTAAGACACCGTAAATTTACAAACAATGCTAGGTCCATCAAAATGTTCTTAAACATACAGACATATCACGATTTAACATATTACTTTTGGGCAGACCACAATAATATTACGAAGTAAAACTGTGATATTGCCATGTTGCGTTCAAGACATTGTTATTTAGGAGACATAATATTACATTTGCAATTATACAACTTTTTATAATAATAACATCACTTTCACTGTAAATAATTAAATGTTTAATGGTCTAGATACGGGTAGGAATATTGTAACAAATGATTTACATAATCATGCAAATGAACTGTCGATAAGGCCCGCGACAAGGCGGAATATCGTGTTTGACTTGCCATATACAGGGTGCAAGCAAAAAATTAATTTTATAGCACCATCTATCTAAAAAGCATGCTGCGTGGTGCCGGCGTAGGATAGCATCACCTCATATCTTTCCCGTGGGTGTCGTAAGAAGCGACTAAGGGATTTGAGCGTTTATGTGTATTGCAATATAAGGCGACTGGCTGACAACCTGTCGCTATGGTGATACACAGTCTTCTGAATGACTCTCAACCTTTGTCAAACGTGGTTTAAATGGCTGTTTTTACAGCCGTTTACGCTTTGCCTACCCCGCAAGGGATACAGGCGTGATAAATGTATGTATGTATCTACAATAGATACCTATCAATAGGTGCGAGTAATCTACTAAAAAATCATGACTCCTTTCCAAGCCCAATTTTTGACTGCAGGCCTATTTTTAAACTATTTCGCATTGCAAACCACTCATATTACAGCTTGTAATAGGCAATTCAACTTTTTGCGACCGAACATGGAAATCAAATCAAACCCGCGATGCGATCCCTTGACCGAGTGAAAACTCATCAAATAATAAACTAATACTAACTAAACCACAGTATATATTCTAAACTTATTTCCCCAAGGAAAATAAGCAGCAGTTTCGAACGTTAACTAGTTAAAAGTTAGCTGAACTTGAATGAGGAAATCACACCACACCAGAAGTTTAAAGGTCACTTCAAAATCTAGTTATCTATCGTTTAGTTTACCACCCAATGAAAGCTACAGTACGCGTACGAGTTTATGACTATCCTGTAGTATACACCTTCTTGTCGCACTTGCCAGTACTTCGGCGTGTGCGACAAGGACGCGAATATTTCAGGATGGTCATGAACTCGCGCCCGCACTGTACCTACTCTATCATCTCTTTTCAATGTGATGCCGGGTTTAATAGCGTCAGCTCATTTCTGCCCGTGGGTTTCGTAAAAAGCACCTAAGGGATAAATCTGGAACTAGATAGGTACAACTATCTAGGGGTAGGGAATATGGGCAGCAGTTTCCGTGTATGTGCAAATCTTGGCCTGTGCTCGCAAACCCGGATAGTAGCTAACTAACTCCACTGGCTCAAAGGCCCGAAATGGATCTTGGCCTCCAAAACACGGATAGGTACTTACTTAGCGTGGTGCATGCATATGGCATATAGCTCCCAATGGTAGTGACCATAGGTCGACCATAGGTCACATATCCAGCAGTGCACTGTTGTGGATTTTGATGATGAACTATGATCACACTCTGTATTTGATTTATTGAAGCACACTCCAATTCAAGCTAGACCAGTTCTTGATTGATGTTTTAAGGCTAGTGACTTGCTATCGCTATCACTGTGTCACTCATGTACTTTCGCCAGCAAATCCACCTACCCATTTAAGGGACAAATTTATACTGTTTATTCATACAAATACTATGAAAAACTGGTATAAGTTGGACCCCTAAAGTGCCCTTAATGAGTAGGTGGTGGTTTGCTGGCGATAGTAACTATTACCTACTTCCTTTGTAAGACAGGCAGGTAGCGACTTACATAAGCAGCTGATCAGTGATCTTGCCCTTACTTAATACGCATAGTTAGGGCTTTTTTAAACCCCTAATATACCTATTAGGGGTTTAAAAAAGCTACATTTAAAGCTATTCGTGTAATGTAACTAAGTAGGTAGGTACCTATGAGGATTTATTTAAAGTTCGCAACATCTCGGTTCTCGAGAAACTTTGCTGCGGTTAAGAAATTAAAATACTTCGGAAAGAATTTTCTCGCAAACAATAAATTAAAAACACCAAACTGTAGTTAAAGATTGTTACTTGTGAATTCGCTCCATATTTTTAGGGTTTCGCAGTCTACGATAAACCCTTATCAAGCCCGTCTGCCTGTCTGTCTGTTCTTACAGAGAGGCATGCCATGCAGGATAATATAATCATTTATTGCCTTTTATATTCTAATTTTACTGCCTGTTCTATGTTAAAAATGGCCGCTCGCTACTTGCTCACCGAACCACATTAAAATCCGTTATGTAGGCACCAAGTACTTTAAGGATCCGTAAGTGAAAACGGGAACCCTGAGACTGTATTACTGTGACTTCGTTGGTCTGAGAGAGACTTGAAGTTTTTAGTAACAACAAATACAAAAAATTGAATTAGATATAAATAAAGCTATTGAAGCTCATATACAAAAAACATGTATTTTTCTTGATTTTATCTGTAATGTTTGGTTCAGAAGCTGTATCTCGAGGACGGTAATACTTAGACAGTTGAAATTTTCACAGAACATGTATAACTGTTACCGTTATAACAACAAAATCTTAAAAAGTAGAAAACATTCTCCCATAACATATTTTTGCCAATTTCCACATCTTCCTGAGCGGAAACCTTTTTGTTACCACTGTTATGTTGTTGTATAATTTGTGTTATTTGATGAATGTATTCGGCCACGAATAATAATTTTTTCTTTCAATGGTGCGGAACCCTTGTCCAACCAGCACTTGATCGATTTTTATTTTATCGTTCGTTATTGTGTGACGAATCGTTTGACGTCCTCATGCGGGCGTCAAAGGCGATGTAGACCCGCAAATAACTCACTGGCACTGGAAAGGATAAAAAATGTTCATTGACATACTTTTTCAACAATAGCTCTGTGATCTGAATTTAGTCTCAAGATCTGCCGGACCGGAGATCCCTGGTTTGATTCTCGGGGGCAAACAAAGTTGATATTTTATCTCTTTGAGGGGTTGTTTTTGTTAAAAATTTGGTTAGGTTAGGTCTTTGTCGGCAGGTTCAGATTGATAAGCCGCAAAGAAAGTTGGTTCCGTGCTTCGGAGCGCATGATCACATGTCATTCCAATCGCCAGACGAAGACCTCTTCCCTACATACGTACAGAACCATTTAGTTCATAAATAATAACAACTCTTGATATGATAGGTACGTATAATTTCATCCCAGCCAGCGACCGCAACGCTCTCAAGAGCTTAGTAGATAAGTTATTAAGTAGTGTAAGAGAGAAGTTCGAGAGATCTAACCATTAGATTAGTTGAGTGGAGGGATTAGACGCCATAAAGACATAGGTACTTACTTGGCTAATATATTACAACTAAAACGGGACCGCAAAGTAGACGAATAAACCACGTAAGGAATTAGTCCCACCCGTCGGGGAAATAGCGCAATCACTCCAACTAAATTGCCAGTCCGCCAATTCAGGGTCCGCCAGGCGCCCGTAGCTCAGTTGGCAGAGCAGTGGGTCGATCGATACCCCACGGTCCCGGGTTCAAGTCCCTGCGGTCGCCAATGATTTTTTCAATTTTCTCATTTTAATTTATTCTTCTTTTCGTGTGGGACACCGAGTCATTCAACGACCCGATGAACCCTAGTGTCAGAGTTTTTCAACCGCCTACTGCAAGTAGCAGGCCTCTGACATGGTTGTGTAACGACCGCCATCATAGACAGCAACCGGGACCGACGGCTTAACGTGCCCATCCGATGCATTGAAACCATCGCTTGTGGGGTAGGCATAGCGTAAACGGCTGTAAAAAACGACCATTTACACCAAGTTTGACAAAAGTTTTATAGTCATTCAGAAGACTGTGTATCAGTGACAGGTTGTCAGCCTATCTCCATGCCTATCTCCTTCAATTGTTACATCAACTCTTAATGGTAGTTTCTTACGACACCCGCAGGAAAGATATGGGGTGATGATATTCTATGCAGGCACCACATGCCAAATTGAGAACAATTCAGTGGTAAATTGACAAAATTTTCAGTACATTAGGTTTTACAACGCTGTAACGCTGTGTTCAAATCTCAAACACGGAAGTTGCAACATACTTTGTATTAAAGCACAGTAGTAGACAGATAAAGAGGTGGATTTGAACGGTATTGTAATATTAAAGCTAATGTATAGTAAATGTAGGTAGTTTATATTTCCTTAATCGCCATTAGCAATATTAAATTCTCATTCCTGTCCCGAATGTGACTACCCGGAGGAAAAAACATTTTTGTCACAGGAAAATTCTGTTATTGCATAAATATTATTTGCTCATAAAACAGACAAAATAGTAAAATTCACTTGGTCGCGTTGTGTTAAGTGCTCTGTATAATTTTATTATCAGATTTACAAGAGATAAATTCCTTTCATCATGATGGCGGGCCGGTGGCGTGCCAAGATGGAGTTGCCAAAAGATGTAAGTGAGCCAAGATTAACTTACTTACTTTGTATCTACTACTTCATATCATAACATAATAGGTATTCTGCCACGCGTTAGTGGCCAAGATACAAAAGGTCATGCAAAAATTACAAAAAAAGTAACATTTAAAAAAAAAAATACCTAGCACGGGAATCGATTTTAGTGCATACCTACTGTGCAACCAAATGTTATTTATAATTATAAGACTAAATTGAAATATTCACAAATGTCCAAAAACGATTTCGCCGTGAGACCGGAGGTTGTAGGCACAGAACAATAAACAGTTTCGCAACACTTCGCTAAGTCGGTCAAGTATGTTGATAGCGACTGAGGACCGGCAAACCAGCCTGCTGAAGGATTGTTTCAATCGTTTGTTCTCGTTTACCGTATTTTCCTTAAGAGCCTATCACATAAGCGGTTTGCGAGCGGATCCGGAGCGGAGCGGGCACCCGGCCGATGCGCAGCGATTTCGTCGCGGACGCGCGGCGAATACCGGCGGTATTTGCACTTCAAACGTTGCGAATCCGCCGCGTATCCGTGCGTGACTAATTCGCTGCGCATCCACCGGACGTCCGCTCCGCTTGTGTGATAGATAAAGTTCTTATTTACACACCTTCCAAAACCTCTGGCTAAAGTGGGTACCCTCCCTGTTAAGAGTTCTATTGAGATTTCAAGATAGTAACAAGACAAGAGTAGGGAGTAAGTACTTATTTCGAGTGAGTTTGAAGCCTTTGTGTTTCAGATAAGTTGGAGAAGAGACAGTCGACTCATTTGATCCAAATTAATGTGGATAGTTCTTCCTTCACGTTCGTTCTATAATTATTTAAGGAGGATTATGACCCCGCGCGCCGTTTCCCTAATTTGTGGTTATGAGTTCTTTGTTTTCCTATCGATATTTTTTTTGTCCTGAAACGGGTGATAATACATGTCAGACAAATGTGCAGAGAAAAGCTACAACCAAAATATTGCCTACCTACTACGATCACTATGATTTACTATGTGTTTAGATAATGAGCGTAGGTTTGTGGTTTAGAAGATTTCCTGAGAAGATTAGTTTATCGCCTGTTATAAAAATATAGTACCTATGAAAGAGTTACTCGAGTAGAGTTATCATTCTCGGCCTCACCGTAATCTCTTAGCAAAATACATGCGTTATTTTCCTAAAAGCCACCTTTTAAATCGAAACAACTCCCACTGCTTGAATATTTTAGAAACTGCACCTGCCTGCCTAGTCCTGATGCTATTTCAGACATTTGATAGACAGGTTTATTGAGACCTACACCAGCATACGAACAATCAGGCATAAAGTGAAAATAGTTACCAGGTAGATAGTACTTCACAATTTCTGCGATTGCAAATGAACAGATGAAATACCTAGGTGAGTTCTAGCTTAAATCTAAGAAAAAAATAGCACAACTAATCAGAAACAAGCCAGTCTGATATTTTTTAATTAGTTGTGCTATTGTTTCTAAAGATTTAAGTAAATACCTACCTATGTATTTTTTTACTAGGTACCTACCTACCTATTTTGGCAGACCACGTAAGGCATGTATTCGATACATATACTTACTTACCTATCAATCCCTAGAAGATTTTGTTTGCTTGAATGTGGTACGTACAAAATTAGTTGCGGGGGCCGCGCCTTTCTGTAAAGAAAATTCTGTTTACCTTTTAACATAGTCTCGAAAATTTCATGTTAATTATAATGATTTTACATAAATTATCATATTCTCGTTGAAACGTATAACATATTATGATAATACACAAAATGTAGACACAACATCTTACGCTGAAAATGAAAATATGAATAATAAATTACGACTCAGGCCGGAACAACATGAACCCAGGATAGTGGAAATCCGTGACATCTCTCTACCAACTAAGTTACCTTACCAGGATACTGGCTGTACCGAGAAGAAATTTTACCCAATTTTACATTCATAGGGAATGCAGAACGCTGCAGCCCATTTCCTGGTCATACCTAAGTCACTTTTTACGGCACTCACGGGTAGAATTGAGGCGATCATATTCTAAGCCGGCACCACACGGATTTAATTTTAGGTATTAATCTAAGCTATTAAACTTAGAAACTTCAGTGGAAGTCGCATAAAATATGAGTGAATTATGGCGAGAAGATGAGATCTTTATACTCGGGATAAGCTCCCGCCCGACGCGTTTCAAATGAGGGTTATTATGAAGTCTGTCCCGGCAAGGCCCCACTTAGCTTAATAACTGGTTGCTATGGTTGGTTAGGAATATATTTACTTCAAATTTTCCTCTTATATACCTACCTAGATATATTTTGGGATCGACTTGTGCATAATAAATAAAGTTGCTTACCTATACCTACCAAACAAAATATGAACCAGGTCACATGGTAAGTCGACAGACAGCAACACATAATTTTCATACCTACACTTCCGGACTCTCAGGTGGCAATAAAGTAAAATCATAGTAAAATAAAAGGATTGAACTTGCACCTATAAAATTAGCTCTGTGTGGAATACTAAGCCCGGGAACCCTACTTAGGGTGCTTGAGCATCCCACACCATTTTCTTTAGTCAGTAATTTAATTGATTGCTAAAGCACTGACTTGACCTGGAATGTAATTTTGTCAGACTTGCGCTGACCGCCGTGCTTTATGTGAGTGTTCAGGTGGTGCTTAATAAGGTAGGCAAATGCAGGGATAACAGAGAGTCAAAAACAGTGTAGTGTTCCAGGGCTAAGTCAACAGAGGACCCAATTAATCCTAGTGTGGGAGAATTTAGCTGCTGAAGTGGTTAGGTAGTATGTGTGATTGTAATTGATGACTGCGATCAAATAGGGACCGACCGATGCGACGGTTTAACTTGTTTTCCGAAGCACGGACGGAATCATTGAAAATCGAACTATGGATCTCTGGATTCTGACACCAATGCTCAGACCTTTAAACCGGAGAGGCAGTTACAAATAACTCAACACAGTAATAATATTATATCTTGCGGTATTACGATCCTAGCAAAGTAGGTCATGTCATGTAGACCCAACATGCCGTCTCAGAAGAGAAATAAGACAAAGGAGTTACTAACTTAGCTAACAATATTTCATTCCGCCTGATGCAGTGTATTTAATGATTAATCATACAATATTTACTTCCTCTGTAGCAGAATGGAAAAGAAAAGAAAAGAAAATACAGGATGTTAAGGAAATGGCGGAAAGTGTTTTCTTCTGTCGTGTAGGACATTGAGTCGTAGAACGACCCGATGAACCCTGAAGTCGCCGTTTTTAAACCGCCTACTACAACTAGTAGGCTTTTGACACGGTATAAAATCTCGTAAAGTTATGAGATTTTCAACCTATTAGTTCGAGAGCCCAGGGGGTAAGTGGCTATCTCATAAGGTACCACGATAGGCTAGGTTTGGATCGTTAACCAAGACTTAAACAAGTCGTATGACCCAGGTCTGCCAGAGCCAATCCTGCCGAAACATAAAAATAATCGATATTTTTCAGAGTCATTTTTTCGTAAAAAATATGTCATAAGGTACCACAATGAAAGTGCTGGCATCAGTTAACCATTAAAAAATTATGTAAAAAAGGCTTGGTCTGCCACTCCGCACCCTGCCGGAAGTGCTTGCCAGACCTCTCCAAAGATGCCCTTCCGACACCCCTAAACTATCTCATCGGGTACCACGACGCGACCACCACAACATAATAGCCAAGATCACTCTGACAATAGATCACAAGGTCTGCCAGGCCTAAACTTGCCGCATCCTAGTGTTTCAGACATTTGAAGTTGTAGGTCCAGTGTATGAAAAATGACCTATATCTTTTTCCCCCCGTGTTTGATTTTGATGGTGCCTTAATACGAAATGCTCTCCATAATAAGGAGCTTCGAGTCATATAGGACAGTTGGGTGGAGGGTTTCAGTATTGAACGCAATCCTGTCAAAAAGTTTGAAATGGAGGTTTGGTCTATGAAAACTGGCCTATATCTTATTCCCCAGGTTTGATTTTGATGGCCCTTAATATGAAATGCTCTCCATAACTAGGAGCTCTGAGTCATATAGGTCAGTGAGGAGGAGGGTCTCTGTATTGTACACAATCCTGTCAAAAGTGTGAAATTGTAGGTAAAGTGTATGAAAACTGGCCTATATCTTTTCCCCCACTGGTTTGATTTTGATGGTGCCTTGGTATGAAATGCTCGTAATGATTAGGAGATTCGATTTGTATAGGTCAATTGGATAGAAGGTCTCTGTTCTGTGCACAATCCTCCTAAATATGAAAATATTCGATAACTTCTGCAGATTTTATCAGTTAAAATTGTCATATCATAAGGAACTCGAATAAAAGTGCTTGCATCAGCTTACCATTGACAAATTATGTTAAAAAAACTTGGTCTGCCACTGCGCACTCAGCCGGAAGTCCTTAGATGAGATAGGTTAGGGTGTCGGAAGGGTATATTTGGAGGGTCTCCCAAGGACTTCTGGCAGAGTGCGCAATGGCAGACCAAGTTTTCTTAACTCAATTTATCAATGGTAGCTGATGCTGGCACTGTCATTCGGGTACCTTATGAAATTACACTGTTAACGGAAAAATCTCAATCCTGCTAAACATGAAAATATTGGATATGTTCTGCAGATTTTTGCCGTTAATATTGTCATATCATAAGGTACCCGAATAAAAGTGCCGGCATCAGCTTACCATTGATAAATTGAGTTAAGAAAACTTGGTCTGCCATTGCGCACTCTGCCAGAAGTCCTTGGAGACCCCTCCAAATATACCCTTCCGACACCTAACCTATCTCATCTAAGGACTTCCGGCTGAGTGCGCAGTGGCAGACCAAGTTTTTAACATAATTTGTCAATGGTAAGCTGATGCAAGCACTTTTATTCGAGTTCCTTATGATATGACAATTTTAACTGATAAAATCTGCAGAAGTTATCGAATATTTTCATATTTAGGAGGATTGTGCACAGAACAGAGACCTTCTATCCAATTGACCTATACAAATCGAATCTCCTAATCATTACGAGCATTTCATACCAAGGCACCATCAAAATCAAACCAGTGGGGAAAAGATATAGGCCAGTTTTCATACACTTTACCTACAATTTCACACTTTTGACAGGATTGTGTACAATACAGAGACCCTCCTCCTCACTGACCTATATGACTCAGAGCTCCTAGTTATGGAGAGCATTTCATATTAAGGGGCCATCAAAATCAAACCCGGGGGGAATAAGATATAGGCCAGTTTTCATAGACCAAACCTCCATTTCAAACTTTTGACAGGATTGCGTTCAATACTGAAACCTCCACCCAACTGTCCTATATGACTCGAAGCTCCTTATTATGGAGAGCATTTCGTATTAAGGCACCATCAAAATCAAACACGGGGGGAAAAAGATATAGGTCATTTTTCATACACTGGACCTACAACTTCAAATGTCTGAAACACTAGGATGCGGCAAGTTTAGGCCTGGCAGACCTTGTGATCTATTGTCAGAGTGATCTTGGCTATTATGTTGTGGTGGTCGCGTCGTGGTACCCGATGAGATAGTTTAGGGTGTCGGAAGGGCATCTTTGGAGAGGTCTGGCAAGCACTTCCGGCAGGGTGCGGAGTGGCAGACCAAGCCTTTTTTACATAATTTTTTAATGGTTAACTGATGCCAGCACTTTCATTGTGGTACCTTATGACATATTTTTTACGAAAAAATGACTCTGAAAAATATCGATTATTTTTATGTTTCGGCAGGATTGGCTCTGGCAGACCTGGGTCATACGACTTGTTTAAGTCTTGGTTAACGATCCAAACTTAGCCTATTGTGGTACCTTATGAGATAGCCACTTACCCCCTGGGCTCTCGAACTATATGAAACTTTTGTTGTACTTACTTACAACTTATGGCATTATCGGAAATCACATTTGGGACCAAGCTTTGGCTCTTTTTACTATTGTGCTCAACAGCTCAAGTTGTAGTCTTCTAGCTTAAGAAAACATGTTTCCGGAACATAACACAAGCTGACCATTTTCATGGGTTGAAAATAGCCTAGGTATTATACGCTACATCCCTAACATCCTGTGATGTATCCTTCCAACTCAATATCTAACCAGTGTAAGGTTCCGTATGATTGATTCCGCCTTAGACCGCCGTGTGGTGCCGGCTTAGAATAGCGTCAACCATATCTTTACTGTAGGTGTCGTAAGAAGCGACTAAGGTATTCGAGAGTTGATGTATATTGCAATTTACGGCGACAGGCTGATAACCTGTCGCTATGGTGATACACAGTCTTCGGAATGAATCTCAAACTTTTGTCAGACGTGGTGTAAACGGCCATTTTTTACAGCCGTTTACGCTCTGCCTTCCCGCAAGAGATATAGGTGTGATATATGTATGTTTTTATGCTTGTTTTCAGGACGCGTACACGGAGGTGTCGGTGGGCCCGGGGGCGGAGGCCGAGCCCGAGCACTGTCACTGGAAGCTGCACAACGAGCCGCCCAGCGCCATCCCGCAGCTCCTCACCGCCCTTGTACTGTGCGCACTCTTCATGGTGGGTATATCGTTCATCCTCTGACGGAGCACTGTCACTGGAAGCTGCACAACGAGCCGCCCAGCGCCATCCCGCAGCTCCTCACCGCCCTTGTACTGTGCGCACTCTTCATGGTGGGTATATCGTTCATCCTCTGACGGAGCACTGTCACTGGAAGCTGCACAACGAGCCGCCCAGCGCCATCCCGCAGCTCCTCACCGCCCTTGTACTGTGCGCACTCTTCATGGTGGGTATATCGTTCATCCTCTGACGGAGCACTGTCACTGGAAGCTGCACAACGAGCCGCCCAGCGCCATCCCGCAGCTCCTCACCGCCCTTGTACTGTGCGCACTCTTCATGGTGGGTATATCGTTCATCCTCTGACGGAGCACTGTCACTGGAAGCTGCACAACGAGCCGCCCAGCGCCATCCCGCAGCTCCTCACCGCCCTTGTACTGTGCGCACTCTTCATGGTGGGTATATCGTTCATCCTCTGACGGAGCACTGTCACTGGAAGCTGCACAACGAGCCGCCCAGCGCCATCCCGCAGCTCCTCACCGCCCTTGTACTGTGCGCACTCTTCATGGTGGGTATATCGTTCATCCTCTGACGGAGCACTGTCACTGGAAGCTGCACAACGAGCCGCCCAGCGCCATCCCGCAGCTCCTCACCGCCCTTGTACTGTGCGCACTCTTCATGGTGGGTATATCGTTCATCCTCTGACGGAGCACTGTCACTGGAAGCTGCACAACGAGCCGCCCAGCGCCATCCCGCAGCTCCTCACCGCCCTTGTACTGTGCGCACTCTTCATGGTGGGTATATCGTTCATCCTCTGACGGAGCACTGTCACTGGAAGCTGCACAACGAGCCGCCCAGCGCCATCCCGCAGCTCCTCACCGCCCTTGTACTGTGCGCACTCTTCATGGTGGGTATATCGTTCATCCTCTGACGGAGCACTGTCACTGGAAGCTGCACAACGAGCCGCCCAGCGCCATCCCGCAGCTCCTCACCGCCCTTGTACTGTGCGCACTCTTCATGGTGGGTATATCGTTCATCCTCTGACGGAGCACTGTCACTGGAAGCTGCACAACGAGCCGCCCAGCGCCATCCCGCAGCTCCTCACCGCCCTTGTACTGTGCGCACTCTTCATGGTGGGTATATCGTTCATTACGAATATATATTAGTATTCTGACTGCAAGATAAAATAAAATAAAAAAATAAAAAATAAAGATATTACCTCTCAAATTGCACGCCACCAACAACGATCCTGCCACGTCAGCAAATGGCAGGAGATCGCGCAGGATAGGGATCAGCGGAGAAAGCTTGTTTCGGAGGCCGAGATCCTCTTTGGGTCTCTGAGTCAGTGAAGTTAGTTAGTTAATAACGATCCCAGACTAGCCTCATCCAGTTTTTTCCAGTCAAGTCTGCAAAATTTTAGCTACTGTAATGCCAGCGACATTCAACTGTCATTCTATTGCCACTGTGATTTTCCATACTAAATACTGTTATATAGCAGGACTAGCTGCCCGTCAGCAGTTTCACCCGCTGCAACCTTTATTCGCCAAGAGATGTCGCTGTTAGTTTTCGGCGAAAACGTTTAAAACGCGAATCGGCTCAGTCACGCCACCTATTTCAAAAATATTGGAAAATGCGTGATCCCGTGGGAATGAGACATTTTTCCGTGGTAAAAAGTATCCTATGTGTTATTCCAGATGCCCTTTTATATTTCTGCAAAGTTTCATGTCAATCTAATCAGATGTCGTAACAAACACACACACAAACATCCGCCTTTATAATATTAGTAGGATATGAAACTATCAAAACCATTAAATTAAACTGACATATCAGATTTTTATTTGGCATAGACTTCGGGCCCTGGTTCATAGCCACTTCATCTTACAAATGCTTCGTTCAGGATGCGGTTATTTCAAAACCTTTTCCATAGTCCACGTCTCCTTTTGTCATGCATGATCGTGACGGTGAAGACGCATTGATTGAGGATTTCAGTTGTTTTTGGTACTACTCGTGTTTTAAAAGCTTCTTTCTCATGGGTGTTGTTGTTTTTGCAGCTGTGCGAGCTGATCGGCGGGTACATGGCGGGCAGCCTGTCGGTGATGTCTGACGCGGCGCACATGCTGAGCGACTGCGGCGGGTTCGCGTTAGCGCTGCTGGCGTTCTACTGCGCGCGGCGACAGCCCGACGTCGCCATGTCGTACGGGTACAAGCGCGCGGGTGAGTAGCCGCTGCTGTCGGTGATGTCTGACGCGGCGGGTTCGCGTTAGCGCTGCTGGCGTTCTACTGCGCGCGGCGACAGCCCGACGTCGCCATGTCGTACGGGTACAAGCGCGCGGGTGAGTAGCCGCTGCTGTCGGTGATGTCTGACGCGGCGGGTTCGCATTAGCGCTGCTGGCGTTCTACTGCGCGCGGCGACAGCCCGACGTCGCCATGTCGTACGGGTACAAGCGCGCGGGTGAGTAGCCGCTGCTGTCGGTGATGTCTGACGCGGCGGGTTCGCATTAGCGCTGCTGGCGTTCTACTGCGCGCGGCGACAGCCCGACGTCGCCATGTCGTATGGGTACAAGCGCGCGGGTGAGTAGCCGCTGCTGTCGGTGATGTCTGACGCGGCGGGTTCGCATTAGCGCTGCTGGCGTTCTACTGCGCGCGGCGACAGCCCGACGTCGCCATGTCGTACGGGTACAAGCGCGCGGGTGAGTAGCCAATGTTGTCGGGATTTACGCTTATCATATCAGCCTGCCACGCATGCCTCTGGCCTCAAAGGAAGCTATATCAGCGAGCCACACATACTTCTGCCACAAATTAGGAAGACAGCGCGCGGGGCCCCAGATGGCTCACTCAGTACTAGCGATGATTTTGACACTTACTACTGGAAATAACTGGAATGTCAGTGGAATTAAAAGATAGGTACTAAAAAGATAGTTGGCACGAACGTCATATTTCTTGGATAAAAATTTGCTCAGAATCATACGACGTCCTGAATCAGAATTTACTGTTCTGATTTTTTTAAACTTTGTGATTTTTGACAGTAGCATAGCAATCCTGGCTATGTAACAAGTGACAATCGCTAAAATCCTGGATAGGGTCGAATGAACCTTCTGTAAACTCTCTATTTTGTCCTTCTGCCCCCAAAGGGAGCTACACTTATATTTATTTCAGTCTTACGCAAACATTGAAGAAGGAAGATCATTGTTATAACTTGTTCGCAGAAGTGTTAGGCGCGATGGTGTCGGTGCTGCTGATCTGGATTTTGACGGGCGTGTTCGTGTACGTGGCAGCTGTCAGACTGCGCACCGGCCAGTACGACATCCAACCAGACATGATGATGCTGGTCTCGGGCGCCGGCGTCGGCTTCAACGTCGTGTTGGCGCTCGTTCTACACGGCTGCGCACAGGATATAGGTACTGTACTATAGTCCGACAAGTTCGTGCGCGACCTTCCGTAGGGGTGACAGACGTTGGGGGGGGAGATGTGAGCGGGTAGCGGGAGGTGTAGCAGGAAAGAGTGACGCGCGCATCCGCGCCGCACGTCATATGAAATAAAATGACGTGCTTCCTCGCCCCCCCACCGTCTGTACTCCGCAGGAAGGTCGCGCACGAAGTTGTCGAATTATAACTAATTAGTAAATTTGAAGGAGTGACACTCAGCTGTCGTTCTGTTGCGCGCCACGCCAGCCCGACGTCGGCATGTGCTGTCAGACTGCGCACCGGCCAGTACGACATCCAACCAGACATGATGATGCTGGTCTCGGGCGCCGGCGTCGGCTTCAACGTCGTGTTGGCGCTCGTTCTACACGGCTGCGCACAGGATATAGGTACTAACTAATTAGTTTTGAAGGAGTTACACTCAGCTGTCGTTCTCTTGCACGCTACGCCAGCCCGACATCGGCGTGTCGTACGGGTACAACCGCGCCGTAGAATAGCAGGTGCTGTCGGGAGTTTACTACCTGGTTAACAGAAGAAAAGAATGGTGGCGGTCCATAAGTGGGAGGGAGAATGAACGCCTGGTATGTGAAAGACCCTTAGTGTAAATTATACTGCATGATCTCTGGGTGCGATGGTGTCGGTGCTAATTACTATGTTGCAGTGGCGAAGGGTGTCATTCTATTGAAGGTATGCCGGAGCCAAAATACAAAACTAAGTGTAAGTAGATTGATGTGTGACTAAAGATTTATACATCCCTGAAAGGGAAGTCAATGGGAATCAACATGTATGGACCCTTTGCCACTGCTATGTTGGTTAATGTGTGTATGTGGGCGGTGACGGGCGTGTTCGTGTACGTGGCGGCTGTCAGACTGCGCACCGGCCAGTACGACATCCAACCAGACATGATGATGCTGGTCTCGGGCGCCGGCGTCGGCTTCAACGTCGTGTTGGCGCTCGTTCTACACGGCTGCGCACAGGATATAGGTACTAACTAATAAGTAAATTTGAAAGAGTTACACTCAGCTGTCGTTCTCTTGCGCGCTACGCCAGCCCGACGTCGCACTGTCGTACATAAAAGCGCGCCAGTGAGCAGCAGGTGCTGGGCGCGATGGTGTCGGTGCTGCTGATCTGGATTTTGACAGGCGTGTTCGTGTACGTGGCGGCTGTCAGACTGCGCACCGGCCAGTACGACATCCAACCAGATATGATGATGCTGGTCTCGGGCGCCGGCGTCGGCTTCAACGTTGTTCTGGCGCTCGTTCTACACGGCTGCGCACAGGATATAGGTACTAACTACTAACTAATTAGTAATTAGTAAATGTGATAATCAATTTTGGGCCCACCCTGAATTTGCCGAATTCCGAAAACGGTATTGTATGAAATTCTTACTATAGTCCGACAACTTCGTGCGTGACCCTCCTGCGGGGTACAACGGGAGGGGGGCGAGGAAGCACGTCATTTTAATATGACGTGCGGCCCGGATGCACGCGTTCCCCTTCCCCACTACACCTCCCGCTACCCGCTGACATCTCCCCTCCCAACGTCTGTCACCCCTAGGACCCTCGCGCACGAAGCTGTCAAAGTATAAAACTAGAAATTATGATTGGTTTTTTTATCACAATTTTGCAAATATCATCGTCGGAATCCCAAATTCTAAATTAAAAGATATTTTTATATTGTACGAAAAGTAGCAACCATTGTTATTTACAAGGCATTTGTCGCTCTGCCTACACCTCATTTTATCAGACTTGCCGTTGCATCATTTAAAAGTAGTTATACCAGCATAATCTAGGTAGTACAAGGAATATGTACCTACCTACAAGTTTCGTTACCATACATTTTGATTTACGGGGCATTTGTGAGGGGCCTAAACTTGTATGGCCAATTTATTATATCCTTTGAAGGAGTGACACTCAGCTGTCGTTCTGTTGCGCGCTACGCCAGCCCGACGTCGGCATGTCGTACGGGTACAAGCGCGCCAGTGAGTAGCCGGTGCTGTCGGGAGTTACTACCTGGTTAACAGAAGAAAAGGATTATAAATGGTGGCGGTCCATAAGTGGGAGGGAGAATGAACGCCTGATGTCTTAGTGCTGGCGATACTACTGCACGGCTGCAACAATTACCTACTAGAAGTAATAAGTAAAATAAAAAAATGTATTAACTTTGTAACCAAAAAGTTAATATCAAACCTAGCGTTTGATTAAAAACCAAGTATTCGAAATTACTATCTTGTGGAAAATTTCTACAAAATAGTAAACATACGTAATGTTGATTGTTGTCAGTTGAGTGACTGTATAGTTGTACTAAAAAGTCATAGATGGCGCTAAAGCTACTCGTAAGAAGTCGAGTAACAAAAATATAATGAACGAAACAAGTGGATCACAATCGCCGCCTGGGTTAGAGCCTACCTTGATGTAACGGTCAACACGTCTGACCCGGCTTGTCAGAAGACGTGGGTTCGAATCCCATCGGTGGCGTGATTTTCTTCCACTTGCTTCGTTTGTAGGTATTACCTTTTTAACCAATAAGTACGTTAACCTATTTACTTTATTGTTTAATATTGGGGCTCTTTTTACTCCAGTCTGGTCAGGGGCCGAAGTCTGCTAAATAAAAATCGATTCAGTTGCGTGTCGATGGAATGTCAGTTGGATGGTTTTGGGAGTTTCGTACTCTGCTAATAATTTTTAGTTTGAAAATCACAATGGCAATAGAATGATAGTTGAGTGTCGCTGGCATTATACAATAGTTAAATATTACCAGACTTGGGACCCTTATCTGTTAACGGATTATAGCCCATTACATTTTAAGATACTTTTATCTACACTTCATACATAATGTTCCTATTACAAATTCGAAAGCAAATGTATAAGCAACTGCTTTACAGCCATTCAGCCTTTAAAAAAAATGTCGATATCATAAAGTAAAATGTCGATGTCATAAAGTACTTTTTTCTGACTTTATGATATCTACATTTAGCAGTAAGATAATAAAAAAAAACAAATGTCACGACACAATCAAAGAATGGGACGACACTTGAAATTATGAGGACTTATTTATTATTAAATCTTTGCTTCAAATCATTTTCCGAATTAAAATTTACCGATTAATGCTTTTTAATTTTAAAAGTTGTTCCGTTTTTATGAGCTTCCATTTTAACGTTTATTTAAAAAGTTACTTATGTATAAAAGTCGTTCAGTTGTTGGTTCAGTAGATATGCTTGCAATCGCCATAGTGAAGTGCGGAGGTATGAATTATTTTTCATAGTTTTTCTTGTAAAGTGTAGATAAAATAGTGTATGCAATTGCAATATAATTAGGCTTTAGAATGCTCGTGTCAAACTATTATCACACTCGGCTGCGCCTCGTGTGATAAACAGACACTCACATCCTAAAGCCTCTTATTATAAGGCAATTGCATAAACTACTATTATTCCAGCCCATCACCACAGTCACGGCGGCGCGGCGTGCGCGCACTCCCACGCGCACCAGGGCTCCTTGCCCGCGCCCGCGCCGCGCTTCCGCCTGTGGGGCCGGCGCGGCAGCCCCCACAAGAACGGCGCCGTCAACGGGGACTACAGCATGAAGGAGATGACGCCCGTGGCCACCGTGCAGCCGCACCAGACCAGGTACTGTAAGGTCCAGCCTCCTTCAAAAGCCTGGCACCTTATACTTTCAAAATTTAAATTACTTATCGCGTCAGCGGGACAAGTCTAGGAAGTTCTCGCCATTATTTTATCGTCTTCCGAGACAGAGTGTCGCGCTTATAATTGTAAAAGTTTATCCCAATATATTCAAGTTGACGTAAATTCAGTGGTTTTAGTCCCCCCACCACCGGACCAGGTACTTACTTAGTCTTATCTTGTTTTCAGGAACATAAACCTGCGAGCGGCGCTGATCCACGTGATCGGAGATCTCATACAGAGCTGCGGCGTGCTGCTAGCCTCTATTATTATTAAGTTTTATGTAAGTAATCCATTTATATAACTTTTAAAGCACTCGCGATTACTTTCACACATAACAGTTACTTTAACGGGTCTTATCGCGATAGTTTTTAGGTAAAAAAGCGATTTACATAGAAACCCGGCGTTTTGACTAAGTTTCATTAGTCTGCCCGCGACCATGACTGATGAAACTCAGTCGAAACGTCGAGTTTCCTCAGGTAATTCGCCTATTTACCTAAAAAACTATCGCGATAAGACCTGTTAAAGTAACTGTTATAGGTAATCAATTTATCTTTGCATAGGTATCTGCCATTTGTTGAATTACCTGTGAATGTTGTATTATAACTGAAACTGATTGTCCTTCCGAAATAAATAAATAAATAAATCTGCGCTAATTATTACCCGACTAAGGAGGGTTATGTTTGTATGTATATACAAGAAATTCAGTTTCACGGGCTACAGCCTAAACGGCTGGGTGGATCTTGAAATGTGAACTGCCATTAGTTTCGTCTCGGCAGCGCGAGCAACATCGGCTATATTAAATGTTCATAAATTCAAGACGGCGAATTTTTATCAGAAAATACAACTTTGACATTACCGCAGTCGGGTTTTTGTATTTTAATACATATCTTACTTACTTTTCGTACAAGTTACTTACAGATGTTTGTTTGTCGTTCCCAGCCGTCGGCGCAGTTCATCGACCCGGTATGCACGTTCATATTCAGCATCATCGTGCTTCTAACCACCTCGAGGGTAGTCAGGGACGCGCTCAACATTTTCATGCAAGGCGTTCCTAAGGACTTCCGGTGAGTTTCACCTGGGGCCGCCTTATAAATCTTGACTAATATGGGTCAAATCGCTCTCAATATGTGTTAAAATGTTCCAATATGGATCAAAGTGCTCTCAATATGGGTCAAATTTCTTTCAATATGGATCAAAATACTCTCAATATGGGTCAAAATACTCTCAAGATGGGTCAAATACTCTCAATATGGGTCAAAATATTCTCAACATGCGTCAAATACTCTCAATATGGGTCAAAATATTCTCAAGATGGGTCAAATACTCTCAATATGAGTCAAAATACTCTCAAGATGGGTCAAATACTCTCAATATGGGTCAAAATATTCTCTACTTGCGTCAAATACTTTCAATGTGGATCAAAATACTTTCAATATGGGTCAAAATATTCTCAAGATGGGTTAAATACTCTCAATATGGGTCAAAATACTCTCAAGATGGGTCAAGTACTCTCAATATGGGTCAAATATTCTCAACATGCGTCAAATACTCTCAATATGGATCAAAATAATTTCAATATGGGTCAAAATACTCTCAATGTACGTCAAATTGCTCTCAATATGGGTCAAAATACTCTTCAATGTGTGTCAAATTGCTCTCAATATAGGTCTGAGTTGGTCTTAGAAGTTTAAGTTAGACGTGTTTTTTGATCGTGTGTCTGTTGTTCCAGGTACCGGGAGTTAGTACTAGCGTTGTCGGGCATAGCGGGCGTGAGGCATGTCCACTCGGTCCACGCCTGGGCACTGTCCACGCACCACGTCGAACTCACCGCGCACATCGCTATAGGTAATGTACATAGTTTTTATTAAAAATTGTGACAAAGTATTGTAAAATAAAATATGTTATGTAACTCGTGGGTTGCTAATTTTTTAAAGAATGAATTGTTGATGTCTGTTATTCCCAAATCATTTTCTAAATCTGTTAGGAATAGCTAAGAAAGTGTTCTGTGTAAACAAACGATATAGGCACGTCTGTTTGATTTTACATTCACTTGCCATAACTTTGATTCCGTTTAATTCTTATTTGATTATAACATGCGCTATTCATTCATTATCATCATTGTTTAGTTTCGTACCATACGCGCGTTTTGTTGTTTCGCGCCATTTCGTCTGACAGACCGCGGCCTGTGACGTTGACGCCCCGGTCGGCGCCATCTTGCATTCCTTTGTTCGTTCGGTTCGTTCGAGAACCACGCGACTGGCGATAACCTCACATTACTTTAGCTCGGTTCCCGTGTGCCGGCGGCCGGCGTCGGGCCATTGTAAATCCTATACAATATCGGATTGTTAGGTGGATTTCTCGTGCGGGAAGAAATCCTTTAGTTTTCGCGTCTTGTACAGCAAACTTTTTTGCTGTCGCAAACAATAGTGAATAGTGGAGAAATCTTTTGTTATTTGCGTGTTAAAAACATTAAATTTAAGGTGGATCGTTTTCCATACAAAAGTTAAATGGAGTTACGTCTTTAAATGAGACAAAAATATGATTAAAAAACTTGATGAGAAGTCCCGTGCTTCTATAACATTTTCGCAAAATAAAACAAATAATTTTTTAACCATCAGATTTCTCTGTAAAAACCGTGTCGCCACTTTATGAACATAGATGGAGCTACTGCTGCAATAAACACGTTTAATTTTTTTTGTGGAGAAAATACTTAATATTTTTTTACTATGAGCAGTTTTGCGACAAATTTACTTGTGCCTGCATCATTTCACATAAAGTTTTTTGATAAAATTGTTGTTTAGCTCATGTTCAACTCGGTTGAAGTTCAGATTTTCATTTGTATGACGTAACGATGCCCCTTAAACATTAAATGATATCTATATTTGATGTCGAACTGTGAACTATAGTGAATATTGGAGTGACGGATTGTGAGCCCGAGCTGAGGGAAGGATTTCGAGATCGAGCTGGTATCCAGAGGCCGTGAGTTTAGGTTACTCTCTCTTCCTGTGTTCCTCAAATATCCTGATACCTGCTTCCTGTAATACCTAGACTCACAAAGAAACGGCGTCATAATTCGCACGGTGAGCAATTCGCTGGTAGTTGTATAAGTACCTTTTTGTAGTGATTAGCAACATTACGTGGAGGTCACCAACTTGATGACCTTTAGTACAACCGGAACTTTGATACATTTACCTTAGATATGAGCTGTGGTAGTACAGTAAAATATTAGTCATCTTGTAGGAGATTAAGGGCCGTCGCAGGCATTGGGAAACAGAAATTTCTCGAACAGAAATTTCTCGGTACAGAAAATTTTCTCATTAAGTTTATTTTATTTAGCTATAGTAAAGAGCACTACGAATCGTAGTCAAATGTTGTTCCGAGGCTGATCGACCATTTAGTTTTAGATTTTAAGATAACTTTAATTTGCTTCCACTGCGCTAAGATCAGCTTCGGAATCAAACAATCATCATCTTCCTATCCTATCCCGAATCATTTGGGGTAGGCGCAACAGTTAGAACAAAAGATCATGTAGCAAAAGGATATGACTATAATTTATGACCGGGCGCCTGCCTGACGTCAACCCTCTTTGGGAATGCTATTGTAGGTGGTATCACCGCCACCATGCGGTTGACCATTATGCGACAAATATTCAGCCGAGGTCAAAACTCTAGATCGCCTTTTACGAGTCAGTCAGTGGACTAGGAGTGGTACTGGTACTATTCTTAGCCGCTACCACACCACACGTTATCGATTGAATAATATACAGTGTGAGTCTTGATAAAGTGTACATATCAAAATCAGGGAAACTGCATCCAAATTTATCGATGAAAAAAATATAAAAAATATTTGAATTTTTTATGATTTTTTTAAGATTTCGAATTGTACCTGTTGACCCCATTTAGATAAATCTTCATAACTTTTAAACTAAGTGTGTTATCAGAGTGGAATAAATTTTGTGATGATTGCTAATAATAAGCAGTACTCATGAAGTAAAAATATCCCAGAGAAATAACGTTGTTAATTTATAATTAATAGAAACTTGAAGAAAATCTTGTTTTTTTGTCATAAATTTTACTATTATTTTACAATTTCTTAAAAAGTCACCCCGTAAACCCTACTTTTTTTTTATTTATGCTTATTCTACATGGCATTAGCTTTCTAAAATTAAAAATTGCACGTTTACAACTCAAATACAACAGTTTCTATGAGCCTTTATAAGTGTCCATGCGCCTGCGAGGCGTGTTGTTTTTTTACTTCACACCATTGTTTTCAAATTTCATGCATTAGGTTAATGATAATTTTAATTTGATTTAAGAATAATAAATGATTATGCAGAAAAAATACTTATGTTTTAATCATTATCCAGTATTTAACTAAGTTAACTGTTTTTTTAAACGCTGATTTAAGAAGTTGTAGTTGAGTTATAAACATGATTTTTTTACTTTTAGCAAGCTAATGCCATGTAGAATAAGCATAAATAAAAAAAAAGTAGGGTTTACGGGGTGACTTTTTAAGAAATTGTAAAATAATAGTAAAATGAATGACAAAAAAACAAAATTTTCTTCAAGTTTCTATTAATTATAAATTAACAACGTTATTTCTCTGGGATATTTTTACTTCATGAGTACGGCTTATTATTAGCAATCATCACAAAATTTATTCCACTCTGATAACACACTTAGTTTAAAAGTTATGACGATTTACCTAAATGGGGTCAACAGGTACAATTCGAAATCTTAAAAAAATCATAAAAAATTCAAATATTTTTTTTTATTTTTTTTAATATTTTTTTCATCGATAAATTTGGATGCAGTTTCCCTGATTTTGATATGTACACTTTATCAAGACTCACACTGTATAGTAGGTTGTTGACGAGGACGGGAAATAAGACTTTGACTGACGAGTAGAGTTTGAAGTCCGAGCCGCAGGCGAGGACTTTAAAAATACGAGTCTGGCAAAGTCATTTTCCCCGAGGCTTACATAGTGCTTTTCTCAAAAAAATGCTAGGAAATTATAAAGATTTTAATTTATTTTATAGTAATTTGATATAAAAAGTTGTTTTACTGATTACTAAGTTAATATGTGGATTAGGAGTTATTCTTTTTTTAATTTGTAATTTCTGAACGATTTCGATATCGCGCCAGAAAAGTTGTATTGGAATCCATTGCTGGTGTGTAAAAAAGAAATCGTTCAGAAATTACAAAATCACAGACAATGTCAAACTTTCTGGATTGTTTTCTTGAAAGAAATTGTCATATTTCCTAGCATGTTTGAGAAAAATATTTTATACTACACCTGTATAGTAATTTGCCTATAGCATAACACTTTATAGGGGGGAACGTTAGTCATTGTTCAACGTACAAATTAGCGGGAGGGAATTAACCATACAAATCACTTTCCTCCCGTGGGAATTTTTACAGACTTTAGTACAGTTGAACAGGTAGGTGACCAAGTTGATCAGTTTTGAAGTTGTCATTAAAAAGTTGTCCAGTTTCATAAGTTGTACAGTTTTTAAAGTTGTTTAGGTGTAAAAGTTGTTCAGTTTCAAAAGTTGTTCAGTCTCAAAAGTTGTTCAGTTTTGAAAAGATGTTCTGTTTTTAAAATTGTTCTGTATTAAAAAGTTGTTGAGTTTCATAAGTTGTTCAGTTTTGTAAGTTGTTCAGTTTTCTAAAGTTGTTCAGTTTTGTAAGTTGTTCCGTTTTATAAGTTGTTCTGTTTTGTAAGTTGTTCAGTTTCGTAAGTTGTTCAGTTTCGTAAATTGTTCAGTTTTGTAAGTTGTTTAGTTTTGTAAGTTGTTCAGTTTTGTAAGTTGTTCAGTTTTGTAAGTTGTTCAGTTTTGTAAGTTGTTCAGTTTTGTAAGTTGTTCAGTTTTGTAAGTTGTTCAGTTTTGTAAAGTTGTTCAGTTTTGTAAGTTGTTCAGTTTTGTAAGTTGTTCAGTTTTGTAAGTCGTTCAGTTTTGTAAGTTGTTCAGTTTTGTAAGTTGTTCAGTTTTGTAAGTTGTTCAGTTTTGTAAGTTGTTCAGTTTTGTAAGTTGTTCAGTTATGTTAAGTTGTTCAGTTTTGTAAGTTGTTCAGTTTTGTAAGTTGCTCAGTTTTGTCAGTTGTTCCGTTTTGTCAGTTGTTCAGTTTTGAAAGTTGTTCAGTTTTGTAAGTTGTTCAGTTTTGTAAGTTGTTCAGTTTTGTAAGTTGTTCAGTTTTGTAAGTTGTTCAGTTTTGTCAGTTGTTCCATTTTGTCAGTTGTTCAGTTTTGTCAGTTGTTCAGTTTTGAAAGTTGTTCGGTTTTGTAAGTTGTTCAGTTTTGTAAGTTGTTCAGTTTTGTAAGTTGTTGTGTTTTGTATGTTGTGAAGTTTTGTAAGTTATTCAGTTGTTCAGTTATATTAGTTGTAAAGTTATTGAATTAAAAAATGCGCTGTCGTATGCATGTGATAGTTTGGAAATGTGTACCTAGGTAGTTTATTTTTTTCCGGATGTTTCAATTCACCCCGTGGCTGTTACAACTGACCCCGCAGGTGTAGTATAAAGCACTATGTATTACTCGGATGAAAGTCCGACTACAAACTCGTGTGTATTGAGGCCCTCAGCTGCGCTTCGGGCCTCAAACTACACCCTCGTTAGTAATCGGTTTCTTTCTCCCCGCGTATACAATGTACTATTATGTTGATCTTCAGATGACCTAACCGACCCGGAGCCGATACTACTACAGTGCCAACGGCTGGCGCGTCAGTTCGGCGCAGCTGCAGCTACCTTCCAGCTGGAGCGGCGCGGCGCCGCCTGCCCGCAGTGCGCGCAGCCCGGCGCGCTGCCCTGACGCTGCGCCACGCTCGCGCGCTGACCAGGTACGTACAGCGCACAGCTGGAGCGGCGCGGCGCCGCCTGCCCGCAGTGCGCGCAGCCCGGCGCGCTGCCCTGACGCTGCGCCACGCTCGCGCGCTGACCAGGTACGTGCAGCGCACAGCTGGAGCGGCGCGGCGCCGCCTGCCCGCAGTGCGCGCAGCCCGGCGCGCTGCCCTGACGCTGCGCCACGCTCGCGCGCTGACCAGGTACGTACAGCGCACAGCTGGAGCGGCGCGGCGCCGCCTGCCCGCAGTGCGCGCAGCCCGGCGCGCTGCCCTGACGCTGCGCCACGCTCGCGCGCTGACCAGGTACGTACAGCGCACAGCTGGAGCGGCGCGGCGCCGCCTGCCCGCAGTGCGCGCAGCCCGGCGCGCTGCCCTGACGCTGCGCCACGCTCGCGCGCTGACCAGGTACGTACAGCGCACAGCTGGAGCGGCGCGGCGCCGCCTGCCCGCAGTGCGCGCAGCCCGGCGCGCTGCCCTGACGCTGCGCCACGCTCGCGCGCTGACCAGGTACGTACAGCGCACAGCTGGAGCGGCGCGGCGCCGCCTGCCCGCAGTGCGCGCAGCCCGTCGCGCTGCCCTGACGCTGCGCCACGCTCGCGCGCTGACCAGGTACGCCATAAATAAATAACCTGGACATTTCACAAAGTGCCATCTAGCCCCAAACTAAGTAAAGCTTGTAGTATGGAAACTAAATAGCTGATATCAATACATACCGGGAATAACAGAAAAAGTTATAACAAGCCGAAAGGAGGTCAAGGTACTCATGACACTGAACAACTTTCCCATAGAACATGGGTCGAAATATAAGAAAATATTTGGACCTCCCATAGTAAATCAATCAGCTGATCGGCGATTTTGCATTCAACAATTTTTTTTATGTTTCGACCCATGTTCCATGGGAAAAGTTGTTCAGTTTCATGAGTACCTTGACCTCGTCTCGGCATATTATATCGTTTCTGTTACTCCCGGTATATCACGCCTATATATAGGGTGAAATTATACTAGTGACCGATAGATGGTGATAAAACAACTTTCAGGAACATAGGTCGAAATACGAAAAAAGTTTTTTGACCTCCCATAAAAATTGCCGATCAGCTGATTTGAGTTACTATGGGAGGTCAAAAAACTTTTTTCGTATTTCGACCTATGTTCCTTGGGGAAAGTTGTTCCTTATCACCAGCCGGTTCTGAGTTTTCGCTATCGGTCACTAGTATAATTTCACCCTATATATCCCATATGTTGAGCGTAAAACGGCCATTTACACCACATCTGACAAAACTTTGAAAGCCATTCAGAAGACTGTATGTCAACATAGTGACAAGTTGTCAGCCTGTCGCCTAAGCTTGCAATACACATAAACTCTCATATCCCTTAGTCGCCTCTTCCGGCACCTACGGGAAAGATATGGAGTGAAGCTATTATAAGCCGGCACCACACGCCAAACTACAATACAATACAAATAAGCTTAATTGTACAAGAAAAAAAACAATGTAATATACTTAAATGAAAAGACATAGTACAACACTTGCGGCCTTATCGTAACAATTTCTTTCAGGCAACCTTTGGGTTTAGAATTCAGGATTATGTGAAGGTAGAAAACAAGGGTAGAAAACTACGACAGATTAGGTAAATTTCTATTTAGGTATTCTCACATTTATGGTACAATACAATGTTTTATTTTCGAATATTGTTGTTCTCTACTAAGGCCTACGAAGCCAATACATTTTTATATTAAATTTGCTTTATTATTTTTAGGTGAATCATCTGGAGAAGGATCGCATTAGTTGTCGGTAATACGAAGAAACAGGTACAGTACAAGATCTTTCACTACACAAATGTGGCTATGGATGACTTATTTATTAAATTGTTGCCGGTAAAAATATGTGCATGTACGAGTAAATAACAGAATATGCTTAGGCCATTCGATAATAGAATTTCAGATAATTATAATTAATCGATTTAGCATCGTAATAATACTTTAATATGATCTGTTCATTTAAAGAAAGGGTCCTGAAAAAGCAATAGGTATTTTCTTTACGCATCACTTCAACGTAATGTAAAAATAATGTTCATATATCTTAATATCCGTGCCGGGTTATATAAATAATTACGTTTTCATTTTGTATGTGCCCTAAGAATATTCTGTAACTTTGACTTAAATTGAAGTAACCAAAAAACACCAAAAAACAAAGATTTAGCAAGCATGTTCCAAATCAAATTCAAATTATTATAAGAAGAAGAATCTTCGATTACTAAAATATATATAAACAAGTACTTAATATGAACCAATAATTAATAAATAAGTACAAAGAAGGTTCTTAAAATTACCAGAAATTGATTAGTCAATGCAAAATGAATTTACGGTAACGTTTTTAATGGAAACGTATTATTTGAACATGCACTAGACACGAGAAGCGTTAGTAAAGAATTATAATTGTAAATAATTTATTTATTTTTGTATTCAGATTATATGATAAGAATAATTAGTAATTAGTGCCAATTTTATAAGACTAGGTAAATGACTCAATTTATTGTATTCGTTGATAAATGTATATTGGTCAGATATAAGATAATTATGTTAACGATTGATATTGTACCAAATAAGAACATTTTAATTATTTGATTTATATTAATTAACTGTGCGAAATAATATACAGTATGTGAAAAAACTAAATGCAACGGGGTGAACCAACCCATGAAACTGCACAACTTTTACTAAAAAACAAGTTGAAATATGACCTTCAATATGAAATGTACCAGTCGGTTGAGTCAATTTGTATGGGAGGTCCAATTTCTTTTTCATAATTCGTCCTATGTTCCTTGGGAAAAGTTTTATCAGTTTTATGGTTTCTGGTTCATCACTTAAAATATTTGTAGTTAATTTTTTTACTCTTTATATTGGGGTTTTCAAAATGAAACATTGCTCACCGATTTCGTTTGGCAACGGAATATTACTCATATGACCATGGTTCTCTATCCATTTGCATAAAAAAAATTGGCATAATATATTTTGGCACACTGTAATTTAAACTAATAATACTTACGCATAATTCATGTACGCATAAACAGTTTAGGCATAATTTCTTTACGCACAAAAAATATTGCCGTAATAGTACATAGGCCTATAATACAAAACCATAAATTGTCATATCCATAATCAAAATAGGCATAAAAATCTGATGCATTAGAAGAACCCCTAAATTGTATAAAAATAACCTAACCTAACCTAACCGAAACTGACCTAATTTAACCTAATTTAACTTAAAAAACACTAAACTGACTTACATTTCCTGCCATTTGAACTTAATAAAAAATATATTATATTAGTCCAAAAAAAATATTACAAAAGCAATTATGCCAAAATATTGTTAGTATAAAATACAATAGTCTAAAATATGATTATGCCAAGATAAATATTATGGCAAGAAACTATTATGTCAAAGCAATGGTAGGCGAAAAAAAATTATGCGAAACATGTTATGCTAAAACATATTAGTGGAAAAAAAATTATGCCTACGAAAGGGATACCTATGACCATGCATATGACCTAAACAATCACAGTATTAGTATTTAAATTGGTGAAAACAAATGCACGATAACATACTTAGTTGAAATCGACACCAAAGTAAATATCCCTGTCATTGTTAAAAATGTAAGAATTGTGATAAAAATGAAACTAAATCTGATGTCGTTATTTACACAGGGTTCTCTTACTGTTGTTTGCTACAGTCGGTCCATTTTTAAAAGGATTTTGGCGACAGTCAAAATATTAGAAAACATGCCAAATAAAGAAAATAAACCTTATGTTCCGTAAGGTATGTATTTACAGTTGATATAAAATAGGCTTCGAAAAAGGTCCGACTATAGCGCATGACTACTGACCAAAAATGTTCACAGTATTAAACGATAATAAGGTTATAGTAATATATTCGGTAAATTATTCAATTATTTATTATAACTAAAAAAAAGGCGGTTGTAACTTACAAAAAAATAAGCTTAAAAATGTTACCAACATAAAAATAAATTATATAAATTATTATTAAGTCTTTTCACTAGTTGTTATTGCATTACTACTTAGATAAAAATGTTAAACGGAGATGAAATATTGGATGCACTAGTTATTACAGACAAAGTATTAAGGCGTAAGTAAAGTATAAAGGCGTGTCTCCTGTTCGTGTTTTTTCTGAACAAAACAAAAAACATTGACATACGTTGCGGCGTTTCCATTCTGATTTCTATATGACCACCGCAATGTACATCGATGTTTGATGTTTTGTTTTGCCTTTTGTTTGGAAAACATTGGATCTGGAGACTCGGCTTAGCTGGAGGTAAGTTATTGAATTTGATATTGTGTAGTGTTCGCTGAGTAGCTGCTCTTTTGTATTTAGATAGCTTTAGGATTCAAATCTTTCTATGTTTTTATTTAATTTAATTCTAAAACACTTGTATTGTATAAGTGCTCAAATAGTGACTATTGTGATAGAATCTAGTTAGAACTTTAATATTTAAATACATTCCCCCTTTTTATTTATTTATAGATTTATATTCTTAGATTAAATGGCAATAGATTTTTGAATACCGAATTTTAAAACACTTCCTGTATAATGTAGGTATACAAGTTTTGAAAAGCTTGCAAATTTTCCAACGCAGGCAGGATTTCACCTTGCTACCTTCGGCATCTGTAGGTACTACCGGCGCCACTACCAACTGAGCTACCGCGGTTCTATCTTAGCCTGCGAATTAAGCAAGTACATCTTGGCCACTACCGCGTGGCAGGCCTCCATCTACAGGGATAGTTTTGCAACTAATTCCCAGGGAATAATTCATTCTTAGCAGATTGAATGTAGTCAAAACGATTTGTTTTTTTTTTATGTAAGATTTTTCAGTAATTTATGTAGGATTTTTTTAATCATGAGTTTACTTACTTTCTCTCTTCTACAGTAGGTAAAAAGTTATTGCGTATGTGTGACATTAACACACAAGGTGAACACAGGCAGGCACTTATTAAATTAATATAGGATGCAATTTTATTAGTGGCGGATCCATTAAGGGTGTGTTCTGTCAATGAAACTGAACAACTTTCCCCAAGGAACATAGGACGAAATACGAAAGAAAAAAATCGTTTTCCCATACTAAGTGTGTTGGCCGGCCTGGTCAATTTGTATGGGAGGCCCAATTTTTTTTTTCACATTTCGACCTATGTTCTTTGGGGAAAGTTGTACAGTTTCATTGACAGAACACACCCTTAACGGATCCGCCACTAATAAAATTGCACCCTGTATACTTATAGGACATCTAAAAGGACTGTTTCACTTAAGGCATGGCTCCTTCCTGCTCGTGGTTTTTCAAAACACCCGACAAAACATTGATGTGCCTACACTGCGGCGGCACTATAGAAATATGAATGGCCAGCGTGGATGTTTTGTCTATGGTTTTTATCACAGAAAACAGAAAGACGTCTTTCTGATTTCTGTGGTTTTTATTTTGTTTGGTAGAACACGAACAGGAGACACGCCTTTACCATGCCCTGCCTGACTCTCGATTTAGCATACTAGGCTGGTTATCTTGAGTTTATTGTAATGTTAATTAATGAGAATGACGCTATACACACATAAACCAGACATGTATGCTAAATCGGGTGTCGGGGTAAAATTTTCAATGAAAGTGTAATTTTCAGTGAAAATTAAGCAATGCTTGAAAGTAAACAGTCTTTATCTAAAACTAGTTGATAAAGCTTTTATTATTTCGACCTTAGCGCATAATTTCTAGCTTAAGGTGGTTCGTTACGTCATACAAACATGATACAAACGAAAAACTGCACTTCAGTCGGGTTACACATGAGCTGTAGAGTTTCTTTTTAAAGAAACTTTATTCTGAATGATGAAGGCACACGTAAATTTGTCGCAAAACTACTTATAGTTAAAAGATAATCAGTATTTTCTGCACAATAAAATTAAACGTATTTATTGCAGCAGTAGCTCCATCTATTTTCGTAAAGTGGCGACTCGCTTTTTACGGGGAAATCTGATGATTTAGAAATTCTTTTTAGTGTTTTGCGACAATCTTATATACCCACGGGACTCCCCATCAAGTTTTTTAAACCGACTCTTGTCTCCTTTACATACATAACTCCATTGAACTTTTGTATGGAAAACGGAACGCCTTAAGTATGGTCGTTGGAATAGGCCATATTTGACAGCTGTCGAACCCACATTAGAAGACATGTCAATAAAGAAAAATAAACCTTATGTCATAGCATTAACATGATTTTGACAGCTGCCAAATATGTCCTATTGGGACGGCTGTACTGTACTTTGTTTATTATACCACGCGTACGCGTCAATGATATCGCCAAATTGTAAAAACCAAAAAATAATAAATCTATACCGGGAGTAACACATACAAAGTCGATATATGAAAAAAAAATTTGGACCTCCCATACAAAATCGCCGATCAGCTAATTGATTTACTATGGGAGGTCCAATATTTTTTTTCATATTTCGACCCATGTTCCATGGGGCAAGTTGTTCAGTTTCATGAGTACTTTGACCTCCTTTCGGCTTGTTATACCATTACTGTTACTCCCGGTATAATTGTGTTAGTAGAAACAGCAAGTAGGTAGGGTATTGTTTTATATTTGCGGTTAACTAAGATTAGATTGAAATGTGTTGTCCGTCCCTAAATATTCATGTATTCCAGTTTGTTGTAATTTATTATAAAATCTGTAAGGGAAAATAAATGAAATATTATTACTCTCCAAAGGAGTTTTATTTTTCGTTCTTCTTAACTTATTGATAGGTAAATTGGTAAATACAGGGTGGACCATAGAGTAGTCTTCTCTCTCTTTTCGTGTGGGACACCGAGTCGTTAAACGACCCGATGAACCCTGGTGTCAGAGTTTTTCAACCGCCTACTACAAGTAGCAGGCCTCTGACATGGTTGTGTAACGACCGCCATCATAGACAGCAACCGGGACCGACGGCTTAACGTGCCCATCCGAAGCACGGAACCATCTTACTTGCGGACAATCAGGTGGTTCAGCCTGCAATGTCCTAACCAGACTGGGAACAAATTCACAAAGTGATAAATATCAACTTTGTGAGTGACCCCACCGGGAATTGAACCCGGAACCTTTGCGTGGCAGGCAGGCATACTAACCACTGCGCCACATCGGCTGTCATGAGTAGTGACGTCAATAAAAACAAATTGGATTCCTCACGTCTTGAAAACACATTACCTTTCACATTATTCGAAAAATATATATCTCACATTATTCGCAAATACCCCATGTATGTTCCGCGATTATTTTTAGTTTCAGAGTTATTCAAGTTTTAAAGTTGTATGGGAAAAACTCTATCTAAAAACTATTTTGCGAACATGTTTTATAATCACAGGACTTCCCATCGTTTTTTTTTATTCAGACTTTTGTCTCCTTTACACGCGTCTGGCCATTTAAGTTTCGTATGGGAAGAGTCCCACGTCCCACCATAAATCAACTGTTTCAGTAAATTGGAAGTAGGTAGAATATGAATATAACCAAACCGTGAGTAATTACACCCATGAATATTAATATGTTTAAAAGTTCTAGCTATAATTACCACGTGTAACGCAATTATTCAGTAGCTATTTAATAATTTGTTTACTTAGCGAAAAAGATTATACCTACAGGGTCTAATTTAAATGCGTCATAGCTTAAGGATAGGTTTGAATGCGAGCCATAAAGTAAGTATTGGCTGGCGCCAATCCAGAGAGCCGGCGCGGCGCGCGCAATCTCGAACCAGTTCGAACCGGCTACTATTGTCAACAGCGTTCGTTGCAGGCGGACGGCAAAATACAATAACGAAATAAATAGCAATATTTTTGTATGGTATGTTATAATGTACGTTTGATATAATAGTCTAGTAACTAACGTCACAGCTATTCGGATTGACCCATGAAGCTGAAAATCGGCATGTAGGTACTTCTTGACCTCCTGATCAAAATTAGACATGGAGCCCAGCGGGCACCACCCCCCTTAACCTTTTACCACCCCCCCTCCTTTTGAAGTAATTGACTTGGAGGGTAGTTTTTTATCAGTTATTTATTTATTTCAAACTTACACTTACAGACAAAGCCAAACATGGAAGCCTTAGAATCTAAACTTAATTATTAAATAACAGGTTATTCTTAATAATAATAACGTGAATTAATTTATATGAGAATCATAATTATTATGAGATAATTGACTTTAATTAATTATAATGCTGCTTCTTGTAAAACATAGCTCTAAGAAATGTCCTGCAGATGCTAGGAAACTGTTTTGATTTGATGCAAATATGTCGACGTTAGTGAAAGTCATTATTTCAGTTAACAGTGTTAGACCTTCGACCAGCGGTGTGTTGGAGAGTGACTTGGTCCGTCCATAATTTACATGGAATATCAAATTTCATATCGTGGGTGACATCTCACTTGAAGCTTATTGTGCCCTCAAAATTACCCTTTATGCCCCCCAGGGGAGCCAAAAGCCCGAAAATAGGTATGGTTGTCCCGTTCTTATATTAGATTTTCTTATTTTCAAGCTATCGACTCCCAAGAGGTACCGTAAAACCATACAACTATGGTCCTAGCTTGAAACTATGGTCCGAACAAACTTGTAAGGATTTTTTTTATTTAACTCCTCCTGTGTGGGGCGTAGTCAAGGGCGTACTATATAAGGTCCTATTAAATTCACTGCAAATATTTTAAGGGCATGCCTAAATATGTATAAGAAAAACATCTAAGGCATTTAAAAAAAAATCTACACGCCAGATTACTTTTTTCATTTTCAAACAAACTTTTTATTTAATTATGTGAACATCCTTTGACTGACCCTACCCTACTGACATTCCGCCACGTAGACAGGTATCACTTACACGGCACGCACACTAACAACCAACCAATCACAGCACCTTTTTTTGGTGCGTAATTTAAATTCATCGAAGTGTGTGTTTCTAGGACAAACAGGACATTTTTTTCGTTTTATTTTTTTTAGTTAAATGCAATTTTCTCGAAAACTAGCGTGTAGATTTCTTTAAAAATTTGCCTAGTACATGCTTATGTTTTATTTGATCTGATATTTGCAATAAAAAAAAATATTTGCATTGAATTTAATAGGACCTTATATAGGAACCCTAATGTATGGTTAACACTGACTTATTAACTGTCACCACACACAAGAAATAGGTATGTATTTTAAATATAGGTTTGTTTGGACCACAGTTGCAAGCTAGGACCATAGTTGTGTGGTTTTTATCAAAAGTTGCGTAATTAGACACAGATTACAAAAAACCAAATAATATTTATCTTTAGGGCTCTATCGATCGTTAAAGTGTTGTGACTGCGAAACCAACATATTATTGTTTTTAATGTTCGGCAAATCTAGAATCACGCTACCTATACCTATACTTCAGCCCGATGCACAGATATACCTGATTCACTTCTGAAAGGAATTATAAATGGCGGCGGTTCCATACATAAGTGGGATTGAGATAGCATGAACGCCTGGGCCCTGTGTACAGATGTAAATCAACCGGTTTAAAACGTTTAAAACCAAATTTCGCGGTTTAAAACCTGAAATCAACCGTTTTCAACCGTTTAAAACTCGCCTACAAAAAAAAAGTTCTGTGTTTTACATACACATACATACATACACAAATCACGCCTTTATCCCTTGCGGGGTAGGCAGAGCGTAAACAGCCGTAGGTACCTACAATACAGCCGCTATCGCCACGTCTGACTAATATTTCAGGGCCGTTGTAGAAAAATCGTGCCGAAATGCAAAAAAATTTTTGCCGAGTAGATACTTAGGTATGAATTTTTGTATGGAACATCCAAATTATTAATATAACCCTGTATATACAAAATTCGGTGTTTCCAACGATTTTACACTGACTTGCTCATCCTCGGAGCGACAAACTAGGTAATAAACCCGCAAAATCACATCATTAATCCATTTCAGTGATCCTTACCTTTGTAATATTACGAAAATGTATTAAAATCAATAAAACATTGTTATCAACCATCCGCCGTTTTAAACCGAAAAAAACGGTTGTTTATGATTTAAAACGGTTTTTTTCGTTTAAAACGATTTGGTTGAATTGGTTTTAAACCGGGCTTACATCTATAGCCCTGTGTTACGAAAGTACAATTACAATCCTACAATTACAGGTGAAAATCTGCCTGTAGCACACTTGTAGTTACAATTTACAGGCTACAGGCGTTTTACGAAGACACTTGTAAAGCTACCATTGTCAATACTTCACCAAAATCTCGATTACAGGTAAACTTAACAAGTTGAAGTACAACACTATCGATTCATTCAATTTATTCACTCAAATTCAATGCCAATGGAAGTGTCTATATAGCGGGGCGCCCGCTCGATAGTCATTTAGGCTATTCACCGGGGCGCCCTGCTGAATAGCGCTTTGTCTATGGATAGGCTATTGAGCGGGGCGCCCTGCTAAATAGCGCTTTGTCAGTAGTTTGGCTATTGACCGGGGCGCCGCTCCGCCGTTATTTCGACTCGTATGTAAGTATCATGACAGCCGATGTGGCGCAGTGGTTAGTATGCCTGCCTGCCACGCAAAGGTTTCGGGTTCAATTCCCGGTGGGGTCACTTACAAAGTTGATATTTATCACTTTGTGAATTTGTTCCCTGAATTGCAGGCTGAACCACCTGATTGTCCGCGAGTAAGATGGTTCCGTGCCTCGGATGGGCACGTTAAGCCGTCGGTCCCAGTTGCTGTGATGCTATGATGGCGTTCGTTACACAACCATGTCAGAGGCCTGCTATTTGCAGTAGGCGGTTGAAAAACTCTGACACGAGGGTTCATCGGGTCGTTGAACGACTCGGTGTCCCACACGAAAAGAAGAAGAAGAAGGTAGGTATAAGTACAGGGCAAGTGAACCCACATTGATTTGATTTAGTAAATCTATGTTTGTTTGACCTCGCCAATACCTACTGTCGACAGTAGGTATTGTCTAACTAGAAAAAACAGACGCCAGTAGTCCACACTAATCCTTTCTCACCCATCCCCATCACTTAATCATCACATCCTCACCCATCTTCATCACATCATCAGCCAACCTCATCACTGCTCCGTACTTATACTTACCATGATACCTACATACGAGTCGAAATAACGGCGGAGCGGCGCCCCGGTCTATAACCAAACCACAGACAAAGCGCTATTTAGCAGGGCGCCCCGCTCAATAGCCTATACATAGACAAAGCGCTATTCAGCAGGGCGCCCCGGTGAATAGCCTAAATGACTATCGAGCGGGGCGCCCCGCTATATAGACACTTCCCGCTGTTCAGCAGGGCGCCCCGCTCAATAGCCTATCCATAGACATAGCGCTATTCAGCAGGGCGCCCCGGTGAATAGCCTTAATGACTATCGAGCGGGGCGCCCCGCTATATAGACACTTCCTTTGAAAAACGCCTGTATTTGTAATTTTCATAAGTGTTGCCATTTAATTGTTAATTTTGGCGCGATGTTGCCACTTTTTTGCCTGTAGAATTGTAGTTGTAGATTCATTGCATAGGCCACTGGTGTATAGCATGAGAGCATGACATGACCTACGGCCGTTATTTATAATCCCTTTCCTCTGTGCATCAGGCTTTAATATTTTTACACATGTTAAACCCGAAGACGCGTCTGTCATAAATAAATAAAGCTCTGAGCACACTGGTCAGCTAGATCTTTCAAAATAGTTAGAAGACACAACAATATATAAGGTCCTATTAAATTCACTGCAAATATTTTAAGGGCATGCGTAAATATGTATAAGAAAAACATCTAAGGCATTTTTAAAAAATCTACACGCTAGATTTTTTTTTTCATTTTCAAACAAACTTTTTAATTAATTATGTGAACATCCTTTGACTGACCCGACTGACGTTCCGTCACGTAGACAGGATTCACTTACACGGCACGCACACTGACAACCAACCAATCACAGCACCTTTTTTTGGCGCGTAATTTAAATTCATCGATGAGTGAGTTTCTAGGACAAACAGGCTGCACTTTTTTCGTTTTGTGATTTTTTAGTTAAATGCAATTTTCTCGAAAACTAGCGTGTAGATTTCTTTAAAAATTTGCCTAGTACATGCCTATATTTTATTTGATCTGCCCCTAAAATATTTGCAGTGAATATATATAATAGGACCTTATATTACGTGTGTACCTATAAATATAAACGAAGGTAGGATATTTTCTATAATCTCTATCATACAAAAATTACCTGAGTTACTATATGATGTAAATCCAAATAATCTAAAATAGGATCGGGTGAAATTTTACTAGTGACCGATAGCGAAAACTCAGAACCGGCTGGTGATAAGGAACAACTTTCTCCAAGGAACATAGGCCGAAATACGGAAAAAATGTTTGGAACTCCCATACAAACATGCCGATCAGCTGATTTCAGTTACTATGGAAGGTCCAAAAATCCATGAGGAAAGTTGTTGCTATCACTAGCCGGTTCTGAGTTTTCGCTATCGGTCAGTAGTAAAATTTCAGCCTATAGGTAGGTACATATATGGGTACTGGGGCAGTGAGGCTAGACATTGGGTGCCATCTGATAAGGGGAGAGGCTGTTACCCCCGCTCCGGGTCATTTTTGCAGAGGCTGTCCATTGCCATTCAACGTGGTAACGCGGCGAGTGTGATGGGCGCCTTTGCGCCGGGAATGTCACGGGGTGGTATTTTTGATTGAAATAAATTTAGTTTTAGTTTGACATGTTAAATTTTGTATTATGAAATAAACTCATATTTGCTATCATCATTGGCCTCATTGTTATCTATTCCATCTAATATTTCACTTCAAAACACCGCAGATTAGGAAATGCAATTGAAACATATTCTTTTATTTTTTTGCATAATACTTAATAAGTGTAAAGACATGGATAATGCAATCTATATGCCAAACATCTCTTTTTATTTTATTTTTCGTAACTTGAATAATTTGTGTTACAATCGGTAAATCGGTATTTTACCTACTGTAATTTGTTTTTTTTTTTTTTAATTTTGTGTTGAGCCGTTATTCGGCTATTACTATTAATGTTTTTTTCAAACTTAGCTAGGGTAGCTTAGGGCCTACAAAGATTGTATCTTTAGAATAGGAGCACTTCTGGGCAGGTTTTTGGGGGGTTTTCCTGTCCAGGAGGTCCGACTAACTATACGCATGTTACACCTTTTTAAAATCTTGATCGAATTTAGTTTCACTTACTGGTCGTTAAGGCATAAAGTTACATGCCGTGAGGTTAGCCTGGCCAGCCCCGAGGCAGTGATTTTTATTTTTTTATCCCGCCCGTGCCGCGTTTATAGTAGGAATAAAAATTGTTATAAAAAAGAGAAAATTGTGCTTCACAAATTTCTCTTTTTTACAATGACTAATCCATGTCTGCGTAATGTAATGAATGACTATCATTATGTGATATTTTTATGTCCTAATTTGAATAAAGACTTTTGACTTTGACTTTGACTTTGATATTCATAATATAATATTCGTTAACATAATGCAAATCGCAATTAGTTATGTTTGGTATGCGTTGCTAATTGTATCTTCCTTTGATTTTATTTACACCATGTCAAATAGTATTATTTTGTTACATGTTTGAGATTCAACACTATTTTCTAGAAAGGTACTTGCTACAAAAATCGCCATAAATATCATCTTAAATAGTTGCCTGAAAGTATTATTATTATACAGTATAAGGTATAATTTTCTTTATTTATAAACTTGGATTAGACGAGTGATAGAGATGAATGGAGGCGGAAGACATGTTGCGATAAGGGCATGCAGATGATGTATAAAAAATAAATTTCAAATACCTATCTTAAGGGGTGAAGTGAACCAGTCCATGAAACGAAACAACGAAACATAGGTCAAAATATGAAGGGTGTCGTATCAATGTAGGCATTTTAGGGGTGATTGGTTGGATTATTCTGACTGAATCATTTGAACTAAATTTTGTACAGTACCTTCATACCTAATTAGTCGTTTAGTTTTTAGACATGGCCAATTTAAGATTTTTCATACATATTCCACTTTTAACTAAAACAGCCATAAAATACAAAATGTGAACCAAATTCAATTACTTATTTTGCTCTTCTTATCTTGATATTTTAATGCAATAATTGACATCAATAAAACAATCCAAAAGTTGATCAAAATATTGTTACATTTTGAATTTTATTACTTTTCAGTTGAAAAGGGCTTATCTTAAATTGGCCATATTTAAAAAAAACTAGACGACTTTGTACAGTACTATACTAAATATAGTTCAAATGTTTCAGAATAATCTAACCAATTGTATTTAAAATGCCTACATCGATCCACCAACAACCAACCAACCACAGGATGTCCCTGTATAAAAAAAATAAAACAACCCATACAAACTGACCCGACAGGTCAACATAATTTGCTAAGTAAATTTTTCATATTTCGACCTATATTATTTGGGGAAGTTGTTTAGTTTCACGGACTGATCCATGGTTACGGTTAAAATATATGCTGATTTTTTTACATATACATACAACGTGTTTCAGAGGAAATGAAATTGGATACTATACTCGTACACTTAGGTAGATCACGTATCGATAAAGGATTATTTTGAGGATACCTGTTAAAAAAACTTTATTTTTACACTTCAGCGAAATTTGATTGAAATGCTTAGGTATATTTCAACCAAGATTCGTTCGTACTCAAAGTTGATTAGATTTTAATGAACTGCCGGTATTGTTTTAATATATCGCGTTAAAATGACAGCTTTAATTTTTAGTTATTAAATTAAAAACTGAGACGTTGTTTGGGAAATGCTGGCGGAAAAAAGAAAAAGAAAATTCGACCTTCCATACAAAATCAGTCAAGTGATCGTAAATTTTGCATAGGAAATGAAAAAAAATATCATAGAACATACACACAGGTCGAAAAACCTATTTAAAATAAAAGCGTGTTAAAAAAAATTTGAGTTTGTGTGGGAGGTAATTTTATTTGTAATATTTCTATTTGTGTTCCATGGCCAAAGTTGTTCAGTTTCATCGGTAATTTCGATCTTTGATTTGTGGGCCACAACGAAAAATTGGACGTAGGCCTTAACTGCATCAAGTACCTTCCTTACATGGAAGAGACGCGTGTCAAGTTTTAGTTATTATTGGAATATGTGTGGAATTATGCTTACCTACGACGTATACTTTTTTTTGTATATAAAGCGTGTTCTGGATTCAGAAATTTATTGTAATTCCAACTGCTTCCGACGGACAGCTAAACAACCTACTCTATAAAATGGAAGATCTTCGTATTCGCACTCATCATGGCTCTGGTAAGTAATAAAATAAAATTAATTATCTTTCTTTTCTTATTTATTTTTATTTTTCATGTGATGAAGAAAGAAGAATTATGTATTATTTTTGTTGCAAGACCGTCGTAATAAAGGGCTTTCAGCGCACAATGTGCATTTTACAAAATGTTCATTGTAGAACAAGTCTGAGATAATAATAGAAAAATAAAAATTGTAATCTTAGATATTGTAAATGACTCTACTACTACGTTGACTAAAATTGCGTTTTTTCTGCCTATGTGAACCCCAGCTCAAAATTGTGTTAAACAAAAAGTTTTCAAACAAAACTAAAACTCAAAAATTATGAAATGAAAAAATATTTTAAATATGTCTAGTTTCTTTTTTCAATTTGATTTTGAAAGTATGTATGTCTCTCTATCTCAAATAAATAAATATTAACTCACGGTTCCCTTTATTTTGTATGTACTTATTCACGTATTGGCAAAATATCATAAAAACAGGATATTTTGTATGGCAAAAATTACGCAAATAAGTATATATTTCAGAAGTAAAAAACAACAGTGTAAAAAAGTTATAAATATCAATTTATTTGAAAATAGGTACGTGAATTGTGCTGTTTGTATGGGAAGTCGTCCACATAATCTTCAAAACCAGATATAAGTAGAAAGTGTTTTCCCATTGCCCACATACAAAAAATGTTAAAAAAATAGTCGTTTTTTTACCTAAATTTTCTGCAGAGTACCTATTTATGTACTGACCGTCAAATATTCATGTGAAAGGTACATAATAGGTATACCTTTTTTTTTCGTATATAGACATAGCATTCATAGTAAAAGTTGATCAGATGTAGATTTCAGAGTTACCTAATTTACCTATGTTAGTTTTTTAACAAATCTTTAATCACTATTTTATTTTTACACAGGTAGCGACAGTTTACTGCAGACCTCAAGGTAAAAAGTTGATTACTGAAGTTATTTGGTTTTTGTAAGTTCTGCTTTAAGTGGTACAAAGAAAAAAAAGCTTTTTGGGCCGGGTTGAGTCCGGGCCGACTTGAATTTAAAAGTTAAAATTCCCTAATTCGTTAATAGTTACAAAAATACAAACACACCACACACAATAACTTATCTTTTAACAATATTCGTAATTCTACTTTTTGACAGGTGCAGCACAAGATTTGTTTGGTAAGTTTTTTATAATATTCTAACAGCCGTAGGTAACATACCTATAAGGTTACTTTTAATTAAGTACAAATATTGCTACTCACAAAACTGAACAACTTCAAATATTTTAATGAGTGAATCAGCCCATGATATTAAGCAACTTTCCCCAAGGAATACAGGTCGGACAAAAATTGGACCTCCAATACAAATAGACTCGGCCGGCTGGTACATTTTGTATTGGAGGCCGAATTTCTTTTTTCATATTTCAAACTATGTATTAACCTATATTTAAATTTAACCTATAAACTGAACTGAACTGAACCTATGTTCCTTGGGGAATATTGTTTAGTTTCATGAGCTGGTTCACCCCATAAAATATTTGCTGTTGATTTTTTTACATAGTAGGTAGGTATACGGAGGTGCATTTAAACGGATACAAATATAAAAATGTAGGTTTTCTAATTTACTTACAAAGGAAGTTATATTAATGATGAGGCATACGGGGTGTAAGGGACCGGACGGTGTAACGAAAACTTGGCAGGCGTGTGGTCACACCATAAAACTGAACAACTTTCCCCGTGGAACATATGGTGGTAAACGAAAAAAATAATTTTCAAATGCTCGTGAATTTTGTATGGGAGGTCGCTTTGTTTTTCCATCTACCACCATATGTTCGATGGGGAAAGTTTTTGTAGGAAATAATACGCGACTTTAGCTACTAGATTGGTTTAATAATATCAGATTGGAAAAATATAAACAGCACGTAACAACCGGTGACTTGACACTGAACATCATAGAGTAAACATATAAAAAGTATTTGCGTCCATAGGCAATTTCCAACAGTTTTGTACAGATTCATGGTCTGACCACGCCTGCAAAGTTTTCGTTACACCGTCCCTTACACCCTGTATAGATATACTGGGTGAAATTTTACTAATGACCAGCCTTTTCAGAGTTTTCGCTATCAGTCACTACTAGTGTTAAGGAATAACTTTCCGCAAGGAACATATGAAAAAAAATTGGACCTCCCATACAGAATTGCCGTACCTACAGCTGATTTGAGTTATTATGGGAGGTTAATTTTTTTTTCATATTTCGACCTATGTTCGTAGGGGAAAGTTGTTCCTTATCATTATCAAAAGCCGGTTCTGAGTTTTCGCTATCGGTCACCAGTAAAATTTCACCCTACCTACATCGACCTACATATAAATAAAGTCAGTCTAATTATTTATACCGGGAGCAACAGAAAGGGTATAACAAGCCGAAAGGAGGTCAAGGTACTCATGAAACTAAACAACTTTCCCCATGGAACATGGGTCGATATATGAAAAAAAAAAAATTGGACCTCCCATACAAAATTGCCGATCAGATGACTTATTTACTATGGGAAGTCCAATTTTCTTTTTCATATTTAGACGTAACGACGTGGAAAGTTGTTCAGTTTCATGAGTACATTCGCCTCCTTTCAGCTTCTTATACCCATTTTGTTATTCCCGGTATATACGTATCTACTTACAACCGTTGACAGAATAATATTTTCTCCAATTTGCTCGGAAATGGCTTAATTACTTTAAAAAAAGAATACGTCAATGGGCTCATTTATGTTGTCAAGGCGCAGAGGACTGTAATAGAAATTGCCGGACTAGGCCGGTAAAGAAAAGGTTCTTTAACTTCACACTTTCGTGATTAGGTGTTTTATAGAACACAATTTGTTTTTGAAGTTTGAAGGCTGAATGTGAATTTCCCGCGCATTCTTTATGAAACGGAACGTAAGCAAGACCAGCGCATGCGCTTTGCGAACTTTAAAAGTTGTGAAGTGTCAATTTTGTCACGATTTAAATGTTTACTATTTATGTTTCCTTGCAAATTGGAGAAAAGCACTATACAATCCGCGGCCGAAATAACAATTTCTGGTCTCGTTTACTTTAGAAGGCCTAGACTTCGTCTCGGCCTTCCAATGCCACTCGACCAGAAATTGCTATTTACTCGGCCTGTGACGTAATACTATTATACACTCGAATACAGTCCAGCAAAAAAGAGTAGAAATTGAATAAAACGGAACTAAAAATAAAACATACTAAATTGTTGCCATTCATAGCCAAAGTTGCTATTTTGAAATTTTTAATTTTGAAATTTCATACAAAGTGGCGCCCACATTTTTTGTCAACTCTTTTTTGCTGCACTGTACCTAGTCATAAAAAAAATATATTGTTGCATATTATATTTGTTTCTAACTACCTACCTATTTGTAAACAGATGGTTTGGCAGCAGCAGCACGAGCACCCCTTGAACTAATCACAAGTGACCCTAAGGCCCCCTTCGACGTAGTTAACGGTTTGTTTATATTTTACATAATATTTCCGACTTTGCAAATGGTGCAGGCGTTCTTATATCTATCTTGTGGATAGATGTATATAGAGTTAAATTTAATGAAGTACAAATATTTTAGAAGTGTCTTCTACTCACAAAACTGAACATCTTTTATTCATCGACATATAAAAATGCGCCTCCCATACTAAGTGACGAACTTTTTCACATTATTGTAGGTACCTAAGGGAAGCCCAAAAGTTTATTTTTCGTATTTCGAAGAAAAGTTTCGAATGAAAGTGGTCCAGTTTTGTAAGTAGAAAACTTAAATTTAAGACTCCTTGCACACAGCCGAGGAACTGTCAGGACTACGTACTTTAAATCATGTTTAGATGGCGCTATGTAAAGAGACTCGAAAGTTTTACAGATAAACAATGTGAAATTCGATGTCTTGTACACCTGCTGTTTGTAAATGTCCAAACAGATGAAATTAGATGCCCTCATGACACTCTTAGTTACATATTTCATAGTTTAGGTCTCAACCTATTTGATTCACAAATTCTTAGGTATTAATAAATAATAATAATAAATAAATAACCTGGACATTTCACACAGCGCCATCTAGCCCCAAACTAAGCAAAGCTTGTACTATGGGAACTAGATAGCTGATATCAATACTTATATACTTTTTTTGTAAATACATACATATTATACATAGAAAACACCCAGACTAAACACAAATATTTGAAAATTGACTTAACAAACATTTGTGTCGGTGGGGATCGAACCCACGACCCTTGGCGTGGCAGGCAGGGGTACTATCCACTACGCCATCGGGCCAGTCATTATTACAATTTAAACTCTTTGATCGGCCCATAATGTTAATAATTCAAAAAGTTTATAACTTAAAAGTTTGTAATACCTAAATCACCGGTTTCCAAGTCTCTATGTACGATTCAAAGAACGTAGTACGCCATCTATACACGATTTAAAGAATGTTGTCCTGACAGTTCCTCATTTTGTCGACAAGATTAAAACGGTCTTACGACTGTCACGAGACCGAAAACATAACCTTATGTAAAGTTTCATGTGACTCAATGTATCTTTTTTCTCATTTCAGCCGTCGGAAAAATCGGTTCGGCCGTAGGAAAATTCGCAAGCGGAAAGTGATTTTTGTAACGACAACCTGAATAAAAGTTTTCTTTTGCTATAAATTATAGTCTTTATCTACCTGAAAATTAATTCCCTTGCGATACATACCTAAAGGAAAACCAGAACCACTTTCACATAGGAGACAACCAAATCAAAACCTTGTTTTAGCCATTACTTTTAATTTCTATCTTACTATTTATAGTGGAAGAGCCGAATATTTTCGATATTCTCTGCAGATTTTATCAGTTTGAATTGTCATATCATAAGGTACCCGAATAAAAGTGCCGGCATCAGCTTACCAATGATAAATTATGTAAAAAAAACTTGGTCTGCCACTGCGCACTCTGCCGGAAGTCCTAAGATGAGATAGGTAAGGGGTGTCAGATCAGAAGGGCATATTTGGAGGGGTCTGCCAAGTACTTCCGGCAGTGTGTGCAGTGGCAGACCAAGTTTTCTTAACATAATTTATCAATGGTAAGCTGATGCCGGCACTTTTATTCGGGTACCTTATGATATGACAATGTTAACGGAAAAAAACTGCAGAACATATCGAATATTTTCATGTTTAGCAGGATTGAGATTTTTTTCGTTAAAATTGTCATATCATAATCCCATAATGTACCCGAATGACAGGTCCAGCATCAGCTTACCATTGATAAATTATGTAAAGAAAACTTGGTCTGCCACTGTGCACTCTGCCGGAAGTCCTTAGCAGACCCCTCCAAATATGCCCTTCTGACATCGGCGCAACATATTTGTATTAGGTATATACCTATACAAGGTGTTAATTTAAATGCGTGCCATAGCTTCAGGGTAGATTAAGTATCGATCAAGGCTGCCGTAAAAAAATCTGAAAATATCCCAATCAGAAGTTTTTTTTTTTCGATTTAGTCAAATCTTTTTTTATATGAATCAATTTTTGCCACTGTTGTTGTTTACAAGTACTTTCGTCTAAACAACTTTGAGAATGTACGAATTTTGTCTGAGATATAGGCATTTGAATCAAATGTGAGACAAGTAAAAAAAAAACAATTTTTGTGGCTGGGATATTTTTCAATATTTTTTACGGTATCCTTTATCGATACTCAACCTGCCCTGAAGCACGGTAGTGTTATTATTTATTCTTATGCCTGAAGCTATGGCACGCATTTAAATTAACACGTACAAAATTAACACGTACAGGTCGTTAATTTAAATGCGACTGGGATTTTGTGACTGGGACTTCTTTCAATATTTTTACGGTATCCTTTATCGATACTAAACCTCCCCTGAAGCTATGGCACGCATTTAAATTAACACCCTGTATGTCGGGGTGGAAAACACGCGGGACCCGCGGCATCAGAAAATCAGAACCGAGTAGCTGGTCATTATTGGCCGGCTATCAATATTACGTCAAGATTACAATATTACGAGCTACTTGGGCGTGTAAATCCAGATTACCTACAATCTGTATGTTACTTGGGTTTGTGCAGTACGGCTTCTTAGCCTAGAGCTTGTATGAAGGTACGGTCCCATCCGGAAGATGGCGTGAAACTTGGCATGCACGTAGCTTTGACGGATTGGGGTCGGGTTGCATAAAATTTTAAGTCATATTTTTATTAGGCATACGATCACTAGTCATAATGAATTCAAGTCATAACTTCAATACGCATAATCGTTTTGGCATACATTACAGAGTCAATTAGCATAAAGATATACAACGTGTTACAAAACAACCAATAAAGCTGAAAGGGTGTGGAAAGGTCCGTTGCAAGGAGTCAATTAACAAAAAATTAGAGCCGTAGTATCGTTTTTGAAAACTACGAAAAAAATATTTTTTTATTAAATTACACTTATTTTTAATCGTGGCATCGCAGCACTAATTTTGACAGCACAAAGTTCAAATGAAGTTACCGACGCGGCGAAGCGCAGTTCGGTCTACATTGCTGGCTATTACATGAATGTCATCAATACAAGAAACTAAGTCAACCAGCAATGTATGCCGAAGCGGACTTTGTTCGCCAGGTAGTGTAGCACCTGACCTAGACTAGTGATGGGATTATTTTATCGACTGATGATAATGAAAAATATTCTTTTTTTTTGTTAGTTATGTAACAGGTTGTATAGGCATATTATTCATTGCTATAATTTTAAAAACGCATATTAATTATACCGCATATTATTTAACGCATACCATTCTACGAAAAACAGGAATACATACATACATGTCAAGCATACATGTCAACCTAACACAACCTAACCTACCGAAAATGGGTAATAGTTTTTTTACTGCGGGGGGCTGCGCACTCTCTTCCCCGTCATTTAGCCAGCAATAAAGCAGCAAGCATACACGCATGCAAGCAACGATCACGAGCGAGCAGGCATGCATACATGTCAACCTAACCCGCAGGCATGACGGAAGCAAACCAGCTCGCTTCCGTCATAGCATGCTGAACCTAACCTAACCGATTCGAGGTGCCCCGAATACTCGTGCTCGCTTCGCTCGCACCCGCTACTGTTTATGTACGCGTTACGCGTCTAATTTACAGCAAGAGTAAATGGACATTATTATGCCGAACAAATAGTATGACAATGAAATTTATGCGAACCGTGTTATGCCAAAGTATATTAGGAACTTCAACAATATGCAAAACGACGGTATCCCGTATAATTAATAATTTCGGGGGGGACAGGCAGTCAAATGAATGGTTCCCCCCTTTGTGTCCCTAATTTCAGTTATTTTGCTTTAATTCGAAAACGGTTAAAGTTACATGAAAACTTTCAAAGAGTAAAATATTCTTCATTAAATTCTGCACCACAATTGTCTTTAAAGTACGTTAATAGGACTTATAGTTTACAAGTTATGCTTCTGTGAAATTCATCATTTTTTTGAAGTTGACCTCCAGCTCTGAATTAGCCATAAGTACCTTGTGACAGAATATTCTATAAAACTTGGCATTGGCGTTTGTTAGTTAAGTAGTCTTTAAAGAAAATCCATAGACACTACACTTCATTCGTGTGGGGTGGGGAGGGGCAAAGTTTATTTTTTTGGAGCTGAACTTGAGGACTTCTGACTACTAAAGTACATATGAGAGGATAACTTTGGTATCATTTTCGGGTAAACCAAGGACGGAGTATTTATTTCTGGGAAGGATTTTGGTACCTCCCATAAAAATATGTGTATATTAGGCAAAACAGAAAAAAGTATTATTTAAACGCTGTTTTCTTCTTGACCTTGGGACACATTCATAAGAAAATAGCACATGCTGGAAGCCACACTCATCAAAATTACAAAACCATATTTGATTTTCGAAATAGTAAGAAAATGCTTAGCCTACAGGAGCCTAAACATTTGTACAAAGTTATGTTTGTAGCTGCTAAACTCTCAAGCTCATTGATTTTATAAGCAAAAATAAGATTACCAATCGCTAAATCATATTTCTCAATTGTCGCTAAACTAAACGACATAGGTAAATGCCTTCATTGCAAAAGTTGTTCATAGTGATAGGTTGTCTTTGCATATAGAAATTGAGGATCTGAGTACCTGATGTGGAACATCAACAGTCCAGTTTAACTATGTAACAGGTGGGCTATTGATGTTCCACATCAGGTACCCAGATCCTCAATTCCTATATGCCAACAAAGACAACTCATCATTATGAACAACTTTTGCTATGCATTTCCTATCTGGTATGGTTTGGCGACAATTGAGAAATATGATTTGCGGTTGTAATCTTATTTTGCATATAAAATCAATGAGCTTGAGAGTTTAGCAGCTACAAACATAACTTTGTAAAAATGTTTAGGCTCCTGTAGGCTAAGCATTTTCTTACTATTTCGAAAATCAAATATGGTTTTGTAATTTTGATGAGTGTGGCTTCCAGCATGTGCTATTTTCTTATGAATATGTCACAAGGTCAAGAAGAAAACAGCGTTTAAATGAAAAATAATGTACTTTTTTTCTGTTTCGCCTAATATACACATATTTTTGTATGGGAGGTACCAAAATCCTTCCCAAAAATAAATACCTCGTCCTTGTTTTACCCGAAAATGATACCAAAGTTATCCTCTTATATGTACCTTAGTAGTCAGAAGTCCTCAAGTTCAGCTCCAAAAATAAACTTTGCCCCCCTCCCCCCACCCTCACAGGCACGAATGAAGTGTAGTGTCTATGGAATTCCTTTGAAGACTACTTAACTAACAAACGCCAATACCAAGTTTTATAGAATATTCTGTCACAAAGTACTTATGGCTAATTCAGAGCTGGAGGTCAACTTCAAAAAAATGATGAATTTCACAGAAGCATAACTTGTAAACTATAAGTCCTATTAACGTACTTTAAAGACAATTGTGGTGCAGAATTTAATGAAGAATATTTTACTCTTTGGAAGTTTTCATGTAACTTTAACCATCATCTTCCTGTCCTTATCCCAATTGCTTGGGGTCGGCGCAACACGTTTTGCTAAACACAAAATCGTGCTGCAATGGATTCGGCTTAATTTTACGACCGGCCGCCTACCAGACGTCAACCCTCATTGGGAATGCTTTTGTGGTGGATTAACCGCCACCATACGGTTAGCCCTGGCTGTTTGGGTCGGGTTTATCCCTCGGTCGCCTCTTACGACTCCCAAGGGAAGAGAGGGGGTGGTGCTATTCTACTCTGCCGGCACCACACGGCGTAACTTTAACCGTTTTCGAATTAAATCAAAATAACTGAAATTAGGGACACAAAATGGGGGGGAGGGGGGGAAACATTCATTTGACAGCCTGTCCCCCCCCGAAATTATTAATTATACGTGTCAAAGCTACGTGCATGCCAAGTTTCACGCCATCTTCCGGATGGGACTGTACTCACGACTAACAAGCCGTACTACTAAATCGAGATTACAATATTACCTCGCGTCAGGACTCGACGAGTTAAGTTAGTCTATGTGGGCGGGCATAGTTCTCCAGCTACGTTCATCCTTGGTATGAGTGTTTCGTCCTGGCAGGACTCTTCAGGCACAGTGTGACTGTACGACACTCCGCCCGTCTCCAATAGCTAGCACCAAGGTAAGTACATAGCATTCTGTACTTACCTTGAAGAATCAGCAATTACTTCGTAAAACCATCTAATTTGCACCAACAACAGTCTATTTGAAGGGCCCAGTTGCAAAAGTCCCTAAGTCCCAAAAAAGCGTTTTACAATACGTAGGAAAAAGTACTGTCATATGGTTTGGAAATAATTCTACCAGGTTATATATAGTGGAAAAAAGAAACGCCAATGTGTTAAGAATGTTTAAAATTATGATCTAGATTTAAAAAAGACTGTGATTACACACTAAATAGCGATTAAATCAACTTATTTTCATGGACTTAAGTCCTAACAGAGGGACTTAGCATCTTTATATAATATTTTCGAAAGTAAGTAACTTTTAACGTAGAATTTATTGGACTTATGACTAAAATAAAAAAAAACTGAATGGACTTCAAGACTACTGTCAAAATAAATTATAAAAAATTAATCAGTTTATAAAATCTGAATGTTTGAACACGAAGACCAATTGCCATCTTCAGAATCTACTCTACCATTTCACTTGAAACATTAGCCACGTTAGCAGTCAGTACGTCTGAGTTAAAATCAACTCTTCATCAGGCACAAACTGAAGCAAATGAATGATGTCTTAAATTTTTCCAGGCTTCAGCTAGAGGACCGTCGTATGCATTTTACGATTTTCTTCTCTGGCATACCTGGTAGGGGAGAGGGGGGCGGCTTTGCAAGCTAAATACTGTCTGCGTGAAATCAGGGAGACTTTTGCCATTCTTCAAGAAACGGTGTTACCAAAAGAAGCATCAAAAGTGACATCTTGGTTTGCTAAATATTACGTGAACGATAAATTTAAACGCAAGCGTGCTGAGGGCAACACAACAAAAGTAAAACTGATAAGGGTGCCTCCCCAGTTCCCGCCTGAAACGTGGTCAATTCACGATAGACTCGACGCTTACAGCCCATCAACACAAAATGCTGTAGAGTCGTGGCATCATAGATGGAATGGACTGTTAGGTAGAAAAAAAATGAACATTTAATTAACTATGATCGAATTCGCAAAGGAACAAAAGAGCAACGAATTAACAATACAAAGAATCATTGCTCAAGAAGAAGGCGAATCTCCATCTAAAAAAAGAAGACAGTCCATCAAAGAAGACAAAATAAAGAAACTCTTAGATGGAAAGAAAAATAAAACTAAGCTGGATTTAATTAGTATACTTGCATATGTCTGCCATTTAAAAAAATAAAGACATACATAGGTCATACATAATCATAAACTTTAATCAGTCTTAGTCTAGAAAAAAGTGTTAATTCTTTTTGTTTTTCCTCGTAAAGCACAAACCACTATTGTCACTTCATATTTACATTTTCTACCAATCAAAAGCCTAAATAAAAAATTTCAAGAAAAATCAGACAAAATATTTAATTACATATATACTCTTAGGGTATTTCTTAGAAAAAAGTTATTTGCTACTGCTATATCTGTTTTTTGATCGATCGCTCTACAGCTAACTTATTTTGGGTACCTATATAAAAATCACCGTATACTATTTATTTGTTAACCTTTGTCATATCAGTATGAAATCATTGTTAAGCATTATTATGAGTACATTTCATAAATAATTATGTTTTTTTTTTCATCAAATAATGTAAATTAGTTTATGTTGCAGTTTATAAGTAGAACCTGGGTACTTGCCAAGTAGCAATCACACAAATCTATGTATATTTTTCATAAATAATTATTATTAAAATAAAGTTATTATCAGTAGCCATCCTTGCAGTGTTTTTGTCATCACCTTCGATTTTAGAATACTCGGATAATTTTAAATCGTCAAAAGGTAAATTCGGAGGAACGTATCATCGATGCATAATGTTTCGCAGCAATATGAAATCGATAGAACTTGTGTTCGGAGGATAACTTTTCGAAAAAATATACGTTCGATAAGAGGCATTTCGAATGTTTGAAATTCGAAATTCGATTTCGGACCCACCACAACCACGCAATATTGATTTCCGTGCAAACTAATTTCAAGTATAGTGGCAACCCCCCCTTTTAGGGGTTAATTTTTTTTAGCCTTTATCCTGGTCGGTAACTTTCCCAACATTATGGTATAATTTGCATCGAAATCGGTTCAGTCGTTTTTGCGTGATGCTTTTACATACAAACATCTAAACAAATAAACAGATAAACATCTAAACAGAAAAAAAAACTAAAAATTGCTGAAACGTGTTCTATTATCAATTTTAGGTAACACCAAACTCTTTTTTATTGCAAATCTTCTATGTACAGACTTTCGACCCTCTACAACTTTATTATATGTATAGATAAACTCATATCAGGGTAGGTTACGTATCGATGAAGGATGCCGTAAAAATATTAAAAAAAAACCTTTTTACTCCGTCACAATTTTAAGAGGGATCTATAGCGATTATTTTTCATACAAACGCTTTCAACGTATCCCTCTGCCAATTCGCAACCGATCGAATCAATTTTTGGTGCGATAACTCTTCTGGACTAGATGTATGCTCCATATTCTTTTTCTGGTTGTAATAATGCATTTAAAAAAGATATGGCCATCGCAAAGTGCTCTAAAATTATCAGCATGTTTACGCCTTGGTATCTTCTAAATTATGACAATAATTTCAGCAAAACAAATGATACGGGAATAGAATATTTTATTGGCTGCAAAATAATGCGACTATCAACAAATTTGGTGGAGATTTCGAACGGGGAACCTGGTACACCCAGGTGGTACCTGGTGCAAATTTTCCGGTAGCGAGCTACAACTGTCTCTTTCATGGCTGCGGGACGGGTGGGATGCATAAATGAAATTGAAATATTTTTATCAACTGACAGCTCACGAACTTCCAGGCTGAATATCCGTCGCTACAGTAAAACACGAATTTCATGATACGGCCCTCAAATTTTTTTATGGCCGTTAACGCTCTGCCTATACTGCAAGTGGTAAGGGCGTGATATAAGTAGGTATATTTGTTTCATAATATGATATTCGTTAACATAATGCAAATCGCAATTAGTTATGTTTGGTATGCGTTGCTAATTGTATCTTCCTTTGATTTTATTTACACCATGTCAAATAGTATTATTTTGTTACATGTTTGAGATTCAACACTATTTTCTAGAAAGGTACTTGCTACAAACATCGTCATAAATATCATCTTAAATAGTTGCCTGAAAGTATTATTATTTTACAGTATACAGTACACAGTAGACCTCGAAACAGAATACAGTAGACCTCGAAAGAGATGGAAAGATGAAATACACGCGCAAAACCGAAATTGGATGGAGGCAGCCCATAACAGGCAAGAATGGAAGAAGGGGAGGGAGGCCTTTGCCCTGCAATGGGACGACACAGGCTAGTAATAATAATAATAAGTATACAGTATAAGGTATAATTTTCTTTATTTAAACTTGTGATTAGACGAGTGATAGAGATGAATGGAGGCGGAAGACATGTTGCGCCGACGCCAAATAAATTAGGATAAGGGCATGCAGATGATGTATAAAAAAATTATTTCAAATATTTTAAGGGGTGAAGTGAACCAGTCCATGAAACGAAACAACGAAACATAGGTCAAAATATGAAGGGTGTCGGATCAATGTAGGCATTTTAGGGGTGATTGGTTGGATTATTCTGACTGAATCATTTGAACTAAATTTTGTACAGTACATTCATACCTACTTAGTCGTTTAGTTTACCTATAGACATGGCCACTTTAAGATTTTTCATACATATTCCACTTTTAACTAAAAACAGCCATAAAATACAAAATGTGAACCAAATTCAATTACTTAGTTTGCTCTTCTTATCTTGATATTTTAATGCAATGATTAACATCAATAAAACAATCCAAAAGTTGATCAAAATATTGTTCACATTTTGAATTTTATTACTTTTCAGTTGAAAAGGGCTTGCTTATCTTAAATTGGCCATATTTAAAAAAACTAGACGACTTTGTACAGTTTGTAGGTACTATCCTACTAATATTATAAAGGCGGATGTTTGTGTGTGTGTTTGTTACGACATCACGCAAAAACGGCTGATTAGATTGACATGAAACTTTGCAGAAATATAAAAGGGCATCTGGAATAACACATAGGATACTTTTTATCACGGAAAAATGTCTCATTCCCACGGGATCACGCATTTTCCAATATTTTTGAAATAGGTGGCGTGACTGAGCCGATTCGCGTTTTAAACGTTTTCGGCGAAAACTAACAGCGACATCTCTTGGCGAATAATGCTTTCTTCCCGCGGAATAATAGGTTGCAGCGGGTGAAACCGCTGACGGGCAGCTAGTACTAAATATAGTTCAAATGTTTCAGAATAATCTAACCAATTGTACTTAAAATGCCTACATCGATCCACCAACAACCAACCAACCACAGGATGTCCCTGCATAAAAAAATTAAAACAACCCATACAAACTGACCCGGCAGGTCAACATAATTTTGTATGGGAGAAGCTAAATTATTTTTCATATTTCGACCTATTTTATTTGGGGAAGTTGTTTAGCTTCACGGACTGGTTCATGGTTACGGTTAAAATATATGCTGATTTTTTTACTTATACATATAACGTGTTTCAGAGGAAATTAAATTGGACACTATACTCGTACACTTAGGTAGATCACGTATCGATAAAGGATTATTTTGAGGAATCCTGTTAAAAAAACTTTATTTTTACACTTCAGCGAAATTTGATTGAAATGCTTAGGTATATTTCAACCAAGATTCGTTCGTACTCAAAGTTGATTAGATTTTAATGAACTGCCGGTATTGTTTTAATATATCGCGGTAAAATGACAGCTTTAATTTTTAGTTATTAAATTAAAAAGCTGAGACGTTGTTTGGGAAATGCTGGCTGAAAAAAGAAAAAGAAAATTCGACCTTCCATGCAAAATCAGTCAAGTGATCGTAAATTTTGCATAGGAAATGAAAAAAAAATATCATAGAACATACACAGGTCGAAAAACCTATTTAAAATAAAAGCGTGTTAAAAAAAATTGGAGTTTGTGTGGGAGGTAATTTTATTTGTAATATTTCTATTTGTGTTCCATGGCCAAAGTTGTTCAGTTTCATCGGTAATTTCGCCCTTTGATTTGTGGGCCACAACGAAAAATTGGACGTAGGCCTTAACTGCATCAAGTACCTACCTTACACGGAAGAGACGCGTGTCAAATTTTAGTTATGGAATCTGTGTGGAATTATGCTTACCTACGACGTATACTTTTTTTGTATATAAAACGTGTTCTGGATTCAGAAATTTATTGTAATTCCAACTGCTTCCGACGGACAGCTAAACAACCTACTCTATAAAATGAAGATCTTCGTATTCGCACTCATCATGGCTCTGGTAAGTAATAAAATAAAATAATAATTATCTTTCTTTTCTTATTTATTTTTATTTTTCATGTGATGAAGAAAGAAGAAATTATGTATTAATTTTGTTGCAAAACCGTCGTAATAAGGGGCTTTCAGCGCACTATGTGCATTTTACAAAATGTTCATTGTAGAACAAGTCTGAGATAATAATAGAAAAAATGTATTGTAATCTTAGGTATTGTAAATGGCTCTACTACTACGTTGACTAAAATGGTGTTTTTTCTGCCTAAGTGAATCCCAGCTCAAAATTGTGTTAAACAAAAAGTTTTCAAACAAAAATATAACTCATAAATTATGAAATGAAAAAATATTCTAAGTAGGTACAGTCTAGCAAAAAAGAGTAAAAATTAAATAAAATAAAATGGAAATTGTATGTCTAGTTTCTTTTTTCAATTTGATTTTGAAAGTATGTATGTCTTTCTATCTCAATAAATAAATATTAACTCAGGGTTCCCTTTATTTTGTATCTATTGACGTATTGGCAAAATATCATAAAAACAGAATATTTTGTATGGCAAAAATGACGCAAATAGTAGGTTAGAATTTCTATACAAAAAAATTTTGGGAGTTCCCGTGCGTGTTCCAGGTCGGTTCCGCTTTGGAAACTAATCTTTAGGCTATTCTTTACCTATGGCGAACCGGGGTTTTGCTGGCCTACTTACAAAAAAAAATGGCAACCGTTTCAAAAATTTTTCACTGGGCAAAATTTTGTTATTTTGTAATAATTCAAAAATGGTAAGAGCTACAAATAACTATTGTATGGAAGATATGTTAAGCGTAAATTTCTGCATATGAATGTTATCAATAACTTTTTCATAATCCAATAGTTTGCGAGAAAAACGAAGCACAACATGGCAGTTTTTGCTGAAAACTCACAAATTAGAAAGTATAAAGTAAGTAGTGAAGTTGGGGATTAAGAGTCACTCGCTGTGTGGGTAGACCATGCTACAATATCCTGCCTGATATTTAGTAACAAGGTTTCCGCCCAGCGGTTTTACCCGCTGATATATTTTGAAGTAAACAAGTTAATTTTATACAAATTTTCGTCCTCTGTTTTACCACCTTAGGTGATGAATCTTTTGGAATCCTTTCTTGATATTAATTAAGATTATTCAAATAACCTCTGTGCAAAATTTCAGGGTCCTAGGCCCAGTAGTATTGCCTATGCGTGGTATACAATTTGTATGAAAAAAGTAGAGTTTGTTCGTTGTTGCCACATTTTGTTCTTTTTTGCTATCCTAACAGGACCTTGGGTCAGAACTATTAAAGAACAGCCTCAAGGGATTGCAAAAAAATAAAAATGTGGCAACTACGAACAAATTTAATATTTTTTTTACAAATTGTAAATCTATGCACAGGCAATACCACTGGACCTAGGTTCTTGAAATTTTGCGCAGAGGTTATTTTGGTTGGGTGAATTAACACCAGGAGAGGAATTTAAGAAAATCATCTCATAAGGTGGTAAAACTCAGGGTGTAAATTGGCAAAAAATTTGCTTGTTTACTTGAAAATATATTAGCGGGTAAAACCTCTGGGCAGAAAGCTTGTTACTAAGTATCAGTCAGGATACCGTAGTAAGGTCTACCCACACAGTAAGTAATTCTTAATCCCCAACTTCACTACTTAATTCATATTTTAGATTTGGTGAGTTTTTAGAAAAAACTGCCATGTATTAAAGCGTTTTTTCGCAAACTATTAGATTATCAAAAAAGTTATTAGAGCAAGGTTGTGCAGAAATTTACGCGTAACATTTCTTCTATACAATGTTCATTTATAGCACTTACCAGTTTTGAGTTATTACAAAATAACAAAATTTTGGCCAATGAAAAAAGTTTGAAATGGCTGCCATTTTTTTTTTGTAAGTATGCTAGCAAGGCCCCGGCTCGGAATAGCTAAAGAATAGCCTAAATATTCGTTTCCAAGGCGGGGCCAAACTCGGGAAAAAACGGGAACTCTCACTTAAGCGATCTTACCTACTAAAATAGGTATATATTTTAGAAGTAAAAAACAACAGTCTGTAAAAAAGTTGTAAATATCAATTTATTTGAAAATAGGTACGTGAATTGTGCCGTTTGTATGGGAAGTCGTCCACTTAAGCGCCATCTTCAAATCCAAATATAGAAAGTGTTTTCCCATTGCGCACATACAAAAAAAATAAAAAGATAGCCGTTTTTTTATCTAAATTTTCTGCAAAGTACCTATTTAATATGTACTGACCGTGAAATATTCATGTGAAAGGTACATAATAGGTGTTATACCTTTTTTTTCGTATATCAACATAGCATTCATAGTAAAAATTAATCTGATGTAGATTTTAGAGTTACCTAATTTACCTATGTTAGTTTTTTAACAAATCTTTAAACATTATTTTATTTTTATCCAGGTAGCGGCAGTTTCCTGCAGACCTCAAGGTAAAGTTGTTTACTGAAGTTATTTGGTTTTTGTAAGGTCTGCTTTAAGTGGTCCAAAGTAAAAAACGCTTTTTGGGCCGGGTTGAGTCCGGGCCGACTTGAATTTAAAAGTTAAAATTCCCTAATTCGTTAATAGTTACAAAAATACAAACACACCACACACAAAAACTTATCTTTTAACAATATTCGTAATTCTACTTTTTGACAGGTGCAGCACAAGATTTGTTTGGTAAGTTTATACTTTTTATAATATTTAACAGCCGGTAGGTAACATACCTATGAGGTTACTTTTAATTAAGTACAAATATTGCTACTCACAAAACTGAACAACTGCAAATATTTTAAGGGGTGAATCAGCCCATGATATTAAGCAACTTTCCCCAAGGAATACAGGTCGGACAAAAATTGGACCTCCAATACAAATAGACTCGGCCGGCTGGTAGATTTTGTATTGGAGACCTAAATTTCTTTTTTCATATTTCAAACTGGAATAGCTCCACCAAGTGTTCGACGGCAAGCCGCCTACTCGACCGAACGAGTGAAACAGATGGAGGATAGCAGGCATTCGATGTATGGCCAAAACCTACTACCGCCACGCCTAAAGAGCCGCAATAGTTTCCTCAGCAAACCTCCACCAGAAGATAAAGACATACGCAAGCTAAGACTGAAGCAGTGGGGAGAGTTGTATCCGCCTAATCCGTCTCACCTTCCGCTGGCGGAGAAACTACCACCGGGTGCAGACCTTCCCTGGGCAGTTTGGAAGTCCCTCAACCGACTCCGGGCTGGTGTTGGAAGATGCTATGCAAACCGAGTGAGGTGGGGTTTCTCCGGCAGTGATCTGTGTGATTGCGGTATAGAACAAACCATGGCCCACCTTCTGTCCTGCCCCAACTGCCCTAGCTCTTGCACTATGCAGGACCTGCTGGAGGCTAATTCCAAAGCGATCAGTGTGGCCGAATACTGGTTGAATAAAATTTAATTTGTTGCTCATCGACTCGATGAAGAAGAAAATATTTCAAACTATGTATTAACCTATATTTAATCCCACCCAAAACATAAATGTGAAAGGCTGCCAAGTTCGATAATATTGGAATGCTTCGCCTATAAAAGAAGTGAGATCTAAATAAGTACCAAGTTCCATACACAGACCTCAGTTAAAAAGAGTTACAGGAATGCACACTTGATTTTCCGCAGTTTGGAAAGTAGATTCTGAATAAATATCAAATTATATACCTAAAATTCTAATACTTACAAAAACGCAAACCTGTTTTTTCAGCAGTTTCCTTATAACATTTTTTTTCTGTACTTTTTACTGATATAACTTGGCAAGTTTTCACACACTGTTATTTATAAACCTACTAAACGCAATGAGTCAAGTATATAATTTTCTATTAAAACTTGCCAAGTTATATCATTAAAAAGTACAGAAAAAAAATGTTATAAGGAAACTGCTGAAAAAACAGGTTTGCGTTTTTGTAAGTATTAGAATTTTAGGTATATAATTTGATATTTATTCAGAATCTACTTTCCAAACTGCGGAAAATCAAGTGTGCATTCCTGTAACTCTTTTTAACTGAGGTCTGTGTATGGAACTTGGTACTTATTTAGATCTCACTTCTTTTATAGGCGAAGCATTCCAATATTATCGAACTTGGCAGCCTTTCACATTTATGTTTTGGGTGGGATTTCATTTATTTTTGTAGGGTTTTCGGTCGGTTGCAATTTTAGGTCGGTACGACCATTGGAAGATATAGATAAATTTTTTGTTTTAGTTCCTTAGGGGTATGAATTTACACCTTCATTATTTTTAAAACCGACTCACACTTGGCCATTTTCAGATTTTTTCCTTTACCTTGACCTAAAGACCTACCTCCATGCCAAATTTCAAGTCAATACGACCATTGGAAGTGGTCTAGGTTTTTGATGAGTGAGTCAGTCAGTGAGTGTATAGTAAAACTAGCGATTTTCTGACGTCAATATCTCAAGACCTACAATAGGTACATTAATGAAATTTTGTATTTTAGATAACTAAGTAGATCTCGACAGATATTAGAAATTTCATATGCGTAGATAAAATAGATTTTGAGTTATAGGTGGGTCGAACTTGGCCCGAAATGGTTCGTGTAATATAACCCACGGCCGGTGTGTCGCTCGAACTTGGCGGACACACTGCCGTGTGTCTAGACCTATAAACTGAACTGAACTGAACTGAACCTATGTTCCTTGGGGAATATTGTTTAGTTTCATGAGCTGGTTCACCCCATAAAATATTTGCTGTTGATTTTTTTACATAGTAGGTAGGTATACGGAGGTGCATTTAAACGTATACAAATTATGAAAATGTAGGCTTTCTAATTTACTTACAAAGGAAGTTATATTAATGAGTAGGCATACGGGGTGTAAGGGACCGGACGGTGTAACGAAAACTTTGCAGGCGTGGTCAGACCATAAAACTGAACAACTTTCCCCGTGGAACATATGGTGGTAAACGAAAAAAATAATTTTCAAATGCTCGTGAATTTTGTATGGGAGGTCGCTTTGTTTTTCCATCTACCACCATATGTTCCATGGGGATAGTTTTGTTCAGTTTCATGGTCTGACCACGCACGCCTGCAAAGTTTTCGTTACACCGTCCCTTACACCCTGTATAGGTGGTATCCCTTTCATAGGCATATTTTTTTTTCCACTAATATGTTTTAGCATAACATGTTTCGCATATTTTTTTTTCGCCTACCATTCCTTTGACATAATAATTTCTTGCCATAATATTTATCTTGGCATAATCATAGTTTAGACTATTGTATTTTATACTAACAATATTTTGGCATAATTGCTTTTGCAATAATTTTTTTTGGACTAATATATATATTTTTTATAAAGTTCAAATGACAGGAAATGTAAGTCAGTTTAGTATTTTTTAAGATATATTAGGTCAGTTTAGGTTAGGTTAGGTTAGGTTAGGTTAGGTTAGGTTAGGTTATTTTTATACAATTTAGGGGTTTTTCTAATGCATCAGATTTTTATGCCTATTTTGATTATGGATATGACAATTTATGGTTTTGTATTTTAGGCCTATGTACTATTACGGCAATATTTTTTGTGCGTAAAGAAATTATGCCTAAACTGTTATGCGTACATCAATTATGCGTAAGTATCATTAGTTTAAATTACAGTGTGCCAAAATATATTATGTCAATTCTTTTTATGCAAATGGATAGAGAACCTGTATAGTATACTGGGTGTAATTTTACTATTGACCAGCCGTTTCTGAGTTTTCGCTATCAGTCACTTCTAGTGTTAAGGGACAACTTTCCGCAAGGAACATAGGTAGACATAATGAAAAAAACATGGACCTCCCATGACGAGGATGCTCGCGGTGAAGATTTTTTAACGCGAATTACTGTGTTGCACTTTTCTGTTGTGAATGTTGTTTACGCGACGTCTATTACGCAGAAAGAAATAGGCGACAAATAAAATGCATCCCGAGAATCGGTGTCAAAAGTTACTGCTGACATGAAATACTTGTTTTTCTACTGCTCAATCTTCATGCGCTCCGAAATTGTGCAACCCGAGAATTCATGCTAGCTGTCAATCGTTTTGTTTTTAAATTTGTTAGAGATGAACCATCACCGTTGATCATAAAAATCGATAATTATATTTTAAATTGAGGACTCGAATAGCGTGGCGTTTCTGGCACATCGCCGGCCGCTACCACGGCACGCTCGCTTCGCTCGCTCGGCTCGTGCGTTGTGGTCAAAGTTCTAACCTAACCTAACCTAACCTGGCGCTTTCTGCGCCAGGTTCGGTTAGGCTATACCTAACGGCGGACCTATAAAGTTGAAACTGCAACTTACGATTTGTCGAAATCTAAGATTTTTCTAGTACACCTCTAGTAAAGTTCAATGACATGACACCAAATCTCGGCAGGGGCGTGCAGTCCATAAAGGCATAAAAGCACTGCCTACCCTGCCATTTTCACCCGCTAACTGCCATTTTCACCCGCTAATAAGAATTTAATTTATTTAAGAACAATAATGTAACGTAAAATGGAACGCAATAAATGCCATCTTACTTTTGCGCCTTTATTTCGCGCTACTAATCCCCGCTTATCTCTCAAGTACGATATGTCATTCAAAATAAGTGGACTCGATCGCTGCCTCATGAACTCGCCCGATACCTCTAGTATGAATGTGTGAAATTAGCGTAAATACACTGTAAGTGTGAGCTCTCTACACTCACACAAAGCTGAAAAATGTTAAGTAGTGTGCGTGAAAAGGCAGCACCTGTGCCACAGAATATAATATATTTGTAGCATTTTCGGCAACATTCCATTTGCATACGCTAAACAAAACGCAAAACAAAGCATCTAAACGCAATTAAAAGTAAAATGACCATAGACAACCGCTCGCTACGTGCATGGGGTTTTGGCGCGTATAATCCGACCGATTTGTTGATACCTTTGTTTCAAACATTTATTAAGGAAATGAGATACATTCAGGATTGAAAGTATTTTATTATGATTTAGGTTAGAAAATGCAAATTATTGTTTGTTCACATAATATTGTTTTCGTTGTTGTTTTATGCTGAAAAAAGTAGCAATTATAGATATTTTATAACGTATTATTAAATGTGCTTGACTAACAATAACAGTGTGATATTTGTTAAAAACAAGTTGTCTGAAAACAACTGATGTAGTGATGACTATGTTTACAAAAAGTTGAGACACCCGTTTCTGTAACTTTTAAAGTTAATTTTTAATGTGTAAGTGTGATGCAATGATGATGATAGAGGCAGAATGTACAATTTGGATGGAAAAAGCGCTCAGAAAAGGTAACACGACTTTTATTCATTCAACTTCTTACGACAGATGCGGCTGACGGGAGTTGTTGGTGTGCATAGTTTATTTATTTTGTTGCAATGCACCGCACCGCACATTTTTGCTGTTCGTCTCAGTTGCAATTTGACGCGGTGACGACATGTGCCATAATGAAATCCAGTTTTTGCATAGGATGGTTTCTTAAGAATCCGGTAAAACGTGCAGTGGAAAAAGATGCGGTGCGTATAAGATCCGCCTCAGTTCATATCTACTGCCTACCCAGACATGAAACCCTGTGCACGCCACTGAATCTCGGGTTGCATTTTTTGTGCTGCATTGTTTTGAAGCGCTTCGAGAATTGGTGTTTCTTCAAAACATGGACTTTTACGTCTTTTTCCGTGACGTGTTTTATTTCCTGCATGAATTTTTACATCAATTCACCGAGCGCTTCAAGAAAATGCAGAAAAAACTCGGCGTCAAAAAGTATGCAGCCCGAAACTTCACGACACGATTACGTGAAATTCGGTGCTGCATAATATTTGACGCGAAATATTTAGTGTACATTGTCTGTCGCGCATTGTGGCAGCCCGACAGAATAATATTTATACACTCGAATACAGTCCAGCAAAAAAGAGTAGAAATTAAATAAAATGGAACTAAAAAAAATCATACTAAATTGTTGCCATTCATAGCCAATTTTGCTATTTTGAAATTTCATACAAATTGGCGCCCTCATTTTTTGTCAACTCGTTTTTGCTGCACTGTACCTAGTCATAAAAAAAAATATGATGTTGCATATTACATTTCTTTCTAACTACCTACCTATTCGTTTGTAAACAGATGGTTTGGCAGCAGCAGCACGAGCACCCCTTGAACTAATCACAAGTGACCCTAAGGCCCCCTTCGACGTAGTTAACGGTTTGTTTATATTTTACATAATATTTCCGACTTTGCAAATGTTGCAGGCGTTCTTTAGTTATAAAAAAACTAGGGCTACCAGTACTATGGAACCACTTTAAATATGCAAAAAAGTGCTGTTCCATAGAAAAACCTACTCGAACAAAACGTTGTTTTATATTGACGAGGAGAATTGATCGATCACCTTTTAGCAAAAAATTGCGTACTGAAGGGGCAAAAAAAATATCTTGTGGATAGATAATAGAGTAAAAATGAAGAACAAATATTTTAGAAGTGTCACAAAACTGAACAACTTTTATTAGAAACTATTCATCGACATATAATAAAAATTTGCGCCTCCCATACTAAGTGACGAAGTTTTTTTTTTCGTATTTTGAAGAAAAGTTTCGAATAAAGTGGTTCAGTTTTGTGAGTAGAAAACTTAAATTTAAGACTCCTTGCTTATGTAAAATTTCATGTGACTCAATGGTCTCTATTCTACAGGTTAGCCATTTTAAATCTCTAAAGTTAAAATCACTAAGTTAAAATGGTTAAAATTAGCAATTTTAAGTTGTGCTATTCCACGAAAGCCCAGTTTTAGAAAATTAAACAGAGGTTTTTGACAGGACTATAATTTGATTTTGACGTTATTAAATTAAGTGTTGCAATTTAAAAAAAAAGATATATTTTAGTAATAAATGAAAAAATCTGTAACTGGTAAAAATATTTTTATTTTCGGTGACACTCAAAATCCTTCTGTACCACCTTTGGTTCCACCACTTACGAACCTAACAACCCGGGCCCACTCTAGAACATTCTAACTAGGTGCTAATTTAAAACGTTCTGACCCGGTGCCACTCTATTACCTTTAAATCTGTTGCCACTCTTAAACTTTACTTCCAGGGACACTCTAAAGCCTCCCTATCAAATTGTTTCCACTCTTCTATTATACTACCGGGTGACACTCTAAAACCTCCCGATTAAATTGTTTTCACTCTTAAACTTTCCTACCTGGTGACACTTTAAATCCCGATCACCTTTTTTCCACTCTTGAACTTTCTGATGTGACCAATAATTACACAAATCACTCCAAAACCCCACCCATTTTGAGATGTTCTAACAGTATTATTTTTAAGAGGGACCTTTTTAGTGGCCGCTAAGATTAGCGATCTTAGCAGTTTTAAATTTTTAAAATGCTTAAATTTGTGCGCCGTGGAATAGCACTAATCGGCTAAAGCTAAGTTTAGCGCTGTCACTTAATTTTAAGTATTTTAGAGATTATAATGCTGTCATTTGAATTTGACAGTTACGTGTAGAATAGCAAACGGTTATAGAAATGTCAAATTGGCCTTAGCGATTTTAGTAGCGCACAAGGAATTGGATCTATGGTCTCTTTTTTCTCATTTCAGCCGTTGAAAAAATCGGTTCGGCCGTAGGAAAATTCGCAAGCGGAAAGTGATTTTTGTAACGAGAAATTGAATAAAAGTTTTCTTTTGCTATAAATTAAAGTCTTTATCTACCTGAAATTAATTCCCTTGCGATACATAAAGGAAAACCAGAACCACTTTCACATAGGAGACAACCAAATCAAAACCTTGTTTTAGCCATTGCTTTTAATTTCTGTTTTACTATTTATAGTAGAAGAGCCGAGGGGGTAAGTGCCTATCTAATAAGGTACCACGATAGGCTAGGTTTGGATCGTTAGCCGAGACACAAGTCGTAAGACCCAGGTCTGCTAGAGCCAATACATGCCGAAACACCATACTTCCATACTAATATTATAAATTAGAAAGTAACTCTGTCTGTCTGTCTGCCTATCTGTCTGCTACGCTTTCACGCCTAAACCACTGAATAGATTTTGATGAAATTTGGCGTAAACATAGATAATAACATAGTGAATACTTGCGACAGTTAATAACCTGAGAAAGGACAAAGGCTACTTTCCGCGGGAAAATTCCCTCGAGAAGCAGAAAATCAGAATATGATTTTGTATTCAGGCGCTCAACAACTCAACACCTAGGAATTGCATCACCCGAGGTTCCGTAGTGGATTTTGCTATGCAAATGATTACAGGCGTTCTTACACTTTTCATACGATCGATTATCTATTGCCCGAGTGGCATCAAAATCGTAATAGCTCACACACATAAGTACCGCGCCTTATACTTTGCGGGTTAGACAAAGGCCAGAGGTGTTGTAAGACCATCAGCTGAACTATGAGAGTCGATAATGATTATAGATGGATAGAATAGAATGATAGATCGCTTCTGCTGGCATCATAGACTTATATATAGGGTCGTATTAAATTCACTGCAAATATTTGAAGGGCATTCGTAAATATGTATAAGAAAAACATCTAAGGCATTTAAAAAAAAATCTACACGCCAGATGATTTTTTTTCATTTTCAAACAAACTTTTTATTTAATTATGTGAACAACCTTTGACTGACCCGACTGACGTTCCGCCACGTAGACAGGATTCACTTACACGGCACGCACACTGACAACCAACCAATCACAGCACCTTTTTTTGGCGCGTAATTTAAATTCATCGAAGTGTGTGTTTCTAGGACAAACAGGGTGCACTTTTTTCGTTTTGTGTTTTTTTTAATTAAATGCAATTTTCTCGAAAACTAGCGTGTAGATTTCTTTAAAAATTTGCCTAGTACATGCTAATATTTTATTTGATCTGCCCCTTAAATATTTGCAGTGAATTTAATAGGACCTTATATATAAACTAGCGTTTATGCTGGCATATAACGTCAAGCATTTGGTGTAAGTACTTGACGTAGACCACGAACCTTCTGTTAGAGTGCCAAAGGACGTTTTTGGCTTAACACGTTGCTTCTCCTGGTACATAAATAAAATACTATGCTTAGGAGTACTTGACGTAATCCCACCAGGAGTCCAACTTAAAAAGAAGATATACGAATACAACTTTATGTTATTCAGCGTGGTGGATCGCTTCTGCTGTTATATTAACAACGGTGATCAGGAGTAACTGACGTAGACCACCAGGAGCCCGGCTTAATTTTAGTTACAGAAATGTGTATTAAGAGGACTCAGCTAATTTTAATTACATAGAGCCGAAATGCTTTCTTTCTATGGAATGGGTCCACGAACGATCTAATGATTCCTTAAGTAAGAGGCTTTAAGGGCAGAACACACCGCCTCCGTATGCATGACGTGTACGTCATCACGCGCGTCACTCTGATGTTGTAATGCATAGGATTGTAGGACACACGGCACATCGCGGTACGCCGCGGTAAGCGTGCCGCCTCTCATACAATCCCGTACTTGGCGCTAGCCAATACTTACTTTGTGCCCGTACTATACAATCGGTACGCGCGTGATGACGAGCACGCACACGTCCTGCATACGGAGGTGGTGTGTTCTACCCTTAGAGTATTTATCGTTGGCCTCATACGTCTATATCAGACGATTTATTCAGTGTCTGATCTGAGGCAAGATTTTTCACGGCTGTATAAGCCGATACGGGAGCGGCATGGCTTTTTGCACGCTCTCCACAGACACTGCGATGCCTGGGACGCAATTATGGAAAACGCAGGGCTGCCCAGGACCTGCGCCACCCTCTCGGCCTTCCTGGCTGCCTCCACAGGAACGACGGGACGATATTTATAAGCAAGCTATAATAGAGTTCGCCTAAAAAGTTGGAACTGTTGGCAGTTCTTAGAACACAACCTCTCTGTCTATCAGTAGCAAAACGCCAGTGACAGCACTATTGAACCTCTATGACTTCTCATACATTTGACGTCTTTGTATAGGCAGCAACTGCTTACGCTTTGACAGTACGGCACGGGCCGATATGCGCACTCTATAGCTATCTATTATATTTAATCTAAGGTTCTACCCTTCAAGCGCGCCACATATCTCCTCCGTATGCAGGACATAAGCGTGCGCATGATCACGCGCGTACCGGTTGTGATGGGATTGTATGAGAGACACACTGCATGCGTATGCGTGCGCGTAATCACGCGCGTGGCGCGGTGTGCGGTGTCTCATACGGTCCCGAAAGATACAACGTCATAGCTACGCGCGTTATGACGTGCACGTCACGCATACGGAGGCTGTATGTGGCGCCTTTTAAGCTTAGGCACTCAATGTTGTGACAGCAACAGCTTATTAGCATAATGAATGAACATTGTCTTGCGACCAGAGCATTGAATAATTTGAGGATGTGGTTTGGAAATAGAGATTTTACATGCTGACAGTTTGCAGTCAGCGAAGCGAAGTTCGCGGGTACCTAGCTGGTACCCGGAACGCAGTACTTTTCCTAACACCCTGTATAAGTTAATCTGTGGGCAGGCAAGGCGGGCAACACAGAGCACTCCGGTGAGGTTGGTGGCGATGTCGTCCACAGAACACTATTACTCCTTGGCAATGTCACGGTAGTGTTATTATTTATTCTTATGGCAATGTCGTCACTGTTGCGTCAGCCCTGGTTGTGTTGTAGGATCGACAGAAAGCGCTGACACTATCTTGTTGGTGCTTGGTTGGACCCGGCCTACTAGTACAATGCGAGTTCCCAAGATGATGGTAGATACTTAAAATTTGGAAAAGTATTTTTAATGGTTTGGAAAGGTACAGAACCAACTCGCGACTTACGCATGTTTCACTTCCACCTCTCGAGTCCAAGCTCAGGCTTGAACTAGCGGCCCCACTCTGGCCGGCCAATCAAGGCAAGCTAGAGGTGAGAGTCCTGGCCTTGGGGTCCACTCCGGCAAGCCGGAGACGGCCAGTCTACACTCTCGGGGGTTTCTGGGGTCCGTGCGGCGGTACTCCCCAACAGCTCGTCACAAGCTGTTCTACGGGTAGCAAGGGTGTAGAGAGGTGTCCTGCACTTTCAAGTTCGGGGCTTTCTCCCGTCAGCATTAGTCGCGGCTTTTCTTCCACCCTCGAGTTGAGATAGGTACAACCTCTGAACTATCATTAGAAAAAATCACGTTTCAAAGAGGAAAATACGTTTCTTTTTGTATGGGAAAATGTAATACGGGATCTGTAAAAACTAAAAAGTAATGGGGCCCGTTTTGACGCTTCGTGTACATACGGCACCCGAAAAGACCTGATATTTTTAAACGGCAAACCAGGTTATAACTATTCGAATTGATCCAGGAAGATGAAAATCGCCATGTAGGTTATTTTTGACCTCCTAATCAAAATTAGAGATGGAGTCCAGCGGGCACCACCCCCCTTAGCCAAGTAACTTTTGAACAAATTGACATGGTGGGTCGCTTTTATTCATATCGTGCATAACATCTCATTTGAAACTTATAGTGAGCTCAAAATTACCCATCGCGCCCCCAGAGGCCCTAAAATTAAAGTGTCTCGTCCTTGTATGAGATCTTATTATTTTCAAGCTATCGTCTTTCAAGAGGGTAATTTTGAGATCACTTTATGTTACAAGTTGGGTAATTTTAAAGTCACTATCTTTTAACTTGTAACTTAAGTTAGAAGTTACGCATTAGGTAGGTATATGAAACAAAAGCGACCCGCTAGGTCAATTTGTTTAAAAGTTATGCCTCGTAAAGGAGAGGGGGCAGTAAAAGGTTAAGAGGGGTGGTGCCCGCTGGGCTCCATCTCTTATTTTAAACAGGAGGTCAAAAAGCACCTACATGCGCCTAAAGCTGTCAAACTAAAAAGTCGTTGATACCGGAAACTGTTGTAAACATTTATTCAAAGTTGCTTTCAGTAATAAGGTGAACCGGGTGAATCATTGGAAAAACACCTGCCCGTGAGTCCACCTATAGCAGGTGGACTAGGGTGGACCACGGGGAAAAAAGAAATACCCGTGGTCCACCAGGTGGACCACGAGGTGGACCACGGGGATGAAGGGACGAAAACGCATGGGTTTCATGTGTAGGTATTCTAACAATCTGCCACTATAGGTAGTGAAACACGAATTTTATTAAACGGCCCTAAAGAATTTGTCAGACGTGTCGATAGCGCCCATATTTCGCTCTGCCTATACCGCAAGTGGTAAGGGCGTGATATAAGTTTGTTTCTTTGATAATATAATATTCCTTAACATTATGCAAATCGCAATTAGATATGTTTCTTATTTGCGTTGCGAATTGTACCTACCTTCCTTTGAATATTTTTTTACACCATGTCAAATATTAGTTCGTTACATGTGAGAGATATAACAATATTAAACAAACCGCCTTTTTTTCTATAAAGGTACTTGCTACCAAAAATAAATCACCTTAAATTTTTATTTTACTCACAATATAAGGCATGCGTGGGAGGGGGGGCTGTTGGCCTTAGATCTTAGAAGATCCTAGGTCCAGTGGTACTGCCTGTGCGCTGATTAACAATTTGTATGAAAATTGTAGAGTTTGTTCGTAGCTGCCATATTTTTGTCTTTTGCGATCCCTTAAGGCTACTCTGACTCGATGCCCGGTAAGGATAGCAAAAAAAATGAGGCAGCTACTATACTCGTATACCTACCAGGCAGGCACAGGCAATACCACTGGACCTAGGACCCTGAAATTTTACACAGACGTTATTTTGATACGGTAAATTAACACCAAGAAAGGAATTTAAAAAGATCATCCCCTAAGGTGGTAAAACAGAGGATAAAAAGTAGGTATGAAATTCACGGGGTAAAACCGCTGGGTGGAAAGCTTGTTACTTAATGTCAGTCAGGTTACCGCAGCATGGACTACCCACACAGTACGTGCTTATTATTTCTCAACTTCACTACTTAAAAAATTTAGCCCAATAAAAAACGTTTGACATGGAACCCGGTTGGTTCACGGTTCACCCTTTAAAGTATATGCAGATTTATTTACTCAGTTTATAATTTCTTCTTCTTCTTCCTGCCCTTATCCCAATTACTTGGGGTCGGCGCAATATGTCTTGTTTGAATACAAAATCATGTTGCAAAAGGATTTGGTTTAATTTTACAACCGGCCGCCTGCCTGAATTTTATATCCCTTAAAATATATGCAGTCAGTTTCTTACTTACTGTACACATACACCATACGTACACCATCTTTCATAGGTCATTAAATTGGACACTTTATTTGTTCTATTTTAATATATCGCGGTAAGATTGGAACACCGTTTTAATATTTTAATCATGATCATGAAATTGCGTCATTTAGGGCATCGTACTGAAAAAAGAAACACTATGGGACCAATGATGAAAAACGAGAAAGAAAATTCGACCTCCCATAAAAAATCAGTCAATTGATCAAAAATTTTGTACAGGTAATGGAAAAAATATATCATAGAACATACTTAACTACTCATTTAAAAAGATAATTGGACCTCCCATACAAAATGTACTAAATTTCGTCCTGTATAATATTTGCCCCTATTGTAGAACTGCCTATGAAAAAATTACTATAGGCCTTAACTGTATGAAGTACCTACCTTACACGGAAGATAATGCGTGTGGAACGATAGATATTGCTTACCTACCGCGCAGACTTTTTTGTATATAAAGCGTGTTCTGGATTTGGAGATTTATTCTAATTCAAACTGCTTCCGCCGGGCACAGCTACAGTAAGCAAAACAACCTACTCTCTAAAATGAAGATCTTCGTATTCGTCTTACTCATGGCTCTGGTAAGTAATAAAATAATAATTTTCTTTCTTTTGTTATTTATTGTTATTTTTCGTTTTGTGTGATGATGATGAAGAATTATTTATTAATTTTGTACCAAAACTGTCCTAATAGGGAGGTATCCTAGATTTTACAAAGGGCTACCAGCGCACAATGTGATTTTTACAAAATATCTAAATCACTGTGGAAAAGTCTGATATCATACATAATAGAAAAAGTAGGTTTATTAAAACGACTTTATCCCAGCCTTACTCAAGCAATGAAACTGAACAACTTTTATTATGGAACGTATGTTGGGAGAATTTTATTTGAAGTTCCTAAGTTTTTTTTCTTGTTTACCGACATAGCCGCCTACATAGTAAAACTTGTTCAGTTTCATGGTCTGATTACATCTGCAAACTTCTCGGTACACCGTCCCTTACCGGTATTACCATCCATAATAAACATTCTGCAAATTGGACATGTTGTGCTGAAAATCAACAAGTTCAACGGGGCTGGAGGGATCTGAGTAACGTTAATGTTATTTTTTTATTTTTACACAGGTAGCGGCAGTTTACTGCAGACCCCAAGGTACTGTTTCAAAATGTTGTTTACTAAGTTACTAAGACACATTTCTTTTTTAGGGTTTCGTAGTCTACTAGAAACCCTTATAGTTTCGGTAAGTCTGTCTGTCTGTCTGTCTGTATGCCGCGCCCTCATAACTCTGCCAGTTTTAGAGCTATCGACATCAAATTTGGTGTGGAGATAGATCGTGTTGACCCAAATTTAGAAATGTTGAGAAAAAAATATTTTAAAAGTTTTTTGGACCCCCTCCCATACAAGTGAAAGGGGGGCAAAAATTTTTTTTTTCTTCTGTAATATTGAGTAGGGTATCGTTGAATAGGTCTTTTAAAACTAAGGGGAGGTTTCTTTAAAACAAAGTCTCTAAAATGTTTCTGTCTCGAGATATTTGCTTTTAAAAGGGGCGTTTTTGAGCCATAATTTGTTCCAGCTGTAACTTCTAAAGTATAAACGATAAAAATTTGAAAAAAATATGGAATATATTTCTCAATTTCAAGTTACCATGAAAACTATAACGGATACTATACCACGAGAAATTTCAGAAAAATAAACGTTTTTCTGTTTGCGGTTGGTAATCATACAGCTGCAAACAAACCAGCAACAAAATTAACTTTGTAACGCTGAATAACCTGATATTTGAACGTTGACTACGAAACCCTATATGTGGGCGTGTCTGACACGCTCTTGGCCGTTTTTTTTATCATCTTATACAGGCTGTACCGCTTTAGGCAGTCCAAAGAAAAATGTATATTCCAGAAATCATAGATATTAATTTTTTTTATAGATACCAATCTATAAAAACATGAAAACATTTGAAGATTTTTTTTGTTGACTGTTAAAATCGCATTTAATCAGATGTTAACACTTTTCGGGCCGGATTGAGCTCAGACCGACTTGAATCTAACCCTAATTCGTTTCAAGTAACAAAAATAAAATACAAACACACCACCTACCTACACACGAAATACTTGCCTGTAAACAATACCTATTAGTAATTCTATTTTTTGACACAGATGCTGAATACGGAAAAAAGAAATTGTTCGGTAAGTTTATATTTTTTATAATATCTAACAGCCATACGTAATATTATGGGGTAAATTTAATTAAGTACAAATATTTTAGGGCGTCGACTGCTCACAAAACTGAACAACTTTTATTAAAAATATATATCAAAATACGAAGAAAAAATTTAGACCTCCCATAATAGGTAAGTGACGAACTTGTTCAACCCGTTTGTATGGGAGGTCCAAATTTCTATTACATATTTCGAAGAAAAGTTTCTAATCTTCGTGTGGCACACCGATTCGTTCAACGACCCGATTCATATTTTTTTAAATCTATAATTAGTTATTGGGCAGTAGGTATAAAAGAAATTGATTAAGATATTTAATTAATTATCTTTGTACTTACAATCGTTGATATAATAATGTATTTATACTTTTGGAATAACCTTTTAACTAAAAATTTGAATAGGCCTTTCAAATGAAATTAAAATACCTATCACTTGGCACTCGAATACCTAATTATTTTCAAAAAATTAATATAAAATCTAATTTATGAAATTGTACATTTGATTTGTTTCTAACTAACTACCTATTTGTATGAAAACAGATGGTTTGGCATCAGCATTCCGAGCTCCCTTCGAACTACTCACAGGTGACCCTCAGGCCCCCGGCGACGTACTAAACGGTTTGTTTTTACATAATATTCCCGGCTTTGTAGGTGGTGCAGGCGTTTTTCAGTTATATATAGACCCATATAAAAAATAAGGGCTACGGAAAAAGTTGTTTCATAGAAAAACGTCCGAAGTGGCAAAAAAATTGGTATCTTGAAAAAGATATATTGAGCAGTTGAGCTTTTAAAGAAAAATTCCTTGAAGTCCCCTTGCACACAGGCGACTTTTGTTTGGTCGCGCGCTATTGCTCTCTCTCTAGCCGGGAGACAGTTGGACTTCTCTTTTTTGTCGACTAGAGTAAAATGGACTTCCAACTGTCGCGCGACAATAAAGGCGCCTGTGTGTGCACATCACATAGCCTTATTTATATGTAAAGTTTCACGTGACTCAATGTATTTTATCTCATTTCAGCCGTCACTTCTATCGGTCTGGGCTTAGAACAAATCGCCGGCGCTGCCAAAAACGGAAAGTGATTTTTGTAACGAGAACTTGAATAAAGATTTTTTCTGCAATAAACTATGGTCCAAGTATTTTATCCACCTGAAATCAATTCCCTTGCGATACATAAAAGAACATCTTTAACATAGGAGACAACCAAATCAAAACCTTGTTTTAGCCATTGCTTTTAATTTGTCTTACTCTTTATTATGTATTATATTTTTATTATAAAAGTAATAAGGTAATTACTGTGTATGAAATGAAACTACAAAATAACTACTTAACTATTATAATTTATTATGTCATCTGAAGGCAAGTACACATATGTACACATAAAATAGCAGCATGGCCAACGTTTGTACAGTGAAGTATCACAACAGTGAATCAATCGCTCTCGATTCCGACAGCACATTTCCTTAGCTCACTTCAAGAAAGGACAGGAAATTTTATTAATTCGATCATTTGATTGCTAAAGATACATAAAACTTGGAAAATGAAACGGTCTCTTATCTCACTATTGTGGTAGAAAAAGCTAAAAATGAGCTATGGAAGTGTCCTGTTAGATTCGGAACTAATATTGTTTTAAAGCTATCATATTATTATTATACATATTTTATAATTACGTATCTATCACTATTTCATATATTCATTGTGTACCTTTACACATACCCCTTTTCATACGAGTAGAGATCGTACATCTGCTTATTTATACTTCTAAGGTTCCGATCTGAACAGAAACCTTATCCCTAGGAAAACGGAAGTTGGTTATGCATTTAAAGTCCAGCAAAAAATAGTAGACAAAAAATGAGGGCGCCACTTTGTATGAAATTCCAAAATTAAATGGTAACATTGACTATGAATGGCAACAATTTACTTAGTATGCAATTTATTAAGTTCCATTTTATTTAATTTCTACTCTTTTTTGCTAGACTGTAATAGGTATTCTTCGATGTTTCCGAGCAATATTACCTATGCTCAAATTGCTCAATGGTTTCATGTTGATGATCTCGATTTGAATTTTCACAAAATTTTAATTTACTTCCATTTAAGTGTCCCTTTTATTATTATACTTTCGCTCCAAAATATCGGCGAATTAATAGTTACTATCGATGCCGATGATTAAACCTCTTCGAAATATCGAGGTATCTAACATTACTTAATGATCAGTTGGATATTTATATGAATAACCTGTGGGTATCCCGATATTTTCAGGCTTGTCTGTCTGGCTATAATACATAATTAGGTAATTACTTAAATAGTTGACGTTCACAATTTTATTTGTGGTGAAATACCGTTCAAAAAAATTCTTTACTTGATTTTCAATATGGAGAAGAAGAAAAATATTGATTTATTTATTATGCTAACAGATCACGCATATATCAAACTAATATACTTAAATTTCTCTAATTGCATTACTTTATACAATGAGCATTTGTGCGAGAACACTGATAAGCGTATTTAATTCATTTTATAAAAAAAAATACGTTTTCACTGTATCAGATGCTTTTTAAAATCGAACAAAAAGCCTTTTTATAGAAAAAAAAACGATTTCATTACACCATGAATTGCATACTCAGGTTCAACAATAAAAATAAAACTAAATATACTGATAACAAAAAAAAAACACGATTAACAAATGTAGAAAAATCAAAATATCTACAGAAATTACATCCGTAAAAAATGATTTTTGTACATAATTAATTAGGCAATTAAATATGGTCAAGTCACCGAATAACCTATTCAACAAATTTAATCGATGACTTAATTAATAGGCACTTAAATACGTATAATTATTATAAAATGAGAAGTAAATAAAATTTTACAATATCGAATAAAATACAGGGTGAACCACAAAAACAGACGATGGACCACGAAGGTGAAAGACGAAATTTAAGTTCGTTATACTGAGGCGACAGGCTGACAACCTGTCACTATGGTGATACACAGTCTTCTGAATGACAAACATTTGTCAGACATGGTGTAAATGGCCGTTTTTACAACCGTTTGCTGTCTGCCTACTCCGCAAGGGATATAGGCGTGACATATGGATATGTTATAGTGAGGGGTATCCGTCCGAATCACCCCCATGTATGTTCTGGGACTTTATGTGGTTTCCGAGTTATTCAACTTTAAAGTTGTATTGGAAAAATTTAACTGGCAGGATATTTTTCTTTTTCGTTTAACTTCTGTCGTAGCAGTTGTCTGTCGAGCATGTAGCGTAATCTTAATGTTTTTTTAATTTATATCGTAGAAACAAAAATGTTGAGAAAAAGTATTTTTCCCATACAATATAACATTTAAAGTTGAATAGCTCAGAAACCACGAAAAATCGCGGAGCAAACATAGGGATGATTCAGATACCTCTCAATATAACAAAGTTAAATTTTGTCTTTCAACGTCACTTAATAGTCCACACGTTCTCTACCAAACAATAATTTTGTGTCATTTTGAGAAATTACTTAAAATTATTTTATATTGTACAAAGCCTAATAATACTGAGTCACGTAATAAAAATAATAAAACATTAACATAAATAAAATATGAAAAATGCAAGCAAACCTTGGCTACGTTTTAGTCATGGATTTCCATGTCATGTACCTATGTTTAGTATTAAATATTTTACCATGTAAGCTATTTTATACAACATTAAGTTTATTACTTACTAGCTTTCCGCCCACGGTTTCACTCGCGGTATTATCTGTTTGGTCTAATAAAAAAGTTTCAAATATAAGGATACATTTAATTAAGTACCTACAAATCTCTTGAGGGTGTAATCTGCTCACAAAACTGAACAACTTTTGTTTGAAACTTTTCTTCGAAATATAAAAAATATTTGGTTCTCCCATACTAAGTGACACACTATTGCAACATTTTTGTATGGAAGGTCCAATTTTTATTTTTTTTCATATTTCGAAGAAAAGTTTCAAACAAAAGGTGTTCAGTTGTGTGAGAAGATTACACCCTCAAGAGATTTGTACTTAATTAAATGTAACCGTATATATTGCATTTAAAATCCAAAATTTTGAAATACATTTGCATCAAAAATCACGAACGGTGGAGTTCGACTACTGGACAATAGATGGCGCCACTACTTGAGGGATTGAAAAAGCACTTATATATTTAAAATTACGCCCTATAAGTTAAAACGGGAACTTTCTTGTTCGATGGGAGTTAAAGGGCTATCGCACTATAAGAGTCCCTTTATCGTTCCGGGAATCCTTTTAAAGTTTTATCGGCACGTACATTTTATCAACTTAGTTTTATTATATATGTTACCGGCCAAACCCGATTTTAGGATAAACTAGTTTTTCCTAGGCCAAAGTAGTTTATCCTACATGCGGTTGGATAAACCGGTATAGACTAGGCTAAACCGGTCCGTCCGATGGCCGATAGGAGAAACTAGTTAATCCTAGGCTGAACTAGTTGAGCCTAAAATTAATAAGTACACTTCAGGATAAACTGGTTTGGCGTAGTTAAAAATGGTTAAGACTACAGTGACGTAGCTCTAGAGGGTAAAGGGTAACTTCGGACATCCTGGAGACATCGGACACCCTGGAGACTCGAACACCCTAGAGGGTGGGGTGTAGCATCGGACATCCTGAAGGCTCCGACGCCCTGGAGGGACGCCCTACAGTGATGTAGCTCTAGATAGAGCGTAAAGTGAGGCTCGATTGCTCTGGAGGGTCGGGGTAGCGTCGGACACCCTGAAGGCTCAGACACCATGTAGGCCCTGATGCGAGCACTTGCAACGTCGCTGTCGGCGATAGCTCTCACGAGCTGTCACATCACAGGTGTCTGTAGGAGTCCAGCCCACGGCAGGCAGCGTCCGAGCATTTAGGTTGTCTGACGCTACCCCGCATCCTCCAGGGTATTCGAGCCTTACAGGTGTTTGATGCCTCCAGGGTGTACGGTACGTAGTGCCTCACTATAGGGCGTCCTTCCAGGGCTTCCGAGCCTTCAGTATCAAATGCTACACCCCACCCTCTAGGGTGTTCGAGTCTCCAGGGTGTCTGATATTTCCAGGATGTCCAACTTTACCCTTTATCCTCTAGAGCTACATCACAGTAGCCTTAACCATTTTTAACTACGCCAAACCAGTTTATCCTGAAGTGTACTTATTAATTTTAGGCTCAACTAGTTCAGCCTAGGATTAACTAGTTTCTCCTATCAGCCATCGGACGGACCGGTTTAGCCTAGTCTATACCGGTTTATCCAACCGCATGTAGGATAAACTACTTTGGCCTAGGAAAAACTAGTTTATCCTAAAATCGGGTTTGGCCGGTAACATATATAATGATTTCATTTATCACTATACCAATTAGGTAAGGTGTTTTTTTTATTTTGTGGGTTGGGTTACTTGGGTTTGGAGGATGAGTGAGTTTTGTAGTCTGCAAGAACAGTATCTAATATCCGGAGGGCTGATTTCCTTTTTCGGTATATTTCGACTCAAATAAGTTGTTACGGCACACATAAGTTAAATATCTTATATTATTAATTACATTATAACAACAAACACAGCATACCTATTCCAATAAGTTATTATTGCATATAATTGAATTTGTCTATTAACCTAGTGAGAAGGCAAGTCTCTATATCACGACTAAGCTGTGTTTTCGCTTAGCTAAATTAAATACGAAATAAAATAAAACCTACTTACTAACACTTTCCCTATTTATTACAAAAATCTTTTCTATAGCTAAAGTGTTGCCAAAATAAAAACACGCCAAAGATCCAAGGAACTAAATGGCCACTCGCTACTCTCGACTTTGCTGTTAACGGTCAAATTTGCCAATGGTATAGTGCAGTTACCTACTTCTTATTTTAGGCAGTCGCGCCAGTGGTCCAACCCACGATTTAATTTTTAACTTATATTATGCATTGATCATTTTAGGCAGCATACCTTCAATTACACATTGCTGTGAAAAGTCGAGAAAATATTCAAATACATACACTACTTCAAATTTATTCGCAAATAAATTTTCAATAAAAGGTTTTTTAAAAAAATCATCTACGAAGGATAACGTCGTACGCCACCGAAAGATAGTTTGTCTGTGGCGGCTTGCAGCGCCATCTTACGAAACTGCTTTTTTGAATACCTCCTCAAAATCAATTGGCTACTCAAAATAGCGCGAATCATTTGGCCAAAGTCTGAAGCATTTTCATCTTGCAAAGCATTAAGCATTGTCAATCTACTTACTTGCCTTCTTCTCCGTCTATACATAATTATTTAATATCACCCAATACAATTTGTGAGACGTACAAAATACACATTCAGTATCTACTACATATGCTTACATAGGTATGTTTTATTGATATGTATACCCACTATCTATTTTCTAGTTTTAGGGCACATCGTAAACTTTGTGACTTCACTGTTATAGCAGGTTCAGGTTCATGATTTATAAAGTAGGTAAATATCTTTTTTATTGACACTTGTACCTACTTCAGAGTAGGCTAGGCATCATATCAGTAAATGTAGGAAAAAAAGTGCAAATTGTTCATTAAAGACAAATTGTAGATCTTGTCTGTACTGTACACACGTTTATGATGTAATTACTTTATAATTCCTTAATTTATGAACGTAGTTACATGTTTAATATACATATCATAGGCGAAAGGTAATATCATAGACATAATTGCATTGTTTATTAGTTATTACTTTGCATACATGTAGTAGATTAAACTTACAAGAGTATCTTTCATATTAAAATACTTTATTCTGTTTGTTATTTCTTCATTATCCACTAATCGTCAAGACGACTAGCTTCGACCTAAACCTAATCAAAATTATTTCCTTGCTTAATTGGTGAGTAGCGGAGTATTTTCTCATACCAGTATTTTAGATAGCAGAGAAATGCGGGACTATCTCATTTTAATAAATAAAAAAATAAGTTACTTATACTATGCAAGTTGTGGCTGCGTGCTGTCTTATGAACGTACGAGAAGATATAACTATAATCCATAGCAGATTGTGCAGTCACAGCTTACGTAGTCTAAACAGGCACGTCCAATAATGGCAAAATGTAATACGGATCTCTCTTACAGTGAAAGCACTGCCGTTGTCTTTACCTTCCATCCTTCTTCTTGAGCAGTGCATCGAATTTTCACTCTGCATGGCTGGTGATGAACTCGTGTCCTTTTATGTTGAGATCTGTAACAGAAAAACATCTGTTACAGTATGAATAGCTATTTTATACCTAAAACGAATAATGATACAATAAAAAAATAGATTTTTAAAGCTGTTGTGTTCTTTGGAAAAGTTGCAGAATGACAACACGGCAGCCTTAGATTATTTATGACTAAAGCTATCTGTTACTATTAACTGCTCAACTACAGATGGGAAAAATTTATTATATTATGCCACAGATTGCCATTTGTGAAGAGTTACCCGTGGTTTTAGGTAAAGTTGGCAATTAGCAGTTTATGACCCTGATGGAAAAACATGTATAATTACACCAACACATACAGAATATTTTCCACCTATTCCCCAAAAAGATACACTGTTTATGCTGTGTAAATGTAACTGAAGTTCAGAAATCAATCACAGAGTCAGACAAGTCAAAAGTAGAACAACTTGTTTCAGAATATAAGAATATTTTCAAGAGTAGGTAGTAACAATGACAGGTAAATTTCCAGATTTTAAATTAGAGATTAACTTGAAACATGAGAATCCTATAAGTTGCAAACCGTACGTAGGTACCGATTACCTGAGTTAGAAAGACTTTTTTTAAGGAAACAGTAGAAAAATGGTTAGATCAGAAAATATGTAGATTGTATACTTCACCGTACAACAACCAGTGCAGGAGCACTACAATATTTGAAAAGGGTGGCAATGTCATTTTCACAAAAACTGGATGTAGCCTCTTGAACTGCCAAGGTAAAGTAGTGGCATCGGCAACTATAATCAACAAAATTTACCGGTTTAACACTGTTGAAAGTTATACATGCATTTCCGATGTTGATCAGCAAGATAAGTACCTGTGGAATCAGAGAATGGGGCATCTGAACTTTGATACAATGAAGAAAATGCCTGAAAATAATGAAAATGTAATTTTCTCAGGAGAAAAAGAAAATCTGACATGCATAACTTGTAAAGAAGGTAAAGAAACAAGATTGCCATTCAAGTCTCAGGGCTCAAAAGCTAAAAGACTTCTTGAACTGGTTCATTCTGATATCTGTGGGCCGATGGAAACTGTATATCCAGGCGGTGCCAAATATTTCATAAAATTTCTTGATGACTACTCAAAGAAAATATATGTTTACTTCTCCGTCACAAATCTGATGCTATTGAAAATTCAAAGAATTCAAGCATGAAGTAGAGAACAAGCTGGATGCTCGCATAAAAATTCTTCGCACTGACAACGGACTAAAATATGTTAACAAGAATTTCAGTGACTACTTGAAACAATGTGGAATCATTCACCAGAGCTGAATGGGACAGCAGAACGTATGAACAGAACGCTGATTGAAACAGCAAAATGTATGCTTATCAATGCCAATTTACCTAAACTATATAAGGCTGAATTCATGACTGCCTGGGCTGTGCTACCAAAGAAGGGTTATGCATAAGACAACTTCTTATTGGTATTGATGAATATAGACAGGATATAGTGTGTCTTCAAATAGACAATCAAAGTGCCATCAGCGTCATCAAAAATGTGAACTTTCATAAACGGTATAAGCATATAGATATAAAATACCATTATGTAAAGGAAATGTATCAGAAAAAGATTATAGATTTGAATTTTGTAAGCATTGATAGTCAATATGCAGACATATTTACAAAGCTATTGTTTAAAGATAAATTTCAATTTTTGAGGTCCAAACTTGGAATGTATAACTGTCTTACTAAGTAATGATTGTTTTATAACTTTTAAAGCACTCGCGATTACTTTCACACATAATAATTACTTTAACGAGTCTTATCGCGATAGTTTTTTAGGTAAATAAGCGATTTACCTGGACACTCGACGTTGACAGTGTTGAGTAAGGGTTCGATTAAGACTGTCTTCACTCCATTGTCCAAAATATCTTACTCTTTACGCACACCGAAGGATGTTATACCTTTTCAAAATGCAGGTGTATATAAGGTACAATGCAGCTGTGGTAAGTCTTACATTGGCCAAACCAAGCGTAGTATCAGTGAACGGGTCAAGGAGCATATCGCAGCTGTGAAAAACCGACAGACGCATAAATCGGCAATCGCGGAACACCTATTGTCATCTGGTGCCAACCATTGGATCGAGCTTCATGCCCCAAAAGTCCTCTCTGTGGAACGTCACTATTACTCCAGAGTGGTGAGGGAGGCAATAGAAATCAAAAAGAACCCCAATAATTTCAATCGGGAGGACGGATTTAAATTGTCTACAACATGGAGTCCGGTAATAGACAAAATAAAAACGCGCGATTCACCATCGGACCGATCGTCGGACATTGTGAGTGTTGTGTGCCGGCCTAATGTGTAATGTTTACAAACAATTTAAATTATTAAGACAATATGTGGGTAACAGAAAATCTAGTTGCCCACCGCCCGGATGACAACTCGCTGCTACTTCAGTCTGCTCGCGACCACGACTGGTGCAACCCAGTCGAAACGTCGAGTGTCCAGGTAAATCGCTTATTTACCTAAAAAACTATCGCGATAAGACTCGTTAAAGTAATTATTATGAATGATTGTTTTGCTTATAGATGTACTTGTCTGTTAAATTGTTTGTCTTAAGAAGGCCTAAATGTAGGGGGAGTTTTGTCCTTTATACAGGGTTATTTTTTAGTCAGTGCGCAAACTTTGCAGGATGTTTCTACTCGTGATTCTGAACAATTTTTACTATGGGGCCACCTGCGAAAGCTAAAAAAAAATTTTTGTTTGTTCCATACATTTTTGCCGAGTAGGTATGAAATTTTCTATGGAACATCCAAATTATTTTTTGCGAATTCGCAGGTGGTCCCATAGTAAAAGTTGTTCAGAATCACGAGTAGAAATACCCTGCAAAGTTTGCGCACTGACTAAAAAATAATCCAGTATTTGAATTTCGCGCCTCCTTATAGCACATTCTGAAACATCCTCTGGCCCTCTCTTCTGTCTGTATTCTGTGGCACCATTTTTGTGTATGTGATTTAATAAAACTAAAGATTTTCTAGCTGAAATACGCTTTAATTTCTCAGTAGTTCATTAGTGTATAATTACACAACACACACAGAATATTTTCCACATAATTCCCAAAAATGTGACTGAAGTTCTGCTGTGTAAATGTGACTGAAGTTCGAAAATCAATCACAGAGTCAGACAAGTCAAAAGTAGAACACCTTGTTTCAGAACATGAGGATATTGTCAAGAGTAGTAACAATAACAGGTAAATTTGTTAGATCAGAAAATATGTAGATTGTATACTTCACCAATCACCATACTATGCTGCCTATGTTTGTTACAACAACCATTTTATGAAACGACACCCTGTAGACCAGTCGTTGATTATTCAAAAACAATGAGACCAATCACCATTTTAAATTCACCACCGATTGAAAGAATGGAAGACATTGTAACAAGCGTGTCACTGTATGCTTACAAGTTCAAACTGGATTTTTTTCATGCATATCACATTATTTGCATAAGAAAAACAGATGTATTCAAAACTGCTGTCACTTATCTTCACATAAGATATTCACATTGAGTTTCTATGAGTAATGTTTGGAATTGGTGTGAGAACCTGCTATAATATCCAAAGTTGTCAAATCAACATATGGATCACTGTACAATGAAGTGAGAGCCTACTTTGATCATACGAGGCGTACCTTTTAAGTTTTGTCGTTTGAAAAAGAAATAAACAACTGGAACATACAACATTATTGTTTTTTAAAGTATGCACCACGATATTTTATACACTTTTTCATAAGCTCGAATCACTTTTTAAAGCATTTATTTGACTCCGAAGTAGGTATATTCAAAATCGCTTCTTTGTAATCTTCCACTGTCTCTTCACTCGACTGGAACCGTTGAAACAGATGTTTTTTTTTTTAATTTTAGGGGACGTATAAAAATCGTTGGGGCTTAAGTCGGGACTGTACGGAGGGTGGTCCATAATTTCCACGTATGGCTCCTTCAAATACTCTATTATTCGGCCAGCGGTGTGCGAGCTAGCGTTGTCATGGTGCAGGATGATCGTCGGTTTGGGTTATATTTGCGAAGCTCCGCAATGACCTGTGGTAAACAAACAGTGGTGTACCATTCTGCAGTGACCGTTCTACGATCTTCTAGTTCAATCGTGGGAACATCACCAGATTTCGCCACAAACGTAGCCACCATTTTCTTTGAAGTGCTTCGTGAGCGCACCACTTTTGTTGGTTTAGGTTTATCTTGAAAGACTCATACGGTCGATTGTCGCTTTGAATCAGGATCATACGCGTAAATCCAAGATTTATCACCACTGATGATATCGTAGACGTGATTTGAATCTCCTCGGCTACTTTTTACCGTGGAAAAATAACTATTCCTATGGAATAATGAGTAGCAGCGGGTAAAATTGCTGATTTGCCCCCAGTTCACCTATGAGGGAGTGGGAGGGGTCCAAAAAAATTATAAATTGTCATAATTTTGAAATTTGGGTCAACACGACCTATCTTCACACCAAATTTCATGTTTCTAGGTGTAACACCTGCGAAGTTATTAGGCAGGGCATACAGACAGACATGATAAAATGATAAGGGTTTGTAGTAAGTAGACTACGAAACCTTAAAAAGACGTTTGTTAGTTTGGAATCTATACAGGGTGTGGCATAAATAGATATTTTATTTTATAAAAATCTCAATCTTTTCCAGGCTCCCAGGAAGTGAAAACAACATTAAAAAAACCAGCACAAAAGAAAATAGAATTGCGAAAAAATATTTCCAAAATTAAATTTAATTTGCCAAAATAAAAAACTAAAGAAGAAAAAGCACTCGTACAGATCACGACTTCAAAGAGCATTAAACATCTCCCAAAATCAAACATTTCAAACACTTTTAAAAAAGTTTACTACATTGGCTGCAATATTTACGATAATGCAGTTCCGAGAGATTAAAAAAGATAAAATGGGCAGAAGATTTAGCCAAGAACAAAAACTTATGGCTCTTAGTTTGTATAAACAGGGACCAAGAGCTTATAGATGGCTTAGCAAAATATTTATCCTGCCATCTCCTGTGACTCTGCGTCGGCTTTTATCCAAAGCTGGGATCAAACCAGGAACAAATCCTAAAATATTTGAACAATCAAAAATTAAAGCAAGTGCAATGACCACTGATGAAAAATTATGTTCATTAACATTTGACGAAATCGCAATATCACCCCATTTTGACTATAGTGAAAAAAAAGATGCCATTAATGGATTTGTGTCAAATGGTTATGAAAGGAGGCGAAAAATAAATAGCTGACCAATGCTTTAGTATTTATGCTGAGAGGTATTATCAAAAACTACAAACAACCAATTGTATACACCTTTTGTCATGGCAGCACCCCAAAACTGGAAATTAAAATGTTGCTTAAAAAAATAGTAACTCAGTTACAGCAATGTGGGTTTATCGTATTGACCACCGTCTGTAATCAATCAAGGTGCAACTAATGTAAGTGCAATTAATGCCTTAATTGATGAAACAAAAAGCGATTATTTGAGAAAGGGGTCACAATATTACAAGGACACATTCGAAATAAATGGTGAGGAAATTATTCCCCTTTCTTACCCTCCTCATTTAATTGAGGGGATACAAAACAACCTCATAACGTAAAATTTAAAGTGTACCATTGATGGGAAAACTAAAATAGCAAAATGGGAACATATTGTTCAACTTTTTGAAGAAAATCCGGCCTACAAAGGCATACGACTAATTAAAAATTTAACAGAGATGCATGTGGATCCAAAAAAATGCCAAAAATGAAGGTAAAATATGCAGCCCAGGTTTTTAGCAAAACAGTCGCTACAAGTATGGGATATTTGGCTTGTAAGTACAAATTACATTAATTAATATTACTTTGTCAATTTATTAAGATATGGGCCTCCCCCATGCCAATTTATTTTTCGTGTTTCGACCTACGTTCCTAGGAGAAAGTTGTTCAGTTCCATAGACTGGTTCACCCCTTAAATATTTGCTTATTTTTTACACCTTATGTATCTAGTGTAATAAATTATTGCAAGTAGCATTTCTCAGTGAATGCATAATAATGTTAGCCTGTCCGTCAAGTTCGGCAAGTACATAATGCAAACACATTCTCATGCAGTGGGGAGGCCTATCATTCAATTTTATTATGGCAAAAGCCAACCGGTGACTTTATATTTGTGTATTTTTTCCGTATTTTTCAGCGAAGGGAATACTATAGTCTGAGCGGCGGCTGGTCTCAACCATATCTCACAAAAGAATAGAATATTTTAGCTATGTACGGGTAGAGGAGCTCTAGTACTTCAGATTGGTCGTGGTCTGCCGCGGCGCAGCTTGGCACGTTTGGTGGAGTAGCTAAAAGTTTGCCCTCTGAAAAAAGTTAAAAATATCTCGTCGAAGAATAGAATGAGACATGGCTGTAGCGATAGAAGCAGTTTAGTAAAGCGTATAAATTTTGGTCTGCCGGCTGCTATCTTGGCACGTTTGGCGGAGTAGCTAAAAGTATGCCCTCTTAAAAAAGTAAAAATTATCTCATCGAAGAATAGAATGAAAATATATCGTACCGATAGCTTGCTTGAGTCTGCCTACATAATATATACTGGTCTGCCTGGCCACACAGCCTGGCAGTTTTCCCGGTCCGACCACTTATTATTATTTTATTTAACAATTCGTTGTACACAGATAATTACAAACATATATGACATAAAAAATATTAGTACAATAGGCACTGCTTATTTCAATAGAAATTTCTTCCAGCAGACCTTAGGAAGTGAGATTTCGTCGCGGATATACGGATAAACGTGCACAATAATACAATTTTCTATAATTTTAATACACAAACTAGTAACATACCTACATAGTAAATATACCTAAATAAATACAACATGCGCTATAATATAATATACAGGGACCATGGAGTGACGTCAATAAAAAGAAATTAGATTCCTCACATCTTGTTCCGCGATTATTTTTAGTTTCCGAGTTATTATATTTTAATTTATTATTATTTTTTAATTATATTTTAATTTTAAATTAATATTTTTAATTATATTTTACTATGGAAGAGAAGGTTATCCTTCTCCCAACTAATTTCAAATAAAGCTGCTCAGGTAGGTATAAAAAGCTTTGAACTGTGCGAGTCACGAACGGGTTATTTGTGGCAAATGATAGTTTATAGTGGCAAAAGCGAAAAGAATCCCATAGCATCCTAAGATAACTTAAACGAAAACGTACAAAACGAACCTCAAAACGCAACATCCCAAATTGTTTTAAAGTTAATGAAACCGCTTTTAAATAAAGGTCATGTACTTGTAATGGTCAATTTTTATAATTCTCCCCTTCATTCGCGTATTTAAAAAAAAGAAAAACCGACACAATGGGGACATTACGACTCAACAGAGAATTTGTCCCTGATAGTTTGAAGTCCAAAAATAAATCGAATCTACAGCCTGGCGAAGTGGTATTCAGTAACACCAAGGATTTGTCGATTGTAGTTTGGCGCGACTCCAATATTGTGTCGCTAATATCCACATTTCATAAGGTGGCGGCATCGGGAAAGGAGAAATATGGCCATTACAAGTACAAGCCCCAAGTTGTACTTGACTACAATCTTTCAATGGGGGGAGTAGATAAGAAGGACCAGCTTCTTCAAGCTTACCCCATTGAAAGATTGCGGAACAAAATTTGGTACAAGAAGCTGTTCCGGCGCCTTCTGAACGTCTCAGTTCATAATTCCTATGTAATTGCATCTCACAGTAGGAATACTTTACACCGGACGTTCAGAAGAACGCTTATTGAAAACATAGTGGCCAAGTATTGTAAGCCTAAAATAAACCCAAAATCCAGCATCAGCCTTGGTGGACATTACCCAGCCAAAAATTCTACTCCGAAAGCGCGGTGCAAAATTTGTACAGATGGTACTCGCACGGTATGGAAATGTGACACTTGCAATGTCAATTTATGAATAACTAGCTGCCCGTCAGCGGTGTCACCCGCTGCAACCTATTAAAAGCATTATTCGCCAAGAGATGTCGCTGTTAGTTTTCGGCGAAAACGTTTAAAACGCGAATCGGCTCAGTCACGCCACCTATTTCAAAAATATTGGAAAATGCGTGATCCCGTGGGAATAAGACATTTTTCCGTGGTAAAAAGTATCCTATGTGTTATTCCAGTTGCCCTTTTATATTTCTGAAAAGTTTCATGTCAATCTAATCAGCCGTTTTTGCGTGATGTCGTAACAAACACACACACAAACATCCGCCTTTATAATATTAGTAGGAAGTAGGATTGGGTGTTTCAGATATTATCACGGTAAAGTGTACTCCGCCCCTTCGTGAATATTGTGTCTGTGTATATAGTTAGGTTGGGTACAGCATGCTAATTTCAGGATTTGGTCAAGTAAGTAAGAAAGTGGTATACCTATTGTTGGAAAAAAAGAAAAAAAAACAATTTTGGCGTCAAGTGATAAAACATGTGCCAATCGATTGTACACAAAAATACAAACAGAAAATGCTCTTTGGTAAAATGTCGTAACATGTACGGTTTCTGAGAAAATGAGTATAATATCTTGGGGCCAAAACTTTTCAACCCTTATTTCTCATTAATTACTAGTTTACTACCTAGCTGTTTATAAACTACTCGTAAGGTACTTTTGGTGTAATGGAATATCTATTCTTATGGTAATGGCCCCTACACAAATGGCCGATGACGGGTTGTGCCGGCGGGTTGCATGGGGTGCCGGCGGCAATTGTCTTCGGCAATTTGAGCTGGGCTTGCATTGCCGCCGTCTAGGCCGCGCGCCTTGAGGTCGGCGAGTAAGCCGGCGGCACTATGTGTAGGATGCATGAGACCCAACCTACACCTACAAAACTTAGCAGCAAGGACAGGTGCCAGCACGATGTATACGCATACCTATTGATCAGTAGAGGAGAGGTAGTGAAAATAGTTGCATTCTATGACACTAGGCGGTAGGGTTGGACCGCTCCATTACTGCTCTTGTTCTGCGGTAGCGTGCCGGCAGCTGCTGTTGTTGCTGTCAGTTGATGCAACTATTATTTTACAGAAAATGCAATTGATCTTCAAGCACTATCTGCTCTAACCCACGAAGATATCAAAGAATTGATACCACCATTAGGCTCTAGAACTCTGTTCGTTAGAAACTGGAATGCATGGAACCCGAACTTCTCCTCCACCACCAACACAACTATACAAGAAGACTTCAGCGGTATAGATAATATAAGTCTGAGTGTAAGTACATACTTATATGTACCTAAAGGTATTATTACCTACCTGTACAAGAATCAGGTTAAAAGATAATGTTGGTGTAGAAAGTTAACCCTAGTTACAGTGGTACTTGATAAAATATTAATAATAAATTCCTATCTACTACTCAGTTTGACAACCACAAGTTTGTATTACAGGCTAGTTAGTGTGTACAAACACCATTCAATATGTTGACGACCGATGTGGCGCAGTGGTAGTGCGGCTGCCAGCCACGCAGAAGGTTCCGGGTTCGATTCCTGGTGGGGCACTAACAAAGTTGATATTTATTACTTTGTGAATTTGTTCCCAGTCTGGTTAGGACATTGCAGGCTGAACCACTGATAATCTGTAAGAAAGATGGTTCCGTGCTTCGGAGGGCACGTTAAGCCGTCGGTCCCGGTTGCTGTCTATGATCACTAAGACGGAGGTCGATACCATGTCAGAGGCCAACTACTAGTAGTAGGCGGTTGAAAAACTCTGACACCGGTGTTCATCAGGTCGTTGGACGACTCGGTGTCTTACACCAAAAGAAGAAGAAGATCCAATATGTTGTTTGTGTAACTTGACTGCGTAGTAGATGATTAGTAAGTAATTAATATTTTAATTTTATTTCAGGAGATTTCAGTTCAAGATTTCATTACTGAAGAATCGTCAGAAATAAAAAACACCAGGACTCAACGAACATATGGAAAGCCTTTGACAGAAATTTCCAACGTTCGTGCAAGAGTCAAGAATGTATCCCAACCAAGTATTTCCAACCTAGATCAGCCTGGGGGTCATAAAAGTACTACTACATACCATACCCTTGTGCATTAAAGAAGGAAAAAGAAAAAAATATATACGAAAAATGTTACAAGTACGCGCTCTGCCGTATGCGAAACCGCATAAAGAAGATGAAGAAGAAAGAAATGCTCAATGTCCTTACAGATGACGTATTGGTAGAAAAACTGTCCACAAAGCTGACGCATTCTTTCGCAGCTTTGCTACAAGGACAAATCAAAAACCACAATAAATCAACTGGTCGCAGATGGATCAAGAAAGTGAAAAACATAGCACTAAGGTTATTTAAAAGAACTCCAACTTGTTACAAGTTGCTGAGACGGATATTTCAATTGCCTTCTCCAGGTACACTGAAGACACTGTTAAACAAAATGCCTTTTGCTGTTGGTGTAACCCAGTCAGTTATTAAAGTGTAAAAAAAATACATTTAAACACAACAAACATCCGACAACGAATTTGTTTTAATGTTTAACACACGCATTCCAGCAGCTTCGCAATCAGATTCATGAAGATGGAACGTTGATGCCCAGACTCCACGGGGAGATTTTGCGGCGGAATCATACGTGCAATAAATAGTGCGGGAGAAATGCGCGATCGTATAACGCACGCATTCCAGCAGCTACGCAATCAGATTCATGAAGATGGAACGTTGCTGCCTAGACTACACGGGGAGATTTTGCGGCGAAATCATACGTGCAAATAGTGCGGGAGAAATGCGCGATCGTATAACGCACGCATTCCAGCAGCTTCGCAGTCAGATTCATGAAGATGGAACGTTGTAGCCCAGACTCCACGGGGAGATTTTGCGGCGAAATCATACGTGCAACAGTGCGGGAGAAATGTGAGATCGTATCCTCCTCAAGGTCAAACACAAAGGACATTTGTCTGATCTGGGCAGAATTCAGGCGGGCCAAACAGGTCTTTCCAACAAACGCGTAACATTAATCACATCCAAGAAAATTCATTGGATGACGTTTACGTCGTTGAAACTCCCGATGACCAAATCATTTAAACTAAACAATGTCCCGCTTAGACGTCGCACAGGACAATCAAGCAAAAAGGCCGACGTTCATTCTCTGGCTAACCGACATGGTAATAAGCAGCCCCAAACTGATACTTATTTAAAGTCATACGTGAATGAAAACCAATCCGATTGGCACAAGTTCGTGTAGGTACACTGCCATGTTGGCATATTACACTAGTGTACATACCACTACTCAGTTCACACCATACGAGCTGGTCTTTGGACACAAGCCTCATATTCCAGACTCTGTATACGAGTTATACGATCAGATTTGACATATCCCTAATACATCAAGAAATTGCATCACCGCCTCAGATTGTCACGTGACAAAGCTCTGGAAAACATCCAGAAATCCAAGGAAAGGTCAAAAGCTTACTATGACCAGCGGTCCCGGCCAGTCAGGTATAAAGTAGGAGACATGGTTTATCTCAAAAACCATTTAAGGCTGCGGAAAGCTCTTTCCCCAATCTGGAAAGGCCCCTTCAAGGCCATAAGCGTCCATTCAAACAATACCCTGACGCTCTTAATCAATCGACGCCATGTAAAACATCACTTCGATGAAGTGAAACCTGCTTAGATGTAAATAGATAGATAGAATAGTCATTAGGTTAGATAGTAGGTCATTAAGCCGTAGAAATAAAATTATTTTATAATTCTATTCCAGTTCTACCATTTCGCTTACGTATGGAACCCTCGTCGAGCCCATACAAAGTAACCCAGGAAATTATTTCAATTCAACCCCTCGGGACACATGAAAATAATTCTACAAGGAACCAACAATAAATCAACTGGTCGCAGATGGAATAAGTGAAAAACATAGCACTAAGGTTATTTAAAAGATCTCCAACTTGTTACAAGTTGCTGAGACGGCTATTTTAATTGCCTTCTCCAGGTACACTGAAGACTTTGTTAAACAAAATGCCTTTTGCTGTTGGTGTAACCCAGTCAGTTATTCAAGTGTTAAAAAAATACATTAAAACACAACAAACATCCGACAACGAATTTGTTTTAATGTTTAACACACGCATTCCAGCAGCTTAGTCAGATTCATGAAGATGGAACGTTGATGCCCAGACTCCACGGGGAGATTTTGCGACGAAATCATACGTGCAATAGTGCGGGAGAAATGCGCGATCGTATAACGCACGCATTCCAGCAGCTTCGCAGTCAGATTCATGAAGATGGAACGTTGATGCCCAGACTCCACGGGGAGATTTTGCGGCGGAATCATACGTGCAATAGTGCGGGAGAAATGCGCGATCGTATAACGCACGCATTCCAGCAGCTTCACAGTCAGGTTCATGAAGATGGAACGTTGATGCCCAGACTCCACGGGGAGATTTTGCGGCGGAATCATACGTAAAATAGTGCGGGAGAAATGCGCGATCGTATAACGCACGCATTCCAGCAGCTTCGCAGTCAGATTCATGAAGATGGAACGTTGCTGCCTAGACTCCACGGGGAGATTTTGCGGCGAAATCATACGTGCAAATAGTGCGGGAGAAATGCGCGATCGTATAACGCACGCATTCCAGCAGCTTCGCAGTCAGATTCATGAAGACAGACAGAGTTGACGAAATGATAAGGTGACGCCATCTTTCGCAGCTTTGCTACAAGGACAAATCAAAAACCACAATAAATCAACTGGTCGTAGATGGAACAAGAAAGTGAAAAACATAGCACTAAAAGTCCGAGCGGCGGCTGGTCTCAACCATATCTCACAAAAGAATAGAATATTTTAGCTATGTACGGATAGAGGAGCTCGAGTACTTCGGATTGGTCGTGGTCTGCCGCGGCGCAGCTTGGCACGTTTGGCGGAGTAGCTAAAAGTTTGCCCTCTAAAAAATGTTAAAAATATCTCATCGAAGAATAGAATGAGACATGGCTGTAGCGATAGGAGCAGTTTAGTAAAGCGTATAAATCTTGGTCTGCCGGCTGCTATCTTGGCACGTTTGGCGGAGTAGCTAAAAGTATGCCCTCTTAAAAAAGTAAAAATTATCTCATCGAAGAATAGAATGAAAATATATCGTATCGATAGGTTGCCTAAGTCTGCCTACATTACATATATACTGGTCTGCCTCACACAGCTTTCAAGTTTTCATCAAAGAACTCTAAGTACTACTTTGTTGCTTTTCAAGTAATTCAAATCAAAATGAGCAGTATTTTCTGCTGGCGGTGTGGTGGAAAGGTAAGTATTTCTTTTCTTTAAAGATTAGTTACCTGCCGGTTAATGAAAACGCCACCAAACAAGAAATTGTACTGAACCTACCCACTGGGAGTAACGGAAAGGGTAGAACAAGCCAAAATAGGTCAAGGTACTCATGAAACTGAACAACTTTCTCAATGCACATAATGATTACTTTAACGGGTCTTATCGCGATAGTTTTTTAGGTAAATAAGCGATTTACCTGGAAACTCGACGTTTCGACTGGGTTTCACCAGTCGTGGTCGCGAGAAGACTGAAGAAGAAAACTATCGCGATAAGACCCGTTAAAGTAATCATTATGTGTGAAAGTAATCGCGAGTGCTTTAAAAGTTATAAACTTTCTCAATGGTACATGGGTCGAAATATGAAAAAAAATTAGGACCTCACATAGTAAATTAATTAGCTCATCGGTGATTTTGTATGGGAGGTCCAATTTTTTTTTCATATTTCGACCCATGTTCCATTGGGAAAGTTGTTCAGTTTCATGAGTACCTTGACCTCCTTCCGGCTTGTTATAACCCTTTCCGTTACTCCCTGTATACAACTGAACCTACCTGTATGTATCGCACTCACAAATTATATAGGTGATACTAACGTAATAGCACAATACCCATTTAGGTACACGGATCCATCCATAAACTTCCATTTTTATGCCAGGTAATAGGTAATTGGGGACAAAATCCCAGACACTTTATTTGTATCGGGACAATGTCCCCGTTCTCAATGCGGATGCTTTTTGGTTGGGAACTTTGTCCTGAAACATCATTACATAGTATAAAATAAAGTCCCTTCCCGTGTCTGTATGTATGTTTCCTTATATCTTTAAAACCCCTCATCGGATTTTGATGCGGTTTTTTTAAGTATATAGAGTAAGTTAAGGGGCAGGTTTTTAAATATTCTTTACCTCAAATTTTAACCCCCAAAGGGGTAAAAAAGGGGTTAAAAGTTTGTATAGAAAATCATTATTTTTAAATGCGATCTGTAAAATTTGTGATTAGATCAAAGAGCTAAAATAATTAAATACGTGTTTCAGGCATTTTCGATTTATAACCCCTAAAGGGTTAAAAAAGGGGTTAACAGTTTGTATAGAAAATCATTATTTTTAAATGCGATCTGTTCCAAAATTTGCAATTAGATCAAACAGCCATAAAAAAGGAATACGTGTTTCAAATTTTTTTTATTTTTGGGTTGCAGCGGGTGAAACCGCTGACGGGCAGCTAGTAGAATATATAGCCAAGTATACATAATCTTGCCAGATTA